>CM051258.1:47880114-48480114 GCA_027921565.1 Artemia sinica
GTATATAAAAAATTTGCTCTGACGGTGAATCGAACCCGGGTTTTCCGCCTGACAGTCTGGAGTATCAACCGCTGGACTAAAGAGACACAATTGTAATTGTTTTTTAGTAAATGGAATCTATTTTTGACGCAAGCAAATTCCCACAAAACTTGATATTTGGTTTTTGGAAAACAGGGAAGGAGTGATCAGATTGAGCTGAAATTTCGAAAATAAGCTCCCAGGCCCCAGGAAAGGTTATCATCTAAATATCATCACGATCAGACAACGTTAAAGGGGGGTTGTGGTGGGAAAAATTAACATGGGCTATTATAGGAAAACGAGGTTTTTCGTAAATGTAAATTCGGGGGATAATTTTTTCGTTCTTAAAATATCAAAAGGCCCTAACAGGTCGAATTCTGCTTCGAATGAGTCCTCATTCACCCGGATCAGTTGCCAACTGTGGCCTGTAGGCGTGGATAAGAAAAACAAAAGAGAAATGAACTTTAAGTGGCTATATTTGTTTTTTGGAAAACAGGGAAGAAGTGATCAGATTGAGCTGAAATTTCGAGGATAAGCTCCCGGGCCCTAGTAAAGCTTAACCTCTAAATTTCAACCCAATCGGACCACCTTAAAGGGGGGCTGTGGTCGGAGGGTCGAAACTTCCGGCCCACTTTTACCCATGAAGATAAAGTCGGAGGGGGATGAAATTTTGCACGTTTCTTAGTTTGAGCTTGGGCTACAAAATGCGATTACCGCTGTCTCTCTGCGACCGCTAGGACCGGAAATCGCTTAACATTGTGGTGGGTCGCCTCTTTATAGAGGCACAAGTGTGCCTCCTTGATCGGCTAAGAGTAAACTGAAATCGGCAGCCGACGAATGAAAACCAAAAAAATGGGCAAAACTAAAGTGTTGGTCCCGCAACATAATCGGCTTTTTCTTATTTATGCTAGATGTAAATTTATTTTTTGAAAATTTTCTATTTGCTGATGACGAGTAAAAAAATGAAAAAGTAAACATTTAAGCCAGTGCTTTCTAATTTTGGCTTTGTGACACCAGATGCATTGAAGCTAAATTAATTAAATACTCAATAGGTTAAAACCCTTCATTACCATGGAAATAATTAAGGAAAAAAAATTTATTTTTTCTTACTAGTTTCATGACCTGGATATAAAAATTTGAATAACGAAATTACGGAATGGTGTTTGAAATAGCATATTGGTAATACGTTTTTACAAAAGTCAAATTTAGACAGGATGGATTAATTATATCTTAAAAGTCTTTATTTTGTAATTGATATTAAAAGTATATACAGCTTATTATTAAGGTTTTTAATGTGCCTAAAGGGTTAACACAAAAAATGACTAGCATTCATTAAAATACTTACCTATTATCATCTTAGCAAGTAGACTCATGCTATTTTCATCGACCTAGATTGTATATATATATATATATATATATATATATATATATATATATATATATATATATATATATATATATATATATATATATATATATATATATATATATATATATATATATATATATATATTATATATATATATATATATATATATATATATATATATATATATATATATATATATATATATATATATATATATATATATATATATATATATATATATATATATATATATATATATATATATATATATATATATATATATATATATAATTGCACTACCAATAGTAATGGCGTTAGATCCCAAATAAATCCGATTTGAAAGGGTCCCGTTTGGTGTTGTTTATCAGACTTTGTAAAATATCCAGAAGTTGCCATGTCCATTTTCAGTTCTGAATGTACCTTAAATCACATATGACACAGAAGGCTGTCCTTTAATTGCAAACTTTCAAGAAGTTCTCGGAAATTTTAAAAACGTGTCTGTTGTTTCGTATTCTGTGTCCTAGACAGTACTAACGAAGATTGCGGAAGAAAGCCAAAACAAACCTTAAATTGAAATCGATCTACTTTGTATAATAGTTGACGTGTAGAATTATAAGCAAGTTTACAGGGAGATCCACAGTGGCGTCGTTGAGGGGGTAGTTGCCCCCAGTAATTTGGAAAAAGAAACTATAATTTATTAAGCAGCTTTAAAACTGTTTAAAAGCTCGTTTCAAGTGTCAAATCTACTCTTTACTTTGAGTAGATAATTTTTTGTAAATTAATCCATGCTAGTTTTTGGCATAAGGGAAACGAGAAAAATAGAGGTCCGTTGCACTTCCTAATATGTTCCACACTAATATTTTTCCAAATATACTGCCTTTGAAACTTTATCTTTGAGTAAAAGTGTGAGTCTGCTTCGCCACATTTGCTAAGGTCATTTTCCCCCTTTATTTCTAAGGTGTTTTTACTTCCTAAAATCTATCAGTTCAAAATTAAATTTTCTTGTTTTAAAACTTTCAAAAGTGGAAATAAACAAATCCTCTACATTTGCAAATAGGACAGAAATGGAATCATTGAAGATTAAGAAGGTAGATATACAGTGAATATTATTTCTTTAATAAAAAAGAAATCACTGAAAATAAGACTTAGTGCTTTTTATAATGATATTCCTACTATAACTAGATAGGTCAACTCGGTTGTAGTTGTGGTCATGGAATATGGTAGAGTGGGATCCCCTCCACCTAATTGTTTTAATTTTTTTTTTCCAGTATTTATTGAAACTCCGATTCTCTCGTCTGTCATTGAAATGCCTAATAAGTGCCGATAACGTCCTATTCCTTACGTATCGGTTTCACATATTAACCCATAAATGTAGAATTGCCTTTATGTATAATACCATACAGACTTCTTGCTATTTTCACTTTTCTAAATATTTCTTTTAACCACCTCCAAAAAAATTGGCATAAATGTGCTAAGAATTATTACTGAAATCAGTCCGATTTCACACAACACCAGAGCTACTTTGGGACATTTATCTCTGCATCACCATGATGTATGAAATGTCTGCTGAGAATAGAATAAAGTGATTTTAAACAAGATATTTATATTTTCGTCACATATAGAAATTTTGTGTGCACGTATAAGTGGTAGCAATCCATTCTCTTTTTCTATTGTTATCAGTTTTATCATGCAGCACTAGGAGACTGAACCTTGCTTGTGAAGGGAATTATAGACATAAAAACGATATGGAGCGTAACCACCCTCTTGAAATGTATACCTCCCCCCCCCATACCCATATTTACAAAAAAAAACTTTTGTGTAATTTTTATAGAATTAATTTTTTAAACAAAGGTTGTTTAAAAAAATGACACAGTTAACTTACTTTAACTGTTTTTTTGTGTGCACGTATAAGTGGTAGCAATCCATTCTCTTTTTCTATTGTTATCAGTTTTATCATGCAGCACTAGGAGACTGAACCTTGCTTGTGAAGGGAATTATAGACATAAAAACGATATTGAGCGTAACCACCCTCTTGAAATGTATACCTCCCCCCCCCATACCCATATTTACAAAAAAAAACTTTTCTGTAATTTTTATAGAATTCATTTTTTTAAACAAAGATACAAAGGAAAGGGTATTTTTTAAACTCTAGGAGTCAATTTTCCCTTCCAATTGGCATCCGTGGCAATTTTATTTAACTTAAGGTTTCTGCCGCAATGCTGCCAAAATTGTCCAAATTTTCTAGATATTCTTTGTCAAACAATGCCCAACAGATAAGTCAATAATTCTACTTCTATTTTTTCAAATACTTTCAAATTTTAAATATGGTCGCTATTTAAATGTGAAAAATATGTCACAATATAATGTTACACAGTTAACTTACTCTGTATCTTTGCTTAGACAGCGCTATTGCGCTGCCTATGATTTTTGTTTCGGCTTTATTTGGCCCACTGATATCAATGCTGTTTATTAATTAAATAAAAAAAACATATTTTTTAACTGAAAGTAAGAAACGACGTTTAAACTTAAAACGAACAGAAATTATTCCGTATATGAAAGGGGCTGTCCCCTCCTCAACGCCTCGCTCTTTACGCTAAAGTTTTTTATTGTTTAAAAAAATAGAGTTGTGAGAAAGTCTAACTTTAGTGTAAAGAGCGAGGCGTTGAGGAGGGGAAAGCCCCTTTCATATACGGAATAATTTCTGATCGTTTTAAGTTTTAACATCGTTCCTCACTTTCAGTTAAAAAAACTTGTTTTTTTTTATTTAATTTTTGAACGTTTTTGAATTAATGCAGGTTTTGATTTTGGCTCACCGTATATGAATAATTAAAAAAAAATTGCATGTTCATTTTACTTTTTTTTGGTTAAATGGCTTTCTCGAAACTTGTTCAATTTTATTTACGAACGTTTTATTACGAATTAACTTACGTAACGAACTTCTATATTCATAGATTTTTAGTACGTATATTAGGGGGTTCGCCCCCTAGTCAATACCTTGCTCTTTAAGCTAAAGTTTGAATTTTGTTCCAATTCTTTAAAAATGACCCCCTTAATCACAAAGGCCGTTAATTAGAATAAATAGCTTATGAAAGTACTAAAAAACCTTTGGCTTAAAGAGCGAGGTATTGACTAGGGTGTGAACCTAATCATATACGTAATATTTTCTGTTCATTTTAAGTTTTACTGTTGCTCCTTACTTTCAGTTGAAAAACTTGTTCTTTTTTTATTTAATTTCTGATCTTTTTCTTTAATAATGCTGGGAAATCCGGCAACCCCTTTATAGCAATAAACCCTTCCCCCATGAAAACTTCCTTCATGGAAAGATCCTCCCATATAACCCCCAACCCCCCCCCCTAACCTACCAGAAAAAATCCCCCCTGAAAACGTCTGTATACTTCCCAATAACCAATACTATATGTTAAAATTGAGTAAAGTCCATAACTTTCAGCCCTCCCCCCGGGGACTTTGGGGGATTAATTCATCTTAAAAGACATAGTTATCATATTTTCGACCATGCTGAACAAAACGGCTATCTCAAAATTTTGATCGGGTGACTTTGGTAAAAAATGAGCGTGGGAGGGGGCCTAGTTGCCCTCCATTTTTTGGTCACTTGAAAAGGGACTAGAACTTTTAATTTCAGTTCCATTAGCCCTCTCGCAATATTTTAGGACCACTGGGTCGATACGATCACCCCTGGGAAAAAAAACAACAACAAAAAACAAATAAACACGCATCCGTGATATTTCTTCTGGCAAAAAATGCAAAATTCCACATTTTTGTAGATGTGTGCTTGAAACCTCTACAGTAGGGTTCTCTGATACGCTGAATATGATGGTGTGATTTTCATTAAGGTTCTATAATTTTTAAGGGGTTTTCGCCCTTTTTTTAAAATCAGCCAAATTTTCTCAGCCGCGTAACTTTTGATGGGTAAGATTAAACTTGATGACACTTATATATTTGAAATCGGCATTAAAATATAATTTTTTTTATGTATATGTTGGTATCAAATTCCATTTTTTTAGAGTTTCGGTTACCAGTGAGCCGGGTCACTCCTTACTTACAGTTCGTTACCACGAACTGTTTGATATAAATCGGTGATCCCACAAAAAATCCCTTTAATGAAAAATCATAGATAATATTTCAATAAATGACATATATCAAAAGATTAGTAAAACAAATTAAATTTTACAGAGTAAAATTCCATTCAAAGTACGAGCATTTGAATAGCGTGATACCCGGGGCTATTAGAACAGAGCCGCGTTCAATTATGAAATTGAGCATCCTGTGCTGGGCGTGGGGGTCGGGGGAAGTGGAGGGGGATACTTACTACAGCATTAGTGGTGAATCTGTGTGAAAAAAGCCAAGGATATAGGATATTCACCTTTGCCCACCAGGAAGATTGTTTACGCTACACTACGGCTGTTTGCAGCAGCTCATTGCTGACAATTTTAGTTTAAGGCAAGCACCAGCACTTAAATTTATGATTGTTTAAGGTGTGTTTATTGTTTATAATGTATAGCGTAATGTTTTTAAATTCACCAAGTAGAGTGTTTGTCAAATAGTTACTTTTCTTCGCTACCGCTTGAATTGCAGCTACTTCAATAGCACCCCCCCCCCCATAAAAATGCTGTAGCTACGCCCCTGGAGATCCATAAAAAAGGACATTGACTTCTCACGTATTTCCCTCAATCTGACTAAATTAAATCCTTCGACCAGAAGTAATTCTGAAACATCTTGTTTAAAGAGAAAATTGAATAAACGTTCATTATTTTGTCTTATCAGAACCCTTATCAAAAATCCAAAAACCATAAGAGAATAGGTGTTTTCCAGAGACTAGCCAGATTTATTTAATGATCCCCACTGGAACAGAAAAAGCAAGAAAGTAAATCCTAATCAGAGAAAAATACAATTGGGATAGTTAAAAGCCAATCGTAAGTAGGGCTCGGGCTGAATCTCATCTATCTACATGGTTGCTGGGACGCTGGTCTTTAAAATCCAGACTAACGATTTGAAGTCTATATTATCAAAGAACTAGCAATCAATTTTGTAGGATTTCCCACAAGCCGTTGCCATAAAGCTGATGTAGGCAACATAATCTATTCATCTGAATTCAGGGCCTAATAGAGCCGGAGCACTTATTTTGGATAAATCAATTTGGATGAAAATGGGAATGCCGCGCGAGGAAATTATGATGTTGTGATCACCAAACGCCAAAAAGAATCGGAATGTACGTGCTAATAAGCAGAAAAATCCAGAAAATGAGATAATAGGAAGAACACAAGAAAGAAAAATAATTTTGCACCTGTAAATATTCCAAAGCTTAAAATGTAGAGCTTGTTGCAGAAATCTCATTTCTAATGTTAAGGACAATTTTGTTTGCTTGAATTATAAGATTTATCCTTCCAAGTTGATAAGAATTTTAAGACATGCCATTTTCTTCATTATTGATTAAAATCATAGTCTTGATTTTTCTTTATTTAAGTAAAAGAGCCAGAACATTCTGAGAGCTGTATTTTTGGTTATTGGGGATACATATATTTCCAACAGCTTAGATCCCTAAACATATTTGCATGGCCAAATTTACATAAATGTTTGGACATATTTAAATCCAAAAAGGTGTTTGTGGAGTTTTCAAGAACGTTCCCGGAAGGTTCCATCAAAAATAATTACTCTTGCCTTTTTGTAAAAACAAGCTTTATGTGTTTTTACAAAAATATCAAGTTCCTTGTTCTTTTTTTGCTGTTGGATGATCAGTGTTTTCGGTAAATTTTGCAACTTTAAAACAAATATTGATTCAGATTTTTGTCTGTCAAGTTGTCCTCTATCCTGGATTTCGACTTTTAAACTCTTGTGGTATTTATTTTTCTATTATTCAACCAGAATTTATTCAGTTTTACTAAGTTGGAGTCACAGAAGGGGCAGTTTAATTTTCCATCTAAAGGGGGTTTTTAGAACTATAAACCTACGAAAGATTTTAAACAACAAAATTACTTGTCGTTGAAAATTGAAGAGCATTGTAGGCTAGTTTGTTGCAAATGCCGTAATCCATATATGTAATTTACGTAATAACTCATAAGATGTTCAGTCATCAATTGTTTATTCGTTGTTTTGTTTGTTGCAATGGCCTGGTGACTTTTTTGTAACAAATACCATATTATATGCTAACCAGCATGAGGATAAGAGAGGGGGGCTTCCAAGGGGCTATATTTTTCTATCATATTCTCCCCAAAAAGTATAAATATCCGTTTCTGAAGATTATTTTTGGCATTTCAGACCCTTATTAAAAATTAAAAAGTAATCCGAAATAGCATCTTTTTCTGTGGCGATTTACATTTTTGAAGTATTGTTTTGTTAAAGTTGGACTTAAGCATAAAGGTCAGGGGAAGTTGGAGTGGAGCTCCATTCATATTTATATCATATGAAACATTAAACAAAAAGAGCTATGTTTTCAAATGCAAGAAAAGAGTGACATTGAGTTGAGTTCCCCTCAAATGCAAGAAAAAGAGTGGAGAGTTGAGTTTCCCTCGCCCCTCATCTTTCCAATCTTTGCGCTAAAGTACGATTTTTACCCACCTATGCTTCAACAAAAAGTGCGATGCACAGGAGCTAATAATAATAAAAAAATAAATAAATAAAAATCTCTATGCCTCGAGAATAGAAGGGTTTATTTATGTTGGACTTAGTTGGACTTAAGCATAAAGGTCAGGGGAGGTTAGAGTGGAGCTCCATTCATATTTATATCATATGAAACATTAAACAAAAAGAGCTATGTTTTCAAATGCAAGAAAAGAGTGACATTGAAACTAAAAACGAATAGAAATTATCGTATACTTATTACTTATACAACTTTAGCCTAAAGAGTGGAGAGTTGAGTTCCCCTCGCCCCTCATCTTTCCAATCTTTGCGCTAAAGTACGATTTTTACCCACCTATGCTTCAACAAAAAGTGCGATGCACAGGAGCTAATAATAATAAAAAAATAAATAAATAAAAATCTCTATGCCTCGAGAATAGAAGGGTTTATTTATTTGCACTTAATTCAAACATTAACACTTTTAGTTTCATTTTTTCAAAGTACCTTGTGAATCAAAGCAGGGTTGTCAACTGCCAACGTCTCTAAAGAGTGCGAATAAAGGCCCGAAAAGAGTGCAAGTAAAACAATTGCCCCAAATTTTCATAATGTACCCTTTCCTGTCATTTTGATGGTATGGGTCCCATCTAACACAAATTCTTGACCCCCTGGGTGGTAAAATAAGATTTTTATTTCAGAAAAAATGGATACCCCAAGGACCATTCGCAAGGGCCCGACATTGGCCATTCCCACTTTAAAATAGTGCATAGGCCTAAAGTTGTGGAAGAATTTTATTATTCTGAGAGTAGACATTGAAAAGGTTTTTTTTTGGTCGTTGCTTCTCCATTAACTTGCTGCATACTCACCATTCCATTTCCAAGAAGAATGGTTTGCATCCAATAGCTTTTGACTTCTTTTATTAAATTTGAATTACCAATGTCAACTGTTCCACTTATTAATTTTACTTTGACCTGCTTTTTCTGAAATGGTTGGAAATGCTGGAAAGACGACTGGGGACTTGGAGAAGGCACGTGGAGAGATAACAGAGATCATACCGTCTTGCAGTTGTATATTTTGCGCTAAAATAATTTAATTCGAAGTTTTCATTTCACAAGAACTTTTGCAAAAAAAAGTGATTTTACCTAAATATTGGCAAAAATAGTGCAATTCCCATCCGTCGAGGAAAGAGTGCAATTAGGTAAAAAAAAAAAAAAAAAAAAAAAAAAAAAAAAAAAAAAAAAAAAAAAAAAAAAAAAAAAAAAAAAAAAAAAAAAAACAGTGCAAAAACTAAGAAAGAGTGCAAGTTAGTAAACCTGAACCAAGAACCTGCAGTTACCAACTGGCTATATTTTGTACACTCTAAAATGCTTTTCCGTCAATCACTTAAACTTTAGCGCAAAGAGGGGGGGGGGGGTTGCTAGGACAGAAACCCTCCTCAAAAACAATATATTTTTTGTTCGTTTTGAGTTTTAATGTTACACTTTACTTTCATTTGAACAAACTTGTCCCTTTTGCTTGATCTTCTATTAAAGGCATGACTTCTGCTTTGAAGCAATCTATAAAACATTTCTCACACATCTTAGGGACAAGTTTAGTAGGTGTAGTAGTTCAAACGTTTTCGGGACCTTCGCGATTGTCCTTCTTTTTATCGGTATGACAAGGTCTTATTTAATTTTAGGGCAAGTACTTTAAGTAGTTCTTAAATTAAGTATTTTAGCAAGGGGGGTAGTCAGCATATCGAGGGAAGCTGTAAGTAATACAGGGGTATGTCCAGTGGACGGGTATGGGTTCTTTCTGAAGAGGCAGGCTTATGTATATCTGAGATATGCGTAAAATAAAGTGTGGATGTTTTTTTTGGTAGCAGACTTGAATGAATGACTGAATGAATGCATTTATTACCCATCAATTAAAAACAGATGGAGCACAACAAAAGACAAGAAAAAAAAAACGCAAAAAACACTAATTCTTCTGAAACAAACAAAAAAAAAAAAAAACCAAACACAACAACCAACAGCTTATGCCAACTACTGCTGGAGAATCATAGCCCAGGGATGGGACGTTAAGTGTCAAATTATATCGAGTAAATCTGCGCTAGGATAGCTTCTTCAGGATTCATGATGCCGTACCGATGCGAAAAATGCGTACTGCGTACCTGTTAAAATCAAAAACCTGAATTTGATTCTAAAACTGCTTTTAAGCTACGAAACACAGAAAAGGCAATTATATTCAAAAACATATACTACAAATAAAAAAATGGACAGGTGTCGTCATAATAGGAGAAGACTGATTGCGATGGCCAAAATCCCAAGCAACCGACCACAGCGAGCTTGTTGAGTGGTGGAGGGCAGAACCTTAAAACAGTAGTTTTCTTCCAATCATTTTTGACAAAAATAGAAATTTTTATCAGATACATCGTTAGCATAACTCATTAAATTTTTATATTCGTTACAACAACCGTTATGGTTAGGCAAAGTTAATTTTATGTCAAACGCTAACAGTTTCTTACGTTTGTTCAATAAAATATATCTAATATTTCAATCCATTCTGATTGCCTAAAAAAAAGTAGACCCATAATAAAACATCAATTTAAGATTGTTTCTTTATTACAAACAATCATTATGCTTCAAACACTAAAAAGGTGTAATATCATTTTAAAGGGGGTTAGGCGAGTCGTGCTGTCACAAAGTATCAAATTTCAAGGCCGTATCCAGGGGAGGCAGGTTAAGGGTTTGACCTCCCTCCCTAAAATGTTTGTCCGACAAATAAAAACTTAACAAAAATGCATATAAAATTACCCCCCCCCCCCCCAAAAAAAAAAACAAACAAACAAACTCCTAGACACGACGTTGACTGCAGAATAATTATGGAAATAATGTGTACAACTAAAATTGATTAGCTTTCAGTACGAGTCGAAATAAACTGTTGTAAATTTTGCTTTCAAAAGAAAATCTACTTCGGTTTGCCAGGAGGGGGGCATAGCAAAGGGTTTTCATAAAAGGCGCAGAATGTTGAAGACCCATATTTTACTCAATTTCCAGTAATATTTCCTAGAATTGAAACCATCTTGGCATTACAGGATTATTTTTCTTGGAGTTAAATCGTTATTCCAAAGACCTGTTACAGTTAATATGTTGCAGAGTACAGAAAATCATGATAAGACACAAAAAGCTATTGCCAATTATTTTGTTTGTCTAGTCATTGAAAGAAAGGTTAATAAAGATGTTATTATAACATCTTTCTAGTCAAACCAGAAATTTGTTTGCGGCGGTTTTTTCTTATTTGGAAACTATAAAATACGTGGAGTAGAGTAGCTTTACTCTGAGAATGGCGTTGTACATTTTTTCTTCTAATTAATCGCCCCAAAAATGGTATTTCAGTTTCTTGAACTTTATCCAAAATGAAACTTTAAATTGTGAGATGGATACAAGCAAAGTGCCCCTGCCGCAAAGCCGTAAAGACAAGAAAGACAGGATGGCTCCCCCCCCCCATTGCACTTCCTGGATGAAGGGCCACGAAAAAGGAGATCAGCACCGCCGGTTTGGACCTTAAGGGTCTAGTGCCGCCATCCCACGACAGAAATCTTTTTACGGCATACTGAAGCCTACCATATAGGTTATGATTCCGTTCGATTTTTTTCTTCCTTGAAAATTTGTGTTGAATCTAGCCTTTTGAGGAGCTTAACCATTAATCGACATAATTGTACTTACTTTAGGCAGAATATTGCCGATATTAGTAAAACAAATACAGGTCGATTATGCAAAGATTGTTTCAACCCGAGAAAAATATAATTGACGTGCCTTGGCCCCACTTTAATCAACGTTCTGTGACCATTCTGTCCTTTATGCTTCAATACTTTGCCCTATCCTTAAGGATGGTTAATCAAATAATATTCAGATAAATAATTTTAAATTTTGAAGTTTTCTCTTTATCTTCAAGCTAAGACAAAAAAGTCTGTTGTTTGTGAGCAATTTAGAGTTAAAGCGGATATATGGTATTGATAATTATATTGCATTAGGTTTTATTGATTTTATTTTTTAGGTATTATATTTAGTTATGCGCTTCTGCCCCCTCGTTATCTTTTTACTTGATTATGTATTTTATCTCTTGTTTTTCTTAGAATTTCTCAGTTATATTCTATTTTTTATTTCTTGTTGTCCAAACCACAATTTCAAGTTTCCACTTTGCTTATGTAGCATTGTTTAGTGAAAAATAATTTAAAAAAAACAAAGTTTTTCTTGTGAAAGTAAAGACAGAAGTTTAAACTTGAAACGAACAAAGGCTATTGTTTCGCAGTCTTTGCAAAAAAAAATTTGAAAAAAGGTTTTAAATAGACTGGCTTGTGATAAATCCCTAAATTTAGGGTTCTGAAAAACTCGCAGAATAATCTTCCAATTCTTCCAATCTGTTTTCTACTGTGAAAAACACCCTAGACCAGTGGTTCCCTACCAACTTTGGGTCATTCCCCACCTACGCATTTCTAAAATCTTGATGCCCCCCTAGTGGTATTTAAATTTTGTTAATCGAAATTTTACGTGTATTCACCTAAAGGAAGCTTAAAAGGCCATTAACTTGGTATCTTTTTTGGGTTGTCCTCTAGGTATATTTTATATTTTAGTAATGAAAGATATTGTCTGAATCCAATACCTTTTATACAATGTGTAATGTCATTACAATATTACCATGTATCTTTTTGGCTCTATTAATGCCTTTTGAATGTGACGTCATTCACATGAAAAATGTTTTTTTTTCAAAACCAAGGTTTCAAAGTATAGTCAGCCGAAGGATGCACGTCCTACCCATGACCCACCAAAATTCTGCCATGCCCATCGGTGGGGCCTGCGCCCCACGTAGGGAATCACGGCCCTAGACTTTGCCTATTCTCCTTTTTAGATCTTTGCTTCATCCATCATTCTTATTAATAATACTACCCTGGTGAGCACAGCTGTATACTTAATCGATGTTTTTGTTTGCCCGTATATCCTCTTTGTAGTAACGTAAAACTTAACAGCCTTACTACATCTTCACCTTTCTTTATTTCTAGTTTAAACGACTTAGTCATCTTAACATTGATTTTCAAAATAATTATTACACCCTTAGCTCTCAAACTTCCAAAAATTTGATTAAGCAATTTTGATTCCTAGAAAAATCAAGTTAATGCCTATATAATTACCACACTCACTCTTATCACATTCCTTATAAAGGGGTTTAATAAAAAGTTTTTCTAAAATTACTAGGAATTTCAATGTTTTCAAAAATCACGTTCGTATTTTTCAGTAATTTATCGCTGACTTCACAGCCAGCCTATTTCAAAAACATATTTCGAGTCAAAGCAGTGTCCCGTTATTAAAGAGCTAAAGTGCAGCAGTCAATATGTTGCTTTATTGAGACCTAATAAAATTATATCAAATAACAAATAATTAGTTAAGATTATGCAGTCATCAATAATCAATGCATCCCGAGCATTTCTGAAAATCTTTAATAGCTTAGCTTACTCAGGACGAGCTCCAACCACCCACGCTCATGAGCCTCTACGATTAGTAAGGAAATCCTGGAAAACATGCACAGGAAGAGTGCTGCATATGAAGAACCAACGTTCAGAAAGGGTCCAGCACAGTCTCATATTTATTAAATAGTTCTAGGTCATCCCATACTTTGAGATGCATTAGACTGGAATTGTATTAAAGCAAGCCAAGCAATCCTAAGCCAGTTACAAAACACCCTCCTGTGATCCGTCTGCCACAACAGTTTTATTTTCTGGGAAGTGACTGAGTGTGGTTCTCGGCCAGTGACTTTTCTGCAGGCCAGGTGGTTCCCAGCTCCATTCATCAAACGGCCAACGACTTTTAAGCAAGCCAGGTGGTTCCCAGCTCCATTCATCAAAAGGCAGCCTATTTTTGTTCATTGGAGTTGTGTGCCCTCAGTACCTTTAAGGTTTTGTACAAATCTCGGCAGTTATCGAGGCTTATTTTGTTCCTGCTAGAATTTTTGAATTCTGTACTCTCTTGAACCGAGTTGCTACAAGCATTTTTCTCAAGTAGTTACTGTCAAATTTAAGATACCTTTTCTTAATCTATTTGTCGGTTTCAAGTTTTTATATGTAGGAATTTTAGTTCCTCATTTTAGCTTGAGGACATTGAAACTGGTGAACCTGAGGCAAATATGTACCTTCAAGTCTTTGCGGAGTCGTTTTTTGGGGGGAGGGGTGTTTTACAAAAGAATTTTTTCGGCAGGGGGGGGGGTACAAAAAAACTCTAAAAAAGACATCGAAAATATGTTTTTATTCATTTTTGTGACGTTTTTTTACGAGTCAGGCAAACATTTTTTTGGGGGGAAAGGGGTTCAAACCCTCTAACCCCTCTGGATACGGCCTTGTCTTTTTGTGACCGTCCGTAGGCTTCTTAGCTATCTGTTTTATTTCTTTTAGGGGTAGCTATCTGTGTCCTGTTTGACAAGTCTCAACTTAGTCATTTTCTACTGGCAATTTATTATTAGTGCTTCATGGACGTGGACATTTATAGACATTACCATAACATAAATCTAAAGATCCTAATTTAGTTCTGGGTAAACTTCACTTAGAAAAAAAAGAAAGGCCCATTACTGCAAATAGTAAAGCGATTTTTTTTTCTTCGGCTTAAAGCAATAGGTTTTTAAAGTAGTATAGAACAAAAACACAAAAGACAAATACTACTACTACTGCTGAGAACTCACGTCAGGACCAAGCCACCTGAGGCCAACACAGCTACGCGTGCTCCTCCTTTGTCCAAACCTATTCAAAGTCTCTCTTTTTTAAATCCTCCAAGAAAGTTGAGTTTCCCTTAAATCTTTCCCTGCGACATCGTCCCACCCCATTCTGGGACGACCTACTTTTCGTTTTTCGTTACTCCTTTTCGCTGGCTCTAGCTGGTTGGCCGACAAAAAGGATATTTAGCAATCAGTCATCCTTCATCCGCAGAACGTGTCCTAGCCATCTTAACTTTTCGTTCATTATAGCCCTAGAAAGGGGAATTGGATCATATTTTTCGTAAGGCTTACTGTTTGAAATAAATAACAATCCAAAGACAATTCCTCTGGAAAATATATAACGAATCCCCCCTCTTTTGGAGCACCCGTGCTTCAAACCTTACTTAGCTACTGTCATCAGTCTAGCTTTCAATATCCTAATCGTGATTCACAGATTTTTTCTTCCTTTTAGTAGTGTCCTATATGCTGGTCCGAGGACAGATCGTATAATACGACCAAACACGTTATATTTTGGAACTAGATATTCAGGGACGAGATCCTATAAAGCAGCCAGACATGTTTTCTAGGCTCATCAGATTTCCTGCTTTAATATATACAAAGTGTAATCAATACCGTTGAATGTCCTATCAGTAAAAATACCAGTTTTGGCCAAAGACTAGTATATCAGTTTTTTTAGTATAAAATACTGGTGAAGGATAAGATCCTCATCTGTTTGAAAAAACTATTTCAACGACTCGAATATATTATTTACCTTTTTGATTAATTATTCGCACTGATATGGAGAATTCCAAAAGAATTTTGTTAAGTAAATGTGTTTTCTTACTTTATAATAAAAAAGAAACCATTTATATATTCAATTATAACATAATTATCGGACATGTAGGTTCATATCAGATACCTGAATTGCAAAGATAAGTATCGGTTAATTCTTTTGTGGGTAGCTTCCGTTATAATTGGCTTAAGTCTGTTTCCCATATAGGGGATTAAAAAACCTTTTGACTAAAAGCTTATAATTGACATACCTATCGGGAAGAAAATATTGCCTATTTGAGATTCAAAATTGTTTTAAAAACACGCAATGTATGTTTTAAAAAGTGCAAAACATCGTTAGTGTAGGGGTGGGTTTTGGTATTGAGGAGGGGGTGACACCCCCCATTAATATTCGGAATAAAATTTATTGAAACTAATATGCAAATTGCGTTATATTGTTTTGCACATGATAGGTTAAGCTCTTCCTTCTTAGGGAGCCATGTTTCTTTTTTATGATTTAAGAGTTTAAGCAAATGGAATTTTGAGGGAAATAATTTACCTCCATAAGTTTTAGTCAGGTCTCTCTTACTCTCAGTTGAAAAAGCATACTTTTTTTCTTTTATCCTATGTGGTGAAAGAGATTATTTCACAAATTGTGTTATATTTTTTTGGGCATCGTATCTAAAATATTGATAGGTTAAGCTCCCCCTTCTTAGGGAGCCATGTTTATTTTTTATTATTTAAGAGTTTAAGCAGATGGAATTTTGAGCGAAATAATTCACCCCCATAAGTTTTAATTGTGTCTCTCATGCTCTCAGTTTAAAAATCATACATTTTTTCTTTAATCCTGTGTGATGAAAAAGAGATTATTTGATCCCCTCTTTGGGTGTTACCAAACGAAAAAACTAAAATTTAATTTTTATTCAAGGAAAATGGTAGTCAATATCGAGGTTAGAAAAGACCATGGGTAGATGACAGATCCGGATCTAACATGGATGATCTAGACTTGATTACCTCAATGAATATGTCCAGGGAATCAGTGGTTATGTGCGTGCCTCCACGTGATAACCAGGACATTTCTGAAGAGTTAGCTACTGATGTATCTCAAATGACACCAATTCTTGAGGTAATTGCCTTTATCAGGTTTTTACGTGTATTAAGTCATAGACTTATTGGTGGGAAAAGAGGAGGGGTAGAGGGGGGCACAAAAAGACCCTATTTCTCTTTTACATAAATGAAAATCCTTAATAGTCTTTTTTCTTCAAGTTTATAATACACCCACGATTTCGCAAGGGGGAAATAGATCACGGCTGATAGTTGTGTGTGTGTATTAACTCATGGTCCAATTGTAGGAAAAAAGCCAGGTACTTTTACCAGGTATTTTTTAAGCTCTTCTGGTAAATTCTCCCCGTTGAATTGACATCCCTGGCAAATGCAGAGTTATGAGCCTAAGATTGATCTGTTAATAAAATAGTGTTTTAAGTTTGAATCATTACAGAACTTTTGGTACTTATTTAGTAGCCGGTAAAAATGTGAGTAGAACCGCATCGAAATCTTAAAGATGCTATATGATAATGGGTTTTTGCTGACTAGTGAGGTATTGCTGACTCCGTGACAAATATTTAAACTTAAGTTTTATGGGGTTAAAGGGGCAAAAAAGCTACCTAGGTTAGGTTGGCTCAGGTTAGGCTAAATATTTAACATATGCCATACTTTACCCCCACCCTCTAATATGCAAACATATAGCCTAAAATTTGTTTCTAAACTATTATATTTTTTATCATACTTTGATTTATTTCGTTATCATTAACGAATTTCAGGGGAGTTGAGCGCACTAATAAAAAGAGTGGAATATATCCAGTGAGGGCTCCATCCATTGAATCAGTCAAGCATTGGATCTGGCTTCTATACACACTTTCTTCCTAACCTGATTCAATTGGACATTTTAATTCAATTACAGATATTAGTAAGGTTTTAAGTGAGGGTAAAAACCATGAGGTACGCTACTATTGTTCAACATGCCTGTCCAGATTTTGGACTGATTTAAAACTAAAGCATCACATGAAACACTGTAAACGTTATGGATACCAGGCTGTGGAAACGATTAGCGGTGATAGAGCGATCTTGTGTTTTAAGAATTTCCAAAACTCGCTCCTGCAGAGTAACAATATCGCTTTGGACTGCGGGGCCAAACTCACAGACGTGAACGATTCGTCAAATCCAAATCGTGTTAAGATACAAGAAGCCATTGGGGTTTCTTACGCTCACGCTCAAAGAGACTCTAGTAATACGATGCAAGTATTAGATGTAGTTGAGTCATTGGGTGGGGATGATTTCATGCACACGGCATTGACCAATCTCATTAAAACACCAAATGGCACAATTTCACGCTGGCGCTATACTCACTATCCAATACTTCTATCACCAGATGAGAGATTGGCCATTAAAAATCGTAAAATATGTTGGGTTTGTAAGAGAGACTTTGATGATGGTACGGGGAAGGGGGGAAAGAGGAAGGTGATCGATCATGATCATTTATGGAAGAAAATTTCATCGGAAGGGAGTAACTTTGGAAGGGTGGCACATCAATCGTGAAATATAAACGTTAGTCAGCAATATTTCACACCGGTTTTTATACACAATTCCAATTACGATTTAAAGTTTATTTTACCAGCATTGGTCCGCATGGTGAAGGGTGGAGTTGTAGATGACGGATGAGTAGATGTTTTTTTTTCCTATAATACCATACCTAAATCTTCTAAGAAGCTGCTACTCCTAGAATTCCAGTGGAAAACAGTAGACAAGGGTAATACTTGCCTGAATAAAATCCGTTATTTAGACTCCTTTAGTTTTTCCCAAAGTCTTTAAGTCCATTGATTCAGGTATAGAAAAGCGAAAATTTTGACAGTTTCCCCCTCCTTAAACAGCGCTTCGCTGATGACGAAGTGTATGATTTATTAACGTGTAAGGGCATATACGCTTATGATTACTAAAACTCTACCTCGAGGCTAGATGAGGTGTCATTACCGCCTATCGAAGCATTTTACAATTGCCATATGGATAGATAATGCACCACTGGCGACTATGAATTTGCCAAGAGGGTCTGGGCAAAGGGAGGATGCAAAATGGGTGGGATTACGGTAAAATATACTTGGCTAGTTATGTATTGACTCTTTTGGACATTGTGTGCAAGAACACGGATAAAATATATGGGGAATTTGGGTTGGATTTGGGGTATTATTTTTCTACTCCTCATCTGGTGATGGATTTGATTCTTAAAATCAGCAAAGAAGAAATAGGTCTGATCACCGACGTGAATCAGCATCTATTTTTAGAGAATCAATGAGGGGAGGGTGTGTTTTTCACGGGGACCGTATCTTGAAAACTGATCCGACCGGACAGCACACCGATGAAAAGTCAGATGCATTTTTTTGGATATGAATTCCCTTTATCCGTCGGCGTTGTCTCACTATTGTTTGCCGTGTGGCAATTACAAATGGCTTAACGATTCTTGTGCTTCAAATTTCCTCAACATTGCTACCGTTGAGGAGAATGAACCGCAAGGATGTTTTTTTAAATTGACGGAGAAATGTCCATGGTAATCCATGACTCGGTAAAAAATTTAGTTTTCCCGTGCATAAATAGACCGGTGGGTAAGGACTCTCTGAGTCCCTACAATTTATCTTTGGTAGAGGATGAAAATATGCACTGGGTACCTTCAAAGCAAAATCTTATTGCTGACCCTAGCCCGAAACAGAATATCGTTGTTCATCATATGCTATTGCGGTGGATGGTATCGAATGGTTTCAAAGTCACAAAGATACAAAGAGCCCTCCAATTTGATCAAAAGCCATACATGAAAATGTTTATTGATACCTTTGTCAGTAAACATTCACAAGCGAAAAGGAAGGTTGCAAAATAGATGTATAAACTCATTTTAAATTTAGCCTTCGGTAAGATGTGCGAGAGTGTACGAAACAGTAGTCGATGTGACATTGTAACCAATCCTAAAGATTGCGATCGAATCATCACCGACCCGAACTTCACATCTTTCACAACCATATACTCTAATATGGTCCTCCTACACCGCAAGAAAAGAAACATCATTTTAAATAAAAATATTGCAGGTGGGAGTTTAATAACGGATATCTCCAAAAACATTATGTTGTCATTTTATTACAATGTGTGCAAGGTGCAATGGCCAAGTGAGGGACAAGTTCAAGTGTACTATGGAGACACTGATTCACTGTTAAAAGTCAAAACTGATAATTTGCTGAAGGATTTGGAAAATGGAGAGTATATTAGCTCTTGGATGGATTACACCAACTGGGATGAATCCCTTTATCCTGAGCTAGTGAAACACCAGGCCCCAAATCAATTGTTAATGTTAAAATCTGAGACGGGAAGCAACCTGATGTCCAATGGTGTGTTTCCTGGTCTGAAGGTATACTGTGTGGAAACGCAAAATAAGGATATCAAACAAGTTTGCAAGGGGGTGACTACACACTTTGTAAAAATAATTTCAATATGAGTGTTTATAGAAACTGTGTAGAAAGTAGTTTAGTCCCAAGAGAGAAAGTCATTGCGATTCGCTCTTTGCAATATAAAAACTACACAGTTAGAGTTGAGGACAATACCATGTTGGCCATATCAGACAAAGTTATGTACTTGAGGATGGTGTGAAGGTACTTCCACTAGGACACTATCTGATTTCAGATCGAGTTGAATGTATAGAGTACAGAAAACTACTTGGTCTGGAAAAAATAACTTAAATTCTTTCTTTCATAATACAAGGTGCGTGGTGGTGGGAAAGATTTTTTTAAATCAAAATTTATAAATTTTCTGTGTATTCTTGTGCAATGTAGAGTTATTTCTTCATAATTTAATGCTTCTTCCCCAGCCAGGCTTGGCCCGCCGAATCGGGCCCCCGGGCTTTCTGGTTCGGCTTTCAGCCACCGCAGTGGCCACCCAAGAGGTTGGGGGATGGGGGGACCCCATTTCTAAGTGTATATATTTAATATAAGTAAATTAGAATCACATAGGAATCAAACATTATTTGGCTTGTAGGAGATTGATGTTTGGAGGTCATTCCTCTTAAGCAAGGAAGATGAAGTGTTACATGTAAAGTGTTCAGATAGAGTTGAACAATGGAATACTTTTGTCAATACTTGGGAGCATGAAGCTCAAAGTATTTATCTTGACTTGAAAAGTTGAAATTTCAAATTAAAAATGTTGTTCATTAAACGTTCTGTAAAAATATTTTTTTGTAAATAAAATAAAAAAAAACTGTGATATTATTTTAAGTGTATTTATTGTTTAATAAAAAAGTGTTTTTTCCTAGTGCATATTTCAAATAAATGTTGTTGTCGTTGTTGATTTTTTGTTGTTGTATAATTTTTTTTTTAAATAAATAAAAAAAAAATCTTGATGAAGTGTATTTATTCAATATAAAGTGCTTTTTTCTGATTGTTTTATTTGTAAAGTGCTTTTATTTTAAAAATAAAAGGAAATATGATTCTTTATTAGTTTTGTTCTTGTTCTTGTTATTCTTGAACGGAGTAGTAGTAAAAGGGTCATTATTTAGTCTTTAGACATAAATAGTTTACAGTTAGTTGTAGGTGAGCTGATGAAGCGAACAGCAATATGTATCAATTTAAAACACTATTCAGATCGTTTCTGTGTGGTCCATCAATATCAGGCAAAATGACACTTATAACTAAAATAAGCAAAAATTGTGATAAAATGTTAATGGAAAAGCCAAAAAAATCTAATATTGCTAAAGTGTTTGGCAGGAGTCATACGATAAAATAAAAGCTATTGCTACATCGGGGGTGGGGGTACAAATCATATATTGACTTGATACTATCGACATTATTGAACCAAACTCTTGGCTGATTATTGACGATTTAGCTGAACCCATTGAACAATTGTCCCAGTAAATGCTACAATTGTTAACTGTTCGCTCAAATCATGAAAAGATTTCCTTTACTCTACTTCTACACAATCTCTTTCATCAGAGCAAATGCATGAGAACACTTGCTTTAAACCGCACCTACTATCATAGGCAGCACGATAGAACTGCCTAAGTAAGGAACAATGTGGGCACAATGTATTATTTTGTTTTTCTTCTTCTTTCTCCATACCCGGGCACTTCGTACCGAAGGAGTTGTCGTAGAAACTTCAAAAAGGGCTCATTCGATTGGAAATTGGAGTGGCTAGTGCCCTTTTAAATAGTCGAAAGTGATTGGAGGTCAATTAGCACCCCCCCCCCCCCCCCCCCCGCGAACGCCAATCATTCCCCCAAACACATCCAACCAAAATTTTGAGATAGCCATTTGTTCAGCGTAGTTGATTTCCAGATAGAAAATATTTTTTAGGAGGAAACTCCCCCATAAACCTCGGGGCAAGGGTTTTAAGTCATGCCCTGGGAGGCATATGAGGTTTTTTATAGAAGGCGTTGTCGTAGAAACTTCAAAAAAGGCTCATTCGATTTGAAATTTAAAGGGCTTGTGCCCTTTTTAATAGTTGAAAGTGATTGCAGGGCAACTAGCCCCCCCACGCCAATTATTCCTCCAAACATATCCAATCAAAATTTTTATATAGCCATTTTGTTTAGCGTAGTTGATTTCCAGATAGAAAACATGTTTTTGAGGAGGACACTCCCCAAAAAACCTCGAGGCAAGGGTTTTAAGTTATGCCCTAAGGGCATATAAGAACGATGTTGGCACAATGTATCATTTTTTTTTCCTTTAGAGCAGGGCACTTCGTATCGAAGAAGTTGTCGTAGAAACTTCAAAAAGGGCTCATTCAATTGGAAATTGGAGTGGCTTGTGGCCTTTTAATAGTCGAAAGTGATTGGAAGGCAACTAACCCCTCTCTCCCGCCTACCATTTCCCCAAACACATCCACTGAAAATTGTGAGATATTCATTTTGTTCATCCATTTTGTGTGCCAGAAAATAATTTGCACTTTACTGAAAAAAATACAAATGAATGTGCATTGTGAGTTTAATATACATACACTGATATTTAGTAATCAAAATTTTAATATTATTTGATATATTAAAGTTATAAAAGTAAAAACATTTATAATTTTTCAGTAAAGTGCAAATTATGTTCTGCCCTTGGGAAGGCATAGGGGTTTGAGCCCAACTTATGTTAATTTCTGTTCGTTTTGAGTTTGACTCGGTTATTTATTGTATTTTCTGTTCGTTTTGGGTTTCATTTATTCATCGATATTGATTAATGGTAGTTTCACACTTGGTAGATTATTTGATTTTATTTTTGCTCATTTTTGTTTAATGGAGTTCTTTACTTTTCTTTGAAAACTTATTTTGTTTAAGTTTTTTAATTAATATTATCTACAGAGTTGTTCATAATTCTAGCTCTCTAATAACTCTCAATAAACAAATATAGCCCAGTGCTCCAAAATTTCTACTTTCTGCGTACAATCAGGCAGCTAATAAACCCTACGGTTACATTATATTGGATGTTAATCAAAATTTACCCGAGGATTTACGTGTAGTCACAGATATTTTTGACAATGAAATTACAGTATATCTTCCCGTGAACAGTAAAAATGGCTATTAGTTGCCATCATGACACTGAAGAAACTACATGAAAACAGACATTTATTTTCCGTTCTAAGCAATTCAAAATCCCCCCTTAGGAAAGCCATACTCAAACCTGGCACTGACAGTGGTTTCATTATTCTAATATCTGAACTTTGTTTAAATTTAACCGAGGGCAATGTTCAACTGCCAGAAGTAGTTAAGCAACAGGCAAAGCAACATCGTTCCACTGTAGGTGTCTTGGCTTGTAAAAAAAAGGAAAAAATCTTAAAAGGAAACGTCTTCTTCAAGCGGGTGGTAGCTTTTTTACACTTTTATTCCCAATAATTGCAGGACTTGTAAACAGTTTTCTCTAGATGGCTAAACCCTATAAATTGACCCAAATAGAACCTGCTCTTTCACCAGTGGAACACTTTGAGGACAATTTGAGTAAATTCATTAACAATGAGAATACTTGTGATGATAAAAAAACTACTTTTACTTCAAGATGCATTTCGCCGAGTGGACAAACATAAGCCCTATCGTGTGAGACCAGTCAATGCGAGTGTCATTGATCACAAAAAAGAAACATCTCTTCAACATTCTGATGCTACCGCTGCTGGAACATTAACACAATTCAAGGCGGAGGAGGAATTGAATGGGGGCTGTCCCCTCCTCAATACCTCGCTCTTTATGCTAAAGGTTTTTTTAGTACTTTTAGAAAAGCTTCTTATTCTAATTTCAATTTCAAATTCAAGCTTTAGCGTAAAGAGCGAGGTATTGAGGAGGGAGTAGCCCCCTCATGTAAGGAATATTTTTTGTTCGTTTTAAGTTTTAATGTGGCTCCGTACTTTCAGCTGAAAAAAACTTGATTTTTAACTTAATTACGACAAATAGAGATCGACGACGATTTGCCGCTCTTTCTCACCTATCGTCTTCAAGGGAATGTAAACAAGAAACAATCCCCGAAAATTTATTTGATCTACCAAGTTCACGGTGAATTATAAATTGACTATCTACTCTGTTAAGTCAAAAATACTTGGACTTAACCCGCAAAAGAGAGATGTCGTCCCCTCTGAGGTTCCTTTCCCTGTTGTGAATGAAGTGAAAATGCTACGTATCATTTTCTCACCTGACTGCACCTTAACTACTTGTATTAATAGTATGATCTGTAAAGCCAGTGCGTCTCTGCAAAGTCTTTCAAAAATGCGTCATTTCGAGTGCAACGCCCATAGCTTTCTTCGGGCATACCTATGGTATGTATGCCCCACCTTAGAATACACCTGCCCTGTCTGGGGCCAGTCAGTCCTAAGAACAACCTATTTGATACAGGAACTGGAGTCAGTCCAGAAATGGATAACCAGGGTCATCCTGAGTAATAGACAATTCCTACCTGGATGACCTTGCAACCTTCGAACTTTAAAGTCTAGAACTCCAGTTGGGTGACTTAATTCGATGGTTTGGTAAAATGCTGATGTCTAACCCTGCTCACCGTGCAATTTCAGCCCCCTGAAGCCAAGACAAACAGCCTCAAGAGATAGAAGCCAAAACTTGTGCATATGCGTGCTCGAAAAATCACTACCAGAACCCTTTCGATTCCCTTTTTACATGGTTGCATAATAATGTATAATAACATGTTTTGTAGTACGGCATAAAATTAGCTATTGAGCTACGATTGGTTGTACAAATAAACCTTTTCCTCTCTATCGTTCATCCACCCTTTGAGACAACTTAGTAAATGTAGTAATTTTCTCAGAAATTCAAATGTCAGAAATGACCGATATGTCGCATTACTGAAATTTGGAGAGAAAGAAAAGTCCGCATATATTTTACGGATAACTATTTGCCTTACAAAATACCTCACGTTACGTAGCAGATTGCCTTATTGCTTTTTGAGCAATTTTTTGGCCGCCTCTCCTACGAACCCTGACATAAATTAACTTCTTCAGTCATATTCAGTGGATGAAAAGAACACTAGATCACTCATAAGAGAAAAATAATTTATTGCCAGTCAGTGTCAAACACACACCTGGTCTCTGTTCAAGGTTGCCAAATGTCGCACGATATTGTGATTTGTCCTTCTATTTCATTTGTGTCAGTCTCCTCTTGTGAAGGACCTAAAATCTCTTCTATTTCAGAAAACATCTAAGATCTCTCACGCTTTCCTGAAAGCTTTATCAATATTGAATCTGCTGATATGAGCACTAAAAATACATTTCAATAATAAAATGCAACTTATTTTTTTACTCAGCATAAACTCCACTTTTTGCTCAGCGACTATTGGTATCGCCATATTTACACCAGTTTAACTCGCCATGATCTTCTAAGATTTATTGGCAGAATTGAAAAGAAAATAGGAGTCGGGAGAATTGACAACGTCTAATTTGACAATTTTTACATTCAGCGTCCAAATACTTCACTGAGTCTTAAATTTGTACGTTCTATAAGGTTCTCTCTAAGAGTAAGGATTTATGCCGAAAAAATTAGAAAATTTTAAGCCAATATTTTTTTTTTTCTTTGAAGCTAGATTGACAAACAGAACGCAAAATATTCTTATAGAAACATATTTTTCAGGTACATAAAACACGCTTAACGACATCTCAATAATAGAGCACATAAAATCAATTTCAACTTAATGGCCCTGTTTGAATTACTTATTTAAGAATAGGCACGTTGTTAAAATTACTGAAAGGAATTTTCAAGAATGGACTGTTTTTTTAAGAGGTGACTGGGCTTGTCACATTAAAATTTAATTGCGTTTAACATATTAATGGCATAAACTTTGGTCTTTTTACATAAAGGCTCGCCTCTCCAAGAAGTATTTCGTAGTTGGATTTAGATGTGAAGCCTGGCAATGGGCCTCACAAGGCCCAAGTCACATCCAATAGAGTGGTTGCAGATTTCCATAGATATAAAAATAGTAAGCAAGTAGTGGCAGTGGCAGTAATCCGACAAAACTGAAAGTAGAATTTAGAAGGGGCTCTGTGAACAAATGTAGCCTTGGGGCCAAACTTAGACCCTCAGCAGTTTTTGTGCTACATGAAAAGAAAAGAAGCGCTACTTTAAGAAGCGATCTGCAACCAAGGTTAGGGTCCAACATCATATTTTCAAGCTTATGGCTCGACCAATAATTTAGCCTCTAGCTCCAACTGCCTCAAAAGGAACAACCTCGGTATTAACCAAACAAGGTTTCACCCCAAAACCCTGTTTGTGTTAAGCCAAAGAACTAAGACGTGGATATTAAAATTATTTTCTCGGTTTCTTAAAGGTATAACCTTCTTTGTTCAAGATACTGGATAGTGCTGACGTCTTAATGCTGTAAGTCATGTTTTTGATCTTCTGTAAAGTATATGAGAGGTCTTCGTAATTCAATGTCTTAAATGACCACAGCCAACTTTCGTCTTATTGCAAAAATTATTCCAAACTCTATTTTTTGTGTGTGTTTGCAAAAACATCTTCAACTCATTACGGTGAATGTATGCAGCATATACATCATTAAGAAGTGCAGTCAGCTTTACAGAAATAAAAAAAAAAAAAAAAATTAACGGAAAGTAAGGAGCGACATTAAAACTTAAAACGAACAGAAATTATTCCGTATATAAAAGGGGCTGTCCCCTCCTCAACGCCTCGCTATTTACGCTAAAGTTTTTTATTGTTTTAAAAAATAAAGTTGTGTGACAGAGTCCAACTTTAGCGTAAAGAGCAAGGCGTTGAGGAGGGGACAGCCCCTTTTACATACGGAATAATTTCTGTTCGTTTTAAGTTTTCATGTTTCTCCTTACTTTCCGTTAAAAAAACTTGTTTTTTTAATTTAATTTCTGAACGTTTTAATGCAGCTTTGATTTTGGCTCACCGTACATAAATAATTAGAATGAAATTTGCATATTAATTTTACTTGTTTTGGCTAAATGGCTTTTTCGAAATTTTGTTCTGACGTAACTTACGAATTAACTTACGTAACGAACTTCTATATTTGAATGTTTTTATTACGTATATTAGGGAGTTTACCCTTAGTCAATACCTCGCTCTTTACGCTAAAGTTCGAATTTTGTTCGAATCACAAACCCC
Organism: Artemia sinica; assembly: GCA_027921565.1. Lineage (NCBI taxonomy): Eukaryota > Metazoa > Arthropoda > Branchiopoda > Anostraca > Artemiidae > Artemia > Artemia sinica. Next base: position 47,907,180 of record CM051258.1, read on the forward strand.
TGAATCAGAATAAATAGCTCTTTTGAAAGTACTAAAAAAACTTTAGCATAAAGGGCGAGGTGTTGTGTAAAGGACTAGGGAGCGAACCCCCTCATATACGTAATAATTTCTGTTTGTCTTAAGCTTTAATGTTGCTCCTTACTTTCAGTTGAAAAAACTTATTTTTTTTAATTTAATTTCTGATCTTTTTAAAATAATGCTGGGAAATTCGGCACCCTCTTCATAGAAATGTCCCTTCCCCCAAGGAGACATCCTCCATGGAAAGATCCTCCCCCGTTAACCCCCTCCTCCGACCCCCCCCCAGAAAAAAATCCCTCCTGAAACGTCTGTATACTTCCCATTAACCAATACTATATGAAAACAATGGGCAAAGTTCATAACTTGCAGCCCTTCCTCCGGGAACTGTGGGGGATCAAGTCATCCTCAAATCCATATTTATTAAATTTTCGACTATGCTGAACAAAATGGATATCTCAAAATTTTGATTGGGTGACTTCGGGAAAAAATGAGAGTGGGAGGGGGCCAAGTTGCCCTCCAATTTTTTTGGCCACTTAAAAAGGGCTCTAGAACTTTTAATTTCCATTCAGATGAGTCCTCTTACGATATTCTAGGACTACTGGATCGATATGATCACCCCTGGGAAAAAAAAACAAATAAACACGCACCCGTGATCTTTCTTTGAAAATAAGGCAAATTTTCTCAGGCGCGTAACATTTGATGCGTAAGACTAAACTTAATGAAACTTATATATTTGAAATCAGCATAAAAATCTGATTCTATTGATGTGTCTATTGGTATCAAAATTCCGGTTTAGAGTTTTGGTTACTATTGAGCCGGGTCGCTCCTTACTTACAGTTCGTTACCACGAACTGTTTGATATATGGCTAGCTACATAAAAAATATTTTTTCCGGGTACAATAGGTATAAATTGCGATCACAGCTATAGATTTCTACATTGTGTCATATTTTGAATCGACCATTTTTAAATTATTTTTTTTTTTTGCTCTCTTGAACAGTTAAAAAAATATCATTCAGCAATATAAAGCTCCTACATTTCTACAAAGATGTAAAAGAAGTAACTATGTTTAGAAAAAAAGTTTATTTGACACAAAAGGCAAAATAAAGTAGAGAATCTGTCTTTTCAAATGGTATCAGTTTTTTTTTCTAGTTTAAACTAAAAAAAAACAAAACATCGATGCTTTTAAGAGCTTTTTCATTTTGACATATGCACATATTACACACAAATGACACCTAAAAATCACATTCAACAAAAAATTATCATAATTAAGTTTAATATCAACACTAAATAACTTAGAATACACTTACAGACTTTATGATAAAAAGCACTGAAACAAAATTTGCTGAATCTAAGAAAGTTAAAGCACATGATTAAACGGTTACGTTTTCTTTACTTGAGTTATTATAAATCAAACACCAGCTACATCAGATTTTAATGTTTTTTTTTCAACGGTGAAGAACGAATAAATAGGGAGAATGTTTTAATATTTCAAACCGAAAGAGATACCAGAATAAAAGAAACTTAGAGGTTACGTGGTCTAATCAAACAATTTACCAAACTAACCCGCGTTCAATGAGCTTATTACAGTTGTTAAATTGCGTTTAAAAGCAATTATTGAAACCTATTGCAATTGATTAGCTGCTTATTGTGCTTTAGTGCTTAATAAGCTGCAATTCGTCCTTTAACAAATACAAAAAATTATTCTTGGAATATTTATCAATTAGTAAAAGAGCTAACAATATTTTCGGTTAGTTTCAAAGATTATGTGGGTTTGCAAGAATTTTTATATTTTTCTTCTGTAAGAAATTCATTTTGACGTTCAACGGAGTACGATAGCTACGCTTATTTAATAAGTTATTGCAATCAATTGCATTTAAGAAAAGAGTGACATAGAATCCGACTTAAAAAAGAGAGTACGACCAAGATGCTATATAGTGCACGTTCACTTTCCTGTAATTCAGCGAATTTCAATAGATGACAAAAAACAAATAGACAATAGTATATAAAAATCTAAATGCTACACTACGCTATGCCTACAGACCAGAAATGTCAGATCAAATGGGTGAAAAGTCGATCAGACGACTCAATCAACTAATTAATCACTCACCTCACAGCAAAAGACTTTCTAGTAAGCTAATACTACAAACTACGTAATTTTTCTTCATGGTGTGGAACATTCTAGACTTAGAAAAAATCCAGAGGTCTTAAATTCAACAAACATATATATTAAACACATAGCTATATATTAACAAAACTAGAAATGCTTGTGGTGGGCGCAGCAATGTTGCAGAGACTTGAAAAAAAGGAGCAAGATATACTTCTTAAATTAGTGGCTTGTAATTAAAATAATTATAGTTGTTAAGCGGAAGGAATAGGAGAAAAAACTGAACTTAATAAAACTACGTTTAAATATATGTGAAACGACTGCTCTTCTAAATAAAGAGGAAACACAGAATACAGCTTTTAAAGCCCAAAAAGGCTAGGTCCAGATAGAATTCTTTTATCTTTACAAAAAAAAAAAAAAAAAAAATCTTTAGGATTCTACAACGGCTTCCAGATTTATATTATTAAAACTAAATAGGAAGGACTTTGATCAATTGAAGACCAGAGGAATGATCAATACTTATCCATTTTAACCAATAAAGAGAATAGATGACTTGAGATTTTTTATCTTTAGCAATAAAATAAATTGCAAAATTCAAGCCAAAAAAAAAAAAAAAAAAAAAAAAAAAAAAAAAGCTTTGAGTTGATCTTAGCTTTCAGATTACGTCGTGATTATGGCATTATACTCATAGAAATTATACTCACTGACACACTGACAACGCTGTAACAACGAGCAGGACCTAAAGGAGCGAAATCTAACATTTTCAAAGACTTTCTCTCTTTTCTGAAAGGCTCATATTCCGCAGCTAAGAAAGATAAAGTATTACTACAATCAATATGAGCTGCATTAAATGGCAGTTGCTCCCTTCATTTTCAAATTTCAGTTTACAGTAAACCGATGATATATATATATATATATATATATATATATATATATATATATATATATATATATATATATATATATATATATATTATATATAAATATATATATATATATATATATATATATATATATAATATATATATATATATATATATATATATATATATATATATATATATATATATATATTATATTATATATATAAATATATATATATATATATATATATATATATATATATATAATATATATATATATATATATATTATATATATATATATATATATATATATATTATATATATATTATAAATATATATATATATATATATATATATAAATATATATATATATATATATATATATATATATATATATATATATATATATATATATATATCTATATATATATATATATATATATATATATATATATATATATATATATATATATATATATATATATATATATATATATAATATATATATATGTATATATATATATATATATATATATATATATATATATATATATATATATATATATATATATATATATATAAGTAAAACACTTCCTTCCTACTCGGATCACTAAACATACCTTATGCTGCTAAAGATAGCCCCTATAAGTCAAGTGCTTTCATTTACAAAATTCAGTTTACCATAGTGCTTAAACCAAACCACAAGCTTCAAAAACTAATAAAAAATGACTAATCTACATGGGCAGTCAGGCAGTTAACTGAATGGAAAGTCACAAGCATAATGCTGACTGCCTTCGCCATTCTTGTTTCCTTGATTTTATTGGGGTCATAGATGGATGACCCCCCCCCCCCCCAACACAAAAAAAAACTAATGAAAAATACTAAACACTAGAATCACCAATTAACTATCTAATACTACAAAGTGAATTACTGCAAACCAAGGACTATAACCAGCCATATTAAAATTTATTAGAGTCTCTACGGCATAGTTATAACCTTTAGTGTATCTGCTAACCACATTAGTAACCACAAAACTAATCTACAAGGGCAGCCGAACAGTCAACCAGGTGGCAAATCCACGGGCATTATGTCGACTACCTTCTCTTTACATGTCTCCATGATTTCGGCTTGGGTCATAATTTCTGGGGAGGAATACATAAATGATCCCTCCTCACGAACAGAAAAATCAACTATGAAACACTACTCACTGAAAATAGCTACAAAACTCTCTACAACTAAATAGTGGACCACTGTAAAACAAAGGCCTATGACTAAAAGGAGTTTACAGTTTCCCACAGTGCTTGTACCACAGTTAAAATCTTCAAATAATTCAGAAAGAAGCAAAAATAAAAGCACTAATCTACAAGGGCAGTCGAAAACAGTTAACCAGGCGGCAATTCCACGAGCATGCTGTCGACCACCTTCGCTTTTATGTCTCGATGATTACAGCATGGGGTCATTCAATAAATAGCCCCCTCTACCCCAAAAAACAACAAACGCATCTAACCGTAGATTGCTACTCACTGGGAATCCCTAACATCTATCTAATACTACAAAGCAGATCACTGTAAACCAAGGGCTATCATTAACCGGGTTGACAGATTACCGCAGTGGTTTGCCAAGTCATAATCGCCCCAAGCTAAAAAAAAAGAGGAAAAAACTAATCTACAAGGGCAGTCGAGCAGTCAACTAGGTGGCAAGTCCACGAGTATACTGCCGACCACCTTCCGCCTTTCATGTCACCATGCAATCAGCCTGGGGGTCAATTAATAGCCACCAAGACATGATTGGTTGAGTATATACCCTTAGGGAGTACAAAAACAAACCATGCCCTGGGTCTGCTATATAAAGCAGACTCTTGCAGCTAAGCACGATACTACTATTTACACTCTACTCAAGGTTCTATCAACCAAAAAATAAAATAAAAAATAGTATCTTAATGTAAATTTTTCCTATTTATGCAAATCCGTTTTAGATCTAAAAAATTCCTTTGTATGAACATTGTCCAAAACATAGCTCGGAAATGAAAAACACAAGCACAGATAGTAAAACTCAGAAAGCGAATTTTCTTTTAAGTTCAAAATTTGAATTATCTACACAAAACATGTTGTTTGTTTCTTCTGTAATTTATAGGCTTATTTAAACGGATGGCATATCTTAACTGTTTAATAAAAAGAGACATTTAAAAAGTAAATTAAACCGTTTTGGGGCCTGATAGAACCTTATCTAATGAAGAAGGTTGAATTAATCTCAAACTAAGAACAAATTTTAGGAAAATTTGAAATTTACAACTAGAACGTAATTTTAAATTTAACTGATACCACGAATACTAACAACCTTCTTCATTACAAATCTAAAACAATAATAATCAATGATAAAATAAAATGAACTAAAAAGAAGAAGAAAGAAGTTTCTATCACTAGATTAAAACTACTCAGAAAATTTGGGACAAATTGGATGGGTTAAGAATTTAAGCAGCATTTTTATCTTCCTTTTCTTCACCAGTTCTTTTATACCAATATTTATATAGATCAACTATAAAAGAAAAGAGAGAGAATAGGATAGAGTAAATGATTATATTTGAAGAAGCATATTAAGCAGCTGTTGTTGCAAGGGCAAAAAAATACTTTGAATGATAGGATGCAATTCGGTAAGCAATAGACGAAAAAATTAATTAATGAGTTTATTTGATTTTAATAGTTGTTTCTTCGGAAAAAAGCAAATCCAAGAAAAACCAATCTTATGAAAAGGAATTTAATTACTCCAAAATAAAATATTTACAACTATTCAATTCAGCAGCTGTGTGAAAAGAACACTTTTTAGAAAGAAGAAGACAAAAAGGGGCTGTTAAAGAACTTTTTTAAAACCACATAGTACATCCCCACTACTTGAGTAACAACGTAAACGCATATTTAAACCAACATTATTAAATCAACACAAAAATGGATATTTTTTTTTTTTGCACTAAAGCACCGATGTTCTGGGTTACAAATTACAGGCTGGTACTAGTAAAATTAAGCATTAAAAAAAAGGAAGTACCAGCTTACCCACCACGTCCCACCCAAGCTGTTTGAAAAGACATAGACTAATGTGGCAGTGACGCCAATAAACGAAAATTAGGGGGGAGGAACAATTATGTTTTTTTTAATTGTTTCAATGAAAATACCAAAAAAGGTACTTTTTTAAACGTGGGTGCGGGGGTCAATTGACGCCACTGCAATCTAGAAGCATGACAACATCAACAACAGACAAACACGAAAAGAAATTATTGGAATAAACGATGTGAAGAAAACACGTAAATTGATACAGCACCGTCTCTTCAGCAAATATTAAATTCAGGTGCACGTTTATTTTGACATTACTTTAACGGAAATCGGAATTGATAGTTTTTATACAGTAAACACAAAGAACAAAAACAACAACATTTTTTCGTGCGTTTACATTAGGAATAGAGTTTTAATAAAAAAATTATTCAAGTTCCAAAGCTATAGACGGAACTGTAGAGGTCGGATATATATGTCACTATGTCGTTTCAAAAAAAAACCTTTACTTAGGTAGCCCATTTTGTGGGCAGCTATATGACAGTAGCTCACGAAATGGGCTACCACTAGCTGCTGAAAATTCCTCCCTCGGTGTTATTGAAATACTTATCGACTTAGATAGAAATTCAATACAAAATGAGACTTAAACGAATCAAAAATCTTGGCTCTCTTCACCATAGCTTAGCCACCGAGAAGAATTCCTCAGTAAAAAAAAAAAAAAAAACCTAAAAAACACAAACAATATATATAAAGACTAAATAAGCTTAGAAATAAAATAGATAGTGGTCCAAATGTATCATCCAACGGTTACTATTAATCCTTATTTTATTTTCAAAATTTCACTATCATTAGAACGTCAATGAGCAAATCGATCCAATTCGAACTCATGCCTTACCTAAAGATGCCAGCGTCATAAAATACATTTAAAGCGGATAATGTAAATCTGAATTCCAAAAGTCAGAGTTTCCTCAGAAACCCCTATTAGGTTTCAAAGATTGGGGGAGTCATTCAATCATTTCTGATTCCCAAAGTTGTATCCCTCTTAGAATTGGGCTAGAAATACAAGTAAAAAAAAAAATTCTTAAGGAGGCGCATTAGAGGCTTTTCCTTACAGTTGTCATTGTCAAATCCTAGTTCTCTTTAGATACGCCTTTTAAGATGAGGAATAAATAACGCTATTGAAGGTTTTTGTTACCTGCACAAGTTTTTGGTACGTTATTTTTCTGCAGTCTAACGGTTTTAATAGTTCAACATAAGACGAAAATTTTGCCATCATTCGATAGTTGACATTCATTTAAAGTCATATTTTTTTTTAAATTCGCTTTGAATTCTCTCATATTGAGAGAAAGTGGCTGAGAATCCTTGAAAAAAGGAAAACTTCCAGTTTTTTTTAAGCAAGTTGAAACTAATGAATCTAATGATGCAAATATAGTCGCAGCTGTTGACTTGTCACAAAATCGTCGGCTTCATAGGGAATGCAAAACCCTATGAGATTCAACCCTCGTAAGCGTAAAAACTGAATTTACAAAACATATCAGATGTTGTCTTCTGATTTCAGTCCAGTAAGTCCCATGTATAATTTGAATACTTTAAGGCTTATGACTACACCAATCTTAAGCTCCAATCCTTTGTAAAAGGCTGGCTTCTGCCTCTTCCTGGTGTAATGATTAGGGCTTATTGTGAAAACTGTATTAATCTAATATGCAGTATTTTTATGGCTAAAAAAACTCACTGAAGAAAGGTTAAAAATTGTTAATCTGACAAAATTCAAACTTTTCACTATTAGGAATGAATAGAAGGACAATATACGAGTCTATTTGACGGTCATTATTATTTAATTCTAAATAAATGTTGGTAAAAAAAAGTAACAGCACATAAATTTAACCGACATGAAATAATTTGAACCTCCACTATGGCCGTTGGATCATACATTTGAAACGAGACAATTTAATATGCAATTTGTTTAAAAGCCAGCCCTTTCATTACACACCACATAGCTTTTATCTTCCATTTATATTTGGCTAGAAATATTTAAGATGATCTACTAAAAGTGGTCAAGCAGAAGATTAGACATAATCTGGGCACACGTTGATTTGCTCGATCGGATGGTCAGCCGATACATCTAAAAAAAGAATATAATTGAATGTTAGAAGGTCAACTACAGACACATTCCTACAAGCTTTGCCACAGAAGAGCTTTATTGGCATGCCCCCCCCCCCCTTGCCACCTCCCCTCATATATAAGTCAACCCGTGATTTATACTTCTTTATTACTATAATTATTCCCAAGCAATCCAATTTTCTCTCTTTTTTCAAAGCAAGATCAATCATACCTAATAATATACCGCTAGTCTCGACAGTTATAGGGTCATTCGATAGCTAATGTTCGATTTTTTCGTAAGATATTTTAATACTTGAGTATCATACCACAGGAGCGATAGATATTTCAAAAAATAGAAAAAACCTAATCATAGGGGTACCCCCCCCCCAAAAAAAAAGTACCCCCCCCCCCAAAAAAAAAGTAACACCTGAAAATAATAACAGTAAGATGTTCCTCAATAATAAAATAAAACTTTTTTGTCTTTGTATCATGAAGATAAACAAGCAAAAAAACGGAAGTGATTCTTTTTTATGAAGAATCAGCTACGCTATTCAAAAAAATCAGTCAAGTCCTTTCCAAGTTTCTCTGCAATATATATGCTATCCGAAATGCTATTATCAACTGTATTTATAGTATAATAAGTTATAACAAACTGAATTAGCTCCTTAATTCAAATAGAAGCAGTTGGGCTTCAATGGCTATTTGATAGCCAGTTTCGTATTCTATTTTTCGAATAGAATATGTAATATTTAGCCTCAAAGGCTGCGAGCAAATATTAAAAAGAATGGCAACGACTTTTGAAATAAATTCAGATAGTTAGAGAAAGCTTTTTAAAACGAGCAAGTGCGAAAACTACGGCACTACTTATCGAACGGCCCTATAGATCAGGTGTCGGCAAGCTATGACCTCCGGGTCACCGACTGACCCATTTTACTTCCGAAGGGAAGTGTAACATATAAAAATTAATTGTAAAATACACACATGAAACAAATATTTTGAAACAAAAAAAAATTGAAAATAGAGTACTTATGTATTATACCAAAGACGGTTGACAAGTTTGGTGAACGTAGGGTCTCACAAAACCAGTTTCATAACCACAAAGACAAATAACGGGTGACAGAATGCATTGGACTTGTATAATTTGGGCTATATATTTGCACATTAGGGGGGGAGGGGTAAGGTTAGGTTATTTTACCCCTATCCCCAACCCCTAATGTGCAAATATATATCACAAATTATATTATTTTACAAACTATGTTAGGTTAGGTTACTTCCCCTCCCCCCATATGAAAATATATAGCTCAAATTATATCTTTATATAAACTAAAGTATTATATTTTTATTATGTTTTGGTATATTTCATTATGATTAAACTAACTCACTTCTTAGGTGTGTTTGGTATAATACATAAGTACCGAAAATAGCAACTAAGAACAACATTTTAATTAGACGATAAAGACACCAACAAAAGAAAACAGAGGTAATTATTTCCTCATAATACCAACGTCTTACGCGTCACTTCTTAAGAAGTTTTTAGTTTTTGAAAAATAATTCACTTTCCCGTTTTGTCCACATTTGGTTCAACTTATTACGATCAAATACTTTCACAAACAAAATTTATTTTAAGCAACAACAGGAACCACAAATTCAAATACTTGTATTCGTCTTAAAACAAAAACTATAAACCAGACTCGACTAAATTGACGTCACAAATTTAACATCAGAGGCGCCATTGATACCGGAAAGAAAGTTTATAAAGAAACTTCATTCAATCATGTTAGCTTTAACGATATATATAATGATAATTTTGACTTTCTGTTTGGGGTATAAAAGCTTAAATTAACTATCTTCTTAATCAAACATATTTTATTATAAGGTGATTGGTTTACAGAATAATAGGTTAGTAAATGCAGCTTATCTGGAGGTGTTGCAGGATAAAAGGAAATGTTCATGGGCTTCCCAGGTGAAATCAATCTTAAATAGTTGCGGGTTATCAGGTGTTTGGAATGAAGGGAAGGGGATAGGACTGGAAGTAGGAAATGTAGCAAAGTTAGTAAAGGGTGTGCTTGAAGATCAGGAGATTCAGAAATGGCAGTGTGAAGTCGTAGCCTCGGTGTCCCCCGGCGTTTACCGGCAATGGAAGGAGGTCTGGGGATATGATATTTATTTTAAAGCGGGTTTAAATAGTGAAGAAATTAAGTGGTATATATCAGGGAGGGGTAATTTTCTAGCACTTGGAGAAAGGAGGAAATATTTAGGGAGGGTAAGGGTAAAGGACGGTCCTTACTCATGCCCTATGTGTGGAGAAAATGGTGAGGATCTGCTTCATTTCATGGCCCTTTGTCCCGAACTACAGGATTTAAGGAAAGAATTATTTTTTTATAATTTGGGGACAAGTGAGTGGTTGGTTTCAGTAATGGGATCAAAAAATTATGGGACAATAAGAATGATTGCAAAATATATAAAATTGAGTATGTCACATAGAGATAGATTTTTGTAAAGGGGGTGGGGTGAGTGTTGAAATTATTGTTGTAGGTGTGTAAGTTGTTTTCTTGTTTGTTATTTTTTGCAGTCATGGCCCTTGATAGATGTAACATACATCTATCTATGTATGTTAGTTTAATAGTATTGTGTGCTTTATTATGTTTTTGTTTTGTTTTGTAATTTTGCGTTGTTATTGTTATGTAGGCTACTATACTTTGCTATGAGTGTTATAATCATGTCCTATTATTTTGTGTGATTTTCCATTTTTTTTGCCATGGCCCAAAGCGGCTTTTATTGCAATAAATATCTAAAATATCTATCTATCTATCTATTCACCAAAAGGCTGTTTTAAAATAAAATATCACTGACCCGAATGTCCCTGTACTTTTCATATTTTGGTTGATTTCGACGCACAGCCAAAAAGGTCACCGATCCCTGCTCCAGAAACATATAAGCTATATCGATTTCACAAGAGACAACACAGCTTGATAAAGCAACAAACAGCTAATCTTATATTTATTTTGAACGCAGGTATCCCTCAAAACGAGAGGTTGTCCACTTCTCGCCACATAGTCTACATCTCAGAACGCCACCTGTGCCGTGCAGTTCTGCCCCATTTGGAACAGTTCAAATTTTACCAAAATTAGCAAATATTCTTGAATTGGGAAGGGTCTTGTTAACAAAAATCGACCTAAAAATTGTGGAATTAGTTCCGCCACACCTGGAACGTGCTACCTGATGTACATGATTACTGAATCTGGGTATTCCCTCGCCTTGAAACGGTACCTTGTGGAGCCTATCATACTCAAACTCTGCAGGCAGAGTTGTCATAACCTATACTAGTCATTTTAGTGTTTTCCTCTTTAACTTCCTCTTATCGTCTAAATTCTAACGAGTTTTTTATTATCTTTTACAGAATTTGAAAAATAACCAAATAAACTAAAAAAAGGGCTCTTACCTGTGCTTGTTTATTTGGTTCAAGTCTAAGAAGACAACCAACTTGAAGAGTTTTTGTGTGTATAATACCCGCTCCAACAAAATTATCAGGGTTCGGATCGATACCATCTAGAAGTTGTATGCCAAAGCCAGACAATTTAGCACGTGACGCAGCCGTATCAATTGGATAATTTGCTTTGAAGATCTTCTGACATTCTTGCTGAGGACTAAAATGTGCAAAAACTTCTTTGAGAAAAAATCATAATTAAGAAGCTCACAAGCCAAATGGAATAACTATTTTTTCACATCATTAGGTTCTTCAGTCAAAGGTCCGGCTTATTCACGAAAAATTTCAGAGTTTTAAAAATATATAGATTTATAAAAATAGTTTTCTTTTTGAAACCAGTTGGACTACCTCCAAGTTTAAACCTGCAGTTAATCAACAAGTGTGGTTTTTTAAAACACATATTTACTCCTCATCCGTTGCAACAAGTTCAATGAACCGGTTTAAGCTGTTTTTTCATTAAGTTCTCCTGAAAATTAGTTGTTTCTTTTCATGCAAAAAGTAACTTCGAAAAAAGCCCTCTTTTTCACTCCCAAAAAACTGTAAAAAAAAAAAAAAAAAAAAAAAAAAAAAAAAAAAAAAAAAAAAAAAAAAAAAAAAAAATCATCGTTTCAACATCCTGAATGGCAGAGAAACCTTTCTTGTAGACAAACTGCTCCTTAACAGTAAAAATAAAAAACAAAACAAAAAAATCAACACTTTCGATATATTTCTACTCTCCCGTAAAACTTGCATTTTGCAACATACCACCTTCTGAGTTACTACCTCCGAAATGCAATTTTGAAAATCCTCATACTCAAATTCTAAAACAGATAAAAACACGTCATCTCAAAAAAGTAGCAATGCATACAAATTGTAAAATTTATCTTTTCTTCGTGAAAAATTAACTTCCCTCCCGTTATCTGCAGTAAAATACATTTTATCGCTTTCTTTATTTGTAATGCAGTTAGAAAATAGTGGTTGCTGGTTTTTTTATTTTAGGACAAATACAAAGATCCATAGAACAAAAAGAGCATTCAAGCTGTATGTTGCAAATTTAGCCGAACTGTCGGTCAACCAATATTTAATTAATTTTTTGTTAGCGCAACTGTCTGAGCTTATGAACTCGGTGCTAAACCTGACCTGAGACTCTAGACAGGCGTGCCTCTCCAAAAGATAGCACACAAGTATTTGTCTAATGAGAGTCATAGATACTCCCGCCGTTTACCCGAACACTTGGAAAACTACAGGTCTCCTCGTTCGCCTTCGAGTCCAAGGGACTTGTCGGCCATGTGACAATCCTAAAACACGGTAGTCCGCTTGAGACTCTAAGGGGGCAAGCCTATTAGGCTTAGGTAACTTGTTCACCTGTGAGTCTAAGCAAATTCAGTCCCCCGTTTTGCATACAAGTCCAGTGGACTTTGTACGTTATGAGTCAACCAAAAACCTTGATCATCCCTTATATCTATGACTATCTACCTTAGTTCTGCCCTAGGATGGATGGATAATAGACTATCTATCAACAAGTAAAAATGACATCATTTTTATACAACCCTAAAAATGGCTTATGCCAGCTTTGCCTCTCACTCAGACTATCTGTCTTGGCTTTTTTCTCCAATTAGCCATGGCTTGATGGCAACTACATTTTAATTAAGAAATCAACGGTAAATCAATATTTAAAACCAATGTTTTATCTACTTAATTGTATCTACCAAGTAAAATAGCATAAGATCGAAAGCTGGTTATATACACTGGAAGGGGGAATTCCGCATCCCCAGTGACTAGTTAAAACCCGGAAAACATAAAAAATAGTGGCGTAAAAATGTGCTGTGTTGTGATCCCTTTTACTTCACAAACGCTCTCATATCCCCTCCTTCTATCGACTAAAACCTGCTTATGATTTCAAACAAGCAACATGTGCCGAAGGCGGACATAACTTTATTACAGATACTGTGATGGGTATACCGTCAAACAAATACCGTCATCGCTGAAAAACTGTCCTCGGTTGCTTATCCGAAGTGCTCGGTAATTAGCGCAAAAATATATCAGCGATGAACGATACAAGTTAACGAGTAAATACTATGTTTCATGTAGTAGTAAAATGCCAAAACTACCTCAGATAACAAAGTTTTGGATCATATTTGATTTTAATGAGCATAATAACATTTGAGCATTACATTTACATTGAGCATACTGAGCATAAGACATTTACATCACTAAATACCGTTTATAATTATTTAGCATATTTCAACCTGAAAACTACAGGGCAGCACTAAGAGCGACTAGATGAAAACATTCCACATAAATAGAACGTTAGAGGAGATAATTGAATGAAGGAGTTGGTAGAAAAGGAGGAATATCCTACTGGGATGATTTATCCCGTTCGTTTTGTCAACTGTCGTCACTTGAATTTGCAGTAGTTCGTAGAAGAAGAATTTACTAAAAATCGAGGCATTTAAATTACAAAATAAACTTATATTTTCCCAGGTCTCCACTGCAAGTCTTTCCCTATTTCGTCCGATTAGCTTAAATACTCTGACGATATTCAGTCAGGTTATTGGTAAATACGAAAGATTTAACTTGAGTGTGCGAATTGTCAAAATTTTGAATAGCCTCCATGTACACGCCAATCCTTTACATTCTATTTAACAGTATAAGCAATAGAAAAAAAAAACGTCTTAGTAATTACTATAAACATCCATTTCAAAATAGAATATGAAAGGCTGCCAAGTGAGTTTTTTTCCTATTTCCACAAAAAGAAGCTTTTTTAGTTTATTCAATATTTGCCAATAGTAAAAAAGAAATTGATTTGTAACTGTGCACACACCTTTTCAAAGGTGCGATAACCTTTCCGCAGCGTCATAAAAAAACGACCTTCTATTTTGCATTTCATGTCTGTTATCGAAAGTAAAACGAGCCTTTAAGAATGAAGCTCCTAAACAACCTTATATACCATGCTTTACGACAAAAAGCGAAGGAGGAAGTTGTGTCCAAGAAGGGTTTGGGACCTCCTAAGACAAAAAAAAAATAAACAACAAAACATGAACAATTAATATACAAACCTGCCAACAATTTGAAAAAAACTGCAGTTTTTGGAGCACCACATCTACTCTTAGCAGCGGAAAGTTTGTAACTCTTCCCCATAAAAGGTCTGGTATACAAGTACCTAAGCCTAATTATTATCTATTCCAGTGTTATAAAAACATTTAAGGTCTAGTCACAGTACCACATCAAACCTTCATCAAAATGAACTGATAACTTTAAAAAGAAAAGGTGTCCAGCTATCCGGGCTTTCTTCTACTGCTACTAACACAACTAACAACAACTCTCTGTAGGAGCAAGCCACCTGAGGCCAACACAGCTACGCACGTTCCTCCTCCATCCGAATTTGTTCAAAGCTTTATTCTTTACGACCTCACATGAAGGCTCAATTTTCTTAAAAATCTTTTCCGATAGCCTCTTCCTAGCCCATTGGGGGATAACCTGCCTTTCCTTTTCACACGCTATGGATTGCCATTAAGCGTTGTCTTTGGCAATTTGTCATCCTTTATAACTAAAACTTGATCTAACCATCTTAACACTTTCTTAATCATAACCCTAGAAAGTGGGATCAGACAACATAAGTCTAAAAACTTATTGTTTGATATGCGGTTAGTCGAACGAGTATCTAATACTCTCCATAAATAATTCCCCTGGAATACATTTGACAAATCTTCCTCAGTCATTCAAAGCTCTGCGTTTCAGAGTATTAGTTAAAATAAGTCGTGGACTTATCTTCCTATTCTTCCAAACTTTTTTCAACGGCGAGTTGGTGACAAATTCAAGAATAAAAATGAAAAATACAGGTTTACTTCCTTCAATATAAATATACGAGGTTTTTTTCAGTAAGATCCTTTTGAACATAAGAACAAAGCCAAAAATTATTTCAGAAAAGTAAATTTATTATCAAAAAGTACATATTTCACTCTATTTTTCGGTATAGTTACCAAGTTTTTTCAAATACTTATCATACCTCTCAACTAATTTTAAAGTAATCTCTTCATAAAAACTTGCCGTCTGATCCAATAAACAAGAGTTGACTGGCGTTTTTACGCCTTTCTCATCATTATAACGGTTGCCACTGAGGTGGCAACTGGTTGAACTGGAGACGAAACATGGGCTTCGCATATCACGCTCAAATCGAGGCAACAGAACATGGAATGGGAACACACGCACACTCCTTTGTAAAGCTGAAGGTCAAACAGACGCTTTTCCAGCGCAAAATCATGGCGTCAGTGTTTTGGAATAGGCATTGTGTTTTGTTGGTCGACTTCATGCAACGAGGAACCACTATCAATGCAGAAATATACTACCAAACCCTCAAAAAGCTCAATGAAAAAAAAAAAAAAAATGAAAAAAAAACTTGGCGTGGTGACAAAAGGAATTGTCCTTCTTCATGACAATGCAAGACCTCATACTACAGATAAGATCCGCAATTTTGTTAGGCAGTTTAGGTTGGGAAGTTATAGACCAACCACCCTACAAACCTGATCTGGCGCCTAGTGCGCCGAGGTGGAGAAACAGATTAACATCTGTTCCTCCACCTCAAGCAGCACTGTAGTGGAAGCCGTTACAATGATGATGACGACGTAAAAACAGCAGTGAATTCTTGGTTATAGGAGTAGGAGGGAAGTTTTTATGAAGAGTTTACTTTTAAAATAGTTGAGAGGTGTGATAAGGTTTTGAAAAAAAAAAAAAAAAAATTCGCAACTATGCCGAAATATAGAGTAAAGTATGTACTTTTGTGATAATCAATTTACTTTTTTGAAATAATCTTTCGTTTTCTACTTATGTTTAAACGCACCTTACTTAAAAAACACCCCTCGTAATTTGATTTAGCCCTTGCATTTTATTGAACGACACCTATTTGGTTCAACATTGTCGGGGAAAGCTTACATCGCCCTTGTTAAATTCATTATGAAAACACTGAAGTTTCTGCAAAATCTCCAGTCCTTCTTTGAAAAGGTAGCTGATGATGCAATAAGAAGAAAAAATTCCCAGCAGACCTGGAAGTTTAAAGGTACAGGAGCGTGAAAAGAAGAAAGGTGTTCGGGCTCGTGCTTCTAACCCCCTTCCCCCCGCTGGTATGCTTTCTCCCATTATTTTCTACGTTTTCAAATGTAAAACATATTTTCAAATATAGGATGAATTCAAAGCATCCTACGTTTTGAAAATGTACGTATGTACTCTCTTACAGGTACATTTTCAGATGTACCTGTAATCTTTACATATTTCTCGCTTTTCTTTGAATTTACACCTTTCCTTGTATAAATTCAAGCTTACATCAATGTAAAGATAATTTACCAAGAAACATATCGATGCACATGGGTTTTTTTTTTTTTCCTCAAAAGGTGGTTGAAATTAATTTTATGGTTTAAATAAATTTCAAAAAAATGTGGCGCTAAACTTTCAAAAAAAGCAGAAATCAAATACTGGGAGACATATCTACAAACAAAAAATCAATCTATCAAATAACATAGAGCCCTCCTTCAGCTCCTAAAGCATTGAGAAACAGGAACATGGTGTTTCTTTAAATAAGGGAACATGTCTTCAAAGTAGAAATACCCAAAGCCTTTCTTCAATTCTGTCCTGCAACAATCCCAGGTCTAAGCCCTATCATTAAGTAAGATCCTGGAAACACTCCTCAATGCTTATAAGGCTAGTAATACTAATGAGACAGTGTGGAAACTATAGATGTTCCTGGCTGGAAAATCCGCGACAAGTAAAATAAAAACATTAGGCAAGTTGGGTAAATCAACACATTAACACGAATATATCAGTGATAGAGCAACTGAAGTACAGGTCATCGAGGTATAGCGTAAGTACAAAATTATAGTACCTGGGTCTACTTATTTACAACTTTCCTGGAGCCCTTATACTAAAATAACAATAAACTTGAAGCCCACGAGTACCAAAGCGTACTTGGGAATTTCCAAGTACTTCCTCAAGTACAAGTAGATTCTTAAGTAATAGATGCCAAGTAGATCTCAAGTTACCTCCATTTGATTTTGATACAAGCATAATAAAGGATTTTTAAAACAATCATAGAATCGGAAAAATTACCACTTATTCGACAAGGAATATTTTATAACATTCAAGGGACAATAGATGATGATGGGTCCTGAAAGGGTACATTCAAAACCTGTCCAAGGGGGGCCATAAAGAGATGTATAAATACAGCAAAAACCATTTACAACCATCTTAAAGTACTTCCTTTATTGTCTTTTTTTTATGAATTTTTTGTGTTTTTTTTCTCTTTTCTCTAAAACTATCAGGTATAGTCGTACAACAAGTAAAACTTAAAACGAATAAAAATTACTATGAATACATAATTGAAGCCATACACAAACAGAAATTACAATGGATAGTCAAATAGGTCTTAAAATAATATCTTACTATTCATAAATAAAATATACCTAAAACAAACTAAATTTGAAATGTGTAATCTCAGCGCAAAACGAACAGATATTACAATAATAAGAGGGGTTATCCCCCCACCCTCATTAAAACTCTCTACTGGCTAGAAGTGTCACTTCCGATTTCCTAAAACCGATAAGTATTTCGAACAATGCGTTTTTATTGGGAAAAACATCATCACATCATCACACAAAAAAAGACCCATCACAATTTCATGGTTTGCAAAAAAACTCTAGCAATAAATACATGCGAATTTCAATTTAATTTTCGTGTTTAAACAGACTTTTTTCGTCAATATATTTTTTTAGTTTCATTTGATTGAAAATTATAAAAAGCTGAAATGCAAAAAAAAACTTCCAACAAAACGTCAATAGGGGATTTGTAGGCAATTCTTTTAAGTTACTGAAGCAATAGTTTAAATTTTGTTTGCTTTTCTGTCTGATTGTTCAACTCAAGATCTAGCGGCAAACCAAATAAGTAGACGTACCTGGTGCCGTCAATTTAAGAAAAAAAATGTTCTCCTGAGCAGCTTAGTGCAAAAAAAGATAATTTTATTTCGCGTATTTTAAACTCTACAAAACTTAGTACTCATCTGCTTTTTCGCTCGACGCCGAACGGCTAACGGGCAGTGCAGAAATATATAAAAAAAAACCTGTACCTGTTCAAGTTTTTCCATCGAGCAAAGAAAATTTTCTCCTGTCATCTCTGTCGGCTCAAAAAACTTGTTGAGTGAGAGTGGAAGTTTCAAATTGAATTTCTGCGGAATTCCGTTATAAGTGAACATAACTGTCAACGAAGGAAATTCACTTATTTCTTCAAGACATTCAACGTTAATAAGTTGTTGAACTTGGGCACCCGCTTCAATAGTGCTGTCAATAGGTTTGACTTGGATTACCAGCTTGGAGATGTTATCAGCCCCTGCGTCAACAGACGATGTGAAATTCTAGAAAAAAAAAATTGAATAAAAGGGGGGAAATTTACTGTGGCCAGGAGATGCAGAAGGGTTAGCTGTTAATTCAAAAATACACCCTCTTTTAATACCCGAAAGGCTGAAAAGGGTCGATTGAGAAGTAGATGGATTTCCAGGAAACTCTCTTAGAAACAAGTCAAACGGCCAGACTAAGCGTAGAAAACAGCTGATTTTATTCTAAAATAGAATCATTGCACTGACGACGTCTCAATTTTTTTTTAGATAGACGGCAAAGGTTTTACTGGGGGGGGGGGGTACAGGGGAGAGGTCATAAAAACCCATTTTATATGAAAAACATATGAAAATACACAAGAGATGTAAAAAACTTGAGGTTGGAGGAGAACCTCGGCAAAAGCTATAACAAGAGACAAAAAAGAAAATTTTGAAGCGATACAGCAGGTGACAAGCTACATCAATGAATGATGTGACATTTTAGAAAAAAAATAGTCTTCAAAATATATGGTTGAGGGCAAATTTCAAACAAGTTGAATCTATCAGCTTCTTGGTATGGACTATTATTAGAATGCAGGTTAGACCCAAAAAAAGAAAACTCGTCAAAATTCTGAGATCTCTCTCCAAAATAGTGTTAAGCGAAAATGAAAGTCAAGCAAAACTAAAAAGGCAAAAAGTCATCCAAGTTACTAGGCTGATGCCAGAAAGGAACATCTTGATGCATTTTTTTTTTTTTTATCTTGGAAAATTTTATTTTGTAATGTTCAAATGTCAGACCAGATTAATAGAACATAATTACTTACTGACAGAGCTTGATTCGTTTTGTTCCCAATATAGAGCCCCATTCTTCCTAAGCTTTGCCTGAATTCTGATTTGACTCCAATCTGGACTAAATCATTCTCAAAGAGAACGCCATTGTTTTTAAACAAGAATTTCTTGTAGTTATCGGTGGCATCAGCAGTACTAACGGGAGGGGTGGGTGCCTTAGGCTGACCCCCAAAGACGTCACCTAAAACGTCAACAAGAGACGCCGCTCCGTTACTTGCTGTAGGTGTACTGCTCAAACCAAGGAGATCAACAGTTGCTCCAGGCTAAAAAAAAAAGAAGCCATATTAGTGTTTTCAAACTACTTTGGTCAATTTTTAGAAGACGATTGAAATAAATTCTTTGCCCTCAACCATTCGAATCGTCGCACCAATTATTTACTAAAAACACACAAATACATTAAATACGCTGAAGTTGAAGTGGGTGACTAGTTAGCAAATAGAAAAGGTCAGGGGCGCCGATGTGAGGGGGCATGGGTTATGGGTAATTGTCCCTCCAGATTTTAAAAAATGTCCTGTTTTCGCCATTTCGTTAAAAAAAAATAATTTTAAAGCAAAATTGCTCCACTCCCTAGATTTTCAAAAATCCCTGGTTTTGTGCCTTAAAAAAGAACCATTAGCCCTTCCTCCCTACATTTTTCAGAATTAATATAACCTTTTTTGAGATTAAATGACATTTAAAAAACGTGACTTATAGCTCTGTCACTCTTTCAAAAGGCTTCGATGAAAAAAAAAAAAAAATCCCATGACTTCTTTTAGAACCATTTAAAATTTGAATTTCTCGACTTCTCAAACCAAAACTCCAAGTGAAAACTAGGAAGTCTGAATAGTCCTTTGGTTCCATTGAAACTAATTAATTGGGCTTGGAGTCTTTTTTTTGTTCAACTCTGTCTTCAACATGTTCTTAATTAGTTTATCAATAAAAAAAAAGTTCTTATCAAAAACTTTGGTCGAACTAGGTGCAATTTAACCGAAATAGCTTTTTGTATTATTGTTTTGCCGCTCCATTGATATTTTTTCTTTCCGGGTTTGCTAGTCTTCTCTAGAAAAGAGGTTATAAAAAATTGAAAGTTGTATACGTGCAATTTTTAAAATGTCTTTTGTTTTTGCTTCACTGTAAAAAAAAATTAGTAAGATTGTACGCGGTTCCAACTCATTGATGCTCCTTTCAGGCTCGATAAATTAGCTCTACTTATATTTTCAAAATCAATTAATCTTTCGAGTCTTAATTATCCGTTGTCTAGGTTTTTCCATTGTAACTAGGGTTAGTTTATTTTGATTTGAGCGTTGAATATATTTGTTACTGTTTATTGAATATGTTTGTGATTATTATTTATTTTCTTCTTTGTACTCCGCAGTGTCTTCGTTTATTGCGAGTAATGAACATATAAATATATCAATAATAATAACAATAACAGAACTAATGCAGAAAATTAGTCCAGTCAACTAGTTAGTGAGGAAAATTATGGGTGCATTTATTATTGTAATTGATATCTAAATGTACAAATAAACTTAATAAGATGTTTGGACTAATAAGAATATCACAAGGAAGATTATAAGAATTATTACAACAAAAGACATAAGTCCTCACAAACGCTCCCTGGCCTGTGAAAACGTGAAGATAAATATGTTGTTTAATAAAATATGCTGTTTGTTAACACCAAAAATAAACAAACAACACAAAGGTAAACACATTAAAAAACTTACCCCTCCGCCCCCTCTTCCCATAAAAATGAACAACACAGTGTTTCCCGGTATATATTCAATAAGCATTCTAATATCTCAGCAGAATTGCAATTCTCAAAAGTAGTCGGCAGGAAAGATAAGATTTACACAAGAGTCATGGAAACTTATTCAACTAAAAGTAATGAGTGATAAAAAAAAAACTGAGGGACAAACTCACTGGACCACCCACAGTACTGCTGCAATCGATCTATTATACTGCTGCAAAAGCAAATCTATTTTATCAACATTCAAACCAAAACTTCATTCTTGTCACTAAAGCGCAAGTGAATGTGGCACTTAAGCGGTGCCATCTGGGGGTTTGTGGACATCAGTAGACCCATCGTTTCATTTAATATTCTTTCTTTTTTTTTTCAATTTACGTGTATCGTTGAAAGAAAAATCCACCAAGCGGAATCAATCTACAATGAAAAAAGGGAAACCAACCTTACTGTTCATTATTTGTTTTAGTTTTCTTATTTTCTCAGTTCCTTTCCTGTTTTCTTGCATTATCAAACAAAACCTAAAGGTTTTCCCGACTGAGGCAGTCCCAAAGTGCATTTATAGGCTAAAGTTTCCCGATGTTTCGTGTCTCCTTTTAATTAAAACAGGTCAGACAAAAATTTTTCTCATCCAAAAATCCATGTAAAGGACTTCAACGGAAAAGTTAGAATGTTTTGGGTAAAAAAGTGCATTTTTTGCTGATTAAACAACATCGAATCAAACCTTTCAAATGAATATTGTAAATGAAACATGTTCATTTTATACAGACTATATGTGCTTAGGAATAAATTTGGATCTACAAACATTTAAAGACTCTTGAAAATTGTCATGTTTCATAATCGATTTTGATAATTTTAAGTTAAATTTGGAAATTTTGTTTTGGTTATTTTTGGCTCTATTCGGGCCAAAACAGTCGTTTTTGTGACACAAAAACAGCATTTTGGTTTTGGCACGATCTCTTTCAATGCTTATATAAACATTTGAGCTTAAAATTATTATTTGCATGAATCTTCTTCCTATTTTTTTCGCTCGCTGGTACTATATGATTACCCGACAATAAAACAGAAGAAAAAGACGTCCCTGTAACTTAGCTTCCTATAAAAAAAAAACGAACCACCGTTTTTTAGATAAGAAGCTAAAAGCGATGTTCCAGAGTTCTCGGATATGTTGAAATTTATGGTAGACTTGCTGACTTTATGAAGATGTCAAACTCCACAATTTGGAGTGTTCGGATCCTTTATGAAAAATGTTAAATTTTGTTACACTACTTCTACTAATTTATTTATTTATTTTTCTGATGTTACTATATAGTTTTGCTTGATAAGGTGACAAAAAATGAGGTAGGACGGCTTTTTTTGTCAATTTTCGAATTGTTTGCTGTCTCAAATTTTATGACCTTTGCTAGCAAATATAGCATACAAAACAGACTAACTGAACATCTTTCCAGCAATAGTATACGCACAAACTTTTAAGTACCCATAAAATTGCGACCCAAAAATAATAGAAGCTTGTTGCTGAATCTTTTTTATGGGAAACAGATGCTAATTTTGCAAAGTGATAGAGTGAATAAAAAAATTAAATGTCTATTCTTTTATTTTTGCTGTCATTAAAAGTATTTTTCTTGTTGAAATACAGGACATACTTGATTTAGTCCGAGTATTACTTTCTTTCAAGGTTGAATAAGTACCCTCTTGCATCTAATATTCAATTCAGCTTTTTCTTTTTGCCGCTAATGTTTAAATAAGTACTTTCATTTACTGTTTTATATTTCCTTTCTTTCATAATTTCTTGTTCGATGTTAATAAGGTGATATGCTAGTACATCTGCTATAAATGTAATTTTATTTTGAAATAGCTCTGAAGTTTAGAATCTACCCCCCCCCCCATTAAAAAAATTTTAAACTGAGAGAAAAAAGGATGTTTTTTTTTAGTAAACGAGCTCTTTCAGGAAAAAATTCCTCTGATGTATAAAAAAATATGGTGGAGCCAGGCAAATAAATTTTTCAGGAACGAACTTAAAAATCCAATCCAGAAGATTTCTGAAAGTTTCATTCACCTAGCTTAAATATTTCATTCACCAAGCTTAAATATTTCATTCACCTAGGTTAAACATTTCATTCACTGAGCTTACAATACTGAAGAAAGTTCGTCCAAAAAACAGTTGCTTACCCTACACTGGTTCAAATAAATCCATCTTTCCTCTTTAAGCTTTTCTCGGTGTTCTTTTCAGACAATGTGCCCAGAATAATAAATATAATTTTCTCATTTCACAACATTGAAAGACGGCCAAAGATATATCTTTAAATGACTTAAAGGGCGTAATTATTGCCTCATTTATTAATGAATATACGATAAGTAACAACTGAAACAACTGAATAAAATTAATAATAAATTAGTAGTAACTGAAATAATTAAGGAAATAGAATGACAAATCATTGGTTAAAGCAGGATAGATACGAAGCTATCCATAGATAAATGACTAAAAGCCCTGCAAATTCACTATCCTAATTGCAGTTTAATCTCTAGCACTGACAATTAAGGTTCTTGCTAAACAGCCTACGACTTAATGTTACGTAATAGTGCGACCCTTGGTAGTAAATGAGCCTGACATGCCTACCCCAGATAAAATTCAAATGACAAACGTAGTTGTAAGTATCATAATAAGTGCAAGGATCGTACCTCTTTTTGTTGAGACATGATAGCAACAGGAAGAGGGGCCTTAGCCTCTTTTGGTTCCCCTTCGACCATTCTGCCTGGCTTCTTTTTCTTCAAAATGGCTAGTATAAACGATTCTCGCTCAGGGAAAGGAGGCATTTCTTCAAGAACCGTAGCCTATTAAATGAATAATGTTATTTCTAGTTTTTTCTTTGGCCTGTGTAGTTTTGGGCGAGGGTGTGAGATCCCATATTCGGAAGTCCCAGGGGAGAAATTTCAAGAATGACAATAAAAAAAAAAAAAAAAAAAACAACACACCCACAAAAACATAGACTCTGCAAAATCTGAAAATTCAAGCAAAAAGCACAACGATTTAGAAGCATAAGCAAAATACCATCACAAAATGCTGCACTGTATATACATATGTTATGACCCAAGCAGCTGTGGCGTAGCATTGGAGGAAGTTCAGGGGACAGACACATTGGCATAAAAAGGGGTGGGTCCAACTCCTATCTCCCCGAAATCTTATGGTTTGGACATAATTGGTAACAGTATCCCATATTTTGTCTGTTCTTGTTTTTTACGGATTTACCCCCCCCCCCCCCCCCCCTAAAAAAAAACTATGTATGTGTATGTCAGAGGAAATGTCTGTATACTAATTAAATGTATCAGCGTCATATAGAATGACCCATATATTTTAAATCAACTTCTCATCTTAATAAACCTTTCTAAATTACTTAATAAACCTGATAATCATTGTTGTTTTTACTTTTTAGCCTAAACTTAGTCAATGAATCTTCTTATCTGTCTGATTGCAAACTGGTTTCCTACATAACTGAGCTTCTAGAAGTGACAGTTCAATGCCCTTGAAAAGCGGCTGGCTCAATGTAAAATATTCTTGGTTCATTACTTAAGGAGCATTAGGTATAATATAATGTTAAGAACAGAGAATTTTGAAACACCACCAAAGGTCTTGAATATCCCCCAAGTGTCCCCCACTTTGAAAGGGTAAGTGCAGTCATATCTATCGACAAAATATTCGGTCGTTCATGGCACCCTTCACCTTGGGAAATAGTCATTAGGTCCTTCATGCACTATTATAAGCAATTAAAATCAGAGGCAACGCTATAGCGTTGCCTATAGTAAAGGCCATACGGCTCCAATATTTAATTATTATTATTTTTTTTTTCAGAAGCACTTAATATGGAAGGGGTCGTCGTAGAAACTTCAAAGGGGGCTCAATCGATTGGATCGAGAGTTCTAGTGCCCTTTTTAATAGCCGAAAGTGATTGGAGGACAACTATCCCCCCCTCACACCCATCATTCCCCAAAACACATCCAATCAAAATTTTGAGGTAGCCATTTTGTTCAGCGTAGTTGATTTCAAGATAGAAAATATGTTTTGAGGAGGACACTCCCCCACAACCCTCGGGGCAAGGGTTTTAAGTTATGCCCTGGGGGCATATAAGGTTTTGATAGAAGGCGTCGTCGTAGAAACTTCAAAACAGGCTCATTCAATTGGAAATTCAAAGGGCTAGTGCCCTTCTTAGAATAGTCGAAAGTGATTGGAGGGAAACTACCCCCCCCCCTCACACCCATCATTCCCCAAAACATATCCAATCAAAATTTTGAGGTAGCCATTTTGTTCAGCGTAGTTGATTTACAGATAGAAATTATGTTTTTGAGGAGGACACTCCCCCACGGCCCTCAGGGTAAGGGTTTTAAGTTATGCCCTGGGGGCATATAAGGTTTTGATAGAAGGCGTCGTCGTAGAAACTTCAAAACAGGCTCATTCAATTGGAAATTCAAAGGGCTAGTGCCCTTCTTAAAATAGTCGAAAGTTATTGGAGGAAAACTAGCCCCCCCCCCCGCCCATCGTTCCTCCAAACACATCCAATCAGAATTTTGAGATAGCCATTTTGTTCAGCGTACTTGATTTCAAGATAGAAAATGTGTTTTTGAGGAGGAGGCTCCCCCACAACCCTCAGAGCAAGGGTTTTAAGTTATGCCCTGGGGGTATATAACGTTTTTATAAAAGGCGTTGTCGGAGAAACTTCAAAAAATCCTCATTCGATTGGAAATTCAAAGGGCTAGTGCCCTTTTTAATAGTCGAAAGTGATTGGAGGGCAACTAGCCCCCCCCCCCCTCACACCCATCATTCCCCAAAACACATCCAATCAAAATTTTGAGGTAGCCATTTTGTTCAGCAAAGTTGATTTCCAGATAGACAATATATTTTTGAGGAGGACACTCCCCCACAACCCACCGGACAAGGGTTTTAAGTTATGCCCTGGGGGCATATAAGGTTTTGATAGAAGGCGTTCGTCGCAGAAATTTCAAAACAGGCTCATTCAATTGGAAATTCAAAGGGCTAGTGCCCTTCTTAGAATAGTCGAAAGTGATTGGAGGGAAACAACCCCCCCCCCTCACACCCATCATTCCCAAAAACACATCCAATCAAAATTTTGAGGTAGCCATTTTGTTCAGTGTAGTTGATTTCCACATAGAAAATATATTTTTGAGGAGGACACTCTCCCACAACCCTCAGGGCAAGGGTTTTAAGTTATGCCCTGGGGGCATATAAGGTTTTGATAGAAGGCGTCGTCGTAGAAACTTCAAAACAGGCTCATTCAATTGGAAATTCAACGGGCTAGTGCCCTTCTTAAAATAGTCGAAAGTGATTGGAGGGAAACTAGCCCCCCCCCCGCCCATCGTTCCCCCAAACACATCCAATCAGAATTTTGAGATAGCCATTTTGTTCAGCGTACTTGATTTCAAGATAGAAAATGTGTTTTTGAGGAGACTCCCCCACAACCCTCAGAGCAAGGGTTTTAAGTTATGCCCTGGGGGTATATAACGTTTTTACAAAAGGCGTTGTCGTAGAAACTTCAAAAAAGCCTCATTCGATTGGAAATTCAAAGGGCTGGTGCCCTTTTTAATAGTCGAAAGTGATCGGAAGGCAACTAGCCCCCCCCCCCCCTCACACCCATCATTCCCCAAAACACACCCAATCAAAATTTTTGAGGTAGCCATTTTGTTCAGCGTAGTTGATTTCCAGATAGAAAATATATTTTTGAGGAGGACACTCCCCCACAACCCTCCGGACAAGGGTTTTAAGAAGTTATGCCCTGGGGGCATATAAGGTTTTGATAGAAGGCGTCGTCGTAGAAACTTCAAAACAGGCTCATTCAATTGGAAATTCAAAGGGCTAGTGCCCTTCTTAGAATAGTCGAAAGTGATTGGAGGGAAACTACCCCCCCCCCCTCACACCCATCATTCCCCAAAACACATCCAATCAAAATTTTGAGGTAGCCATTTTGTTCAATGTAGTTGATTTCCAGTTAGAAAATATATTTTTGAGGAGGACACTCCCCCACAAACCTCAGGGCAAGGGTTTTAAGTTATGCCCTGGGGGCATATAAGGTTTTGATAGAAGGCGTCGTCTAGAAACTTCAAAACAGGCTCATTCAATTGGAAATTCAAAGGGCTAGTGCCCTTCTTAAAATAGTCGAAAGTGATTGGAGGGAAACTAGCCCCCCCCCGCCCATCGTTCCCCCAAACACATCCAATCAGAATTTTGAGATAGCCATTTTGTTCAGCGTACTTGATTTCAAGATAGAAAATGTGTTTTTGAGGAGACTCCCCCACAACCCTCAGAGCAAGGGTTTTAAGTTATGCCCTGGGGGTATATAACGTTTTTATAAAAGGCGTTGTCGTAGAAACTTCAAAAAAGCCTCATTCGATTGGAAATTCAAAGGGCTGGTGCCCTTTTTAATAGTCGAAAGTGATCGGAAGGCAACTAGCCCCCCCCCCTCCTCACACCCATCATTCCCCAAAACACACCCAATCAAAATTTTTGAGGTAGCCATTTTGTTCAGCGTAGTTGATTTCCAGATAGAAAATATATTTTTGAGGAGGACACTCCCCCACAACCCTCCGGACAAGGGTTTTAAGTTATGCCCTGGGGGCATATAAGGTTTTGATAGAAGGCGTCGTCGTAGAAACTTCAAAACAGGCTCATTCAATTGGAAATTCAAAGGGCTAGTGCCCTTCTTAGAATAGTCGAAAGTGATTGGAGGGAAACTACCCCCCCCCCCCTCACACCCATCATTCCCCAAAACATATCCAATCAAAATTTTGAGGTAGCCATTTTGTTCAATGTAGTTGATTTCCAGTTAGAAAATATATTTTTGAGGAGGACACTCCCCCACAAACCTCAGGGCAAGGGTTTTAAGTTATGCCCTGGGGGCATATAAGGTTTTGATAGAAGGCGTCGTCGTAGAAACTTCAAAACAGGCTCATTCAATTGGAAATTCAAAGGGCTAGTGCCCTTCTTAAAATAGTCGAAAGTGATTGGAGGGAAACTACCCCCCCCCCCCGCCCATCGTTCCTCCAAACACATCCAATCAGAATTTTGAGATAGCCATTTTGTTCAGCGTACTTGATTTCAAGATAGAAAATGTGTTTTTGAGGAGGAGACTCCCCACAACCCTCAGAGCAAGGGTTTTAAGTAACGCCCTGGGGGTATATACCGTTCTTATAAAAGGCGTTGTCGTAGAAACTTCAAAAAAAGCCTCATTCGATTGGAAATTCAAAGGGCTAGTGCCCTTTTTAATAGTCGAAAGTGATTGGAGGGCAACTAGCCCCCCCCACGCCCATCTTTCCCCCAAACACATCCAATCAAAATTTTGAGATAGCATTTTGTTCAGCGTAGTTGATTTCTAGACAGAAAATATGTTTTTGAGGAGGACACTCCCCCACAACCCTTAGGGCAAGGGTTCTAAGTTATGCCCTGGGGGCATATAAGGTTTTTTATAGAAGGCGTTGTCGTAGAAACTTCAAAAAAGGCTCATTCGATTGGAAATTCAAAGGGCTAGTGCCCTTTTTAATAGTCGAAAGTGATTTGAAAGCAACTAACCCCCCTCTCACGCCCACCTTTTCCCCAAACACATCCAATCAAAATTTTGAGACAGCCATTTGTTCTAGTTCACTTTTTAACCGTCAAAAGATACTGGAGGGTAACCAGCCCCCCCCCCAACCTTTTTTCCCAAATGCATCCAGTAAAAATTTTAAGATAGCTATTTGGTTAAAAAATACTTCAAAGATCATATAACAAAAATTCCGGTGTCGACACAACCCACCAGGGCCTGGGGGCAGGCGTTGTAAGTTATGCCCTGGGGGCATATATGGGTCTTATGGAAGGGATGCTCGTATTAACTTCAGAGAGGGATCATTTAATGCATCCAATAAAAATTTTGAGATAGCCATTAAGTTAAAAAATTCTCAAAAGTCGGATAAAAAAAAACTCAGGTGTCGTAACACAACCCCCCAGGGCCCGGGGGCAGGCGTTGTAAGTTATGCCCTGGGGCATATATTGTTCGTATGAAAGGGATGTTCGTATAAACTTCAAAGAGGGCTTATTTGATTGGATATTGAAAGTTCGAGCACACTTTTTAATAGTCAAAAGAGATCCAAGGGCAGCTAGCCCCCTCCCCCCACGCCTTCTTTTTCAAAACCCATCTGATGAAAATTTTTAGATAGACATCTTGTTAAAAATAGTTCAAAGGTCGGATAAGAAAAAAATCCGGTGTCAATAGAACCCCCCAAGGCACAGGGGAAGGCGTTCTCAGTTATGCCTAAAGGACATGTATGGTTCTTATGAAAGGGATACTCGTATAAACTTCATAGAGGGCTCATTTGATTGGAAATTGAAAGTTCTAGTTCACTTTTTAAGAGTCAAGAGAGTTAAACTAGCCATCCCACGCTCTTTTTCCCCAAACCCGTCAGCTACAAACTTTGAGATAGCCAGTGTTTTGGAAATTTTTCAAAAATTAGATAACAAAAACGCCCCCCAGAGCCCGGGGGGATAGGCGTTGTAAGTGTTGTCCTGGGGGCGTATATGGTTCTTATGAAAGGAATGGTCGTATAAACTTCAGAGGGGGCTCAATTGATTGGAAATTGAAAGTTCTAATTCAACTTTTAAGAGTCAATAGATATCCGAGGGCAACTAGCCCCCCCCCCCCCCCACACCCTTTTTTACCCAAGCCCATTCAATAAAATTTTTATAATAGCCATTTCATTAAAAATAGTTCAAAGGTCAGATAAGAAAAATTCCTGTGTCGACGGAACCCGCCAGGCCCCAGAGGCAGGCGTTATGAGTAATGCTCTAGGAACTTGTAACTTTTTGCAATCAAAAACGAACAAAAATTAATTCTAAAAAAAAATTCAGAAAAATAAGTTTTACAAAGAAAAGTAAAGGCCATTTTAAACTTAAGCTCAGCAGATACAAATACCATTTAAAATTCAAACTCAGAACGACCAGAAATTACTATTAGAGAATAAATGAAACCCAAAACGAACAGAAATAAATAAACAATCATAGCAAAAACAGACAACAAGTAATAATATAAACGAATAAATAGATCTTAAAGCGAGTAATGCTTAGATTGAATATGAATATCAAGCTTAAAACGAAAAAAAAATATTTTCCTATTGAAGTATAAATGAAACTTAAAACGAACAGAAACTAAATGAACAATCAATGCAAAACAAACATACTGTAAATGAATAAATAAACCTTAAAACGAGTGAAACTTAACTTTAATATGCAAATCAAGCTTGAAACGAACAAAAATCACCACAAACAAGAGTTTGGGTATGACCTCCTTCTCTCACTGTAAAAGTCTAAAACCTACTGCGTCATTAGCGCTTTATTGAAAACTATATGCGTCTTGAAGAGTCTTGGAAAGTATAAACAACATCAAATTGAATATTTGATGTAAAATGTTATTAATTGTTGAAAGAGCCATAAGTTCAAGAATTTATTTCACTGTAATTGAATTTTTATTTTCGATACTGTAAGAACTGGAAAAGAAAATATTTGTATTATAATTCGTTTTCAGTTAAGCGCCAACGACACAGTAGGCTTTTGGTTTTTATTTACAGTTAGGAAAGGAGGCAGTATCCAAACACTTGTTTGTAGGGAAACTATATTCGTCTTTAACAAGTTTAAAAAGAGCTAATAAATTAAACTGAATATTTGATGTATAATGATGTTAATTGCTGAAAGCTCATCAGTTCAAAATGTTACTATAATTCTAATATTCATTTTCAATATTAAGTATAAAAGAAAATATTGGTCGTAAAATGGTTTTCAGTAAAGCGCTAATGACGCAGTAGGTTTTAGACTTTTACAGTGAGAGAAGGAGGTCATACCCAAACTCTTGTTTGTGGTGATTTTGGTTCGTTTCAAGCTTGATTTGCATATTTAATTTAAGTTCTTTAAAAGAATCTTACTTTGGGCACTGAAGAGACAACAAAAGTAGAAAAATTCATACATTTTTTTTAATAACGTGGATGGGAATCCACAGAATACGTAAACTCACTCATTAATCCGATAGTTTTTCTTTTTTTTTTCTTAAAAATATCACTAAACATGTGTGAAAATTGTTTTTTTTTCTCTCTTTTTGCGAAAAAAGAAATATAAAATGGACTGATATGCAACTGAATCTCTGGTCCTCAATAATCAGATAAAGCGTTAAATATTTTTGACTAGCCAGTGTTTCATGGTTCGAGCGAACTTCAGCATCCAGTTGACTGACGTGAGACTGTTCGTATTCAATTTGACTTACCAACCTTCTCGTACGACCAAAAATCAAATGTATGTTGCAAGGTGGAAAAACTGAATCCGCTTTTAGCAAAAACTTATTGACATCCTTTACCTCATATAAAAAAAACTTATCTAAGACCCATATAAAATTACTTGACGATAAGTATCAATTAGACCTAATCACCTAGAGCACTGATTAAACTGAAAATACTGTTTAAACATTTCAACACTATGACTCTGAAGCTTTTTGATCAAACCCTGTTATATAAATCAAGCATTCAGAAGAAAAAGTATTCATAGCAGAGTTGGAAGCAGCAATATATAGAACAATGAACAAAAAACTATATTTTCTAAGGAATTATTCAGCTCTAAGTAGATATTGACCTGACAACATCGGTAATTCTCCTCTTCCTCTAATACATATCCGCAAATGCCCCTCTATTTTAGATATTGCAGGGTATTTTTCTTCTTTTTTATTCTCGGGGCCAACCAAGCAAAGTATAAGCGTTTAAGCTATTCAAAACGTGGCACAAGATTAAAAAAAAAAAAAAAACAGTTCTGAAACCTACACAAAAGCCTTCAACACAAGCTATTTTTCTAGACATGTAAGACATTACAGAAATTTTACAGGCAATAGTCACAAGGCCGTTTTTCCGAGAAAAAACCAGGATTTTTTTTTCGGAGGGGTTTTACTCAAAAGAAATTTTTTTTAGGGGGAGGGGGGGGGGGGGGGTACACAAAAAAACTAAAAAACGCACACAAAATTTGTTTATTTCCATTTTTGTTACGTTTTTACGAGTCAGACAAACATTTCGGGAGGAGGGAGGGTTCAAACCCCCTAACCTCCCCCCCCTGGATACGGTCTTGAATAGTCACACGATACAGTTTAAGGTTGAAAATCAGAATTTCTAAAAAATACTGAATGAAAAAGACCACTCCCTAACTTGACTTCTTTTATCTGTTGACAAAATAATTTTTGCTAAAACTGGGTTATTTATTGCATGGGCGCCAAGTTCGATATTTTCAAGAGCTGATCATTCCTTCAAATGTACATGTAGGCTAGAACAAAATCAAATGCTTACTTCTCATAGAAAAAGAAATTAGGATCAAACACAAAACACACCTAAAAACCTCAAGGACATTCGCTTGTAATGTATAAAACAACATATTAATTTGAAAATCCCCAGCGCTCGAAATCTTTTTAGCTTCAATATGTTATCCATGTTTGATTAAAAAACAGTTTTTAAGATTTCGTAACCAATTCGATTTCGTAATCTTTTAGGATTTCAGTAACAGTAATGTTGTTACAACTGATGAATCAGTGTAACCTTCATTCAGATAGAAATTCTTTCAGATAGAAACTATAGTCAACTCTGTTCGGTAATAGTGGAGAACTGGAGTTATATCTCAGCTGCCACAGAGGCCGGAATTGCATGGAGATTATACATTAGCATCCCCAACAATCAAAAAGAAGAAAAGGGAAACAAAGAGGGGAATATTTATTAGCACTTCAGTTTATCAGTACAAGCGATTTCGCTTTCCTTTTTTATTTGTATTCTCATTAATAACCTGGGTTTATTCACTAGTCCCCTAATGGTTTCAATTGAGTGAACTTTTTTGTTCGTGCTAATAATAATCACAATTATTTCACTATCTCAAAATGCAAGAGTGATAAAAAGAGAGGAATAGGAGAAAAAGGAAAAAAGCGAGAAAAAGGGAGAGAGAGAAAAAGAGAAAGAGAGAAGAAGGGACTAAGAATGGGACTTTACCAGTACATCTGTAGATGCTACGATACTCAGCTGTAAATATTCAGCAGCCCGTTGCTGTAGCTCAGCATCAGAACTCTTTAAATTTGAATCAGCTTTGAAGACATCCTGAATCATTCCTTTAATTTCGGGAAAAGATTGACAAACTTCACATAGGTTGTCAGCAGGAGGGCACGAGTACCAGGTGCGCATAAGTGATACTAGAAAAATAAAAGATCCTTTAAATATCACTATTAAATCCCAAATATAAATTTTAATTCTTTCAAAAAAAATAGATATACCATATAAACCTTACACAAAAATCTTAGTAGAGGGGGGAAAAGAGCCAATAAGGAGGAATGAGAAAAGAAGACCACCCTGACTACGCTGGGAACAAATTATGAGAGAATACCCTCAAATCTGTAGCAGAAGCTGTGGACAGGATGGAAGAATTGAGGAGCTTTTTCCAGTGTGTTGGCCTCAGCCAGTTCAGAGCTGCAACTAGAAGTAGTAGTAGTAGTAGCATACAGAATACATTAATAGATCTAAATATTTATCCGTACTTTTCTAAATTAAATGTCAGAAACAACGAAAGAGCCCCACGTTTAACGATCATGAAAGTTCTCTTCTCTTCTCTAATAGAAGAAGAAAAAAAAAAAAAAAGAAATCGGGGCACACTGCATAGTTAATAGAGAAATCATGGACAGCGCTTTATGTTTGAAGCTGGATTAGTAGATACTTACTTTGAAATTTTAAATTGAAAAGTCTAGTCTAAGAATATCAATTACGCTTGAACAAAAATAGAAAATCACTGTATTGTAATATGATTCATTTTGTCGACTCACCTTCTGGGTAATAGACTAAAACAATTAAAGGATTGTAAAGCTCAATTAATGATCGACAGACAGAAAAACATAATCTAATTAATGATGCAAGACACAAGTTTCATTCTTCAGTGAAACCATGCAAAGTACATTTCAGACTAAATCCTTTAATGTCAGTTACACTAGTAAATCACGAAGCTAGCAGTTCGAATGCAAACGAGCACGCATGAATTAATTACGAGGGTAGGAGGTATAATAATATAAAAGAAATAACTATATGGAGCACATAGGATATTATAGGAATTACTCTAAAATATATATTCTTTTAGAGCGGGGGAGGGGCAACTGTTCCAGCGTTCACATAAACCCTGAAACTACCTGAATATATTGAAATCTTTAGATGTTACAGACAACTATTAATATTTGGAAAGTGGCAAAAGCCCATAAGCCCCCCCACCCCTCCCCGTACTTATATATCTGTTTCTACGACATCAATTAAAAGAACACAAAGCTAAAATATTAAGATTAAATAATTAATAAACGTTGTCCTTATCAAAACTGCATAAGTCTTTGAGCTTCACAAATTAAACTTTCAAAATTCCACCCCATTTCCATATAAATAAATCATCCACATACAGAACAAGAGATGCAAGAATAAATATTATATCAGATATATTAAGATTAAACTAATGTATGGCTGAGAATAGCACCTTGTGAAACCTCTCACAACTGGCTGGTACACAATATAGAATATCTTCTTTTTGAATCCTCTGCGATGTTTGTGTTATGAACTTAGTCGATTTAGCCTCTGAATGCCTCAAAATTCTGTCAGGTTTTATGCAGAATCGATATAATTTCCTTGCGTTAAAGCACATATTTATTAAGTTTTATACTGCCATGAGTGGCATTTGATTTGTATCTAGGAGCAACTCTTGCAAAAAGTGAACCGCTAGGCAGTAGAAAAATATTTTTTTTTTTCCGTGGGGATATAGTAAATAGGCCTCTACCCTCTCAATATTCTTATAAAATGGGCTGAAAAGGCTTTCCTTGCCTTTAATCCCCCCCCCTCTCTCCTCTCAAGCTCAGACACGAGTGCACAAAATGAAAGGAATATTAAAGATTTTTATTACCAATATTAGCATTAGGTAAAGATACTGGTATTATATGGTTACTTAGATAGAATGGAACCCTGTGGTAGCACAGTGGATTGATGCTCTGTCTGACAATATTGGGCCCGGGGCTCAATTCCAGCCACCCGAAGGTGACGCGACAGGCTGGCTACCTGTCCATGTAAAAAAGACTCAGCAACTGAAACATCGATTCGACGCCCTATGCACCATCACTAGCTCTGGAGTACCTTTTTTTGTTAGAGAGAATGTATTCACAGCTAATAAACGCCCAAAGACCACAACAAGAAGTCCAGCAAGTTGGGCAAAGAGACATACAGTAGATAACCATTTGTGACATTCACAAAACACAATATGTGACCATGTTTCTATACATTGCATAAGATCGACATGAAATGAATGAATGAACATA
The DNA here is from genome assembly GCA_027921565.1 of Artemia sinica. NCBI lineage: Eukaryota > Metazoa > Arthropoda > Branchiopoda > Anostraca > Artemiidae > Artemia > Artemia sinica. The sequence continues at coordinate 47,943,070 of CM051258.1, forward strand.
GATACACAAAATTCAGACCGGTTTATTCAGTCTTAACAATTTTGTATAGAAATGATACTACAAAAAAAATTATCTTGAAAATAAGGATATACGAAGTAAGAAATGAAAATTCAGCTAGTTTCATATTCGAAACGCGCACTTTCCCAAAGACTTTCGAAAGCAGAAAAATGTACAAACATCCACCAGGTTAATAGCAAATTCTTATAAAATTGAAAGGCTGTTCGATTAAACTCGTATGAATTAAGTTCTATCGGTGTTCAACAAATGTTTTCTTCAGAAGAAAATCAACCATATTTTGTAAAGGAAATACACGAATCCAACGTATAGTTTCATCATTCCATTTTTGAATCACCTAAAGCTGATTAAAGTACTTCTTACCTTGGAATGTAAAAGTTGAAACTGTACAGCTGGAGCAGACCTCTGATCGCCAGCAATGAGGTTACCGAATTCTCCCAGGATATATGCTCCAACTTTTACCATGTTTTCATGACAAGCCTGTGCTTGCAAAGCCTATAGAAAATGAAACTGAATTATTTCAGCACCCGGTACGTAGATCAAGTAAGCAAAAAAAAAACGACCAAACATTCTGAACGCCACACTTCGCAATCTACCTTTAAATAAATCTCCTTTGAAAAAAAATGGGCCACACAATCCCTATGAATTGTCACAGCCAAAAAGTCCTAACCACGGACCAAGAGTTGTCGTATAAACATATCTGAGGTTTCACAATTTCAGATAATCTTATTAATATAGCAAACCTTGAAAACATCGTTTTTTTATGAAAGTAAAGCTAATTTAAATCACACTACGAGCATAAACTACATAGTATAAGATACCAAACCAAACTACTACTACTACTAACAACAACTCACTGCAGCACAAAGCCACCTGAGGCCCACACAGCTACGCATGCTCCTCCTCCATCCCAATCTATTCAAGGCCTCCCTTTTTACACCCTCCCAGGAAGTTCCCATTTCCTTTAAATCTTTTTTTATGACGTCCTCCCATCCCAGACGAGGACGACCTGCTTTTCGTTTAGCCAGAGACGGTTGGCCGAAAAGGACAATCTTTGGCAATCTGTCATCCTTCATCCGCACAACGTGCCCTAGCAATCTCAACCTTTCTTTCATTATAGTCCTAGAGAACGGTATTGAACCACATTTTTCGTACAGCCTATTGTATGCAAATTATCGTCCCATATCTCTTTTATCAATCTTTAGTAAAATTTTTGAAAAGGCTATGCTTTCTCGACTTATTTTCTTAATTCTAAACACTTTTTTCATGATTTTCAGTTTGGTTTTAGGGCGAAGCACTCAGCTGAGCATGCATGTGCAACTTTCTTGAAGTATTTATATTCAGTTCTTGGCTCTGGTCTGATATCTGCTGCTCTTTTTCTCAATGTACGAAAAGCATTCGACTCATTAACACACAAGATTCTTCTTTGGAAACTGTGCCATATTGGTATAAGAGAGAATAGTTATTCTTGGTTTCTATCATATTTATCTGGTCGAGCCATCTCGATTGATCCGCACTTTTCTAACCCTTCTGGAATAGAGTTTGATGTTCCACAAGGATCTGTCATTGGGCCGATACTCTTTTTAGACTACGTCAATGACCTTATTGATGCGGTTCAGAATTTAAAACCTACCATTTGTTGTCGTCTTTGTCAACCAGCATCCGTCACTAATTGTGACAGGAGTTCGTCCTTACCGGGTTCACTTAATGCTTTTGATGATGACAGTACTCTTGGCACAGGCACAGCTGGTAGAACTGAGTCTGGTCTTCGTTCAAAGATGAAAGCCCTTTTTGAAAGAGTTATCCGGTGGTTTGATGTAAATTATCTTGCCTTAAATGTCGGAAAGTCATGTTTTCTCATTTTCTCCAGAGTCTCAAAGGCTTGCCCTGACTTAAATGGAATAGACGTATCAAGAGGTTCTCCAAGTAGACCTAAGGATCGTTACGTTCGATTCCTAGGCATCTTGCTTGACGAAAATATTTCCTTCAAGCATCACATTGACCTGATTAAAATGAAAGTCTCCAGGAGTCTTGGAATCCTTAGAAAGCTCAAACACATATTTCCAGGGTCGATTCTTAGAATCTTTTTCTACAGCCTAGTTCAGTCTTATGTTTCATATTGTTCTGTTATTTGGATGTCAACTTTTCCCTCGTCTCTGATGCCACTTTCAAAACTTTATGATAAAGCAAGGACTCTTATTAAGGAAACTAACCGATCTTCATTTAAACCCTTGCTTGATTTGAAATCTCTCTATTTTCTTTCTTGTTCTTCCTTCATTTTTTTTACAGTTGCACGGCCATCTTCCTGCTGCTCTACGTAATAATATATCTTTCGTTTTCTGATCAATCGACTTCCGCACGAAGCTGCTACTCGTTTGGTATGTTCAAAAATTATGTTAGAGAATTTCTAGCTGGTAATTAAGTTTTTTTCCGGTTTCCCTTGGAGTTGGTGTCTCTGGATTGAGTTAGATATTTAATTGAGTTGGTGAAATCATGCGCTACCCCCTGCCTAGCTTTCATTTCGGGGATTATTAAGGCGGGTGACTGGATTTTTTTTTTTTGCGTTGGTATTTTTTTCTCCCCTGTTCTTTCCCGGCCATGGAGCCTTATGGGGGGATTGCGTTGAAGTAGTTTTTTGTTTATGTTTTTTATTCTTAAATAAAGAACTCAGAACAGGATGTGCAAATGCCATTTGATTTCAACAAACATGTGTTCATTTATCAAATAAAAAATACTGTAAACTTAAAGGTTGTAATAAACCTAGTATTAAGAACATACAATCTTGCTGACGGCATATTTCACCCTAATGTTGCAACAGAAAGTCCAAAAACAAAAGAACTTAAGTACATATTTTAATAGTAGTGTTTGAATTCTATCAAAGTTGATATTTAAGAAGCTATTAGTTAGGTGATTACACATCGAAGACTAATATTAAAGATACAAAAGTACAAAATCAAAAGAGGTTAAGTTCACTAACCAAAATCGGAATTTAATTTTCTGAGCTAGTTTGTTCTGGACCTAAAGCTAATACTTAAACACAGAAGTCATAAATCAAGAGACACTAAGAAATTACTTCACGAACAATCTTTCTTTTTTACCAAGCTTGGTATTAATAGTTTTTGAGCTTACTGGCTGAAAGTCTGAGGCTAATATTGCAACATACAAAACAAAATCAAAATATGTTAAACATAAATTTAAAAATCAGTAGATATCTTGCGCCTCGTTTAAATCAGAGCCATGCAAGAACGATGAATAAGCATGACTAAAGCACATTTTGGCAAGTCCCCTCTTAGCCCTGAACCCAACTTTACACAAATACTCATTCAGAGACTATTTAAGATATGGTCTTAAATTATTATTTGCTGATTATAGCAGATCATTAAAATCCTATGTTGACTGTCCTAAATGAAGATACATCCACTACGCCAATATATTTCACTAACAGTATTCAATGCCTACCAAAGCTGCTGTTTAAGGGTTACTTTTTTCTTACAAATCTGAGGAATATTCTAATACAGACGTCTTAAATATAAAGAAAATAAACGTATATTTCACAAACGCGGAGCATTCTGCTCTTTTTTTAAGTCTAAGTTATGCAAGAATTCTCAACGTATACAATTAGAGGTCGAAGGGAGGTCTCCTTAGGCACGGTTCTTCTTCCAGTTCCACATTCACATATACAGCCATTTTTCTGTCTATTCACTTCATGATTATTCAGGCATTATTTAGGAAATAGTCTTCAGTGATAGAAAGTTAATCATTAAAAATCATTATGATCGCAACGTGAATGCAATAAACAAATTTCGCGAATGGTGTTTGGTTTCTCCCAAGGCTAATATTTAAGTGTAACTGAGCTGACTGATGACAAACCTGAGGCTACTAATAAAATATAAACATCTAAAAAAAATATAAAAACAGATGTCTAAAATGATGACGTGTTAGACCTTGTTAATATCATTCCTTCAAGAAATTTCAATCTATAGGATTGGCTTAAAGGTGGACTTTGGCCTAAACTTTCTTCACAGAAACAACTGCTCAGAAACAACCCCAAACATACAGACATGTTGTACCTTTTTTGGCTTACTATCACTCAGGCCTTATTTAGAAATTGTCCAACATCATTAGGTATTAATAATTAAAAATAATTCAGACTTTATGAATGTCCTGAGTCACAAGACACCAAATATATACTTCACAATTGGTTTTGATTTCCACCGAATTTCGAATTTCTTAGCTACCTGAATACAGATCTGAGGCTAATATTGCAATGCAGATTTCGAAATTTGGCTAGTTTGAGCAGTATTTGAATATTTACATTTATTAGTTTTCTTTTATAATAAAAGAAGAGGTGCAGCACGTCTATATACGGAAAGTTGGGAATGGGACAAGGTATATTGGAGGAGGAACGAGTCTAAAGATCCCGCTTTAAGCCCTTCAAACATAAATGTAAACATCCTTGAGTGGTCCTGATTAAAACAAGGTGTAAAATGCCTAGCTTTTTACTTCAAGCAGTTATTGAAGCCACTATTTTTAAATGAGCCCATTTGTAGGCCCATGAAGGTTCTGCTCCTTGGAATGCCAAGATCCTGTCGTTCTAACTATACCTTCAGGAACAAGAACACACCTTTGGCACACAAAAAAACTGCGGCGGAAAACAAACACTAATTATTCAAAAATAAACTTCATTATTTTAACCTTTAACTACATGTATTAATAATAGCTTCATATTTTCTATCGTCAATCTCCAAAACCATTAAGTACCACCTCAGGTGGAAATCAACCGCCATGGATGAACTGGGCTTTGGCTCCAAGGTTCTACGCTTATGTGGAGATCAAAATACCTGCACTGTCCGGATGATTTCAGCAAGGTATAATATACCCACTGTTCAACTAAAATTGGTCTTTGATACCTGTTTTGAAAAATGGAGGAAGGAAGTTCTACAGCTTGTAAGTCATATGGCAAGGATGGGGACGGTTAAATTTATCACTGATCCCCTCAGCCAATAGTTGTTTGTTTTTTGGTGGGGGAGGGGTCAATAGGTCTTTGATGCCTAAATCTTGACTCAGTGCATGGACCCACCTCGCCATAAACTAAAACTCAAAAAATATTTTTAAATGGGCCGGTTGCACAGCTTAGCGCCTTTGCCCAGAAGACAGGGCTATCATGTGATTATAGTTGCAATTCCAATTCCATATTTGTAGTTAGCTACTTAAAAACCCTGAAATACTATTTTTTTTAGGGGGGGGGGGACAATTTTCAAAGCTTTCCAAAATCTTGCCAAAGCTAACCTTAAAAGAAAAGAGAGACCATGAAGTCCACAGTCCATATCATTAAAAATATTAAAGCCGTATATTCCCACAAAAACAAAAAAAAAGTAGAAACAGCTTCGTCTAGAAAAAATCTAATATTAACATGTTCCTTAAATCTAGTATTACCTTAGTCCTTAGGAACTCTTTACTTATCAACCAATCTTCGATATACCGAAGGAGTACGCCAACTTCAAAGAGGAAAACACTAAATTAAATGTATAAATAAAAAATGTCTATAGAGAATAGCGACAAATTCCGGATAGAAAATGATCGAATAAAAATGTCTATATCACCAAGCGTCAAAATTACACCAGAAGCAATGTTTTGCAAAACAAAAACTGTACAAAGATGAAATAATATGCAGGTATCACTTCTTGAGGCATTGACAAGGGGACAAGAAAAAATTCATTAGGTAACTCATTAGGTATAAACATCTTTTTTATAATTTTATTTTTTTCTTGTCCTTCTGTTCGATTTTAGTGCTATTATTTAATGTAATGTTTAGTTTCCCACTCTCACAGGCCAAAGAGCCTTTGTGTGGGGGGGGGGGGGGTCTAAAGCTTTGAAATTTTTTTCCGTCTTCTTTAAATAAATTGATAGATTGACTCGAAACCGATGAGGATATGTCAACAAAACTCCCAGTTTCCCAGGGAATTGAGCATTCTGACAATAGTCCGTCCTCATTCAAAACAATTTTAGTTGTGTTTTAACCATTAAGATATAACACATGGGTATGGTGTAAAATAGCATGATTTGATCTATAGAATATTGCAAGGTCTTTACTCACAACATTTAAAACCTCTAGCTTCTTTTTATTAAACCTCTTAGCTTCTAAATTTAACACGCATTAGATCAATCCTCATAGCAGGAGTTGCAAAACTACTTACATCTTTTTAACATATTTATATATTTTTCTAGCCAATTTTATATAGTACCAGTTCCGGGATATCCTTCATTAGTCCAAGTAATCTAACCACTTTGAAAAAAAAAATAACACTCCTTCATTTAGCGCTGCTGAATGAAAAAAGTGAACTTTGAATACCTCAAAAACCGTTTTGGCAGCATAGCCTTGTACATCCTCCCGGTTGATGACAATTTGAATGACTCTAAACCAAACTTCGTCAGAAACATAGTCACCAGCAATTCGAATCAAATTGAGAATAACATCTACATACCATGTATAGTCTGTGGCATATTTTTCAGCCAAAATGGCAACTTTCAAAACCTAAAAAAATAAAGAGTAATTAACATTTGCATATTTACAAACGACATTCTTACTTTTCTTACTACCAAGTTTAAATATTTCAATGTAATTTTACCTGCAAACCAAGCTTAGTTTAGATTAAACATCTCTTTTCCAAGTCTATTTATTATAATAGAGAGTCTCTTTGTTTGTCCTTCCACTGAATTTACAAGCTAAACTATTCAAGCTAGAGACTTGAAGGTCGAGACAGAATAGTTTTGGAACCAAGAAAATGCGCTTTGAGCTATGAAAATCAGGTAGACAAAAAAAAAGGAAAAAAGAAATGTCAAATCCTGATTACAAGCGTAGAAGGGTCGTAGCTTCGAGCTGCCAGCCATAGCAGGCAAAGTACATTTAACTCTGAATTACATACGACGGCTATAGTCTAGATCCCGTTAGTTTCAAGGACCAACGTCCCAAGACAATAATTGGCGAGGGTCTATTTGCGAATATATGCTGCTTATGTGATCACGGTTTTCATTACTGTATCCATGGCCAGACCTTTATTCTTAAAACCCTGCTTTTAAAACAAGTTTTCGTGAAAATCTACGGTCTTCGATGAAAAAGCTGTATTTGAACAAAACTTGTAGGAAAAAAAAAACTGGATTTGAGAGCTGTGAAAACTGGACTGGATGTCATACAACAGGAAATAGAGTCTAACTCTCAGGAAATAGAGGTAATGGCAAAACAATAAATGAGGTTATTTTACTTGTCGTGATAGTTGGTCAAGGGTTCACTGGACCAAAGACTATTGACATTGCAAGTCGATATCCGAGATAAAAACCACATAATCTAGTATCTTGCGCATGGCTGTGACGCAAAGTTTCCTTTTTTAAAAGTAAAAAATTGGTAAGACATTAATTTAACTCGTGCAATTTTACAGTGTAAACTTTGAGAAAACGTGTTAAGATGAAAAAATCTTACAAGATAAATTTAAACAACGATCACTCTGCGGCATTTTCCGGTGTTAAAGTAGTTATCATCGATTCGGGTTTCGATCGACTCGATTCGGGTTTAAAGCCAAGACTAAAGAAAAAAAATGCAACTTCTGTTCACTTTTTTAACTACTTACCATTTCTTCTCTAATGGAATAATCGGCTGTTTCTAAGTAATTTAACATTTCTTGAACGATTTCTTCGGCGTTCGTTTTGTCACACATGGCATACAAAAGATCTACAGCCCGTTGCCTCACGGAAACATCCCTTTCTGTCTAAAAAAAAGAACAATGTTATTGGAGACAAATCGCAAGACTTGGGATCCCACAGAATATTCTATAACAAGGAATTCCATCGCCAACCAGGTCTCACTGAAAAAAATACTGGTAAACATACTAGCCTATAAAACAAGTTTGTAAAAATTTAGTGCCATGGCACAAAAAAATACGTCTTCGATTATTTTCTGACTATAACTACTAAGCTTTCTTCTTCCCACATTTCTTTGTTTCACTAACCATAACAAGTGTTCAACTACTTTTATTTGAGCAGGACGATATCGGAACTTATCCGACCTCCTCTTCATTAATTATTCCGATAACATATATATATATATATATATATATATATATATATATATATATATATATATATATATATATATATATATATATATATATATATATATATATATATATATATATATATATATATAATATATATATATATATATATATATATATATATATATATATATATATATATATATATTATATATATATATATATATATATATATATATATATATATATATATATATATATAATATATATATATATATATATATATATATATATATATATATATATATATATATTATATATATATATATATATATATATATATATATATATATATATATATATATATATATATATATATATATATATACATATATACATATACCTTGGTAGTATTATTAGTAAAGATGGTGGGGGCAGTGAAGATATTAAAAGTAGAATAGCCAAGGCTCAGGGTGTTTTTTCAGTTAGAAAAAGTTTGGAAGAATATGAAGATAAGTCTGCAAACCAAGATTAGAATATTAGAAGCTACAGTGATGACAGTGATCAAATATGACTCTGAAGTATGGGCGCTCCGAAAAGCGGATGAAGATTTGCTAGATGTTTTCCAGAGAAATTGCCTAAGGATTGTTCTGGGTACCCGGCTGACTGACCGTATTTCAAACAATAGGCTATACGAAAAATGTGGTTCAATGCCTCTCTCTAGGGCTATAATGAAAGAAAGGCTGAGATTGCTAAGGCACGTTGTGCGGATGAAGGATGACAGATTGCCGAAGATAGTTCTTTTCGGCCAACCATCTGGGGCTAAACGGAAAGCAGGTCATCCTCGTCTGGGGTGGGAGGACGTCATAAAGAAAGATTTAAAGGAAATGGGAACTTCGTGGGCGGGTGTAAAAAGGGAGGCTTTGAATAGATTGGGATGGAGGAGCGTACGTAGCTGTGTTAGTAGTAGTAGTAGTAATAGTAGTATATATATATATATATATATATATATATATATATATATATATATATATATATATATATATATATATATATATATATATATATGTATATATATGTATATATATATATATATATATATATATATATATATATATATATATATATATATATATATATATATATATATATATATATATATATATATATATATATATATATATATATATATATATATATATATATATATATATATTATTGAGTTTTATTTGTTTTTGATCTTTTGACATGATATTACCCATATTAATTTTTAAATTTTTTGACAAATTTGATAAAATGACAGTTTTAAATAAGTTAGTAAATGTTATTCATTCTGTCAGTTTAACTTTGCACTCTTTATCCAATTTTAAGTACATCATTTCTTTTAGACTTCACTTGTTTTTTTGTCCTTCTTTTATTGACCCCTAAATTCGAAGTTCATCCGTCGGGGCTTGTGATAGCGATTTATTTTAAAATAAATATATTGTCTTATCCCTGCACCCTTTGGACTAATACTGGAAGAAAGAGTCCGTTCTAGTCCCATCCCTGGAATCCGACCATGGGTAAAATGCTCCTTCAAATGTTATCACCATGAACAGAATTAGTATATATTTAAATAAATGTAAATTAAATAAATACGTATTTTATTTTCAAACGCCATTAAAACGGTCATGCCGATCAGCGGCAGTTTTTGTCCTAATAAGACACTAAACATATGAAAATCACAGCCATAGCCATCGTCATGCAAAAATATACATTGATTGGAAATATCACAGATTCAAACTAAACAGAGTCAAGCTAATAAAAAGTATAATGAACTAAAGAAAATAAATATATGCAATTATTGACGAGTGGGTGCAGAATTAAAAATCTTAAAGAACAAGGGAACAAATCTACTTGAGTACCGCATATGCCGTGCTGGTACCGGCTGAATTTTTGGTACTGGTTGAGCTACATTTCGCGGGAGCCTTTGGCGCGAAGGGAGATGCTAAGGGGGGGGGGATTATTTCACGAAGCCGCGGATTTTTCAAAATACCGACACCAAATTTAAAACAACATTCACCACGGCGTGTCGATAGAGTTTTAAGTGAAAATTGTTTCAAAAGGGAGTAATAAGGGACTTTGGGAGATTTTAACACAACCAGAAGAGCTCGGTACTGGATCCTTTCCAGGCGGTCCTTCTAGTCCGAAGTCAGGCCTTAATCCAAACAAGACGCGCATATCCTACCAGCGGTCTGACATATGTAAGTCTTTCTTTAGGTCAATCGCGATAAGGTTGACCTAGCGTTCCGGTTCATCTAGATGCTTTAAAATCTTATCAAGCAAACCAACTAAGTAATGGCTTGTTGAACTCATGGGAATACTGAATTGCTGAGGGTAAATTTTATGCAGAATAAAAGTTTTCAGCCACCCAGCGATGAAACTTTCATAAATCTTGCTGAAAATCGATGTCATCGTAATAGGCCGCACACCAGTAAAATCACAGGGGGCTTCTTTTTTGGGGATAGGGGTTATGAATCTACTTTTCCAATTTCGCGGATACTTGCCTGACATTGTAATCCTGTTGAATATTAAACTTAACGGAGCACTCAAAAATACAGGAAAAGCCTTAATGAGGTCAACAGGAATATCGAGTGGTGTAATACTGGTCCTATTCAGTTTCATCAATTTGAGGCGAACTTGAGATTCTGTGATGATTGGGAAATCCGTAAGATCTGGAGATGCATGCGGAAAATCCTCCGAGTTTAGTGGTGGAAGTGACTGAACAATCGCTGCCAGATGAGTGTTTAAGCTATCTGTACTTTCTTTGTCCGGCTCATCATAGCCAAAATCCAATCCAGTCTGCGTTTTACCTGTCATTCGCTTTATCCTTTTGTACCACTGTCCAGGCTTAGAATCAAATAAATGAGATACTTCCTTTTGGTAGTACAACGCCGCTGCCTGGCGGGTCATTCCTCTGATCTTATTCTTCAGGATAGTAGCTTCTTCATGTTTTTTGTTACCGAAAAGTTGTCTCATTTTCCTGCTTAGCGCTTTGATTTCTTTTGTAACGTATGGACGATCTGCTGAAAAACGTTTGTTAACTTTTTCAGGAAAATAGAGATGGTACTTGCCGAGAAGTTTTTCTTGAAAAGTAGTGGCCATTTCATCAGCATTAGCCATAGAAATTATACCGTCCCATTTTTCAGTCGTGAGCCAATTACCGAAACCAAACAATCCGCTATTTGTGATTGGCCGACTTGTAGTTGTTTCTGTAGTGAACGTGATTCGGACTTTGCTTATGGGGTGTAGCTCAAGGGTGAAGTGGTAGCTTCATATGAAGCTAAGAGAGGAAAGGAAATAATAAATGAAAAATAAAACCAAAAAAGGGTGAGAAAACGAGGATTTTGTCAGCCAGTGGCAAAACATGAAGACGAGAAACAAGCAAATATTTCGACAAGGACTTCCGCCAAGTCGTCCTCAGTGCTAAACAAAAAAGAAAAAAAAAAACAACAAAACTCTAACCTTTTGGAGTTTACTGCACAAGATACAAACAGACACTGAATGAAAGACCAAGCCGAAACCAATGAAAAAAGGATTTACCAAAGAGATTGGGCAAGGATGTTTTGCCTCGCAATGCTTCTTGCTCGTCTACAATTTCGGTTTTCATTAGATATGCAAATAGGTTCTCTTAAATTTGACTGGGTGCAAATATCAATTGAGTCTTTTAGTATTAAATTGTTATAAATTGGGCTTAATGAAATGTCTCCGGTGTCTCTATTTATAGCCAAATTTCTGTTTATATATTTTTTTATCTCAATTAAAATATCATAGATAGACGATTACAAAAGATAAAACAAGAAAATAGGGAGCCCATCCCCCTTGATTCAATTGTTCCGGCAATTCAGAAAAAAACTTTCACCACTCTACCATACATTTCAAAACTTAGTGATAAACTTAGAACAATTTTAAATAAACACAATCTCTGTTTCTTTCAAAAGTGAACAAAAAGTTGAACATTTTTTCAACTCAGGAAAAGATAAAACTGACCATGTACTGGGTAGTGGTGTCTACAGAGTCCCGTGTTCATGTGGTAAATTTTACATTGGTAGGATCCATCAACAACTTGGTGAACGTTTGCATGAACACAAGATTTCAATAGATAAGTCCCTGAGATTGGGAAATAAAAATGACAACTTTGATTCAGCCTTGGCCCAGCATATTTTCGAAAATTTTACACATCTTGTTCTTTTTGAGGAGGCAACTTTAATATCTACTAAAAATGACCTACCGCAATCTTTCAAACAGGTAATTGAGATAAAAAAAAATATATAAACAGGAATTTGGCTATAAATAGGGGCACCGGAGACATTTCATTAAGCCCAATTTATAAAAATTTAATACTAAAAGACTCAATTGATATTTGCACCCAGTCAAATTTAAGAGAACCTATTTGCATATCTAATGAAAACCGAAATTGTAGACGAGCAAGAAGTATTGCGAGGCAAAACATCCTTGCCCAATCTCTTTGGTAAATCCTTTTTTCATTGGTTTCGGCTTGGTCTTTCATTCAGTGTCTGTTCGTATCTTGTGCAGTAAACTCCAAAGGGTTAGAGTTTTGTTGTTTTTTTTTCTTTTTTGTTTAGCACTGAGGACGACTTGGCGGAGATCCTTGTCAAAATATTTGCTTGTTTCTCGTCTTCATGTTTTACCACAGGCTGACAAAATCCTCGTTTTCTCACCCTTTTTTGTTTTTATTTTTCATTTATTATTTCCTTTACTCTATTAGCTTCATATGTCATGTATAGCCAGTGTGGTATTAGACAGTAATTAAGTGGTAGCTTCCTCCTATGGGGGGCCCTGGGGAGGGTTTCCTGTGGAACTGAGATATGTTAGTAGCTATGCGGCCCAGAGCCGGTGACCACGAAGAAGGGATCCAGTAACACAATGTCGATATTGAAAAAGGTTGTCTTGGAAGCGATTGGGGGAGAGGAACAAAAAAAGCGGGTTTCTTTGGCTCAGCTGTTGGCCCCCTCGTCTCGACAAGTTTTTTGACACCGGCTCGGGTCTAGGATTATTGCTTGAAGCATTGCTCCCATAAACAATCTGGTTATGGCTTGGCATACTATAATCGAATACTGGATCACGGTTAAAACGAGACAAACGGTCAAAATACTTAAAAGGCACTGAGCAATTAATGCGACATTTTAAATTAATAACACTATGAGAAAAACTGCACAGCTTGTTAGCACAAGCCATCATAGGGCAAAGATCGACATGATCGAAATTGCAATTTGTTGCTTTGCCCTTTTGCTGTCTATATTTTCGGCATATATGAAGAAATTTACAGTTCTTTTTTTGTTGCAGGAACCTCCTTTGAAAAACTTGCACACTTTATTTACACGGGAATTTTCTCGTTGATTTGGGTGTTTCTTCTTATTATCAACGTTTTTCCTTTCATGAATAATCGGACATTGTCACCTCGATTTCGGTCTGTTTCATCGACAGGGATCGGGCTTGAGATTCTTTTTTTTCTTCCATGCTGTGAATCTTTTTTTCAAGTTGCAGGATTAAATTGTCTTTTGAAAGGCAACTCTCACAACTATTGGGACAATTTTGAGGGGGTGGGTTCTCCAAAGGCGGAGAAAACATATTCTTGGGGTTAACGACAGCGTATGCAGGAGTATCAGCCTCAGGGTGCTCAATTACAACAGCCATAACACATGAGCTGCATTTCCAGTTGGGGTTTACTTGCTGTAATACTGGTGTGGTTCCAGCACAGGGGGGATGGAACCATAGAAGGCATTTCGAGCACTGAATTGTCACACCTTTCCCACACGGCCTCTCACATCCAGGGCAGATATAAGTATCTCTGGTTCGTGTCATCTTCGTATTGAATTTTACTGGTAATACAACTAGTTAATGAGTCCAAAGTAAATTTCCTTCCAAAATAATTGGCTGTCAAATCATTCAAGTTCTGATTCTGAAACTATTTTCAATAAAAGTCCGAGGAAAATCAAATAACTAAATAATAAATAATCCAAGTTCAAAAGTTCAAGTTCAAATAATCCAAGTTCAAAAAGGTTGATTATGATAAGTCCGTAGGGAATCACAATTGAGTCTTACTGTATAACGAGATTATATCCAGACTATATCCAACAGAGGTGTTTACAGTATGAACTCCCAATCAAGACTGATATTTATTAGTTCCGTTTCACGTTTGTCGTTTGCCATTGAATTAGACAAGAGACTGTTGAAATATGCTGCAGCAGCAGTGGCCCATTAACCACTATTTTTTAGTAAAACCCTCTCCAAAAAAAATCCTGGGTATGGCCTTGAACATCGCTTGTTTTTTTCTTTTTTTTTGAACTGAAGAGAAAATTATAGACAAATAAATGTACACAAATACCTTCAGCGCGTTGATAACAGTTTCCTGGTGCTTTTTCACAGCTTCATGCGAAAATTCGCTAGCAGCCAGAGTGCACATAGATTCCAATGCCAAATAGCGGAGGTTTGTTTCTCTGTGTGACAAAAATTGACCAAGCTGATTGCATGCACGCACCAAAAGACTTGCATCGCTGAAAAGGCACAAAATTAATAGGCCACCAAACAAGGCTGCTGTGCCCCTTTCCAAAAAGAAAACTGTTAGATGCATGAAATTTGTAAACATTGGTTTTGACTCAATTTTTAATAATCATAAAATACGATGCACTCAACTTAAAAAAAAAAAAGCGAATTTTGACATAGTAGGAAATAGCATAAAAGAATAATAAAAACACCCATACGCTGTAAAATAAAGAAAATTAAAAGGAACTCGCATATGATAAACTATAGCTGCTACTTTTTAAAACAAATCCGGTATGACAATCAAACACAGGCACAACACGGTTATAAGAGATAAAGTTTAATTATGAGTTTTATCCCTTTTTATTTTTTCATTTTGTTCTAAGTATTTTCGAAAAGGATGTGCTCTCTTGTTTTTGGCAGCACCTCAGCAGATGCTGAAACATAGGGACCAATTCAAATATTAAAGCTTAGTTCATAAATACTCGATAAATATGAAGTTTCGGCTATGTTGGGTATTAGTACTTTGAAAACCTCAAAATAAGAACTTGTCCACCCCAATATTAAACCCTTAAAGAGGACATAAAATCAATAGAGAAGATTTTGTGCAAAAATAAATTGACAACATAACCCTCCAGCTGTCAAAATATGATACGGAAAAAGGATGTCACACTAACAAGGTCAGATGAAGTTAACTCCTTCCAGCTATACCTTCTGCTTACCTTCCCTTCACAGAAAAGGAGACCCTCTTTTCCGAAATTCCTTAGGAAATATCTAATAAAGTTTCTGAGTTTGCAGTGTACAATGTACTACTATGGTTGAAGAGTAGTCGTGCTTCTTATCCAAAAGCATTACCAGTAAAACTTTTAATAGAATATTCCATCTTTCTGGCGAAGCCCCTTCCATCAACTACAAGCCAGTCATTCTAGGAGCCCAAATACCCAAGTGTTTGGAAAAAAATCTTTGTATATGTTATACCTAAGGAGAAGAACCTAGATTTCTATTACACCTAACACGACGAAAGCGACTGAAACTTTTATTTACCAAGAGCTCCTTGTCCAAATTCAGCCCGCCTTTGTCCCTTTTCAGCATGGTTACCTGAAAGGGTGTACCACCACGAATTACTTAGTCCACCTCTACCAACTGATACTGAGTGGTCAGACAGAAGGAGCACCTCGTTGACTCAATTCTAGTCGACTACCACAACGCTTTTGACCCAATGAAAACTACAGCAGAAAATAACCCAAAAATAATTGGTGCCAGAAAGTGTATTCTGCTGTTGGCCATTGATTTTCCACGAAGTCGCTATCAGTCCGTATACTCTCTCGTCCCGAGTAACATCGATTCCGAGTAAGCTAAGTTGATGGACGGTAAATCACAAGGTACGAAGCTAGCAGCCCTTTTGTTCTTAGCAGTAATTAAATACATTCTCCTAGAATTTGAAAATAGACTAAAATACGTGGATGACCTCTTCCTACTTCTGAAAAAAAAAATTGTAGAAAAATCAGAAGTATATCCTCAATTCAGTAATGAAGCCAGCCAAACCTTTCTTCAATGTTGCAGCAACAGCCTTCAGCTCAACGAAAAGAAAATCAAAAAGATGAGGTTCTATCCACTGATGCGTCCTGAACCGTGTTACCCAACTGACTCTGTTTCTGTAATCTTGGGCATCACTTTTAGTGCTTTATACCATTGACTTTTCCTTCCACCTGCAGCAGTCAATGCCAACAATCGTCGCAAGTATCTACTAGTGCAACCCAAATGCAGGACAAATCGTCATTTGAATTCTTCTATTGTCACTGTTTTAATGATAAATGATTGTGATTCTAATGTTGAGTTCATTAAATAGTCAACTTCATATCAATGGCCAAATAATAATAATATTAGAAACAATAAATATTACAAAATTACAGGTGTTATCCATCTTTCTCCCCCAGACAACATACTTAAAGCCTCCTATATTTTAAAAACAACCCAAAAAACTGTTCCTACACATGAGTAAATGTAGTCTTAAACTACAATAACACTTGCCTGTCCATATGAATGATCAAAGAAATAGCTTCAAAAAGAACAGCATTTTTAGCATTGCTATGTTGAACTTTTTTAGACTTCGGTGGTTCTTGGGCTTTGTTCAGGATTGTTTCTAAGCATTCAGTTAGGCGACCGCGGATGCCTGGATCATCAGGGGGTGGGTAGTTTTGTAGAAGCCTTAGGAGTTTTACACTTAGCCATGGAGCAGGAACAAAATAGTAAGTATAATCTTGGAGGTCAGTGTAGCTTGATGTTACAATCTGGAAATAAAATATTCACCCTTTAAAAGACAACAAATAAATAGTCTACGCTGAACTTGTTTTTACTAGAAAAAAGGTCAAAAGCTTAGATTAACTGTACATACAGACAATAAAACCCTCGGCCAGCTTTGTCAGGGTATAGAAAAAGAGAAGAAAAAGAACACAGAAGAAAAAAGAAGGACAAGTAATCAAAAATTGGACTTGTTCCAACAGAGAAAGTTCCCACCACTAGAAAAAAAAGACAATTAAAGCTAAATTAAAACCACAAAAATTTTGCGTTTCCAGGTTTACTTATCTTTCCACAAGCGGTTAAAAAATTAGCTAATTTAAAATTTCGAAAATAAAACAGAAAGAAAACCCTTCCTCAGAGTTCATTGACAGATTAGATCTACTGTGATATACTAGCAAAATGATTGGAGCATTTAAGCACATCCTATTGCACATATTGTTAGAACTAGAGCTAAGAAGGAATGATATCGCTTTACTAAAAACTAAAGGAATAGAGGATAATATCCAGATTAATAATAATATAATAAATAAAACCAAGAGCAAATACACAATGAATTAAGGAATTGAATATGGAACATTTCCACTGCTAGGAATAGATATGAGAAAAAAAAGTCAAGGACATATTCAGTTGTCTTATGACAAATGAATGTTGGCATAAATTAAAGACAAATCAATAAACAAAAATAAAGGAAGCGAATCTTAGTATCAACAACTGTTTCCAACAAAAGAAGAAACTACTTTAAGTAGTGTATTATAAGGTTTAGGCCCCTTGTACTTTTGCAAATTATGAGCATTTCCCCCTGGATCTAAAGTTTCCAAGAGGGATAACTCAACAAGTGTTTCAAATATTCATCCCCAAAAAAAGTAAAAAAAAAACTGTGACTCAAGATTTTTCTGTTAATCCTTCATTGATTATTATTTGTGCTAGAATAAATAATAAGTATTAACTAGTGATGGGACGATAAATCAGGAATCATGATAACATGGTTTTTCAAAGAATCGAAACCAAATCAGGAATCGAGTAATTTTCCGGATTTTTAAAAAGATTCCACTGTGTAGTTCAGCCAACAAAAAAAACTTGGCACTTTTTCTATTTAATAAAGCCATGACTTAACTCCCTCAAACTGGATAATCAAATATTTATGCAGCGATTTTCATGCAGCCGTACTAATTAATTAGCTGCCTTATTACAAAACAGGCCAATTGAATAAGGGAATGATAACAATACTTGACAATATTACTTTTTTCAGTTTGTTTAGTACCACACAATACATTTTTTTTTCTGTTTTCACTTTAATAGTGCATTCAGAAAAATCAGTTCAGTCACAACAATACTTCTTTTTTCAGTTTGTTTTTACTTTAATAGTGCCATTGAAGAAAATCAGTTCAGTCGCAACTTTGATATTTAGTGATCAGGAAATTGACAGTGTAAACTGGATTTTTCTTTACGAAAGATTCGTTATTTTTCTTCCCTTAATTAAGGAAGCTTCTTACCCCCAATTCGTTAATGGAGTCAAGGAAAAAACTTTATTCAGCATTGCTGTAATATCTTTTTTGCTGAATCGACGGTTTCTGATGCATCTTGATGATGCTTCCGAATTAATATGATATAAATAAGAATATTCATAACTACTAACCGACACGTTCACAAAATTTCATCTTTTTCAATCAACCTAACATTGGTGATTCTCATCTTCGTGATTTAATTAAAACCAGATGTGCGCAGGGGAGCGGCTGGGATGAGGGGAGTAAAATATCTCGGAGCGTTAACAATTTTCGTTTTTTTTTCATATAGTAACAATTTTTTTATCCCCTCCCCCCCAAAAAAAATCCTGTATATCTGTTTGGCTGTAGCCTAAGCCTACCCAGGTTGAAGGGCCTACTAACGTATTTTTTTCATAGAATAGACTACATAGATTAAATTTACAGTCCTGATTCACTAAGTAAGATCACTAGATTTAAAATATGTTTCGACTTTAAATAAGGAAGCCTGATACATGAAAAATAAATAGAAGAAGAAGGTTCCTTTCTCAGCGCTGTGATTTGAAATGGCAAGTTTTATTTTCACAGTTTCTTGTCTGAGAAGACTCCTATCTGAATAAAAAGTTTCAGCTTATTGAGCCAAAAGAATCCCACCATGTTTCTCTTGGGTTGTACCAGTTTTCCCAGGGCAAAAGAGTCTGCACAGTTATCGAAAGGTATAAGCATTAATACACACTCGAAGTACACAAGAAGGGGAAAAGCTGAAATAAGAGTCGGTCTTAGCACAAAAAAATGCGAGTGCCTCATTATTAATTGCAAAACTCGCTCCGTTCATACAATATGTCATTCTTCATCGGTTCCTTCAGTTACTATTACTAAGTAGTTCAGGCTATAAATTTTACCTTCATTAGGATCCATACGAACTTGCGCGCTGAAAGGTATTGCAGAAAAATCCGATAGGATATGCTAAATTAGTTACTAATCATGGTTATTATACCAGAAAAGCACTGGCAAGGTTGTCTGTTGCTTTCGGCGACTGTTCGGTTCTATTTATGCTAGGTCTTATTGTACTGCTTTAATAAAATGGCGTTAATAAAGTTTATGATATTGTAATTTACTACTATTTCCACCACTTTGGCTTAGAAGCAGAAGGATTGTATCACGGTTTGGTGTTACTAATATCAATACTTGCATAAACAGCAGGGTGAAAGGCCTGTCCAAAATCATTTGCCTTTGCGCTTTTTCATCTGCTGGCCCGTCTATTTAGTGCTTAGTTTTGTTGTTCAATAGTTTATGTTGTATTTGCGTTTTTTTTCCTTTTCTCTCTATGTACCCCGCTAGTGTTTGTATATGTTATTGTTATTAATACGGTACTGTTCTTGAGGGAAGAGCTGACCTGCCCCCTGTAGCATCTTAACTTATTCTTGGATTACAATTAACTTGTGCTTGGGATACATTAACTGCTGAAGAATTAATAATAATAATAAAAATTAAATCATCGACATAGGCAGGAGGCACAGCCCATTTAAGCCCAAGAAGCAAGCACTTTAACTGAAGAGAAGAAAAGTGCTTTACAGTGGCTACAATCATTTTTGTGGTCTTGCCAGCTGTACCACTGATGAGAATTAACTTTAACTTATTTGTAGGCGATTAGTTTTTGAGTTTTTTGTTATTCCACAAATAGTGTCAAACCTGAAATTCAGAAATAATTCAAAACCCACAAAATTGGAAGTTTCCTTAGAAGTTTCCAAAGTAGCAAATGGCTGATGGTGCGCACATGATTAGGAAATGTGGCAACCTAGTCTTTTAATTGCTATCAGTAAAAAAAAAAAGGATTGCCACCTATAGCACGAAAGTGCTATTTTAGCACTATTTATTATGTGTATCACTGTAGCACGTGCTTAGGGCTGCTAAAATAACACGAAAGTGCTATTTTAACACTATTACAGTCATTTTTTTACTATAGCACCGAAAATCGCAGTGTAGCACACAAATTTGGGCAACTACAGCACTTTAGGAACTGACCGTGGTGGCAATTCTGCCCATCACTACTTCAGACCAATTTCAAAACCACAAACTACTAAACTTAAGCAATAGTTTCTGCTAAATTTAAACATTCTTGCATTAAAATTCATTATTAATAAATAAATCAATTTTTAGTCCTTCAAAGAAAAACAACATGGACAAGGGTTCGTTTCGCTTCATTTTATTTTAAAGCATTGAATTTTTTTTTATTTTAGCGTTGAATTGTCAAACGTCGTCTTCTTTTATTTATAGACCTGAATCATGCATTACCTATTGTATTGTATTTATTGTATACACGAAATGTATTCCATTTTCTCATTACTATTTTCTATATTTTTTTTATTACTTCATATAATTACTTTCGTTTTAAGATTCTTCCGTATTACGAGCGTACATGAAGTAGCAACTAGTTTTTTTTTTCTATCGTTCAGTTTTTAACTATGTTTGGAAACAATTTCCCAATAGCTGGTAGAAACAACTGTTGTCTAATAAAAATAATCCTAACAATTCGCAAAAATGTGGTAGATACAGCTTGAAGTCAGTTTTGGCAAAAGTGGTAAAGAAGGGTGTTTTGCCAATTTTTTAGATTAGCATAAGCCTAGTAATAGTTAAGCTTAGGTCATTCAGCATAGCCTACTAGGGTAGCTTATATCTTATGATATTTGTACGATACCAAAAAAATAGTTGTTGACTCTAAGAAATAATATTTGTCATGTATTAGTGTTTATTGCGAAGAAATCGATCATCTTTCTTTGCTGTATAATCAGTTTTTGTCTAATTTGCTTCAAATTATCAAACCATTTTCTGACACAACAATCGACTGTTGGGAGAATTTTTTAGCAGTTTTATATAAACTGAAAACGCAGTTTCAAGCTTAAAACAAAATTTTATCCGTTTTAGCACCAAAAGAATAAATAGATAGCTCACAAAAACAGAGCTTTTAATAAAAGAAACTCTAAACAGAAACTGAACCCAAGTAATTTTGGTTAGGACACCATAAAACCGACTAATGCAATTAAAATAAAGTCATTCAAGACAAGCAAAAACAATTTTGATATTGAGATATTTATTTCCTAAGTTCTTTGTGACAGAAAAAAAGACGAAATAAAGAGTTCTCGAAAACAACAGGAACTCCTATCGTAAGAGCCAAACAAGATTACGAATTAGATCAGTTTCAGAATATTTTTTCGATTGACTGAAAACCAAATTAGCAAAACTGGGCAAAATTGTTTCCGCATAAACTTTGTTTGAAAGAAAAAAACATCTGATCTTCAACATATTAAATGTAGAGTAAACCGACAATTCTTAGAGACTCAATTACGGTACCACTTCTCAAAAATTATCCTTTTTTTAAGGATTATGCTTTTTCTTAAAATTATTCCATATACATGACTTTCAATTTAATCTGAGATATATTCCATGCAAAAAAACGGTGTTTAGGCGACACAGCAAGAAGTTACTAATTTATATCAAAACTATGTCTGGTAAATAGTTGGATCTTAAACTGTGGCAAATCAAAAAGGATACGCGTAGATAGACTGGTACATAAAAACCATTTCAGAAGGCAGACAATTTTGGCAGAAGACTAAAATTCACCGAAATAGCAAAAATACACAAATTTTAAGAAAATCATTGGAAACAATAAGAAGAAATAACTACATTAAACTGCCAGATAAAGCTGAATGTATCAGAAATAGATCCCCTTCCTCTAGAACCCAACGTGGACGTACCTCAGTTTGAATTAGTCTTCGAATAGCATACATTGCCCGAAATCATGAAAACTGCGTACAAACTGTTCTGATTGTAAATTGCAGAAGAAGTTGATAATGAGGAATAAACTGAATTACAAATAGCGTAAAATAATTACATATAAATAGGATATTTATCAGTAGAAGAAAATGATTTATTGGTTTCTTACCCTACTCAGGCGAGAAACAGCTAGTCCGACACAAGCCTTATATTCATCTGGGTTCTTCTTTACAAGAGCTTCAATAAGGCTCGTACTTGCCGTTACAACGCCTAAATGCTGATCATTCAATAAGTGAACAATCCTTGAGGTCCATTCTCCATTGGGTATTATCTCTGGGGATGTGCGAAGGAGCCTTAGGAGACAAAGGGCTGCTGACTGTTTTACCGAGTCAATGGTGTCCCTGAATCACATATAAAACATACTTTATTATATTAGCTAAACATAGCTGTTTAAGAACTATCTTATGTAAGGCACTAAAATCCAGAAAAAAAATTATGGGATCCAATTTATTTAGTTATCCAAAGATTTTCTAAAGGGACAACATGAAAATGTGCAGTTTGTGATCCAAATAGCTTAGATTTGCATCTATAAAACAGAGTACTAGTTATGAACGTATCCCCTTTCCGACCAACTTCAAGATAAGTAAAAAAAAAATGATAATTTGGATATCAATGCTTCCAAAAACTCTCAAATACTAAGATCTAGATTTCAAATTAATAGCTTTATTAACAAATTTGTACACGTTAAAGACTATCATCTCTTGAATTTTTAAGTTCCCAACATTCGTCAATTCAGAAAATGTTATTGACAACGGAGCCATAAAGGGATGACACATTATAAATTCATAACAGACTCACCCAGAGACAAGTAGCTTGGGAATTTCACTTCCAAATGTTTCAGCCATATCTTTGCTACCAATATTAGCAATACACTGAAGAGCCAAATTGACAAATATTGGATTTCTTGATTGAAGATCATTTTTAATTGACTGCATGATCAACTGAATCAATGAACTGTTTGTATTTATAATGACAGATATGAAAAGATATCCCTGTAAAAAAATATGCGTCAAGATAAGAGAACTTTCTACCGAAGGCAAGACTAATCCAAAAAATGATATAAATATAATGTAAGACACCATGTATAGTTTAAATTTAGCATAAAATACATAGTCTAATGCATGCAACATCAACAGCTTACCTTCTACTGGCTTACAATTACGGATGCCGATCAAGGCGGAGCAGCGTCTAGTTCCCATCAAAAGTAAAGTCACAGAAATACAATGTGTTTAGCTTTTGGAAGGGCTTCATGACAGGATACAAAAAGACGCATAAACTGAATGACGCACCAAAAGCACAAGGAAGACACTAGTTTTTACTCTGCACCAAATTTGGTTGAGCTCCAACGACCTCTTCCGGAGTTAAGTCCACCTTTTCTTTTTCCTTGCTGAGGTCAAATTTGTCGCAAACTTCAGAATGATGTCAAATAATATGTTATTTCTCACTAAGTCAGGTTTTACCAAAGCCCTTGGATCGACCCGACAAGCATTTCTGGTTGTTTTTCTTTTGACTTGCATTTAACGAATCAATTTCCCACCCTCATAGAGCTCAGACTGGGGTTTGGTATCTAAACGGCATATTTAGGACACCAGCCCTTACTTTTCACCAATCAAGTTCTCCCAACAGGGGGGAACTTTGAACGGGACAATATAGCTTCTATATATTCAGTTTTTATCAGCCACTTCGTGTACAGGGGGGGGGGGGTCGCAAAATTTCAGGAGGAGGCTTATTCCATTGGAAATTGAAAGTTCTAGTTTTTTTTCAAGAGTCAAAATTGATTGGATTAAAGTAAGACTAAAAAAAAAAATATAAGTTTTTTCCAACTGAAAGCCAGGAGCAACATTACAACTTAAAACGTGACAAAAATTATTCTGTATATGAGAGGGCCTGCCCCTTTCTCAACCTTCGTTCTTTACACTAAAGTCTTCAAGTTCTATAAATTACTTCTCATTCAAATTCAACAACCATTGTGTTTGAGCAGTCTTTTTTAAGGAATTGTGACAAAAAGTCAAACTTAGGCGTAAAGGGTGAGGGTTGAAAAGGGGGCAGCCCACCTCACTTAAAGAATATTTTTTTTCGTTTTATGTTTTAATGTTGCTCTTTGCTTTCCGTGGAAAAGAACTTGTTTTTTTTCTGACTAGGTAATTCTTAAAACTTCGGCTCCTTTCATTTGGTGAGGATATATAGTTTATTAAGTCGAACTGTACCAGTATGCTTTGGTTTCTTTGCAATCGCTTATAGGAAGATCTTGTTTGCACCATTGACAAAAGAATGGGTTATTTTTGTGCAGCGGTTGATAGTGAGATCCTGAAGCAGGCACTGTTGCAATTGGATTGACTTTAATTTAAAGAAATTTCCGGTTCTCGTGTTACCTGAAAACTTTGCAAGAAAGATCGAAACGGCTACCTGGATATTTCTTTTAGCAGGCAAATTGAAAAGCTAACGAAAAAAATGTTATGTTTTTCAATCGAATCAGATGGAACTGGGGTGGAAGACTTCAGAGTAATATGTAAGTCACTCTTCCTCAGAACATCTGTGAACTTGTGGTTAAAGAGGATCCATCAACTGCAATTCTGAGGCAATGGTTTCTCCCTCTACTGAATGACAATGTAGAAGAAAAGGTAAAAGAAAAGCAAAAAATTTTCGAAGCTTCCGCGGTGGATTGTCAGCCATCAGAGGCAAGCAAAAGAACTGGAAAAATTGATAAGTGAATTGAGAAAGGAGGAACTAAAGAAGATATCGCAAACTGTTTAAAGAAGTGAAGAACGGGATTATAGAGCTCAAGAAAAGGAACAATTCACTAATTTTCAGTTACCCTTTAAAAATTTAAGTGAGCTTCCATTTAGCTAAAACAGAAGGAATTTGTGCACTGCATGATTCATGGAATTTCAGGCCTACTGTGTAATGACAGAGCTAGTCGCATGTTGCGAACCAGAGCGCCAACTTGTCAAATGTGTGGATATGAAATGCTTGATAAGATAAGATAATTGTTTTTAAAAATTTCTATCTCAAGCCCCGAAGGGCCGAAGTCGCATTTCGAAGTAATAAAACCCAAAAAAAAATAAATCATAAAAATGCAAACAACTAAAAAACTGGCTAAACAATGCCAAAAACAACAATATCAGAATGGACTGATGCACGACGGAAACAACTGCTTGACGGACTGATGCACGAGATAATTCAATGCCTCTCGAACGGTGAATTACCCATAAGACTATTGAAAATATTAGAAAATGAGGGACTAAAACCATGTCTGTAGAAGAAAAGAAGAAAGCTCTTAAACAATATTTCTGTTCTGAAGATAAACCTAAAAATAATAAGATGTGATCAGTGACAAGTGTTATCATGTATCTGTGGAAAACACAGAAGAAGAGAGAGAGAGAGAGAGTAGATGTGGATAAGATGAGTAAAATTGAGCTTAAAAATGGAATTTTTAAATATGGCCATAACTTGTAAAGAGTTATAATATTTAGTTATTGTGATCATTTTGACGAATTGAGGATAGTTCTAGGATAATAGTTTTCAATTAATTTTTTGTCAATTAAAGTAGCCAAAAGGGAATCAAAAAAAAAACTCAGTAATATAATTTTTTTTTTTCAAGGACGATTAGAATGAGGTGTCCAAGGAAATTGTAAAGGCACAGTAATCTAATCCACTTAGGTTTGATAAGGGGTTATAAGAAGGTTGGGAGGATGATGGACGTTGTATAGTTGATTAACAACAAAGTTTTAAGAAAACTAATTTGTTTATAAATTCTTAGGGTATATCCACGGAGGAGGGGGGTGCCCTATGGTAGAAGGACACCCAAAAAACAGAGGAGGTTTGGTTTAGCGGCTTGGTAATTTTTAGTAGTATACCTTGTTTTAATTAATTATGTTAACCTACGCAAACTTGAATAATTAAATTGGAGATTTGAATTTAGTGTAGCCGACATTAAAGTTAAAATAAGTTTAAGTGAAAAAAATATTATGTCAGCGAGTGAAGAGGAGATGGGATTAAAAACCATAAGCGATCTTCCATCTTTTTCTCAATGTTAAGAGAATAGTCTTATTATGTCGTCATACAATGGCTAAAATCGTTGGCTTTTTCCTAGCTGGAAAGTAGTAAAGAACAAACATTCCGTATGATGGCAAAGTGTTATAATGCTCGAAAGATAATAAAAGGAAGTTTCATGTGAAACATCGCATCGTACTTTAATTCCACCCCTTTTGACTCATATAATAGCACTATAAATTTTACTTTTCAACTGAATGAGCCCTCTCGCAAGTTTCTACGACCATCCCTTCTGTACGAAGTGGTCAGAAGAAAAAAATATATTTGGAGACCAAATCGTTTTTACCAAGTACCTCCCAATGTATTGTTTTTTTCAGAATCCATGTGTGCTCTATCATCTTGTAGGATTGTAGCACAATGAAAGAGTGCAAATAAATACAGTTTTCGTGAAAAAATGCATGTTACTTTAATCCAATCAATTTTGACTCTTAAGATGATATGGTAACTGGGGCTCCAGTCAGACGAGCCATTTTCTAAGTTTATAGGACCATACTTTCTATGTGAAATGGCAAGGGGGAAAATGAATACAGAGGCCATGTTGTTCTTTACTAGGCACCCCCTACTAAAGGCACTAGAAAACACAAATGAAATACTTGTCTGTTGTTTCTTAGTTATTGTTCAAGTGATCCAAGAGCGACTCCAGATCTCTGATCATTACAAATAATGGCTGCACAAGAACACAATTTTTGATAAAAATCGCGTTAGTTTAATCTATTCATTCGAAAAGAACTAAAACTTTCAGGCCCCAATCGAATGAGCCCCCTCCTAATTTTTGATGGCCATCCCTTCTATACAAAATGGTCAAGGCAAAGAAATACTGCATGGAATAAACTTGGCTTTCTACTAAGTACTCCCGAACCAGGACAAACTGATTCTTTCCTGTTCTGTTTCCCTCTTGGGCTGCTTCATTTTCGTGCTTCTTTGATTTTTCTAAGTTTCAATAGGCTTTGACAGTGGTTTGATGGCATATCAACTGTTAGCTGTTTTGTCATAAAAAGTACAATTGATAGTTCAGTTACCCATCTTTATAGATAACATACATAGAAGACACATCATTCTTTACTAAGTGTTCCCAAAAGGGGGCAGTCTGATTCTCACGAACAATCCGGCGTTTTCACAACTTCTGGATTCTCCTATACATTTAACATCTTCCCCTGTCCAGTTCTTAATTTGCAAAACCACCTAAAACACCCCATTCCGATAATTTTCCATAAGATAAAATTAAGAGACCCATCCCGCTGAACTTGTTCAGAGTACAACTGAGCAGAAATACATTGTCTCTAGCACATGCCCATGCCCTCTAACACCCCTTCCCAATCCCAACAAAATACATGATTTCCTTGTCCCAGAGAACTATCTCAGAAACTATCAAGCTAATCCAGCACCTAGGGTCAAATATTCCTGCCTTCTCCATTACAAACCTACACAAACAATGACAAACTTGCATAATTTATGGCCCTTGCCTGAGGGGCTGTAGGGCTAACACCATACCAAGAGATCTACTTGTTAATCCTTTCAACTATTAAAAAAAAAAATGGCTATCTCAAAATTCTAATCAGATTCTTTGGGAGTCTTTCAGGGGGGGTGGCAACAAAAGGGTATGGTAGAGGTGGGGGGGCTGGTTGTCCTTCAATCACCTTAGAATTTTAAAAAGGGCACTAGAGCTTTCAATTTCCAATCAAAATAACCCTTTCTAAAGGTTCTAAAGCCATGCACTCCATAAAAAGTGGTTAGGTATAAAAAAAAACAATAAATGGAAGCAACATCCACCATTACTATCCTATGAATGATAGTGGGAGGCCCCTTGGATCAATACCGCCCTACCTTCTTTCATGTGACAAGTATGGTTTTAACTCCAGTAAAGATTGCTCTGAAATACTTACAATTTGTTTCTCTGTGTACTTGTTAGAAGATAGAAGGTTAACAGCTTCCATTTGCCCAAAATCAATGTCATGACCAAGAAGAAAAATGAACAAAAGTTTGCAGACATACTTCTTCTTTTGGTAGCCATCTAATGTCTTGTCACCTAAAAGCATCCACATAAGAATTAAAAGAATCAAAACCATCAATATTTTCAAAAAAGAATTAGGATAGAAAAAACAAGAGCAGACTGTTAAGTTGTTCCTCTAATTAGACAACAATTTTTTTTTTTTTGATAATTTGTACATTATAAAAGTTTAGTTAAACCCTCTTAGAAGGGAAATATTAGACAAGATAATGGTTTCATCTTTTCGTCAACAATAAACCTTTTGGGATAAATACATCCCAATATGGTATCACCTCAACCATTAAAATTGCGCATATGCAAAATACCTATGGAGTGACCCTGCCTCTGAACTTGCCCCACTGCAAAATTATAATCCACGATCCAGTGCCGGTTACACAGTTGTACCACATTTAGAACGCAGCTTAGGTAATGGCAATGGAGGTCAATTTGACATTCAGAATAAATCAGTGGAGTGGAGAATGTATCGAACATTTTAGAACATTATTATTATTATCCATGTGTTTCAGTCCATCTGTTTGTTTGACTACAAATGCAATAATGGAGTAAAGAACAGGGTCTTTACTATTCTCTTGATTTGCTTTGTTTTTTTTTTCTCTTGTGCACAAAGTCTTTTTCATAAAGTTACTTGAGGTCAAATTTAATCTGTTGTAAAGTATTTATCAAAAGCCAGAAAGCTATAAACAGCAGGTCACTGAATTAATTGTTTTTAACATTTTTATTGATGAAATAGAATTATCTTTCACTGTATTGAACACAAAATAGGTAATAATGGAGTGAAGAATATGGTATTTTCTATTTTCTTATTTCTTTCTGTTGTTTTCTTCTCTTTTCTATATTTCCCCCTTGTTTTGTATAATATTTAAGTAAATAATTTCTCAGGCCACACTGCCTTTCTGTTAACAAATTTAAACAAATGAAAATATTAAAAACGGGTTTGATATCAGAGGCAACGCTATAGCGTTGCCTATAGCAAAGGCCTTATGGCTCCAATGTTTTATTATTATTATTATTAATTTTTTTTTTCCTAGAGGCAGTTCATATGGAAGGGGTTGTTGTAGAAACTTCAAAGAGGGATCATTCGAAAGGAACTCGAGAGTTCTAGTGCCCTTTTTAAGGGTCAAAAGTGATTGGAAGGCAACTAACACCCCTTCCAGCCCACCAGTTCCCCAAACACATCCAATCAAAATTTTGAGATAGTCATTTTGTTCAGCAAAGTCGATTTCCAGATAGAAATTATGTTTTGAGGAGGAGACTCCCCCAAAACACTCAGGGCAAGGGTTGTAAGTTATACCCAGGGGGCACAAAAGGTTTTTATAGAAAGCTTGTTGTAGAAACTTCAAAAAGGACTCATTCGATTGGAAATTCAAAGGGCTAGTGCCCTTTTTAATAGTCGAGTGATTGGAGGGCAACTAACCCCCCTCTCACGCCCACCTTTTCCCCAAATACATCCAATCAAAATTTTGAGATAGCCATTTTGTTCAACATAGTTAAAAATTCAGGAAATTAGGTCTTTGAGGATAACAACCCCGGAAACATCAGAAAGGGCTCATTTGATTGGAAATTTAAATGCCTACTTCCCTTTTTAATAGTCGAAAGTGATTAGAAGGCAACTACCACCCTTTCCATGCCCAGCATTTTTTTTTTTTTTTATTCCAATATTCACGGCGCCAGGTACTTCAAAGTATCTGACATGCCGCTATTCATTTACCTCTTTCAATGGCCTCGAGGTTTTAAATGTCTATTGAACCTTCTTTTGAAGGTGTCAACAGAGAGATTTGCAGGGATAATATCCCCAGGAAGATCGTTCCAGATATAAGTGCAACGCCGGATGAAGCTGTTCCTCAAGTACTCGGTTTTCGGCGTATCCTCCTTTAGATAATTGGACCGAGCTGTGTGCCTTCGTGTCTGCCTTGTCGGCTGGACAAAGGAGGGCACAACTCGAGAGAGCTCGTCTGAGGGAGGCGAATTCATGTACTTGTAGAAAACAGCCATCGACGCTACATCAAACCTTTCACTTAGAGACTGGAGCAATTCTTGTGTAGAGGCGCAGCCCGCCCTATTTGCCCTATTCTGGATCTCCTGAAGTGGTGCCAACAGCGTTTTCGGAGCACCGGAAAATAGCGGGCATCCATATTCAGCTATGGGTCTGATGCAAGACTTGTAGAGTGGGATGATCGAGCTTGATGGAAGAAGGTTTTTGCAGCGAAGAGTAACTCCCAGCTTTCTTGCGCAGGAGGTTCTCACCCGATCAAGGTGGTTGTTCCAAGAGAGATCGGTAGAGAAATGAATCCCCAGTAGACGAAGCTCGTCGACTCTCTTTATAGCGTCATTTTTGAAGATGAAACTGGGGTGTTCACGTGGCACCTTTGATCGGGTAATTAGAAGCTCCTTTGTTTTCGATGCATTGAAGTTGATCATCCATGCATCAGACCACTTTTCAATTTTCAAAAGATCCATCTGTAGGGAGAGGGAGGCTTGTGCTGGGTCTTCGTGTTTAGGGACGGCTGAGTGTGTCGTGGTATCGTCGGCAAAGTGATGCAGAGGGTTTGCGAGGTTGTCTCCCATGTCGTTTATGTAGATAAGGAAGAGCGTAGAACCCAAGACACTGCCCTGGGGTACCCCTGCTTTCACTGGATATTCGCAGGAAATAAACCCGTCAAGAACAACCCGCAGTGAACGATCGGAAAGAAAGCTCTCAATCACTTTTAACAGACATCCACGAACACCATACACATAGAGTTGCTTTAGCAGGCCACGGTGCCATACTCTGTCAAAAGCTTTCGCAATGTCGAAGGATAGTAGCCTGATGTCGTATCCCATTGCCAGTAGTTCTATCCACTCCTGATACTGGGCCACTAGGCAGTCTAATGTTGAGCGTTTGCGGCGGAATCCATATTGGCGATTGCCTAGAAGGTCATTTGATTCCAGGTACTGATGAAGTGTTTTATTGGAGACGCTCTCGTAGACTTTGCCAACACAGGAGAAAAGGCTAATAGGCCTGTAGGAGCCCACGCTCGTTGGATCGCCTTCAGGCTTTAGAGTAGGTATAACATGGGCGGACTTCCATGTTCGTGGGAAGGTTCCGGAGCAATAGCACAGCCGGAAAAGCAATGACAAGGGTCCAGCTAGTTCGGCACTGCAGGACTTGAGGACAACATTTGGTATATTGTCAGGACCCGTGGCTTTGGTCACATCCAGATGTTGTAGAATGCGAAGGATCTTGGGAGCAGAAAAATTCACGCGTTCCAGGACAGTGCCGGTTCGGTCGGAGAATTTGGCACTTCTCTACCGTCATCGTCTAGATTCGAGAATTCGGCAAAAGCCTTAGCAAGAGCTTCAGCCTTTGCCTGTGGATCTTGTACCACTGTCCCGTTACTCTGGAGAGAAGGAATTGCGGTCCCCTTGGACGACGGTAAAGCCTCCTTGACAATTTTCCACCAACTCTCTGCTGAAGCAAGTTGAAGCTTGGTGGCGAATTTCTCCTTATACTGAACCCGGGACTGCCGAATCGCTCGAACTGCATCTTTGCGCGCATTTATG
The DNA here is from genome assembly GCA_027921565.1 of Artemia sinica. Taxonomy (NCBI): domain Eukaryota; kingdom Metazoa; phylum Arthropoda; class Branchiopoda; order Anostraca; family Artemiidae; genus Artemia; species Artemia sinica. The sequence continues at coordinate 47,974,893 of CM051258.1, forward strand.
AATGCAATTCTGTCCTCTTCGCTCTTCGAAAGTAGCAATCGCTTGTGAGCCTTTTGCTTTGCTCCGATTGTCTTCTTACACTGGGCGTTGAACCAAGGTTTGTCCTTACTGGACACCTGGATCCGCTTTGAAGGGATATGCTTTTCGACAGAGTCAACTATGGCCTGCTGGTACTTATCTGCAGCTTTCTCTGGGCCTTCCAGGAGGAAGGCTCACCACTGCTGAGAAAAAAGAGTGTTTCTCAAACCGTCCAAATCACCTCTTTTGTATAGCCAGATTGTTCATTCATGCTTTACTAGAGGCGGAATACGTAGGTTTCCACGTGCAACGACGGCAACGTGGTCACTGGTGAAAGCATGAGCGTCTACCTTAAAGGAGTCAGGGTGATCCGTAAGGAATAGGTCAAGACGAGATGATCCTTTTGGGCCGTGATACGTGTCGAAATCGACAAGTTGTTCCAGCCCGTAAGAGAGATAGATCATACAAGTCTGACCCTTCCCTATCAGTATTTTTGCTGCGAAGCCACACGCTATGATGGACGTTGAAGTCTCCATGAAGGATAATGGCAGACTTAGCGTACTTGCCCCGAATATATTCAAGGGAGGTTTCAATGTAGCTGGTAATCTGGTAAGTTGGAGGGTTATACACGGTACCGACAATCACGGATTTATTTGGGAGGGTCACCCTGACCCACAGAGCTTCTTCGCCTGCTGAATCTGGTATGTTCAGGCATGAATAAGGTATATGGCTCTGTATATAAACAGCGACACCTCCTCCGTATTTAGCGCCGTCAGTACGCTCTCGATCCCGCCTGAGGAGCGTGTATCCCTGTATGGCAACCTCACTGCTCTGAATTTCTTGGTTTAGATTGGTCTCAGTGATGCACATGATAGATGGCTTGACCGAGTTCACTAAATGTAGGAACTGGTCAAACTTAGATTTGAGACCTCGTACATTGCAGTGGGCTACCGTAAACAGGTCCGTTTGGATGGTCGGTGGACGTGCTACAGATCGTCGTCGATATGGCTATTTGGTCCGAGGCTTTTTGTTGTTAATCATAACCAGGTAAAAGAAGCTTTGCCGGGTGGTTAGCCCAACAAAGCCCATAAATCCATTGCCATGCATCATTAGACGGGGAACAGTGCCACCTGCCACGCACCTCATTACCGCATCTTCAACATGGAGGTTTCCCCAAACACATCCCATCGAAATTTTGATATAGCCATTTTGTTCAACATAGTTGAAAGTTCTGGAAATTATATGTTTGAGCACAGACACTCCCTTCACAGTCTTCAGGGCAAGGGTTATAAGTTATGCCCTGGGGGCATATATGGTTCTTATGGAAGGAATGCTCGTATAAACTTCAGAGAGGGCTCATTTTATTGGACATTGAAAGTTCTAGTTCACTTTTCAAGCATCAAAAGATATTGGAGGGTAACCAGTCCCCCCCCCCCTCAAACCCTTTATTCCCAAATGCACCCAATAAAAATTTTGAGATAGATGTTTTGTTAAAAATAGTTCAAAGATCATATAACAAAAGTTCTGGTGTCGACACAAACCTCCCGGGGGCAGGCATTTTAAGTTATGCCCTGGGGGCGTATATGGGTCTTATGGAAGGGATACTCGTATTAACTTCAAAGAAGGCTAATTTCATTGGAAATTGAAAGTTCTAGTTCACTTCTTAAGAGTCAAAAGAGATTGGATGGCACCTAGCCCCCCCCCCCTTCCATACCCTTTTTTCCTCAAACCCATCCAATAAGAACTTTGGGATAGTCTTTTTTTTTAACATAGTTCAAAGACCATATAACAAAAACTCCAAGGTTGACACAGCCCCCAGGGCCCAAGGGCAGGGGTTTTAAGTTATACCCTGGGGGATATATGGTTCTTATTGAAGGGATGCTTGTAAAAAACTTCAGAGAGGGTTCATTTGATTGGAGATTGAAAGTTCTAATTCAGTTTTTTAGAGTCAAAAGAGATTGGAGGGCAACTAGCCCCATCCAGGCCCCTTTTTCGACAAATACATCCAATAAAAATTTTGAGATAGCCATTAAGTTAAAAATTGCTCAAAAGTCAGATAACAAAACTCAGGTGTCGTCACAACTCCCAAGGGTCCGGGGACAGGCATTGTAAGTTATGCCCTGGGGCATATATGGTTCTTATGAAAAGGATGCTCATATAAACTTCAGAGAGAGCTCATTTGATTGGAAATTGAAAGTTAGATCTCACTTTTAATAGTCAAAAGACCTCCAAGGGCAGCTATACCCCCCCCCCACGCCTTCTTTTTCCAAACCCATCTGATGAAAATTTTGAGATATACATTTTGTTAAAAATAGTTCAAAGGTCGGATAAGAAAAATTCCAGAAGCCATTGCATCAGATAAAATTTTTGAGATAGCCATTTTTTGTTAAAAATAGTTAAAAGGTTAGAAAACAAAACTTTGATGTTAACACAACACCCAGGGCCCAGGGACAGGCGTTGTAAGTTATACCCTGGCGGCATATAAGGTTCTAATGGAAGGGATGCTTGTATAAGCTTCAACAAGGGCTCACTTGCTAGGAAATTAAAAGTTCTAGTTCACTTTTTATGGACACGTAGTCCCCCCCTAAGAATTGGCTATACAAATACTCCAAGAAATTCTCTCAAACTGAAAATGTTAAAATAAGTAAAGTTACTGTCGTACTTAAAATAAGGTCAAAATACATACTCTGCAATAGATGCAAAATTGCTTTGGCACACAAAATCTAATTAAAGTCAAATCCAAACAGTCCTAATCTCTCTTAGTCAGCAAATGAAATGGTATAACCACCCTTATTAAAGCAATTTTTTCAATCCATTCATTGTTGTGTCAATTGCTGTTCATAAGTTATGCAAGCTGTCCATTGTTCATATATAAGGTTTTCATCAAAGAGATGATTGTATAGACTTTGAAAAAGCCTCATTTGATTTAAATCCATAGTTCTAGCTCCATTTTTTTAAGTCAAGAATAATTGGACTGTAAGCAACCCCTCCCCCCATGCTATAAAAACTTGAAACTTTTTGCAATCAAAAACGAACAAAAATTAATTATAAAACAAAAACTTTCCAAAAAATAAGTTTTTCAAACAAAAGGAAAGGCCATTTTAAACTTAAGCTCAGCAGATACAAATACTTGTTAAAATTCAAACTCAAAACGACCAGAAATTACTATTAAAGAATAAATGAAACCCAAAACGAACAGAAATTGAATAAACAATCATAGCAAAAAACATACAACAAGTAATAATATAATTGAATAAATAGATCTTAAAGCGAGTAATGCTTAGATTGAATATGAAAATCAAGCTTAAAACGAAAAAAAAATATTTTCCTATTGAAGAATAAATGAAACTAAAAATGAACAGAAATTAAATAAACAATCAATGCAATGAAACATACAATAGATATTAATGTAAATGAATAAATAAATCTTATAAGGAGTGAAACTTAAATTGAATATGCAAATCAAGCTTGAATCAAATAAAAATAACTACGAAAAAGAGTTTGGGTATTGCCTCACTGCAGAAGCCTAAAACCTACTGTGTCATTGGTGATTTACTGAAAACGAATTATATTACAAATGTTTTCTTTTGTGTTTAATATTGAAAATAAATATTAAAATTACAGTAAAATTTTGAACTGATGAGCTTTCAGCAATTAATATCATTATACATCAAATATTCAGTTTAATTTATTAGTTCTTTCCAAGATTGTTCAAGACACATATAGTTTCACTACAAGCAAAATTTGAATACTGCCCCCTTCTTTAACTGTAAAAACCTAAAGCCAGCTGCGTCATTGGCACTTCATTGAAAACAAATTATATTACAGATTTATCCTTTTCCAGTTCTTACAGCATTGAAAATGAAAATAAAAATTACAGTGAAAACAAAATCTTGAACTGATGGATCTTTCAACAACTAATATCATTATATATCTAATATTCAATTTGATTTTGTTTATACTTTCAAAGATTGTTCAAGACTCATATAGTTTTCAGTAAATTGCCAATGATGCAGAAGGTTTTAGGCTTCTGCAGTGAGGCAATACCCAAACCCTTGTTTGTAGTTATTTTTATTCAATTCAAGCTTGATTTGCATATTCAATTTAAGTTTCACTCGTTTTAAGATTTATTTATTCATTTACATCAATATTTATTGTATGTTTGTTTGCATTGATTGTTTATTTAATTTCTGTTAATTTTAAGTTTCATCTATACTTCAATAGTAAAATATATATTTTTTTTTTTGTTTTAAGCTTGATTTTCACATTCAATCTAAGCATTACTTGCTTCAAGATCTATTTATTCATTTATATTATTACTTGTTGTATGTTTTTTGCTATGATTGTTTATTTAATTTCTGTTCGTTTTGGGTTTCATTTATTCTTTAATAGTAATTTCCGGTGATTTTGAGTTGGAATTTTAACAGGTATTTGTATCTGCTGAGCTTAAGTTTAAAATGGCCTTTACTTTTCTTGAAAAACTTATTTTTCGGAATTTTTTTTTTAATTAATTTTGAATAACAGGACAGGTCATTAAACTTAAAAGATGGGTAAAAACTTCAAATACCTTAAGCAATGACATTTTGCATAATCAGCCCCCAACAAGTTTCAACCAAAGAAATCAAGTTTAAAGTGAAATAAACTCTGGAAAGAGTAAATGTGCTTTGGGTAGATTAGCAAATAAGAAGATCCATTCAATTTACAATATGCAATAAAGTTTTTTTTCACCTGTGTTTGGTTACAACCTAGCAACCCCTCCCCCCATGCCATAAAAACTTGAAACTTTTTGCAATCAAAAACGAACAAAAATTAATTTAAAAAAAAAAAAACTTCCCAAAAAATACGTTTTTCAAAGAAAAAGTAAAGGTCATTTTAAACTTAAGCTCAGCAGATACAAATACTTGTTAAAATTCATGCTCAAAACAACCAGAAATTACTATTAAAGAATAAATGAAACCCAAAACGAACAGAAATTGAATAAACAATCATAGCAAAAAACATACAACAAGTAATAATATAAATGAATAAATAGATCTTAAAGCAAGTAATGCTTAGATTGAATATGAAAACCAATCTTAAAACGAAAAAAAAAATATTTTCCTATTGAAGTATAAATGAAACTAAAAAATGAACAGAAATTAAATAAACAATCAATGCAAAGAAACATACAATAGATATTAATGTAAATGAATAAATAAATCTTATAAGGAGTGAAACTTAAATTGAATATGCAAATCAAGCTTGAATCAAATAAAAATAACTACAAACAAGAGTTTGGGTATTGCATCACTGCAGAAGCCTAAAACCTACTATGTCATTGGCGCTTTACTGAAAACGAATTATATTACAAATGTTTTCTTTTGTATTTAATATTGAAAATAAATATTAAAATTACAGTAAAATTTTGAACTGATGAGCTTTCAGCAATTAATATCATTATACATCAAATATCCAGTTTAATTTATTAGTTTTTTCCAAGATTGGTCAAGACAAATATAGTTTCACTACAAACAAAATATTGAATACTGCCCCCTTCTTTAACTGTAAAAACCTAAAGCCAGCTGCGTCATTGGCGCTTCATTGAAAACCAATTATATTACAGATTTATCCTTTTCCAGTTCTTACAGCATTGAAAATGAAAATAAAAATTACAGTGAAAAACAAATCTTGAACTGATGGGTCTTTCAACAATTAATATCATTTTATATCTAATATTCAATTTGATTTTGTTTATACTTTCCAAAACTGTTCAAGACTCATATAGTTTTCAGTAAATTGCCAATGATGCAGAAGGTTTTAGGCTTCTGCAGTGAGGCGATACCCAAACCCTTGTTTGTAGTTATTTTTATTCAATTCAAGCTTGATTTGCATATTCAATTTAAGTTTCACTCGTTTTAAGATTTATTTATTCATTTACATCAATATTTATTGTATGTTTGTTTGTATTGATTGTTTATTTAATTTCTGTTAATTTTAAGTTTCATCTATACTTCAATAGTAAAATATTTTTTTTTTGTTTTAAGCTTGATTTTCATATTCAATCTAAGCATTACTTGCTTCAAGATCTATTTATTCATTTATATTATTACTTGTATGTTTTTTGCTATGATTGTTTATTTAATTTCTGTCCGCTTTGGGTTTAATTTATTCTTTAATAGTAATTTCTGGTGATTTTGAGTTGGAATTTTAACAGGTATTTGTATCTGCTGAGCTTAAGTTTAAAATGGCCTTTACTTTCCTTGAAAAACTTATTTTTCGGAATTTTTTTTTTAATTAATTTTGAATAACAGGACAGGTCATTAAACTTAAAAGATGGGTAAAAACTTCATATACTTTAAACAATGACATTTTGCATAATCAGCCCCCAACAAGTTTCAACCAAAGAAATCAAGTTTAAAGTGAAATAAACTCTGGAAAGAGTCAATGTGCTTTGGGTAGATTAGCAAATAAAAAGATCCATTCAATTTACAATGTGCAATAAAGTTTTTTTTTTCACCTGTGTTTGGTTACAACCTAGCAACCCCTCCCCCCCATGCCATAAAAACTTGAAACTTTTTGCAATCAAAAACGAACAAAAATTAATTTAAAAAAAAAAACTTCCCAAAAAATACGTTTTTCAAAGAAAAGTAAAGGCCATTTTAAACTTAAGCTCAGCAGATACAAATACTTGTTAAAATTCATGCTCAAAACAACCAGAAATTACTATTAAAGAATAAATGAAACCCAAAACGAACAGAAATTGAATAAACAATCATAGCAAAAAACATACAACAAGTAATAATATAAATGAATAAATAGATCTTAAAGCAAGTAATGCTTAGATTGAATATGAAAACCAAGCTTAAAACGAAAAAAAAATATTTTCCTATTGAAGTATAAATGAAACTAAAAATGAACAGAAATTAAATAAACAATCAATGCAAAGAAACATACAATAGATATTAATGTAAATGAATAAATCTTATAAGGAGTGAAACTTAAAGTGAATATGCAAATCAAGCTTGAATCAAATAAAAATAACTACAAACAAGAGTTTGGGTATTGCCTCACTGCAGAAGCCTAAAACCTACTGTGTCAATTTCTGGTCGTTTTGAGTATGAATTTTAACAGGTATTTGTATCTGCTGAGCTTAAGTTTAAAATGGCCTTTACTTTTCTTGAAAAACTTATTTTTCGGAATTTTTTTTTAAATTAATTTTGAATAACAGGACAGGTCATTAAACTTAAAAGATGGGTAAAAACTTCAAATACTTTAAACAATGACATTTTGCATAATCAGCCCCCAACAAGTTTCAACCAAAGAAATCAAGTTTAAAGTGAAATAAACTCTGGAAAGAGTCAATGTGCTTTGGGTAGATTAGCAAATAAAAAGATCCATTCAATTTACAATGTGCAATAAAGTTTTTTTTTTCACCTGTGTTTGGTTACAACCTAGCAACCCCTCCCCCCATGCCATAAAAACTTGAAACTTTTTGCAATCAAAAACGAACAAAAATTAATTTAAAAAAAAAAAAAACTTCCCAAAAAATACGTTTTTCAAAGAAAAGTAAAGGCCATTTTAAACTTAAGCTCAGCAGATACAAATACTTGTTAAAATTCATACTCAAAACGACCAGAAATTACTATTAAAGAATAAATGAAACCCAAAACGAACAGAAATTGAATAAACAATCATAGCAAAAAACATACAACAAGTAATAATATAAATGAATAAATAGATCTTAAAGCAAGTAATGCTTAGATTGAATATGAAACCAAGCTTAAAACGAAAAAAAAAAATATTTTCCTATTGAAGTATAAATGAAACTAAAAATGAACAGAAATTAAATAAACAATCAATGCAAAGAAACATACAATAGATATTAATGTAAATGAATGAATAAATAAATCTTATAAGGAGTGAAACTTAAAGTGAATATGCAAATCAAGCTTGAATCAAATAAAAATAACTACAAACAAGAGTTTGGGTATTGCCTCACTGCAGAAGCCTAAAACCTACTTTGTCATTGGCGCTTTACTGAAAACGAATTATATTACAAATGTATTCTTTTGCATTTAATATTGAAAATAAATATTAAAATTACAGTAAAATTTTGAACTGATGAGCTCTCAGCAATTAATATCATTATACATCAAATATTCAGTTTAATTTATTAGTTCTTTCCAAGATTTTTCAAGACAAATATAGTTTCACTACAAACAAAATTTGAATACTGCCCCCTTCTTTAACTGTAAAAACCTAAAGCCAGCTGCATCATTGGCGCTTCATTGAAAACAAATTATATTACAGATTTATCCTTTTCCAGTTCTTACAGCATTGAAAATGAAACTAAAAATTACAGTGAAAACAAAATCTTGAACTGATGGATCTTTCAACAACTAATATCATTATATATCTAATATTGAATTGGATTTTGTTTATACTTTCCAAGACTGTTCAAGATTCATATAGTTTTCAGTAAATTGCCAATGATGCAGAAGGTTTTAGGCTTCTGCAGTGAGGTGATACCCAAACCCTTGTTTGTAGTTATTTTTATTCAATTCAAGCTTGATTTGCATATTCAATTTAAGTTTCACTCGTTTTAAGATTTATTTATTCATTTACATCAATATTTATTGTATGTTTGTTTGTATTGATTGTTTATTTAATTTCTGTTAATTTTAAGTTCCATCTATACTTCAATAGTAAAATATTTTTTTTTTGTTTTAAGCTTGATTTTCATATTCAATCTAAGCATTACTTGCTTCAAGATCTATTTATTCATTTATATTATTACTAGTTGTATGTTTTTTGCTATGATTGTTTATTTAATTTCTGTTCGTTTTGGGTTTCATTTATTCTTTAATAGTAATTTCTGGTGATTTTGAATTGGAATTTTAACAGGTATTTGTATTTGCTGAGCTTAAGTTTAAAATGGCCTTTACTTTTCTTGAAAAACTTATTTTTCGGAATTTTTTTTTTTAATTAATTTTGAATAACAGGACAGGTCATTAAACTTAAAAGATGGGTAAAAACTTCAAATACTTTAAACAATGACATTTTGCATAATCAGCCCCCAACAAGTTTCAACCAAAGAAATCAAGTTTAAAGTGGGATAAACTCTGGAAAGAGTCAATGTGCTTTGGGTAGATTAGCAAATAAAAAGATCCATTCAATTTAAAATATGCAATAAAGTTTTTTTTTTTCACCTGTGTTTGCTTACAACCTAGCAACCCCTCCCCCCATGCCATAAAAACTTGAAACTTTTTGCAATCAAAAACAAACAAAAATTAATTTAAAAAAAAACTTTCCAAAAAATAAGTTTTTCAAAGAAAAGTAAAGGCCATTTTAAACTTAAGCTCAGCAGATACAAATACTTGTTAAAATTCAAACTCAAAATGACCAGAAATTACTATTAAAGAATAAATGAAACCCAAAACGAACAGAAATTGAATAAACAATCATAGCAAAAAACATACAACAAGTAATAATATAAATGAATAAATAGATCTTAAAGCAAGTAATGCTTAGATTGAATATGAAAATCAAGCTTAAAATGAAAAAAAAATATTTTCCTATTGAAGTATAAATAAAACTAAAAATGAACAGAAATTAAATTAACAATCAATGCAAAGAAACATACAATAGATATTAATGTAAATGAATAAATAAATCTTATAAGGAGTGAAACTTAAATTGAATATGCAGATCAAGCTTGAATAGAATAAAAACAACTACAAACAAGAGTTTGGGTATTGCCTCACAGCAGAAGCCTAAAACCTACTGCGTCATTGGCGCTTTACTGAAAACGAATTATATTACAAATGTTTTCTTTTGTATTTAAAATTGAAAATCAATATTAAAATTACAGTAAAATTTTGAACTGATGAGCTTTCAGAAATTAATATCATTATACATCAAATATTCAGTTCAATTTATTAGTTCTTTCCAAGACTGTTCAAGACAAATATAGTTTCACTACAAACAAAATTTGAATACTGCCCCCTTCTTTAACTGTAAAAACCTAAAGCCAGCTGCATCATTGGCGCTTCATTGAAAACGAATTATATTAAAAATTTATTCTTTTACAGTTCTTACAGCATTGAAAATGAAAATAAAAATTACAGTGAAAACAAAATCTTGAATTGATGTATCTTTCAACAATTAATATCATTATATATCTAATATTCAATTTGATTTTGTTTATACTTTCCAAGACTGTTCAAGACTCACATAGTTTTCAGTAAAGTGCCAATGATGCAGTAGGTTTTAGGCTTCTGCAGTGAGGTGATACCCAAACCCTTGTTTGTAGTTATTTTTATTCAATTCAAGCTTGATTTGCATACTCAATTTAAGTTTCACTCGTTTTAAGATTTATTTATTCATTTACATTAATATTTATTGTATGTTTGTTTGCATTGATTGTTTATTTAATTTCTGTTCATTTTAAGTTTCATTTATACTTCAATAGTAAAACATTTTTTTTTTTAAACTTGATTTTCATATTCAATCTAAGCATTACTTGCTTTAAGATCTATTTATTCATTTATATTATTCCTTGTTGTATGTTTTTTGCTATGATTGTTTATTTAATTTCTGTTCGTTTTGGGTTTCATTAATTCTTTAATAGTAATTTCTGGTGATTTTGAGTTGGAATTTTAACAGGTATTTGTATCTGCTGAGCTTAAGTTTAAAATGGCCTTTACTTTTCTTTGAACAACTTATTTTTTGGAATTTTTTTTTTATTAATTTTAATAACAGGACAGGTCATTAAACTTAAAAGATGGGTAAAAACTTCAAATACCTTAAACAATGACATTTTGCATAATCAGCCCCCAACAAGTTTCAACCAAAGAAATCAAGTTTAAAGTGAAATAAACCCTGGAAAGAGTCAATGTGCTTTGGGTAGATTAGCAAATAAAAGGATCCATTCAATTTACAATATGCAAAGTTTTTTTTCACCTGTGTTTGGTTACAACCCAGGGCATGTGTAACTTTTTTTTTTAATATAATTTTTCATTTTGTTAGATTTCATTTACAAGTCAAAAAGGGAAAAAATATTTTCTCCATATTTATCCTGATTTTGCTTGATTTTTGCCTGTATTTCTTGTTTCTTTTTTAGCCTTTTATTTTATTTAAATGTTCTGTTAAATTCAGGTCAGTTTTTTGCTTGTTTTTCAGAAGGACTTCTGAGCATGAACTCAAAATACTTCGACTTCTTTAGGCCTATTAAAAGTTTGTTATTTTATTATTATTTTTTTTCCTGTTTTGTCTATTATCTTATTTAAAAGATTATTTTTGTTTTTATATATTTTCATTTGTTTAAATTTCCATAATATTTAAGAAAAATTCTTATTTGTTTTCACAGATAAATTTTGTACCATGCTCCTCAATGATTTCTTTGTAGTTGGAGAAATTGTTAAATTTGATAGAAATATTGTGCACCATAAGGTTTATTATTACCTGTGCAATTTCTAGTAGGTTATTTTTTGCTGTACAATGGTTGTCATATGTCAACTATACTATTACTAACAACTTGCCACAGTTCCAAGTCACCTGAGGCCAACAGAGCTATGTATGCACCTTCTCCATCTCAATCTCTTCAAAGCCTCCCTCTTTAAACCTTCCCAGGAAGTTCCAGTTTCCCTTAATTCCTTCTATATGGCAACCTCCCACCCCAACCAAGGACAACCTTCTTTCTGTTTAGCCCTAGATGGTTGGCTGACAAGGACAATCTTTGGCAATCTGTCATACTTCATCTACAGAATGTGCCCTAGGCATCTTAACCTTTCTCTCATTATAACCCTAAAAAGAAAGATTGAACCACACTTTTGTACAGCCTACTGTTTGAAATACAGTCTCAGTCAGGTACCCAAAACCCTCTGTAGGCAATTTCTCTGGAAAAAATTTAGCAAATCTTACTCCATTTTTTGGGGTGCCCATGCTTGAGAACCATATTTGATCATTGTAGCTCCAAATTTTCTAATCTTGGTTTGCAGACTTATCTACCTATTCTTCCAAACTGTTTTCAACTGTGAAAAGACACCCTGAGCCTTGGCTTTTCTACTTTTGTCTTCAAAGCACCCACTGTCTTTACTAACAATGCTACCAAGGCAAGTGAAGCTGTGCAATTGATCAATCTTTTTGTTACCCAACATCACCTTTTCATCTTCACTTATTCCTAGCCTTAGCAACTTAGTCTTCTTAACATTAATTTTAAAACCTCATCTATCCATCTGCCAAATTGCATTTTTGAAATTTTACACCTATTGTTTTCTTTTAGGTTCAAGATACATTGAACATTGTTGGAAAAAAGACAATTTCTCATTTTTTTTAAGCAAGTTTAGATTCTTCACCAAGAAAAAATTCAAGTAATGACATAACTATGGCTTGGTGAATGGATAGATCTGAGATTAATGAATTCAATTATTTAGCTGTTTTTTTTCCTTCCTTTGCAATTTATAGCAGCAGGCTTGCTGTAAAGGCACTTGTTTCAGAGGTAGCATATACCTTGAAAACAGAAAGGGATATAGAAAGTGAAGCAGGGTAGGAATGGTATAATTATAAACACAGCAAAGTGTCTTTGCAACATCTTGTTTTTTCAACAAATAATGTGTTATAAACTTACTCTGTTGGTGTTATTATTGTTATTCTTTTATTTTTGTACCAGGCCATTTTGTCTGTGTTTATTTGCTAGGATAATGTTAGGTCCATATTATTTTCTATTGTTGTTTGCTTGGTTTCCAGGGTGGGGTGGGATTTCTCCAGACAATAAGGAAATATTTAAAAATGATCACAGATGATAATGGAACTCCATCATCAAGCTTAAAAGAATTTGACCAAAATTATCTTTTGTTTAGCTGTTTTTCAAACAATTATAGACTACAATAATGAATGTGCCAATTTGCTTCATGTCTTGATAAAACTTGCATATGAAAATACTACAGATTATTGTGGAGCATTTTAATTGAAATCTTAGCACAGATTATTCACAACTGTCTGTGTCTCTTCAGCTCAATCTATTTGATGAATGGCTTGGCATCCTCACAAAAGATTGTACTTTCATATATATTAATGCATCATATACCAGAGTATCAACTTTCTGATCACTTGTCTACAAATATTCTCAATTAACAAATTTCTTAATTCACCTTAATCCATTTGAGAGCTTTAAGGTCCTCCAGACCTGTAGTGCTCTTGAGTCAACGACTCCCAATTGGACCTCCACTGCCTCTTCTCCCACTCCTTTTTAAAAACAAATTGTTATATTATGTTACTATCTATTGTTATATTCATTTTAGAAAAATGATACTGGCTTCCAATACTGACTAAGTTGCCTAGTTTTCTTCCTTCTTCCTTTGAAGTGATTGTATTAACTTCATTGGTGTATACCAGTGTTACATTAAACACTAGTACCACTACATGCACAAGTATTCAACCCTGGAGTTGGAGTTTCAACCCAGGGGTGTCAACCCTGGAGTTGTAGTTATTTAACCTTTAGACTATTTTCAACAAAATAACTCCAGTATCTCAAAATTTGAGTTAGATACATTTGGGGAAAAGAGGATATGTGTGTGTGTGAGGGGGGGGGGGGCAAGAGTAGCCTAATTGACATTGAATCACTTTTGACTAAGGAAAATGACACTAGAACTTCTGATTTTGAATTTTGGAGATCCAGATCAAGCATGCCCTCTTATCTTAATAAAAAAAAAAAAACCTTAAATTTTATCAATGGGATACATGCACAAACGACAGCCCTTGCCCTGGGGCTGTTGGGGGTTTGTCCACCCTTGAGTTATAGTTAATAGACTTTTGACTATTTTGAACAAAATAGGGCAAATATCTTGATTAACAGAGCATTCAGATAGCTGAGAAACAAACTTATCTCCAGAATAAGAAATTCATCCTGAATCCAAATATGATGTTTGTTTCCATTGCAACTTCAATTTTAAGCCCTTAACAGACCAGGTATATTAATATACCTGTGTTAGCAGCATTAATCTTGTTAAAACTGGTTTACCCATAAATTGAATCAATGGTGACAAAATCAAAACCTTGTGGACATTACCCATATTTTTCCACAGAAAAATCTTGCTAGACAATTTGACCCCAAATGAAAAAAAATCTTTCCAAAATTTTCTCCTCACTGAAAATCCCCCCCCTGCAAAAAATGTCTATACATTTCCCATTAAAAAACACTATGTGTTTACAATGGAAAAAATAACAAAACTTCAAAAGGCACTTAAACTTCTACAATGGGGTTCTCTGATTGTTTAATACTTAGGCAGGGAGATACCTCAAAGAGTGCATTTTAATGTCAAAACATTCCAGCTCTCAGTGAGCCTTCAGATAAATACAGAATTAGTTCCAGGGGAGAGATGAGGGGATGATGGAGTTGGAAATTGATGTATAATTCCCAGGGTTGTATCTAGGAATTTTTCTGGGGGGGGGGGGGGGGGATATAACAAACTTTGAAAAACACATAAAAAATGTGAAACTGATATTTAGTCCCTTATGATTTCTGAGAATATTTATGGTCTATGCTGAAATTATGAAAGTAAAGAGTAACATTAAACCCAAAATGAGCAGACTTTTTTCTGTATAGGCCTGTTCCTCATCCAAATCTCTCCTCATGGTTGCAGAAACTTTAGAGGGTGTTCATTAGAACCAAAATACAGACTTCTAGTATATTTTCTTTATTAGTCCTAATTGAAAAGTAAATTTGGGTAAAATTCTACTTTAGCTACTTTTGACCATCTTGGAAAGGGGTTAGGCTAGGAAAATGAAACTTTCAGGGATGGGTCTACAGGCTAAAGTATGTCCCAGGAAGGTATTTTGAAGTACCTACCTCCACTCCTTCTCCCTCTAGAGGGTCCTGACCCTTGAAAAATCTGTGAGTTACAGAAGTGAAACCTTGCAAAATAGATCTTTTGCTTAAATGAAGTACAACAAATTTTTTTTCAGCTTCACAACTTTGCTCAATCCTAATTTATTAGGTTTTAAGATATGCAAATACATTTCCTAAATTTTGGAAATAAAACATTGATATGGTTTAAAATTATGCTCAAATAACTGAAATTGCATTTTCAGAGCTAAAGCCAAACAAATGAAACTGAAAACTGAAAATCAAGATAAAATGTTGTTTTGTCAAAATTTCAATGGGTATAGACCTGTCATGTAGGCAAATTTCAGGACCCTTTAGAGGGAGAAGAAGTGGAGGTAGGTACTTCAAAATACCTTCCCAGGACATACTTAAGCCTGAGACCCATCCCTGAAAGTTTCATTTTCTTAATCTAACCTCTTTCCAAGATAGCCAAAAGTAGAATTTTACCTAAATTTGTTTCTTAGCTATCTGAATATTCTGTTAGTCAAGATATTTGACCAAAATAAACTTAGCAGAAATTATGTGTTATAGCCACCATCCTTTGTTCTTGCTCAGTAATGAAACCAGTTTTCTGTGTCCACCAAGAGATAATGAGCTTAGACTGAGTGAGATAAGATACTATGCAGGTAAATTTTAATTAAATATTTAACATATAGAGATGGTTAGATTAGGTAGGCCTATTGAATAGGCTATAATATGTTCTGAGCAGCCTGCTTTCCATAGTTGTCTGTAGTATTTTCCATGATTTTGCTACTAAAGTATTATATTTTCATCATATTTTGGTAGGCTTTAACTCATTAGGATTAACCTAACTTCACTTCTTTGGTGTGGTCACTATAACATGGAAGTACTAACCTAGCTATCTCAAATTTTGATCAGATGTATTTGAGCAAAGAAGGGCAAGAGAAGAGGGGGGGGGGCAGATTAACCTCCAATTACCAGGAAGCTGCAGATCCCCTGTTGCACCAGGTGAGAGCACCAACACTTCTCAGTTTGTTCTATCCCACTTTGGAACAGCCTGTCTGGGTAAAGTTCTACCAAATCATATTGTTGAGTTAGAAATAAAGTGAATATACCATTTGATGCCTTTTTTTTTTATGCTGATTACAAATATAATAATCATTTCTATCGGAAATGAATTCCAGCCCCCCCCCCCCTATATATACCTAACCTAACCCAACCTAACCCTGAATTGGCACATATAGGAGGGGGGGGGCTGAAATTCATTTTCAATAGAAATGATTAGGGTAAGACACCCAGTAGTCGGCCACCTGCCTATTCTCAGACAGAATGTAACTAACAGGGAACCTGTTAGTTACACAGTTAGATATACAAGTTTTCCCTGTTATTTTATATTTAAATTTCACTTCAATTGCTAATGGAAAGGCAGTGTGATCTAAGAAATTATAACAAAGAAGATGAAAACAGTATTTTCCCTACATAACCTGTTAGTTAACGAACAGGGAAACCAGCTATGTATAAAAACTTTCTAAGCACATTAGCCTAGAGATAGGTTCCTGTTAGTTACATTCTGTCCGAGAATAGGCAGGTGGCCGACTACTGGGTGTCTTACCCTATTATATTTGTAATCAGCATAAAAAAAGGCATCAAATGGTGTATTCACTTTTGTCCTAACTCAATAATATGATTTGGTAGAACTTTACCTCTGTCTGAAGTCATCATCTAGACTTAAACTCTAGAAGCCTTCAAGAAAGTAGTTGATCAAGACTGGGTCAATGCTGAATGGAGGCTAAACTGAGATGTCAAATCATAGCCTTGAATCACCACTAGCAAGATTTTCTACATTTGGTTCAACACCACCTTATCTTGCTGGACATGTAGACTAATTTAAGGCTTACCAAAAAGGGCATCAAATCAGTGTGCTCACATTGTCTCTATAGGCCTGTTTTTTAGCACTAAGATCTTACAGCTAAGATCTTACATCTTTCTGCAAAGATTATTGTTTTTTAACTCATCTTTGTTCTAAGATCTTACAGCTCACTGATGTTAGCAAAAAGTGTGAAGTGCTGCCACTGTTTTGCCATATAGAACAATGATGAGAGAACCTTGATGATCTACTTATCATTGTTCTCAGACTGCTGATCAGAGCAGAATGATGAAAGACATTTGCACAAAAACAACCAAAGATGTAAGATCTTTGTTAAAAAGATTTCACTTTTAAGCATTTTCTGACAAAAGATGTAAGATCTTAGCACACTGATGAGTGAAAAAAGAGGCCTTATGTGTTTAGAGAATCTTAAAGAGCCTATATATTTAACATCTAGGGCTTGGGTGCATTTTCAAGAGTAGGGTAAAAAACCAGTATCCAATTGAGCAAAATTATGTAAAACTAAAACCCTCACACCTTTTTACCAAAGAGGAATTGAGAAGGATTGGGTATATTAATGAATAGCAAAAAGTCTAAGCTATGCATCAATATGGTTATTATTCAGATTATTTAAGATCAGAGACATGAAATTCTTAGTTTATTGACTTACCTGCAGGGACCTCTTTTTGGAAATACCAATTATCCTATTTTGATGTATATATCCTTTTAGTGTTTCAGTTTTATTCATATATTAATAGAAAGCTGATTTTCTTCTGATTCTAGAAATGTAACTTTTATTGCTTGATATTTATTCTATAAATCACAAATATTTAAATATAGGCTAGTTTTTCTTTTCAATTGCTTTTCAAAACAGAGACCATATTTTTAATTTATGCTGACAAATCATTGGTGAAAATTTGACCAAGAAGGCGGGGTTCTTGTTACTGCCCTCACATTGCTTCATGTTGTAGTAAAAAGGGGTGGTCCAAAAACCCATTGCTATTTTTCCGAAATGCCAAAGAAAAGTGGTCTTTCCCAAAAAGAGGTCTTTTACCCTAGGCTGGCAAGTAGGCCTATAGGCTAGCCTAATTAGCTAGCCTGGTAGCCTTTACTAGAAAGGAGCATTAAAAACTGCATTGAGTGATTTAATCATTGTTCAGATAGCAAAGTAAAGAAAAAAATTCTCCACAAGTTGCAAAACCTTATATTTTAACTGAGTAAATATACCTAGCTTACCTTTGAACTTGCTTCTGATATTGGCAAGCTCTTTGTTGATTCTTTTTATTTCAGCTTCTTTGCTTTTACAATTCCTTATATCAGATATAAAAACGGCCAGCCCTCGCATTCCATCTCCCTTCACAGCAGGCATCATCTCGACACCAAAACCAAATGCTTAGTGAAATAAAGTTCTAGAACTTTTAATAAATTCCAACTCCCCATTCATTGAACGAAATTGCTGCTGTATTAATGGTTTTTGGTATACGAACGTTGTCATGTCAAATTATACTTAATAATCCGTTGAAGAATGCAAATAGACCAGCCTACTTCAAACCACAGACGAAACGTATGTTCTATCATATAATTCCTGTTTGTGGTTTAACTCATATATCCACAACAAGAAATAAAGGTGATAAGGCCCAGCTAAACTTGACCATAAATTCTTGATCACCTTTGAACTTTACAGTGATCATAAGAAGCGCAACAGTGCTGCGTAAATAAAGAAAATTAAGGCTTCAATATGTTTCTTTTTTGCTTGGCCACTTTGTATGGAAAGAATTGTCGTAGAATACTTTGGGGGGGGGAGGGTCATTCGATTCGAAATTGAAAGTTTTAGTGGACTTTATAAGATTCAAAAGTGGCTGGAAGATAACCATCCCTCTCTATGTTTTTGGCAGCCCTTCCCCCAAAGATGCCTGACACTAACAGCCGACAAATGTCCAGATTGCCGTTTTCAGTAGCATGGTGTAATATTATTTTCTCGAGCTAATTTTTTAAATTTCATTTGGTTTTATTTTGAAAAAAAAAACGAAATTCAGTCACACCTAATTTATCCTTGGATACCGTCGTAAGTAAAGGCGTTATGTTAAAAGAATCTAAGGCATCGGGAGCACCCTTTTGAAATAAGTTGCAGACAAATATGCAGGTTGCCAATGTTAATACAATGTATTTAAGGGTGTCTCGTTACATGTACAGCAGCTGATATACATTTACAGATCCTAACTACTTGTGTTATCATCCCCATTTTTGACAATCAGAGTAGAATTGTCAATTCCAATTTCATGCATTTTTTTAATGTTTTTGTCCGAGAGTCAGGGGCGTCGTTTGGGGGTGACAAGGAGGGGCAGTTACCCCCAATAATGTGGAGAAAAAATATTACACATCCCTTTCCCTTTGACTATCAAGATATGACTCCTTCTTGTCCCCTCCTCAATAAAGATACTGGAGATTCGTCCCTGCCAAGGGTTTAGAAAAGTTAGACTCAGTATCCCTAGTCGAAAAAATAAAAGTTCAAAATAGGGATAAAATCCTTTTTAATAGACAGTGTATAATAAATTTCACAAAAAATACCAGATATTTCGGTCACATATGCAGTAACCGTCATCAGCTGTAAAACTGTTTGACAATCTGTGAATCTGTTTGACAATAAGAAAAACTTGAATGATTTAATAGCGTTTCAGACAGTTGGCCATTCTCTCAACCATATTTTTTCGGCCCATTCTTTTCAGTTTCGTTGCAGGAAAAACAAGCACTTTCTTGATACTGTTGGATTTTGGTAGGAACATAAATACCCCGAAAATACCCCACTCCAGCCAAACGTTTGAGGAAGGTGTATACCAAAGCCCTACAGGAACTCTCATCAACCACATGCGCTTCATCATCTTCAGCAGCCTTATAACCTGCTAAGTGAGTTTATCTAAATCTACGAACGGACCCTTCAATTCTGTGTATGTGCTACAAATTTCTTGCTTGGAAGCAACAAGCTCAAATTGTTCTGTTAAGCCTTTATCAGACTTATGAATTTTCTGGTATTATAATAATCAGTGCAGGCCGTATATAACCCGATGCTTAAAATATATGTGAACTCGATCCTGAAAATATATGTGAACTTGATCCTTAAAATATACTCTCTGCTTCCTGAAATTGTTTTCAAACTTCGTAAAATCGATCAACATCACCAATGAATAGCATTATTTCTAAAAATAGCTCAAGAGGATAACTTATAAAAATTTACAAATCAAGTTCAATGTGATAAATGGATCCATATTTGTAGTTTAGTCACCCAGTTGCAAAAATCATAAGACATCAGCTTAGATCCAAACTGAGTACACATCTTGAATTAATCTTGCAACCGACATTTTCTCTTGAGAAGAGTATCCAGTCTCTAACTTGATTAAACAATAATAAAAAAAAAATAACTGGAAGTAAGGGAGTGACATTAAAACTTAAAACGAACAGAAATTATTCCGTATATAAAAGGGGCTGTCCCCTCCTCAACGCCTCGCTCTTTACGCTAAAGTTTTTATTGTTTTAAAAAATAAAGTTGTTTGACAGAGTCAAACTTTAGCGTAAAGAGCAAGGCGTTGAGAAGGGGAAAGCCCCTTTCATATATGGAATAATTTCTGTTCGAAATAAGTTTTAGAGTCGCTCCTTACTTTCAGTTAAAAACACTTGTTATTTTTATTTAATTTCTGAACGTTTTTGAATTAATGCAGCTTTGATTTTGGCTCACCGTAGATGAAAATTAGAATGAAATTTGTATAATAATTTAACTTGTTTTGGCTAAATGGCTTTCTCGAAATTTTGTTCTAATGTAACTTAAGACGAATCACATATTGAGCCTCTCGATGACACATCAGTAAAATTTGTGTGCGACTCAAAATGGAATAATGATTATTCTACTGATTACGAACTAAGAGAAGACAATAGCTACAGTATCAAGAGAGAACATAGTGAACTATTTTATGGAAGAGATTCAAAATGTCAAAAGTTGTCCATTGATATTAATAATGTATAAAAATATATATACCATATATTATATTAATATCCTACATGTCATTATTTCATTAAAATTACGTTATCTATTACTTTGTTATATTCCCATTAATTCTAGGGTACACTAAAGAGAGAGAGAAACAAAAACAAAAACACATATATAGATTCAGACAAGCAAACCGACAAAGACAGGCATGGGGGTAAGCAAACACACGCCCAGAAACATAGGCAAAGAGAGTGAGAGTAAAGATTCAGATGTACAAACCGACAAAGACAAACATTGGGAGAAGCAAAAACCCACCCAGATACACAAGCAAAGAGGGTGAGAGATAGACAAAAACACATACAAATACATAGATTAAGACATACAAACTGACAAACACAGTCACTGGGACAAGCAACCATCCGCCCAGAAACACAAGCAAAAAGAGTGAGAGTATAGATTCAGACGTAAAAACCGAAAAAGACAGACACTGAGAGAAGCAAACACCCACCCAGATTCACTACCAAAGAGAGTGAGAGTATGGATTCAGATGTAAAAACCGACAAAGACGGACACTGAGAGAAGCAAACATCCGCCCAGACACATAGCCAAAGAGAGTAAGAGATAAAAAACACATGCAAATATATAGATTCAGACATACAAACCAACAAAGACAGGCATTGAGATAAGCAAACTCCCGCCCAGACACATAGGCAAGAAGAGTGAGAGAGATAAAAACACATACAAATATATAGATTCAGACATACAAACCAACAAAGACAGGCATTGAGATAAGCAAACACCCGCCCAGAAACCCAAAAAAGGAAGTGAGTGAGACAGCAACACATATAAATATATAGATTCAGACATATAAACCCTCAAAGACAGGCACTGAGATAAGCAAACACCCGCCCAGACACATAGGCAAAAAAAGTGAGAGAGACTAAAAACAAATGCAACTATATAGATTCGGACATACAAACCGACCAAGACAGGCACTGGGACAAACAAACAACCGCCCAGACACACAAGCAACGGAAGTGAGAGAGACAAAAAACACATACAAATACATAGACTAACAAATACAAACCGACAAAGACAGACACTGAGAGAAGCAAACACCCACCCAGATTCACAAGCAATCACAGTGAGAGTATGGATTCAGACGTAAAAACCGACAATGACAGGTATTTGTAGAAGTAAACATCCGCCCAGACACTTAGGCAAAGAGAGTGAGAGAGATCTAAACACATACAAATATATACATTCAGACATACAAACCAACTAAGACAGGCATTAAGATAAGCAAACACCCGCCCACACACACAAGTAAAGGATGAAAGAAAGACAAAAACACATATAAATATATAGATTCAGACATACAAACCTTCAAAGACAGGCACTGAGATAAGCAAACGCACGCCCAGACACATAGGCAAAGAGAGTGAGAGAGACAAAAACAAATACAACTATATAGATTCAGACATACAAACCGACAAAGACAGGCACTGGGACAAGCAAACACCCACCCAGAAACACAGGCAAAGAGAGTAAGAGTATAGATTCAGATGTACAAACCGACAAAGACAAACACTGGGAGAAGCAAACACCCACCCAGATACACAAGCAAAGAGAGTGAGAGAGACAAAAACGTATACAAATACATAGATTAGGACACATAAACCGACAAATACAGGTACTGAGAGAAGCAAACATCCGCCCAGACACATAGATAAAGAGAGTGAGAGAGATAAAAACACATAAAATACATAGATTAAGACATACAAACCGACAAAGACAGGCACTGGGACAAGCGAATACCCGCCCAGACACACAAGCAAAGGAAGTGAGAGAGACAAAAACACATATAAATATATAGATTTAGACATACAAATCGACAAAGACAGGCACTGAGATAAGGAAATACCCGCCCAGACACATAGGCAAAGAGAGTGAGAGAGACAAAAAACAAATAAAACTATATAGATTCACACATACAAACCGACAAAGACAGGCACTGGGACAAGCAAACACCCACCCAGGCACACAGGCAAAGAGAGTAAGAGTATAGATTCAGAGGTACAAACCGACAAAGACACGCACTGGGAGAAGCAAACACCCACCGAGATACACATGCAAAGAAAGTGAGAGATACAAAAACGTATACAAATACATAGATTAGGACATACAAGCCGACAATGACAGGCACTAAGAGAAGCAAACATCCGCCCAGACACATAGATAAAGAGAGTGAGAGAGATAAAAACACATGCAAATACATAGATTAAGACATACAAACCGACAAAGACAGGCACTGGGACAAGCAAATACCCACCCAGACGCACAAGCAAAGGAAGTGAGAGAGACAAAAACACATATAAATATATAGATTCAGACATACAAACCCTCAAAGACAGGCACTGAGATAAGCAAATACCCGCCCAGACACATAGGCAAAGAGAGTGAGAGAGACAAAAACAAATACAACTATATAGATTCAGACCACAGTTCATATATTATCCAGTATGATCATTCTCTATCTCATCCATTATAAAAACCCGGACCGGGGTGCGAGTGCTCCGGAGAACGTTTTGGCAGATATAAACATGTTAGACATGCTAGACAGGTTAGTCTGGTTTCCGACTGTTACCATCAAAGTGCATTGAAACAAACGGAAATAAAGCCAATGCAGAAACAGGCTAAACAAGCTAAGGCAGAAATAAGTGGGAGGAGCTTTTGTTCACGAAGACCAGAAATGATCTGCGATAAGCTTACTGGTATATTCTGTCAACTGTGATTCAGACATACAAACCGACAAAGACAGGCACTGGGACAAGAACACACCCACCCAGACACACAAGCAAAGAGAGTGAGAGTATAGATTCAGACGTACAAACCGACAAAGACACGCACTGGGAGAAGCCAACACCCACCCAGATACACACGCAAAGAAAGTGAGAGATACAAAAACGTATACAAATACATAGATTAGGACATACAAACCGACAAAGACAGGCACTGAGAGAAGCAAATATCCGCCCAGACACATAGATAAAGAGAGTGACAGAGATAAAAACGCATACAAATACATATATGAAGATATACAAACCAACAAAGACAGGCACTGAGAGAAGCAAACATCAGCCCAGACACATAGGCAAAGAGAGTGAGAGAGATAAAAACACATACAAATACATAGATTAAGACAAACAAACTGACAAAGACAGACAGTTGAACAAGCAAACACCCGCCCAGACATAGAAGCAAAAGGAATGAGAGAGACAAAAACAAGTATAAATATATAGGTTCAGACATACAAACCGAAAATGACAGGCATTGAGAGAAGCAAACACCCGCCCAGACACACAAGCAATGGAAGTGAGAGAGACAAAAACACATACAAATATATAGATTCGGACATAGAAACCGACAAAGACAAACATGAGAACAGGCAAACACCCGCTCAGACACACAAGCAAAGAGAGAGAGACAAAAAAAATACATACAAACATATAGATTCAGACGTAAAAACCAAAAAAGACAGGCACTGGGACAAGCAATCAGACTTACTTTCTGAGGCAGCACCTATTTTCTGGGCCAATGACTTTATGCGTCGTTACGTTGAATTTAGATTAGATCGATTATAGATGGCAGCACACCCACTCAGACTCACATGCAAAGATAGAGAGAGTATAGATTCAGACGTACAAACCGACAAAGACAAACATTGGGAGAAGCAAACACCCACCCAGATACACGGGCAAAGAAAGTGAGAGAGACAAAAACACATACAAATATATAGATTAAGACATACAAACCGACAAAGACAGGCACTGGGACAAGCGAACACCCGCCCAGACACACAAGCAAAGAGAGTGAGAGAGACAAAAACACATATAAATATATAGATTGAGACATACAAACCCTCAAAGACAGGCACTGAGATAAGCAAATACCCGCCCAGACACATAGGCAAAGAGAGTGAGAGAGACAAAAACAAATACAACTATATAGATTCACACATACAAACCGACAAAGACAGGCACTGGGACAAGCAAACACCCACCCAGGCACACAGGCAAAGAGAGTAAGAGTATAGATTTAGAGGTACAAACCGACAAAGACACGCACTGGGAGAAGCAAACACCCACCGAGATACACATGCAAAGAAAGTGAGAGATACAAAAACGTATACAAATACATAGATTAGGATATACAAACCAACAAAGACAGGCACTGAGAGAAGCAAACATCCGCCCAGACACATAGATAAAGAGAGTGAGAGTGATAAAAACACATACAAATACATAGATTAAGATATACAAACCGACAAAGACAGGCACTGGGACAAGCAAACACCCGCCCAGACACACAAGCAAAGGAAGTGAGAGAGACAAAAACACATATAAATATATAGATTCAGACATAAAAACCCTCAAAGACAGGCACTGAGATAAGCAAATACCCGCCCAGACACATAGGCAAAGAGAGTGAGAGAGACAAAAACAAATACAACTATATAGATTCAGACCACAGTTCATATATTATCCAGTATGATCATTCTCTATCTCATCCATTATAAAAACCCGGACCGGGGTGCGAGTGCTCCGGAGAACGTTTTGGCAGATATAAACATGTTAGACGTGCTAGACAGGTTAGTCTGGTTTCCGACTGTTTCCATCAAAGTGCATTGAAACAAACGGAAATAAAGCTAATGCAGAAACAGGCTAAACAAGCTAAGGCAGAAATAAGTGGGAGGAGCTTTTTGTTCCCGAAGACCAGAAATGATCTGCGATAAGCTTACTGGTATATTCTGTCTACTGTGATTCAGACATACAAACCGACAAAGACAGGCACTGGGACAAGAACACACCCACCCAAACACACAAGCAAAGAGAGTGAGAGTATAGATTCAGACGTACAAACCGACAAAGACGCGCACTGGGAGAAGCCAACACCCACCCAGATACACACGCAAAGAAAGTGAGAGATACAAAACGTATACAAATACATAGATTAGGACATACAAACCGACAAAGACAGGCACTGAGAGAAGCAAATATCCGCCCAGACACATAGATAAAGAGAGTGACAGAGATAAAAACGCATACAAATACATAGATTAAGATGTACAAACCGACAAAGACAGGCACTGAGAGAAGCAAACATCAGCCCAGACACATAGGCAAAGAGAGTGAGAGAGATAAAAACACTTACAAATACATAGATTAAGACAAACAAACTGACAAAGACAGACAGTGGAACAAGCAAACACCCGCCCAGACATACAAGCAAAAAGAATGAGAGAGACAAAAACAAGTACAAATATATAGGTTCAGACATACAAACCGAAAATGACAGGCATTGAGATAAGCATCACCCGCCCAGACACACAAGCAATGGAAGTGAGAGAGAAAAAA
Source organism: Artemia sinica (assembly GCA_027921565.1). Taxonomy (NCBI): domain Eukaryota; kingdom Metazoa; phylum Arthropoda; class Branchiopoda; order Anostraca; family Artemiidae; genus Artemia; species Artemia sinica. Next base: position 48,000,998 of record CM051258.1, read on the forward strand.
CACATACAAATATATAGATTCGGACATAGGAACCGACAAAGACAAGCATGAGAACAGGCAAACACCCGCTCAGACACACAAGCAAAGAGAGAGAGACAAAAAAATACATACAAACATATAGATTCAGACGTAAAAACCAAAAAAGACAGGCACTGGGACAAGCAAACAGACTAGTTTCTGAGGCAACACCTATTTTCTGGGCCAATGACTTTATGCATCGTTACGTTGAATTTAGATTAGATCGATTATAGATGGCAGCACACCCGCTCAGACTCACATGTAAAGATAGTGAGAGTATAGATTCAGACGTAAAAACCAACAAAGACAGGCACGGGGAGAAGCAAACAGACTGGTTTCTGAGGCAACACCTATTTTCTGGGCCAATGACTTTATGCATCGTTACGTTGAATTTAGATTAGATCGATTATAGATGGCAGCACACCCGCTTAGACTCACACTCATAGTGAGAGAGACATGCAAAAAGTTGGGTTAATCTAGTTTCACTTAGAGTGGCACTGAGATAAGCAAACACCCACCCAGACACACAAGCAATGGAAGTGAGAGAGACAAAAACACATATATATATAGATTCGGACATAGAAACCGACAAAGACAAACATGAGAACAGGCAAACACCCACCCAGACACACAAGCAAAGAGAGAGAGACAAAAAAACACATAGAAACATATAGATTCAGATGTAAAAACCAACGAAGACAGGCACTGGGAGGAGCAAACACCCGCCCAGACACACAAGCAAAGGAAGTGAGAGGGACAAAAAATACATATAAATATATAGATCCAGACATACAAACCCTCAAAGACAGGCACTGAGATAAGCATACACCCGCCCAGACACATAGGCCTAGAGAGTGAGAGAGACAAAAACAAATACAACTATATAGATTCAGACATACAAACCGACAAAGACAGGCACTGGGACAAGCAAACACCCACACTGACGCACAGACAAAGTGAGCGAGAGTATAGATTCAGACGTACAAACCGAAAAAGACACGCACTGGGAGAAGCAAACACACACCCAGATACAAATGCAAAGAAAGTGAGAGATACAGAAAAGTATACAAAAACATAGATTAGGACATACAAACTGACAAAGACAGGCACTGAGAGAAGCAAATATCCGCCCAGACACATAGATAAAGAGAGTGAGAGAGATAAAAACACCTACAAATACATAGATTAAGACATACAAACGACAAAGACAGGCACTGGGACAAGCGAATACCCCCCCAGACACACAAGCAAAGGAAGTGAGAGAGACAAAAACACATATAAATATATAGATTTAGACGTACAAACCCTCAAAGACAGGCACTGAGATAAGCGAACATCCGCCCAGACACATGGGCAAAGAGAGTGAGAGAGACAAAAACAAATACAACTATATAGATTCAGACATACAAACTGACTAAGACAGGCACTGGGACAGGCAAACGCCCACCCAGACACACAGGCAAAGAGAGTGAGAGTATAGATTCAGACGTACAAACCGACAAAGACGAACATTGGGAGAAGCAAACACCCACCCAGATACACGGGCAAAGAAAGTGAGAGAGACAAAAACACATACAAATACATAGATTAAGATATACAAACCTACAAAGACAGGCACTGAGAGAACAAACTGGGAGAAGCAAATACCCACCAAGATACACATGCAAAGAAAGTGAGAGATACAAAAACGTATACAAATACTTAGATTAGGACATACAAGCTGACAATGACACGCACTAAGAGAAGCAAACATCCGCCCAGACACATAGATAAAGAGAGTGAGAGAGATAAAAACACATACAAATACATAAATTAAGACATACAAACCGACAAAGACAGGTACTTGGACAAGCAAACACCCGCCCAGACATACAAGCAAAAAAAGTGGGAGAGACAAAAACAAGTACAAATATATAGATTCAGATATACAAACCGACAAAGACAGGCACTGAGATAAGCAAACACCCGCCCAGACAAACAACCAATAGAAGTGTGAAAGAAAAAAAAACCAAAGAAATATATAGATTCGGATATAGAAACCGACAAAGACAAACATGAGAACAGGTAAAAACCCGCCCAGACACAGAAGCAAAGAGGGAGAGAGACAAAAAACACATACAAACACATAGATTCAGACGTGAAAACCAACAAACACAGGCACGTGGACAAGCAAACACCTGCCCAGACACATAGACAAAGAGAGTGAGAGTATAGATTCAGGCGTACAAACCGACAAAGACAAACATTGGGAGAAGCAAACACCCAACCAGATACACGGGCAAAGAGAGTGAGAGACAAAAACACATGCAAATACATAGACTAAGATATACAAACCAACAAAGACCGGCACTGAGAGAAGCAAACATCAGCCCAGACACATATGCAAAGAGAGTGAGAGATATAAAAACATATACAAATACATAGATTAAGACAGACAATCCGACAAAGACAGGCACTGGGACAAGCAAACACCCACCCAGACATACAAGCAAAAAGAGTAAGAGGGACAAAAACAAGTACAAATATATAGATTCAGACATACAAACCGACAATGAAGGACACTGAGATAAGCAAACACCCGCCCAGACACACAAGCAATGAAAGTGAGAGAGACAAAAACACATACAAATATATAGATTCGGCCGAGTGGTGCGCCAGTCTAAGTGAACCTAAATTAACCCAACTTTTTGCATGTCTCTCTCACCATGACTGTCTGTCTGAGTGGGTGTGCTGCCATCTATAATCGACTAAACCTAAATTTAACGTAACCTAAATTCTTAACGATGCATAAAGTCATTGGCCCAGGAAATAGGTGTTGCCTCAGAAACCAGTTTGTTTGCTTCTCCCCGTGCCTGTCTTTGTCGGTTTGTACGTCTGAATCTATACTCTCACTATCTTTGCATGTGTGTCTGGACGTGTGTTTGCTTGTCCCAGTGCCTGTCTTTGTTGGTTTTTACGTCTGAATCTATATGTTTGAATTTATTTTGTCTCTCTCTCTTTGCTTGTGTGTCTGGGCGGGTGTTTTCCTATTCTCATGTTTGTCTTTGTCGGTTTCTATGTCCAAATCTATATATTTGTATGTGTTTTTGTCTCTATCACTTTCATTGCTTGTGTGTCTGGGCGGGTGTTTGCTTATCTCAGTGCCTGTCATTGTCGGTTTGTATATCTGAATCAATATGTTTGTATTTGTTTTTGTCTCTCTCACTTCCATTGCTTGTGTGTCTGGGCGGGTGTTTGCTTGTCCCTGTGCCTGTCTTTGTCGGTTTGTATGTCTTAATCTATATATTTGTGCGTGTTTTTATCTCTCTCACTATCTTTATATATGTGTCTGGGTGGATGTTTTCTTCTCTCAGTGGCTGTCTTTGTCAGTTTGTATGTCCTAATCTATGTATTTGTATATGTTTTTGTATCTCTCACTTTCTTTGCATGTGTATCTGGGTGGGCGTTTGCTTCTCCCAGTGCGTGTCTTTGTCGGTTTGTACGTCTAAATCTACATTCTCACTCTCTTTGCCTGTGTGTCTGGGTTGGTGTTTGCTTGTCCCAGTGCCTGTCTTTATCGGTTTGTATGTCTGAATCTATATAGTTGTATTTGTTTTTATCTCTCTCACTCTCTTTGCCTATGTGTCTGGGTGGGTGTTTGCTTATCTCAGTGCCTGTCTTTGAGGATTTGTATGTCTGAATCTATATATTTAAATGTTTTTTTGTCTCTCTCACTTCCTTTGCTTTTGTGTCTGGGCGGGTGTTTCTTATCTCAATGCCTTTCTTTGTTGGTTTGTATGTCTGAATCTATATAATTGTACGTGTTTTTATCTCTCTCACTCTCTTTGCCTTTGTGTCTGGGCGGATGTTTGCTTCATCCAGTACCTGTCATTGTCGGTTTGTATGTTTGAATCTATGTATTCTTATGCGTTTTTGACTCTCCCACTCTCTTTACTTGTGTATCTGGGTGGGGGTTTGCTTCTCCCTCAGTGTCTGTCATTGTCGGTTTTTACGTCTGAATCCACACTCTCACTCTCATTGCTTGTGAATCTGGGTGCTTCTCTTTGTGTCTGTCGTTATCGGTTTGTATGTTTTAAACTATGTAATTGTATGTTTTTTGTCTCTCTTACTTCCATTGCTTGTGTTTCTGGGCGGATTTTTGCTTGTCCCAGTATCTGTCTTTGTCGGTTTGTATGTCTGAATCTATATAGTTGTATTTGTTTTTGTCTCTCTCACTCTCTTTGCCTATGTGTCTGGGCGGGTGTTTGCTTATCTCAGTGCCTGTCTTTGAGGGCTTGTATGTCTGAATCTATATATTTATATTTGTTTTTGTCTCTCTCACTTCCTTTGCTTGTGTGTCTGGGTGGGTGTTTGCTAATCCCAATGCATGTCTTTGTTGGTTTGTATGTCTGAATCTATATATTTGTATGTGTTTTTATCTCTCACTCTCTTTGCCTGTGTGTCTGAGCGGGTGTTTGCTTATCTCAATGCCTGTCTTTGTTGGTTTTTGTATCTCAATCTATATATTTGCATGTGTTTTTATATTTCTTACTCTCTTTGGCTATGTGTCTCGACGGATGTTTTCGTCTCTCAGTGTCTGTCTTTGTCGGTTTTTACATATGCATCCATACTCTCACTCTTTTTGCTAGTGAATCTGGGTGGGTGTTTGCTTCTCCCAGTGTCTGTCTTTGTCGATTTTTTACGTCTGAATCTATACTCTCACTCTCTTTGCTTGTGTTTCTGGGCGGATGTTTGCTTGTCCCAGTGCCTGTCTTTGTCAGTTTGTATGTCTTAATCTATGCATTTGTATGTGTTTTTGTCTCTCTCACCCTCTTTGCTTGTATATTTGGGTGGGTGTTTGCTTCTTCCAATGTTTGTCTTTGTCGCTTTGTACATCTGAATCTATTCTCTCACTCTCTTTGCCTATGTGTCTGGGCGTGTGTTTGCTTCCCCCCATGCCTGGCTTTGTCGGTTTGTTTGTCTGAATCTATATGAGTGTTTGTTTTTTTTTGTCTCTCTCTCTTTAGCGTACCCTAGAAATAATGGGAATATAACAAAGTAATAGATAACATATTTTTAATGAAATAACGACATGTAGGATATTAATATAATATATGTTAGATACATTATTATACATTATTAATATCAATGAACAGCTTTTGACATTTTGAAGCTGTTTCATAAAATAGTTCACCATGTTCTCTCTTGATACTGTAGCTATTGTCGTCTCTTAGTTGGTAATCAGTAGAATAATCATTATTCCATTTTGAGTCATACACAATTTTTACTGGTGTGTCATCGAGAGGCTCAATATGTGTTTCGTCTTTGGTATTATTTGGCTCATTGACTGTTTGATCAAGGATGTTAGTAACGTTTGCTGGCACTTTGTTTTTCATCGATTCATCTTTATATTCCTTATTGATATTTTCTGCCAATGCACTTTTTATTTTTCTGGCAATTTCACTGTCTATTATCACATTATTTTTACACAGGTAACAGTTACGGCATGTAGACATAATATGATTTATGATATTAGTAGAAGAGTAGGCCTTTCTTTTCCCCTTTCTATCATTTGAATGCTAATACCTAAAAGATGACGATAGGTTCTATCAATAAGTAGCATGTTACCAGAAGCCTTAGCAAGAAGATACCGCTCTTCATCAACTATTATTTATATGTTGTCATTCTCTTTGAGTACTAACTTCTCTGGAAATGATACTTTCGCATATCCACCATTTGTATAATGGAATTTTTTTGGTACTCCAAAGAAATTTAATTCCTTACTGTCATGACAACGCACGCATACGTTTCCGATAGTGCTACCACTTTTACTTGTTTCATAGTTCAAATACTTCTCCTTGTCAGCATTCAATGCTACAATAACACTACCATGTAAACACATTTTACTGGGGGGTTATCCACATGATCAACATTTATTTCATCTTTACTATTATTCGGTTCATTGATTGTGACCTTTGCTGCACTTTGTTTTTCATTGATTCATCTTTATATTCCTTAGCGATATTTTCTGCCAATGCCCTTTTTATTTTTCTGACAATTTCACTGTCTATTATCACATTATTCTTACATAGGTCACAGTTCCGGCTCGTAGATAAGATATGGTTTATGATATTAGTAGAAGATTAGGCCTTTCTTTTCCCCTTTTCCTTCATTTGAATGCTAATAACTAAAAGGTGACGATAGGATCTTTCAATTGGTAACATGTTACCATGACCATTAGCGAGAAGATGCCCTTCTCCATCAACTATTATTTTAATGTTGGCATTCTCTTTGAGTGCAATCATCTCTGGAAATGATACTTTCCCATATCCACTATTTGTAAAATGGAATTTTTTTGGTATTCCAAAGAAATTTAATTCCTTACTGTAATAACAATGTACGCATACGTTTCCGATAGTGCTACCACTTGCACTTATTTCATAGTCTAAATAATTCTCTTTGTCAGCATTCAATGCTACAATAACACTATCATGAGAACACACTTTCTTAAAATGCTTCATCTTCACTCTTTAGAGATATTAGTTATGAGTTTATCGTTCCACTGTGTAAAACATACTGATTTAATACATGCAATAAACTAGGTAGTGTCGATAACCCATCATAGAGTACCAGTGGGAGAGCCGAATCGTGTCTATGAGCAAGCATAGAGTACGATTGCTAGAGCCGTAAGCATATTTCATGTCATTTTAAGATACATGAAAAAGTGGAATAATTTTAGTGCATAAAAAAATCAGTCCAAAAAAAAGTTGAATAATTTCGAAGTTAAAAAAAATTTAGTCCAAAAAAAAGTGCTACTACAAACAATATTTTTCTAATAGTAAAAGTCACGACTACCATTTCTATATCATTCTCATTTTGAAAATATTAAATGTGATTTTTTATTTTTTAAGTATGTTTCATGTCATTCTAAGAGATGTAAAAAAAAGTTGGAAAAAATACCATGTTAAAAAAAACTTCAAAAAAATTATTTAAAAAAATGGGGAGAGGGGGCAAAAGAGTTTTGGAGAGGGGATCTCTTGAAGGCTGGGGGTATTGGGAGGGTTCTGAGGTTGAGGTCCTTGGTGATTAGGGTCAATGATGCTTACGGTCCTTGATGGTTCATATTCATAATAACCTCACTACTTGAATTCCAAGGATTTCTAAGGATTGTTCTGAATTTCTTTATAAAAATTCTTTTCTTGCCATCTACATCTCTATTAGTATCAAGTTTTTAGCACACTAGAATGTTAGAGCATATTTTATAATGACAACACTGTTCAAACGGTACTTGTGTATTATACAGAACAAATTGGAGAAGTAAAGATAGGTCAAATCACAATGTCATTTTATCATCGTCAACCATTTCCATAGATTGATACTATTCCAAATTTATAATAAATAGCCTATGAGTTAACAACCCCTTCGGGCTTACCTTAACTGGTAGTCCGTTTAACCTTTTTTCACCACCTTCATACAATCCAATTAGCAATTAAGATCATTCTCACCCCTATTATTCAATCAACAATTAAGATCATTCATAGAGTCTAATTCGCAAATGCTATACTTTTTTTTCCAAATTGAGTTAGCTTTTACGCAAAATGATATAAAAAACATGATTATTTTCCCATACGACTGAAACCAGCATTATTATATAAAGCCCATTAAGCTACTGAAGACCTTGTACCAAGGTCTTTTGTAGGCGTCAAATCTATTACGTATCTGCGCATATTCTTTGTATAGTTGATAGTAATTAATTTTCATATACCATCATTGAACCTACCATTGAATGCTAATAGCCGAAAGCTTGGCTGTTAACCATTTTACAGAAAAGTCCAACAAACCTTTGGATACAAGAAAAATCACTCCTTATATTTGAATTCAATTACTATTCATGTTACCGTATATTCTTATATAATTCCTTATATATCTATAATTGGCCCCAAAAAATAGGTGTTGTCGCAGAAATCCGTCTCGTAACCCATGTATTCGTCTGTAGTAATAGGTTTACTGCCCCTGGTCAGGCGTGTAGGTGTGAAACTGCACACAGATCCATGCCTCAGGCTTGTAGGTTTCCTTGTAGGGTTCGCGGTGCATACTAGCTTAATACTAGCGTTGTCGTAGAAACTTCAAAAGGGCTCATTTGAGTGGAAACTGAAAGGTCTAGTGTCATTTTTAATAGTTGAAAGTGATTGGAGAGTGACTACCGCCCCTCTGACGCCCACCATTTCTCCAAACACATCCAATCAAAATTTTGAGATGGCCATTTTGTTTAAGGTAGTTGAAAGTTCTGGAAATTTGGTCTTAGAGGATGACAACCAACCTTACAGACCTTAATGTAAGGGCTGTGATTTATACCCTGGGGGCATATAAGGTGTTTATAGAAAACGTTGTCGTTTCCAAAAGGGCTCATTCGATTGGTAATCGAAAGGCCTAGTGCCCCTTTTAATAGTCGAAAGTGAATGGAAGGCTTGGCATTTTTATGGTAAAGATCGATGTGGGTATAATGTATTATTTTTTGTTGTTGTTGTTGTTTAGACCAGGGTACTTCGTATCGAAGGAGTTGTCGTGAGAACTTCGAAAAGGGCTCATTCGATTGAAAATAGAAAGGGCTGATGCCCTTTTTAATAGTCGAAAGTGATTGGAAGGCATCTAATCCCCCTTCCACTCCCACCCTCCTCCGCCCTTCCTCCCATTTGTCCATTATGTTTAAATACTAAATTTTGTCTTAAGAAAAAATCAAAATGCACTGTGATAATGCTAATTCCCAATAAGGCATCTCAGCAATATCTCAAGAACGACTGAGGGTATTATGTTAAAACTTTCGGGGCTACTTCTGCTCTTAAAATTTAACCAAATCAAAATAGCGTAAGTGTATCCAAGCTATAAAACAAAATAAACAGATTTTTTTACGAATGGTATCAAGTTTTCCATTTCAGGTCAACTAGAGGAGGTATGAAACTAAATCAAACAGTACTATTTGTTTCCAGATTTTTAAAAGGGTGTATGTTGTTAAAAATTCCTGAAAATTTTTATCCAGCATACAAATAGCAGGCCAAACTATAAAGTGTTAAAAAACGAAAAGATTTAAAGTATTATTTTCTTTTTCCCTGAAAACACTATGTCAATATAAAACGAACAGAAATTAATTTAAAAAAAACTTTTTCCACAAAATAAGATTTTCAAAGAAAAATAAGGAACTCCATTAAACAAAAATTGAGCAAAAATAAAATCAAATAATCTACCAAGCTTGAAACTACCACACATCAGCATAGATAAATAAATGAAACCCAAAACGAACAGAAATTACAATAAATAACCGAGTCAAACTCAAAACGAGCAGAAATTAACACAAGTTGGGCGCAAAACCCCTATGCCTTCCCAAGGCCAGAACAAAATTTGCACTTTACTGAAGAAACACAAATGAATGTGCATTGTCAGTTTAATATACATATACTGATATTTAGCAATCAAAAGGCTAATATTATTTGATTTATTAAAGTTATAAAGTAAAAACATTTATATTTTTTCAGTAAAGTACAAATTTTGTTCTGGCCTTGGGAATGCATAGGGGTTTTGCGCCCAACTTATGTTAACTATGTCAATATATTGACTATGTCAACATAAAACGAACAGAAATTAATTAAAAAAAACTTTCCACAAAATAAATTTTTAAAAGAAAAGTAAAGAACTCCATCAAACAAAAAATGGACAAAATAAAATCAAATAATCTACCAAGCGTGAAAGTACCACACATCAGCATAGATAAATAAATGAAACCCAAAACGAACAGAAATTACAATAAATAACCGAGTCAAACTCAAAACGAGCAGAAATTAACAAAAGTTGGGTGCAAAACCCCCTATGCCTTCCCAAGGCCAGAACAAAATTTGCACTTTACTGAAAAAATACAAATGAATGTGCATTGTCAGTTTAATACACATATACTGATATTTAGCAATCAAAATGTTAATATTATTTGATTTATTAAAGTTAAAAAAGTAAAAACATTTTTTATTCGGTTCATGGAGGGAGAGCCAGGAGTCAGCTCGCATGATTTTTAGAATACAATATAGTTTATAAGTTTGTTTGTTTTTCCTTTTTCTTGGGAGAGGGGGCGTTGGGCCACGGAGGGAGGGAAGGGATCAGCTCCCATTTATCAATCATTGGTTATTTTTTTAGGGAGAGAGGGGTATCAAGCCATGTAGGACCTGGGATGAGTTACCATAATTTTTGGAATGAAATACTGTTAACAAGTTTTTTGTGTGGGGGATTCGGGTAATGTAGAGAAGGCCAGGGGTCAGCTCCATTAATTTCCAGAATAAAATAGGGTTCATAAGTTTTTTGAGTGGGGGTGGGGATTGGACTAATCTGATCTTTGAACTATTTTCAAAACCCTCGTATAAGAACCTTATATGCCCTCAGGATGCAACACTTGCCCCCAGGCTCTGAGGGGTTGTGTTGACCCAAGAGTTTGTGTTATCTGATCTTTTGACTTATTTTAACACAATGACTATCTCAAAATTCGATCGGATGGCTTATGGGTGAAAGGACTGAAGGATTAATTGCCCTCCGGTCCCTGTTGACTCTTAAAAAGGGAACTACAACTTTCAATTTCCAATAGAATGAGCCCCGATGAAGTTTATACGACCATTCATTCCACAAAAAAATCTTATATGCATCGGGGCATAATTTACTACACTTGCCCCCAGGTTCTGGGGGGTTGTGTGAAGCTCTGAGTTTTTGTTATATGATCTCTGGTCTATTTTTGAAAAAAATAAAATCTCAAAAATACGATCGGACAACTTTGGTAAAAAACGGTTGGTGGAGGGGGGGGGGGGGGTGGAGCTAGTTGCAATCAGATTACCTTTGACTCTAAAAAGGGAACTAGTACTTTTGATTTCTAGAGATTTGAGTCCCCTCTGAGGTTTTCCTCCATGAAATCTTATATGCCCCCGGGCATAAGTTACAACCTTTCCCCCCGACCCTGGGGGGGGGGGGTATGTTAAACAGAGGCAACACTATGGCGTTGCCTATAGTAAAGGTCATTAGGCTCCAATGTTTTATTATTTATTAATTTAAAAAAAAATCTGAAAAAAGTTTTCTAAAGAAAACTAAAGGCCATATTAAACTTAAGATCAGAAGGAATAGAAACCTACAATAACTCAAACTCAAAACAACTAGAAGTTACTATTAAAGAATAAATAAAACCCAAAACGAACATAAATCAAATAAACAATAATAGGAAAAAAACATAGAACAGGTACTAGAACAGGCACAATTGATAATTTTCCCGAAATTTCTTTGTGTTTTCATTGTTTGACTCCCGGACGTGGGGCCGAAATATTCGGAATATGTTTTAATTTAAGTGTTTATTTGTTTTATATATTGTTTCATTGCTTTATCAAAATTAAAACCTGCCTTTTCTTGCTTAGTTTTTCGTAAATGGAAAAGCAGTAAGGTCTAAGAAATTATTGAATTGTCAGGTATTATGTAATAGAGGATGGCACAACCTTTTTTGACAAGTTTCTTCAAAACTCGTGGGGAACCCCCGCTTGTACCCACGGTGCACACGTGTGTGTTACGTAACGACAGCGCACACGTGTGTGTTACGTAACGATATCGCACACGTGAGTGTTACGTAATGACAGGGCATATGTGAATGTTACGTAATGACAGCGCACATATCAATGGGATTATTTATTCCCCCTTTTAGTTCTTTATTACATAGTGCTTTTTTGAGATTTCATTTTCTTTCCATGCATTTTTCACCGAGACGTTCAAGGCGTTTTTTTCTTTGAAGGCGTTTTTTTTCTTTCAAGGTGTTTTCTTTTTCTTTCAAGGCCTTTTTTTTAGTTCTTACGTAATGAGGAATGTTTATGGATGACGCGTTCCCATGTGAACCGTCTCTTCAGACCCCGGGGGAGATCCCCGCTTTTAACTGAGGAGGAAACACACGCAGGGTGTTACATAATACTTTTTTTAGATTTAATTTTCTTTCAGTGCATTTTTTCTCAAAGGCCACTATATTCTAATGATTTTGTCCTCATTAGGAATAAAAAGGCCATTTCCATCCAATCGAACTGCAACCTAGACAGCTCGACCAGCAGTGTATAGCAGTGCTCGACCAGCAGTCTAATATTGTGCTTCAGTTAATACATTCTTCGAAATGATCATTACACGCGAGGAGAGCCCCATGTTCCAATTGATTAAATGATTTCTGCATGAGAGCACAATCGTCCCAGGTCCTATTGACTAGTGCATTATTAAATGCACCTCGCACTTTTCCGCACTAATGCGATCTAGACAAGTTACGTTACGTAGCAAATGTTACGTACTTTAGGTTTTTAGATGTTCCATTACGTAAATTATTACGTACTGAAGTTATATAATAGATCAAATGGGCCAATCTTTGCAAAACTTAGACTTAACTAGCTGAAAGAGAGGATAAATTCTGCATTTTTAGTCCCATTGCACGGGTAATTAAGTAAAATTTAATATATTTATCTAATTCTGTGTCTTTTCTAAGAAAAATGGCCCCATTTAGGCAAAACTTAGCCTTAACTAGCTGAAAGAGAGGATAAATTATTCATTTTTAGTCCCAATACATGGGTAATTAAGGAAAATTTAATATATGTTTTGATGTTGTGTCTTTTATCATAGGCAGTGCAATAGCGCTGCCTAAGTAAAGAACGATGTTGGCACAATGTATTTTTTTTTTGGGGGGGGGGGGAGCTGGTTTTAGACCAGGACACTTTGTATCGAAGGAGTTGTCGTAGAAATTTCGAAAAGGGCTCATTTGATTGGAAATTGGAAGGGCTTGTGCCCTTTTTAATAGCCAAAAGTGATTACAAGGCAACTAACACCCCTTCCACGCCCACCATTTCCCTAAACACATTCAATCAAATTTTTTATATAGCCATTTTGTTCAACGTAGTTTAAAGATCTGGAAATTATGTCTTTGAGGAGGACACTCCCCCCACAGCCCTCAGGGCAAGGGTTGTAAGTTATGTCCTGGAGGCATATAAGGCTCTTATAGAAAGTGTTGTCGTGGAAACTTCAGAAACAGATCATTCGATTGGACTTTCAAAGGGTTAGTGCCCTTTTTAACAGTCGAAAATGATTGGAGGGCAACTAACCCCGCTCTCTCGCCCACCATTTCTCAAAACACATCCAATAAAAATTTGAGATAGCCATTTTGTTCAACGTAGCTTAAAGTTCTGAAAATTAGGTCTTTGAGGATGACAACCCCCCCACACATACACAACTCTCGGGGCAAGGATTGTAAGTTATGCCCTGGGGTATATAAGGTTTTTATAGAAATCGTTGTAAAAACTTCAAAAAGGGCTCATTCGATCGGAAATTGAAAGGTCTAGTGCCTTTTGTAAGAGTCGGAAGTGATTGGAGGGCAACTAACCCCTCTCTGAGGGCCATCATTTCCCCAAACATACCCAATCAAAATTTTGAGATAGACATTTTGTTCAACTTAGTTGAAAGTTCTGGAAATTATTTCTTTGAGGATGACAAACCCCCCATACCCCCAGGGCAAGGGTTGTACGTTATGCACTGGGGCCATTTAAGGTTTTTATAGATAGCGTTGTCGTAAAAACTTCGAAATGGGCTCACTCAATAGGAAATTGAAAGGTTTAGTGCCTCTTTTAAGAGTCGAAAGTGATTGGAGGGCAACTAACCCTTCTCTCACGGCCACCATTTCCCCAAACACATGCAATCAAACTTTTGAGATAGCAATTTTTTCAACGCAGTTGAAAGTTCCGGAAATTATGTCTTTGAAGATGAACCCCCCCCCCACAGCTCTTAGAGCAAGGGTTGTAAGTTATGCCCTAGGGGCATATAAGATTTTTATAGAAAGGGTTGTCGTAGAAACTTGAAAAAGGGCTCATTTGATTTTAAATTGAAAGGGCTAGTGCCCTTTGTAATAGTAGAAACTCATTGGAGGATAACTAACCCCCCTTTTACGCTCACCATTTCCCCAAACACATCCAATAAAAATTTCGAGCTAGCTATTTTTTTCTACGCAGTTGAAAGTTCGAGAAATCGGGCCTTTGAGGATGACAACCCCCACACAGACCTCAGGGTAAGGGTTGTAAGTTATCCCTTGGGGACTTATAAGGTTGTTATAGAAAGCGTTGTAGTAGAAACTTCAAAGAAGTCTCATTCTGTTAGAAACTGAAAGGGCTATGCCCTTCTCAATAGTCGAAAGTGATTGAAGGACATCAAACCTCCCTCTCACGCCCACCTTTTCCCCAAGCATACCCAATCAAAATTTTGAGATAGCCATTTTGTTCAACGTAGTTGAAAATTGTGGAATTTATGTCTTTGAGTATGAAAAATCCCCCCAAAGGTTGCAAGTTATGCCCTCTGGGCATATAAGGTTTTTATAGAAAGGGTTGCTGTAGAAACTCTAAAAAGAGCTCATTCTATTAGGAAATGAAAGAGCGAGTGCACTTTTTAATAGTAGAAAGTGACTGGAGGGCAACTAACCCTCCTCTCACGTCCAACATTTCCCCCAAACACGTCCAATCAAAATTTTGAGATAGCTATTTTGTTCAACGTAGTTGAAAGGTCGGTAAATTATGTCTTTGAGGATGATAATCCCACCACAGCCCCCAGGGAAAAGGCTGTAAGTTATGCCTTGGGAGTATATAAGGTTTTTATAGAAATCGTTGTCGTAGAACCTTCAAAAAAAGCTCATTCAATTGGGAATTGAGAGGGCTAGTGCCCTTAATAATAGTCAAAAGCGATCGGAGTGCGATTGCCCCCCGCCCATCATTTCCCCAAAACACTTCCAATCAACATTTTGACATAGCCACTTTTTTGAACATATTTGAAGGGTCTGAAAATTATGTTTTTGAGTATGACAACCCCCACCCCCAAAGCCCTCAAGGCTAAGGTTGTAATTTTACCCTGGGGATACATAAGGCTTTTACAGAAAGCGTTGTCTTAAAAACTTCAAAAAGGGCTCATTCCATTGAAAATTGAGATTGCTATTTCCCTTTTTAATAGTCGAAAGTAATCGAAGAGAGAATCACCGCCACCCCCACCCATATTATAGGTGGGGTGGGGTTTATGCTCTCTGGTTTTATAAAGAGCATGGTCATATGAACTTCGGAGGAGGCTCATTGGATTGGTAATCAGACGCTCTAGTGCTCTTTTTAAAAGTCAAAGTGATACGAGGGCAGCTACCCCCCCCCCCCCCACACACACACAAACACATTGTATTGTCCTGAAATGCATCAAATAGAAATTTGAGGTAGCCATTCTATTCAAAATAGTATAAATATCATATAACAAGGCTTTTGGGGTCGAAACAAACCCCAGAGATTAGGGGCAAGGGTTGCAAGTTATGTCCAAAGGGTATTTAAGGTTTTTATAGAAGGTATGTTCGTCTAACTTTAGAATGGGCTCCGTCTTTTTCCATGAAAAAGACCATGTCAACATAAAGCTAACAGAAATTAATTAAAAAAACTGTTTCCACAAAATAATTTTTTCATAAAAAGTAAAGAACTCCATTAAACCAAAAATGAACAAAAATAGAATCAAATAATCTAACAAGCATACAACTACCACAAATCAGTATCAATAACAAAATGAAACCCAGAAATTGAAATAAATAACAAAGTCAAACTCAAAGCGAGCAGAAATTAATATGAGTAGGGTTCTAAAACCCTATGCTTTCTAAAAACCAGAATATGATTTGTACTTTACTGAAAAAATTCTTTTAAATGTTTTCCTTTTTATAACTTTAAAAAATCAAAAATTAATTTAAATTTTAAGTAATAAACATCAGCAAATGTATTTTAATCTGACAATGCATATTTTTTAAAGTAAATTCATTTGAGTTTTTTCAGTGAAGTACAAATTATATTCTGGCTGTTAGAAAGCATAGGGTTTTAGAACCCTACTCATGTTAATTTCTGCTCATTTTGAGTTTGACTCTGTTATTTATTTTAATTTCTATTTGTTTTGGGTTTCATTTATTTGTTGATACTGATTTGTGGTAATTGTATGCTTGTTAGATTAATTGACTCTATTTTGTTCATTTTTGGTTTAATGGAGTTCTTTACTTTTTTTGAAAAAATTATTTTGTGGTAAAAGTTTTTTTTAATTAATTTCTGTTAGTTTTATGTTAACATAGTTCTTTTTCATGGAAAAAGACTGATCCCTTTTAAAGTTAAACAAACATATCTTCCATAAAAACCTTAAATTCCCTTTGGGCATAAATAACAACCCTTGCCCCTAATCTCTGGGGTTTGTTTCGACCCAAAAAGCCTTGTTATATAATATTTAGACTATTTTGAACAGAATGGCTATCTCAAAATTTCTATTTGATGCATTTCAGGACAATACGATGTGTGTGTGTGTGGGGGGGGGGGTAGCTGCTTCCCTCACACAGCCCTAGCAAGCAATTCAATCAGGACCCAATAGCCCAATTTAACCAGGACCCTAGTGAGCGATTCCGACGGAAGGCCCTAACCTAACCATTGGAGGACCCTAGCAGACAAATACACCAGAGCCCCTAGCAACCAATTTCACCGACAAGAAGTTTCAAGACATTTCAAGTCACTTCAAGGTTAGATTTTAATCGACCCACCGCCCAGAAAATTCAAAAATTCAATTAACACTTCCACCTTAACTTTAAAGCAGTAGAACATGCTAGTACAAGCAATTCACACCACAGAGGCATTATTTGACTTCCCCTCTGTCATCCACGTGGCATCCCGCTCATCACCCCCTAGGACATTTTCAAACTTTTCCCTTTGAAAATAAGTTTGTGAATCTAAATTAAACATTGTTATTTATTTGAACAACGGGACTTGACATTTCATTGCTAGAATTTGATACCCCAAGGCAATTCACGCCACAGAAAATTTAAAACATTTCTTGAATGAGCCTACATCTTATTTCCACTGTTTTTTTTTTATAAAATTGGCAGCATGGTGATACACTGCGACACCCATCATCAATATTTTAAACGTTTTCTAACACTTGAATACTTCCCCATAGATTTATTTTATATTGCTATTATTTCCGATAATTCCAAACCTGCGTTACATGTGTTACTGGTCCATAGCACCCTCTAACATCGCCTCATAACCTCCTAAATTAAATATCTTTTTTTATTTGAACTGTAGAATTTGACATTTCATTAAAAACAAAAAAAATTTTCTAAACAAGAAAAACGGGTTTTAATTTTCTATAAAGCAGTGAAATACAAAACAATTAATTATGCACAAAAGCTCCGAATATTTCGGCCCCACATCCAGGAGCCTTTCTCAACGGAAAAAAAAATAAATAAAAAAAAAAACAAAACAAAAAACTTAACTTACATCACAATACTAAACACATAAAGAGAAAGAAAAAAAAAACAAAAGAAAAAATATAAATAAATAAGAAACAAAACTCACATATTAAATAAACACTTCCATGCACTGAATGTCTATAATGATTCAACTCGCCTCCTCCCAGTGTATAAATGGAAATATATTAAATAAACACTTCCATGCACTGAATGTCTATAATGATTCAACTCGCCTCCTCCCAGTATATAAATGGAAATCTATCAAAAATGAAGAATATATTTATACTTAGACCAAAACAATAAAAGGTCAACTAACCCCCGGCCCATAGCCCCTAATTAAATTTCACAAGTTCATCAACCAACTTATGAATTATAAATTGAATGGATTCGTTTGGTTGCAAGCTTAGCTGCAGTTCGTTTACTTTTCTCATCATTTAACCCATTCTGACCTTCGTTCGCAAGGTCATCTTTCGTTTCAGAAATATTATTAAAATCAGTACTGGTTGAATATCTTGCCTGCATTTTAATTAAACTATTATAAATTGAATTGATCCCAAATTCCCCTTCATCTCTATTGATACTAGTACCCCCATATATTATCTTTTTTATTTCTATAATTTCCCTGAAGCTTTGTAAAAGTCCTACAGACGTATCTACTATTTTTGTTTGATCAAATAAAATACTGTGATGAGGAAAATTATAAAGATGTTCTGCAACAGCTGACTCAAACGTTTCTGGTGTTTTGTTTTGTTTTAGAGCGCAATCTATTGCATTCTTGTGTTGTTGTAGCCTATTTTCTAAAGTTTGTTGCGTTCTTCCCACATAAAATTTACCACAAGAACATGGAATTTTGTATACTCCCTTTTGCAAATTTCTCGGTACCTTGTCTTTCCCTTTATTTAACAACGAGCTTATATTATGTCCTGACTTAAATGCTGTATTTATATTATGTTTTTTTAATTCTCTTCTTAATTTTTGTGATAAAATTGGCATAAAAGGCAAAGTTATGTAATTTGTTTCTTGATTTGACCCATCTTCTTCTAATATTTTTGGTTCCGTCAACTTTTTTTTCCTTTTTTCAATTATTTGAGAAATCATATTTTCCGGATAGCCATTACCTATTAAGGCTCCCGGATGTGGGGCCGAAATATTCGGAGCTTTTGTGCATAATTAATTGTTTTGTATTTCACTGCTTTATAGAAAATTAAAACCCGTTTTTCTTGTTTAAAATTTTTTTTTGTTTTTAATGGAAAAGCAGTGTGGTCTAAGAAATTATTGACATTTCATTGTTAGAATGTGATACTCCAAGGCAATTCACGCCCCAGAGAATTTAAATCATTTCTTGAATGAGCCTACTCCTTAATTCCACTTGTTTTATATAAAAATTGGCAGCATGATGGCACCCTGAGACACCCGGCATTGTAATTTTAAGCGTTTCTAATGTTTCAATACCCCCAATGGATATATTTTCTATTGCTATTATTATTCGGCAATTCCCAACCTGTTACGTAGTGTCAGGATATTTTGGAAGTGTTTTGTCTTGGTTTAGTTTGCCTGAGCTACCTCTGTTGATATTTCAAAGTACATTCTGGAAGTTTCTCGTTTGAAACGTATGACTTTGGATATTTTGTAGTGTTGTTTTGTGGTTTATCATGTCAGCTCTACCTCAGTTGATATTTCAAAGCGCATTTGGAAGTTTTTGTTTGAAACATATTATTTATTATATTTTTATAGTGTTTTGTCGTGGTTCATCATTTCTCTGCTACATCTATTGATGTTTCAATGTGCATTCTGGATGTTTTTCACTTGAAACTTATGCCTTAGATTGTTTTTTGTTGTTTTGCGTCATGGTTTATCTTGTCTATGCCACCTCTATTGATGCTTCAAAGGGCACTCTGGAAGTATTTCGTTTGAAACGTAAGACTTAGGATATTTTTGTAGTATAGTGTCATGCTTTATCTTGTCTGAGCTACCTCCGTTGATGTTTCAAAGTACATTTTGGAAGTTTTTCGTTTGAAACGTATGACTTAGGATATTCTTGTAGTGTTGAGTCAAAGTTTATCATATCTGTGCTACCTCAGTTGATGTTTCAAAGTGCATTTTTGAAGTTTTTCGTTTGAAACGTATAACTTAGGATATTTTTTTTACAGTTTTTTATCGTGGTTTATCTTGTCTGTGCTACCTCAGTTGATGTTTCAAAGTAAATTTTGGAAGTTATTTAGTTTGAAACGTATGACTTAGGATATTTGTGGAGTGTTGTGTCGTAGAGGCGAACCCAGCGATAAATTTCGGAAAAGGTTTGATGTTTTGAATGAGGGATAGTAGTAGGAAGTAGGAAGTTTTTGTTTCAAAGTACATTTTGGAAGGTGTTTGGAACGTATGACTTAGGATATTTTATAGTGTTGTGTCGCGGTTTATATTGTCTGTGCTACCTCTGTTGATTTTTCAAAGTGCATTCTGGAACTTTTTCGTTTGAAAAGTACGACTCAAGAAATTTTTGTAATGTTATGTCGTGGTTTATATTGTCTGTGCTACCTTCGTTGATGTTTCAAAGTGCATTTTGGAAGTTTTACGTCTGAAACGTACGACTTAGGATATTTTTATAGTGTTGTGTCGTGGTTTATCTTGTCTTTGCTACCTCAGTTAATATTTCAAAGTGCATTTTGGAAGTTTTCCGTTTGAAACGTATGGCTTAGGATACTCTTGTAGTGTTGAGTCGAAGTTTATCATATCTGTGCTACCTCAGTTGATGTTTCAAAGTGCATTTTTGAAGTGTTACGTTTGAAACGTATAACTTAGGATATTTTTTTGTAGTTTTGCGTCGTGGTTTATCTTGTCTGTGCTACCTCAGTTGATGTTTCAAAGTAAATTTTGGAAGTTATTTAGTTTGAAACGTATGAGTTAAGATATTTGTGGAGTGTTGTGTCGCAGAGGCGAACCCAGCGATAAATTTTGGAAGGGGTTGGATGTTTTGACTGAGGGATAGTAGTACTGGGTAAAAAGGAAAAACAAAGTTTAGTACATTCTTTATTGAGACAACACTGTAAATATGGTCTGACCTTTATAACTCCAATAACCTTGATGATAAAATTTCGATTTTTTACAAAAAACTAATTGATTCCTACTCATTATGCTTCCCAGAAAAAATTCACAAAATGCTCCAGTTATAAACCTTGAATAATTAATCATATAAAAATTTTAATCTGCACAAAGATAAACTTATTTAAAAGGGGTAATTTGGCCGAAGCAAATAAGTTAAGAAAGGAATTAAAAGTCAAATTATATAAGCTGCCGAGCCTACTGCAAAATAAAATTAAAATCTTTTGTCAAAAAACCAACAAAGAGAAAAATCTCTAAAAAAAAACAAAAAAACAAACAAACGAGACTGTGGCCAGTGGAGAGAAAAGGAAAACAACAGAAACAAAACAACGCGGATATTTCGCCTGTATACAAACAAGGCGTCTTCAGCACGAAAGACACAAAAAAAAAAACAAGATAAAACTAAAAACCAATAAAACCACCACCAAAAAAAAAACAAAAATGTACAATCTGCGCAAACTAATCCACGTAGGGAAAAGATGCTAAAATAGAGTTACTTCAGTGAGGACACCAGAGTAACTGAGGAAAAATAAAAAAAACTGTAAATTACTTTAATTATTCAGTTGCGAAATAATCCTTTTGTTAGCTATTACTGAAGCAAATCGTTTTGGTCTAACAGGTAAAATAGTCCCCTGGTGATTATTTAAAATCTTTACTCCCTTATTGACAATTGATTCACTCTTTAGAAGGTTATCATAAATTGGGTCAATATTTAAATTACCCGTGTCCCTATTTATGGAAAGGTTAGCAAACATATGTTTTTTAATTTCTATGGCTTCCCTGGCCCATTGGGTGTACCCCTTATCATTAGAAATAGCCAAGGCTTCATCAAATTTTACAAAATGGTCTGGTTGAAGCCAAATATGCTCTGCTAAAGCTGAAACGAAAGTTTCTGGAGGCTTGCTTAATTGTAGGGTTTTTTCTATTGAATTACGGTGTTCAATAAACCTTTCAACAAATTGTTGGTGAGTCCTACCAATATAGAACTTCCCACAAGAACACGGAATTTTATACACCCCACTTACTAAATTTCCCCGAGTTAAATCCTTACCAGAACTAAAAAAACTACTCATTGGCCTCAGCGATTGGAAACATGTATCAATACCAAATTTACGTAAAACCCGTGAAAGTTTCTCCCCCAAACCAGGTACATATGGTAATGAAATGAAGCTTTTTGATACAACTAAATCTAAAGACTGAGAAACCTCAATAACCCTACTACTATGTTTGGCCCGTCTATTTTCAATTATTTTATCAATGAACTTAATTGGATAACTATTACAAAATAAAATATCCCTCAAGTATAACAATTCTGAATCCAGAAATTCCTGGGAACAGATTTTAAAGGCTCTATCCACTAGTGAAATTACAACCCCCCTTTTCACCGACATAGGGTGGCAAGAATGAAAATTTAAATACCTATCATTGTGCGTAGGTTTTCTGTAAATCGAGAAAAGTAAATGGAAATCCCTTTTAATTAATAAAATATCCAGAAAAGGTAATTTATTATTATCCTCAAATTCAACTGTAAATTTAATATTATTATCAAAACTATTTAAATGCTTACAAAAAAGGTCTAAGGAGTCCAACCCATGTTTCCAAACGCAGACCACATCATCCATGAACCTACCCCAGAAGCAAGGGGAGATTCTAAAACTGTTTATAGCGGAGGTTTCAATGGCATCTATGAATAGATTTGCCAATAAAGGAGAAAGAGAAGCCCCCATAGGTAACCCAAAAATTTGTCTATAAAACTCCCCTCGAAAACCAAAATAAAAAGAAAATTCATTTACCAGCATAATTAGTTTCATAATGACATCAATATCCAAACTGGCTAACGTCACATCCTGTATTAAATCAAAGTGTTTTTCTAATTTACTTTTTAAAATATCCTCGCACCTTTTTAAATCACAATTTGAATACATGGACACAACATCAAAACTGCAAAGAATTGAACTCTCCTCCAACGTGAAATTGCGCAATTTATTAGTAAGATCAGTCGAATTTTTTAAATATGATTTTTGTGTTACCAAAAGTGGACGTAAAGCTACCGACAACCATTTTCCTAATTTTGAAACAGGTGACAGACAAGTTGACACAATGGGGCGGAGGGGGGATCCAGTCTTATGAATCTTAGGTAGACCATAGATCTTGGGTGCCGAACAACCCCTAGGATAATATTTGTTATAAAACTGTGGGGTAATGTGAAAATTATTTTTCATTGACTCTAATTCCTTTCTTGTTGATTTTACATATTTATCTGTAGGATCAAAATCAAGTTTTTTGTATGTAATAGTGTCCAAAATAATGGATTTCATTTGATTATTATAATCTTCAGTGTTCATAATTACGATCGTGTTTCCCTTATCGGCTCTGGTGATAGTAAGGAATTTATCCTTTTTCAAATCAGAAAGGATTTTAATGTCATTTTTTTGTGAAATGTCTTTACCAATGAAGTTCATATTAAAGGTGTTTAGTTTTCTTACGATCTCAGCTCTGAGTTCTTGAGGAGTATCAACCTTATCTATAGAAGCCATAATTCCTGATTCCACCTTTGAAATTATTTTTGAATAGGAGACTGGTGTTGGAAAACAGAACTTTGAACCTTTCAACAAAACGGCTTCCTGTTGAATATTAAGAGGCTTAGAAGACAAATTCTTAATTGCTGGACCCAGACAATGACGAGGATAAAAAACATCTGAATCTTGGAAATTCTCAAACAAAAGTTTATTAAACTTGTCAACCAAACGAACCTTGGACAAATGAAAATCATGGCGAAAAGATCTAATGGCCATTTCCTTAATTCGTATAAAAATATCAGATGGAAGGTTATTTCTTAAAAAGTTTTCAACAGAATTTAAGTCCTTAGACAGTTGAAAACGTCTCTGTTTTTGTTCATAAATTACGTGATTTAAAGCTATTAGGCTTAATTTATTTTTTAATTTTGTTTCATTTTCAGTTCCAAAATGGGTACATATTTTAAAAGATTTCGGAATCACTGATTCCTTCTTGCAATTTTTTAAGAAAATTTGTTGATTTAATAGATTTGCATGTTTTTTAACTAAAGACAAATAATAATTGACAGAAGCGGCTAATTGTTGCCCGTACAATTGACGAATGAAAGATCTTAAGCCGAACCGGCCAGCCATGACAAAAAACCAACAAAGAGAAAAATCTCTAAAAAAAAACAAACAAACGAGACTGTGGCCAGTGGAGAGAAAAGGAAAACAACAGAAACAAAACAACGCGGATATTTCGCCTGTATACAAACAAGGCGTCTTCAGCACGAAAGACACAAAAAAAAAAACAAGATAAAACTAAAAACCAATAAAACCACCACCAAAAAAAAAAACAAAAATGTACAATCTGCGCAAACTAATCCACGTAGGGAAAAGATGCTAAAATAGAGTTACTTCAGTGAGGACACCAGAGTAACTGAGGAAAAATAAAAAAAACTGTAAATTACTTTAATTATTCAGTTGCGAAATAATCCTTTTGTTAGCTATTACTGAAGCAAATCGTTTTGGTCTAACAGGTAAAATAGTCCCCTGGTGATTATTTAAAATCTTTACTCCCTTATTGACAATTGATTCACTCTTTAGAAGGTTATCATAAATTGGGTCAATATTTAAATTACCCGTGTCCCTATTTATGGAAAGGTTAGCAAACATATGTTTTTTAATTTCTATGGCTTCCCTGGCCCATTGGGTGTACCCCTTATCATTAGAAATAGCCAAGGCTTCATCAAATTTTACAAAATGGTCTGGTTGAAGCCAAATATGCTCTGCTAAAGCTGAAACGAAAGTTTCTGGAGGCTTGCTTAATTGTAGGGTTTTTTCTATTGAATTACGGTGTTCAATAAACCTTTCAACAAATTGTTGGTGAGTCCTACCAATATAGAACTTCCCACAAGAACACGGAATTTTATACACCCCACTTACTAAATTTCCCCGAGTTAAATCCTTACCAGAACTAAAAAAACTACTCATTGGCCTCAGCGATTGGAAACATGTATCAATACCAAATTTACGTAAAACCCGTGAAAGTTTCTCCCCCAAACCAGGTACATATGGTAATGAAATGAAGCTTTTTGATACAACTAAATCTAAAGACTGAGAAACCTCAATAACCCTACTACTATGTTTGGCCCGTCTATTTTCAATTATTTTATCAATGAACTTAATTGGATAACTATTACAAAATAAAATATCCCTCAAGTATAACAATTCTGAATCCAGAAATTCCTGGGAACAGATTTTAATGTTTGCTAACCTTTCCATAAATAGGGACACGGGTAATTTAAATATTGACCCAATTTATGATAACCTTCTAAAGAGTGAATCAATTGTCAATAAGGGAGTAAAGATTTTAAATAATCACCAGGGGACTATTTTACCTGTTAGACCAAAACGATTTGCTTCAGTAATAGCTAACAAAAGGATTATTTCGCAACTGAATAATTAAAGTAATTTACAGCTTTTTTTATTTTTCCTCAGTTACTCTGGTGTCCTCACTGAAGTAACTCTATTTTAGCATCTTTTCCCTACGTGGATTAGTTTGCGCAGATTGTACATTTTTGTTTTTTTTTTTGGTGGTGGTTTTATTGGTTTTTAGTTTTATCTTGTTTTTTTTTTGTGTCTTTCGTGCTGAAGACGCCTTGTTTGTATACAGGCGAAATATCCGCGTTGTTTTGTTTCTGTTGTTTTCCTTTTCTCTCCACTGGCCACAGTCTCGTTTGTTTGTTTTTTTTTAGAGATTTTTCTCTTTGTTGGTTTTTTGTCATGGCTGGCCGGTTCGGCTTAAGATCTTTCATTCGTCAAATCTTTTGTCAAGATAAATTAAAGAATTGGTACTCTGAAATAAAAAAAAAAAACTTACTGGCAAGAGTCAAGAACAACTAAATTTTAATATAAGTGGACCTCCAAAGACCACAGATAATGACCTCAATCGGTTTCTGGCTATTGTCCAGAGTCTCCCAGAAATATCTTATGTATTTCCAGATGTTCCTGTTCCTTTTCATTCCCCCCATATTTCTCCACTTGACGTCGTGAAAAAAATTTAAAAACTAAAACGATCAAGCATTTGCCCCTTAGATATTACTATTCCTCTTACTAAAGCTTTCAGTGATTACCTTTCAAATCCCATATCCACACTTTTTAATGATATTACCAAATCGGGACAGTTCCCAAAATAGTGAAAACAAAGCTTTATTACCCCGATCAAAAAAAGAAATATGGGAAGCCTGGCTTTGATGGCATTCGTCCCATTACCCTCACCTCAATTTTTTTCAAAATTGTATGAAAGTTTTCTGGCAGACTGGCTTAAGATTGAAGTCCCCCCCTCATTGATCTTAAACAGTTTGGTAAGCTCAAATCCACGTCAACCTGTCATTACCTGATCCATCTTTTTGAGACCATTGGTAAATTACTTGAAAAATCTAGCAATTGGCTTAATGTGATTTCAATTGATCTTCTAAAAGTTTTCAATTTGATTAACCATATTTTACTCATAGATAAACTTATAAATGAATTTCACACTGAAACTTTCCTCGTTAAGCTCGTTGCCTCTTTTCTTTCTAATCTATCTCAAACAATTAAATATCTTATTGTTTCTCAGATTATCTCCCCATATTTAATGGAATTCCTCAGAGGACCATTGTGGGCCCTCTTTTTTTTCCCTTATGATCAACACCCTTTCGACCCTTTATCAGAATAGGTGGAAATTTGTCGACGACTTGACTGTTTTAAAGATATGTCATAAAACAGTTTTAAGCAGCCCAATTGGTATACTCCAAGGAATTGCCAGTTAGGGCCTCTTCCCTTGACATGGCAGTTAACCCTTCTAAATCTGCAACATTCTCAGTAGGTTTCCTTACATACCCTTCCCCTTTTCTTCATCCTTTTCCTCCTGAAACCTCTGTCACATCTATTCAGTTCCTTGGTTTTAAAATTTCTTCCAATTTAAATGGGCCGCCTACAACTAATATTCTACGACAAGCAAACTCACTGCTTTCCCTCCTTAAACTCTTAAACAAATATTGTTGCCCCCAATCATATCTATTACAAGTATACATTTATTTTTTTGCGTCAAGTAGAGTATGCTTGTACTGTGTGGCACCCCGGCCTCTCAAATGAAGCAACACAAAAGATTAAGAACGTCCAAAAATGAGCTCTAAGAATTATTCTCAAAGAGGGCAAGGTACCATTTTTGTATCTGTTAAAAATTCCAGAACTAGACATCCTAGAGTGCAGAAGAAATAATTTGTGCCTCCGTTTCGGTAATTTGGCACTTCTGAACCCTCGTACTACGAAGCTTTTCCTTGAATATCATGCACCTGAAAGAAAACCTCCTTCACGATCTCTGTCCCAGCCTATCCTCACCCTATTTGCCATTCCTTGTACTACCTTGTGGTATATAAAATCTTTTATCCCTTTTTTTACTGACATAATAAACAGTTTTTGATTTGTATATATCCAATTTCTTGTATTGCCAGTGTAACAAGTGTTTCCTATCTTTATGTTTTAAGTCCATATTTGAACTTTTTTACTTCAGAGTTTTATCCTTTATGTTTTACCTGACCTCAGAATTTTGATCTGTTTATTTGACTTGACTTTGTATCTTGTTCTTTCTTTAGTTATTGTCATAGAATGCTTTATTGTCTTATGTTTGTCATATGTCAGAATGCTTTATTGTCTCTTAATGTTATTGTCTCAGAATTGTTATTTGTTATTTGACGCATAAGGTGAATTCGGCCTTTAAAGGCTAGTGATAGTTCATTTTTTAAATAAGTCTTATCTTATCTTAAAAATATGCAATTATAAAATAAAATCAAGCCGCATTTTAGTCATGGGCTGGTTTCTCCAAAATGTCTTCTGCATTGACTGGACTATTCCTGTGTATGGATAATAAGGCCAGTTCATTAAGCTGTCCCTGATATGTGGCACTCCTGGTATAGGAGTGACGGGAACTGTTGTGCCAATCCTAAAAAATCGATGTAGAGTGAACAAAATGTTCTGGTCCTATTCTTTTAAGCAGGTTATGAAATATTTTGGTGCCATATTTACCGACTGTTTTCACATTCTCCTCCACAGAGCTAACTCAGCTTGCAAGCTTCCTCTATAGCTGTCTGCAATGGGATATCAAATATTAATCAGAGTATCCGATATATGTGATATTTTTTTTTTCCTCGAGGGAAATACACTCCTGAGGAAGTAGGTATTGTAGTGACTGCAGCAACTTTCTGTGACTAAAGAATCGCTAATGCAGCTGCTGCAGATAGTAGTCCATAAATGGAATAAACCCAAACAGTCGGTATTACGTTTCAGGATCCTCCGACGTTGTTGCGTAATTATTCCTATACGTTTGTGTTGGAGCTCATCTGGGCAGTCTAATGCTGATTTTTAATCTTCACACAGTTCAGCCCCTTCAGTAAAAAGTGGATGAAAAATAGCTTCACTCATGTTTCTCATGTCTCTAACCCTGCTCTTCAGTTCGTCAGCGTGTTTAGGAAACTGTACGATATCTATTGTTTCTGATTGCCAAAACGTCGGCAAATTGTAAGACAGACTAAAATTTTTACTGACAGTAACCATAGGTGCAATGAAACTGCATCTGAATAGTAGACAGCAAAGAATAAACTTTACTTGAAGATTAAGAATCTGAATCATTATGTTCTTGAATTTTCCTCGTAGCCTTAGAGATAATAATGAACACCTCTTTAAACAAAATGATTGCTTTCGAGTGCTCCACCCATCTAGTCTCTCAAAATTTGTTCAATCTTATTATTTTTGTTCCTGTGATAAGATTACTGTCTTGAACAATTCATTTGAAAATCGCTGAGTGTTTTGGTGACACAGGGCTAAGTCTAAGGAATGGCTTGCACAGTGAGCATAGACTGCACGGGAAGAATCTTCATAGAGTATAGCAGCAAAACCTTTAAACTGGCCGCTCATAGATGAAGCTCCATCATAACCTTCCCCCCTTAATTATTTTAATTACTTGTCATTCTAACTAAGGTTTGCCTCAACCGACAAAGGTCTGCTATCAACCAACTATTTCCTTGTGAAAAAGTCTATAACATTTAATTCCCGTTTTGGAATATTGGACGAATAATTAACAAACGGGCGTAGACTTCTATATAATGAATTTGGTTAGCTGTTATGAGAGTTTTGTTTTAAATTTTATTTTATAAAATGAATAAATAATTCATTATCTATCCTCATCACAATATGATTTAAAGCATACAATATGTTTTTGTATTAATCATGATTTATAAAAATGTCCACCCTACGGGATACATTTTCCAAACTTTTTGGGGGGATGTTTCCCCGTTATTCCCGGCTGGATTCACCCCTGTTGTTTCGTGGTTTATCTTGTTTGTGCTACCTCCGTTGTTGTTTCAAAGTGCATTTTGGAAGTTTTTCGTTTGAACCGTATGACTATTTTTTTAAACGTTTTGATATTTTTTAGTGTTTTGTTGTGGTTTATCTTGTCTGTACAAGTACATTTTTGAAGTTTCTCGTTAGAAACATATGACGTAGGGTATTTTCTCATGGTTTGCCATGGTTTATCTTGCCTCTGCTACCTCAGTTGATGTTTCAAAGTGCATTTTGGATGTTTTTTCTTTGAACGTATGACTTGGGATACTTTTTGTAGTGTTGTGTCGTAGTTTATCTTGTCTGTGCTACCTCACTTGATGGTTCAAAGTATATTTTGGAAGTTTTTCGTTTGAAATGTATGACTTAGGATATTTTTGTAGTGTTGTGTCGTGGTTTATCTTGTCTTTGCTACCTCAGTTGATGTTTTCAACTAACCTAGATGGTGCGTCAACTAACCTAGCCTAGATAATTTCTTAAACTATATTGGCCTGACATCACATAAAGAAAGAAAAACGAGCAAAAATGTGGTTTTTAAAGGCCAAATGAAAATACTGAAAAAACACAACAAAGCGAATATTTTGAGAGGACAAACGCCTTTCTTCTTCAGTGCGAAACGAAATAATGTATTCAAGGAATGTGCCGAAGAAAAAACAACCAAAAACAAACGCGGAAAGTCAATGTGAAAAGAACAAAAAACCAAAGAAAAGACCAAAAACTTAAAAGATGAATAAAATTGAATAAAAGCCAAAGATTATGAGAATTAAAACCAAATACCTAACAACTATAAAAGCGAGTTATTCACCAATATCCGCGATTTGCACAAAATCCAAAAAATTGTGAACTGCCATCGACGGATACTAGCGAACAACTGAGGAATAAAAGAAAAGAAAACAATTCATTCACTCAAAACAAAACGAGCCAGCAATTAAATAAGTTGGAGAACTATGTCATCTGATTTCGGATTTTAATTATTACACTTCTTGCAGACACCCTTTGAGATCTAAGGGGTTGTTCACGTGTTTGATTATATGACAGGGAAAGTGGTTCAAGGTTTATTTCAGGCTTTACTAAAGTATCGGCTTCTTTTTTGAGAAGACAGAAATATTGCTTATTTATTCTTAAATGACTAGAATCTCTGTTTATAGGTAGACCTAAATGTTGGTATTTATTACCTTGATAAATTTGGGACCTGATAGTCCTATCAGGTCCCAAATTTATCAAGGTAAGGACCCTATCCTGTAGGTGAAAACTCCGGTGTCTACAGAATTCCTTGTTCGTGTGGTCTTAGGTATATCGGAAGAACTGATCAGCGATTCACGGATGGATTAGCTATGCAGTCTATTTCAATTAATAATATACTTAAAAAGCGGAAAAAACAGAAAATTTTGACTCTGCCGTTGCAGAGCACATCTTTGAAAACCCAGATTATACTATTTTGTTTCATCAAGCTAGTCTAATTTCGCATGACAAAGGTATTGTCCAGCACTACAGAGAAGCTGTTGAAATTTATAAATACCAACATTTAGATCTAGCTTTAAACAGAGATTCCGGTGATTTAAGAATAGACAAGTAATATTTCGGTTTTCTCAAAGGAGAAGCCGATACTTTAGTAATCCTTGAAATAAACCTTGAACCACTTTTCCTGTCATATAATCAAACATGTGAACAACCCCTTAGGTCTCAAAGGGTGTCTGCAAGAAATGCAATAATTAAAATCCGAAATCAGATGACATAGTTCTCCACTTATTTAATTGCTGGCTCGTTTTGTTTTTGAGTGAATGAATTGTTTTCTTTTCTTTTATTCCTCAGCTGTTCGCTAGTATCCGTCGATGGC
The DNA here is from genome assembly GCA_027921565.1 of Artemia sinica. Taxonomy (NCBI): domain Eukaryota; kingdom Metazoa; phylum Arthropoda; class Branchiopoda; order Anostraca; family Artemiidae; genus Artemia; species Artemia sinica. Next base: position 48,031,623 of record CM051258.1, read on the forward strand.
AGTTCATAATTTTTTTGGATTTTGTGCAAATCGCGGATATTGGCGAATAGCTCGCTCCTATGGTTGTTAGGTATTTGGTTTTAATTCTTATAATTTTTGGCTTTTTTCAATTTTATTCATCTTTTAAGTTTTTGGTCTTTTCTTTGGTTTTTTAGTTCTTTTCACGTTGACTTTCCGCATTTGTTTTTTGTTGTTTTTTCTTCGGCACTTTCCTTGGATATATTATTTCGTTTCGCGCTGAAGAATAGAGGCGTTTGTCCTCTCGATATATTCTCTTCGTTGTGTTTTTTCAGTATTTTCATTTGGCCTTTAAAAACCCCATTTTAGCTCGTTTTGCTTTCTTTATGTAACCTAGCCTAACCTAAACTAGCGTGTTTAGAATAGGTTAGACTAACCTATTAGCTTCTGTGAAATGCTGTGAATAAGAAAATAGACCACGACACAACACCATAAAAAAATATCCTAATTCATACTTTCCAAACGATAAAACTTCCAAAATGTACTTTGAAACATCAACTGAGATAGTACAGACAAGATAAAACACGACACAAAACTACAAAAAAATATTCTGATTCATGCGTTTCAAACGAAAAACTTCCAGAATTCACTTTGAAACATCAACAGAGGTAGCAATGGCAAGATAAAGCACGATACAGCACAACAAAAATATCCTAAGTCATACGTTTCAAACGATAAAACTTCCAGAATGCATATTGAAACATCAACAGAGATAGCACAGACAAGATAAACTACGACACAACACTAGAAAAATATTGAAGTCATACGTTTCAAACGAAAAACTTACAGAATGTACATTGAAACAGCAACAGAGGTAGTAACGACATGATAATGCACGACGCAACACTACAAAATATCCCAAGTCATACGTTTCAAACGAAAGATTTCCAGAATGCATTTTGAACTATCAACAGAGGTAGCACAGACCAGAAAAACCACGACACATAACTACAAAAATATCCTGAGTCATGCGTTTCAAACGAAAAACTTCCAGAATTCACTTTGAAACATCAACAGAGGTAGCATGAACAAGACAAACCACGATATACCACTACAAAAATACCCAGTCATACGTTACAGACAAAAAAATTCCAGAATTCACTTTGAAACATCAATAGAAGTAGCAATGGCAAGGTAAAACACGATAAAACCTTACAAAAATATCTTAAGTCATAAGTTTCAAATGGAAAACTTCCAGAATGCACTTTGAAACATCAACAGAGGGTGCAGACTGAATTTTTTCAAAGAACAGAAAAAAGATTAAGTTCTATTCTGGATTTTTCCATAGAAGGGAAAATGTTATATTTCGATTCTGAATTTTCTCAAAGAAGATAAAAAAATTACACTTCGATTCTGAATTTTCCCAAAGAAGAGAAACAGTTCTACTTTAGTTCCGAATTTTCTCAGAGAAGAGAAGAAATGTTCAAGTTCTGTTCTGAATTTTTCCGTAGAAGCGAAAAAAGTTACACTTCGATTCAGAATTTTTCAAAAGAACAAAAGAAAAGCTCAGGTTCTGTACTGAATTTTTCCGTAGAAGAGAAAAAAGTTACACTTCGATTCTGAATTTCCCAAAGAAGAGAAAATGTTTAACATGAAACAATCGCTCGGAAGTAAGCAGAATTTTTAATTTCTTAGGTTGTATTTTTGTTTCGTCAGAATATTTTTTTTTGTTTTGTAACAAGTATTTTGTATTTTGTAATAAGATTTTGTGATTTTTTAGGATATTCACTGGAGAGTGTCATAGGGGGCGGTACATTGGGCCACGCTGGCCTCAATTGGCATGACTCATCAGAACAGACATTATTGAGGATTGTTTGTTAAGTTTTAAGCGATCAACTTTAGCGTAAACGAGGTATTTTTTCAGGGACATAGCTGAAAATGCTCAGGAGATGATGATAGATGCCACATGGATGTCACGGGACAAAGCGCATATTGATAAGATGGTGTGGGGGTGTTTATAGGAGCATCATTTAAGGGTTGGCATGAAAAAGTTGGCAATATGAATTAATGCAAAAAACTTGAATCAATGGGTTGAAGCATAATTTTTATAAAGAAATGTCTGAAAAATGTCTTGTGGTGATAAGGCGGTGTGAGAGGGGGTCATTGAACAGTAATAGTGTGGCAAAAATTGGGAGTTTGGAATTGTCGGAAAATAATAGCAATGGAAAATATATCCATTAGGGGTATTCAAACGTTAGAAGCATTTAAAATGACGTTATCGAGTCTCGCAGGGTGTCACCATGCATTCAATTTGTATAAAACCGGTGGAAATAAGGAGTAAGCCCCTGCAAGAAATGTTTTAAATTCTCTGTGGCGTGAATTGTCTTTGAATATCATATTCTAGCAATGAAATGTCAAGTCCCGCTGTTCAAACGAAAAATAATGTTTAATTTAGATTCACAACCTTATCTTCGGAGGGAAAAGGTTGAAAATGTCCTAGGGATGATGAGGGAGATGCCAGGTGGATAGCAAAGGTGTAGGCGCGTAATGCCATGGTGGTGTGAGGTGTTTTGAGATATATGGTGATAGGATTGGCTTGCGAAAACGTGAATTCAATCCTTGCGAAAAGGATTGAATGCGTAACTTTTAACAGGAAATGTCCAAAAATGTCTTGGAGAAGACGAAGCGATGTTAGAGTGTGCCATGGACCAGAAATAGTGTGGCACAGGTTCGAAATTGTCGGAAATAATAGCAATAGAAAATATGTCCATTGGGGGTATTCAAACGTTAGAAAACTCTAAAAATGTTGATAACGGGTGTCGCAGGGTGCCACCATGCTGTCGATTTTTATACAACTGGTGGAAATAAGGAGTAGGCTCGTGCAAGAAATGTTTTAAATTCTCTGTGACATGAATTGCCTTGGAAAATCCCATTCTAGTAATGAAATGTCAAGTCCCGCTATTCAAATAAAAGACAATGTTTAGATTAGATCCACAAGCTTATTTTCAGAGAGAAAAGGTTGAAAATGTCCTAGGGGGTGATGGGGGGATGCCGTGTGGATGACACAGGGTCAGGCACGTAAGGCAGTGGTGGTGTTAGGCGTTTTGAGGAGCATCATGAATTGGTTGGCTTGCGAAATCTTGAATCACTGGATTGAATGCGTAATTTTTAACAAGAAATGTCTGAAAATGTCTTGTGGGTGATGAAGCGATGTTAGAGGGTGCCATTGGGGGTATTTCTATTGGGGGTATTTAAACGTTAGAAAACGCTTAAAATGCTGATGACGGATGTCGCGGGATGCTGCAATGCTGCTAACTTTTTTAACCAGTGGAAATGAGGAGTAGACTCGTTCAACAAACATTTTAAATTCTTTGGGGCCTGAATTGCCATGGATTGTTACATTCTAATAATGAAACATCAATTTTTTCACTGTTCAAATAAAAAATAATATTTAATTTATGTTCACAAGCTTATTTTCAGAGGTTAAAAGTTGGAAATGTCCTAGGGGACGATGAGTGGGGCGCCACATGGATGCTAGAAGGGGAGTCAAATAATGCAACTCTGGTCTGAATTGCTTGAAGTAGCATGTTCTACTGCTTAAAAGTTAAGGTGGAGGAGCTAAATGAATTTTCTGGGTGGTGAGGTGAGTGAAATCTAACCTTGAGGTGACTTGAAACGTCTTTAAACATCTTGTAGGTTAATTTAGTTGCTAAGAGTCCCGGTTGCTAGGGTCCTCAGATGGCTATGTTAGGGCCGTCTGTTGGAATCGCTCGCTAGGATCCCGGTTGAATTGGGTGATTGAGTCCTGATTGAATTGCTTGCTAGGGTCCTCCGGTGGTTAGGTTAGGGCGGGGCATTTTCTCAAGGAACCATACAAAAAATAGAAAAAGGAATACTAGATGTTCTTTAATTATCCGTGTATTACGACAAAAAATGAAGAATTTATCCACTCTTTCAGCTAGTTAAGGCTAAGTTTTGCAAAGATGTTCCATTTTTTAAGAAAACACACAAAAATTGAAAAATATATTAAATTTTCCTTAATTACCCGTGCCATACGACTAAAAACGAAGAATTTATCCCCTCTTTCAGCTAGCTAAGGCTAAGTTTTAAAAAACTGGGCCATTTTTTATGAAAACACACAAAAATTGAAAAATATATTAACTGTTCCTTAGTTACCCGTGTAATACGATTAAAAATGAAGAATTTATCCTTTCTGTCAGCTAGTTAAGGCTAAGTTTTACAAAGAAAGGCTGTTTTTTTTTAAGAAATAACAGAGAAAAAATATATTAAATGTTCCTTAATTTGCCCGTACAATACGATTAAAAATGAAGAATTTATCCTCTCTTTCAGCTAGTTAAGGCCAAGTTTTGCAAAGCCTGGCAACTTTTCTAAGAAAAGACCAAAAAATTTTAAAATATACTAAATATTCGTTAATTAGTCGTGCAATACGACTAAAAAGTATAAATTTGTCCTCTCTTTCAGCTAATTATGGCTAAGTTTTGTAAAAATGGGTCATTTTCCTAACATCGACACAAAAAATAGAAAAATATATTAAATGTTCCTTAATTACACGTGCAATACGACTAAAGATGAAGAATTTATCATCTCTTTCAGCTAGTTAAGGCTAAGTGCTCCGAAAATGAGCCCATTTGATGTATGATATAACTTCAATACGGAATAATTTACGTAATGGAATATCTAAATCCTAAAGTACATAACATCTGCTATGCAACTTAACCTGTCTAGATCGCTTTAGGGCGGAAAAGTGCCCTGTGTATTTAATAATGCAAGAGTCAATAGGACTGGGGACGCTTTTGCTCTCATGCGGAAATCATTTAATCGTTTGGAACATGGGGCTCTCCCCGCGTGAAATGTTTATTGTGAAGAATGTATTAACCAAAAAGAATATTAGAGAGGCACTGCTGGTCGAGCTGTCTAGGGCGCAGTTCCATTGGATGGAAATGGCCTTTTGAGTCTTAATGAGGACAAAAACCATTAGAATAGGGTTGATCTCTGAGAAAATGCATTGAAAGAAAACTAAATTTGAAAACAGCATTATTTAACACCCTACGAGTGTGCCCTCCTCAGTTAAAAGTGGGGGTTCCCCTCGGGTTCTGAAGAGACGGTTCACATGAGAACGCGTTATCCATAAACATTCCTCATTACTTAATAGCTAAAGAGAAAAACTCCTTGAAAGAAAAAACACCTTGAAAGTCTCGACAAAAGTTGCATTGAAAGAAATAGAAACCTCAAAAAAGTGTCATGTGACACTGATGTATGCGTTGCCATTACGTAACACTTACGTGTGCACTGTCATTACGTAACACCCACCTGTGCGCTATCAATATGTAACACCCACGTGTGTGCCGTGCTCAGTTACAAGCAGGAGTTCCCCGCGGGTTTTGAAGAAAAATGTCACACAAGATTGCGTCACCCTCTATTACATAAAACCTGACCATTTGAAACAGGGTATTGTTTAAAATCCAGGGATGTGTTTTCCCTAATGTAAACATGGCGCAACACCTGACCATTTAAAACAGGGAACTGTTTAAAATCCAGGGATAAGTCTTCCCAAATGCAAACACAGGGGCGTGTCTTCTTGGGTTTCGTTTAAAATCCAGGCGTGGGTTTTCCCGAATGTAAACACAGGGACGTGTCTTCCTGGGCTTCGTTTAAAATATAGGGGCAGGGCTTCCCAAATGTAAACACAGGGGCGTGTCTTTCTGGGCCTCGTTTAAAACAGGGCACCGTTTAAAACTATGGGTTAGGCTTTGTTTAAAGTACCCATGGGGATACTACTAAACTAAAGAACTCCATTGAACCAAGAATGAGCAAGATTAGAGGCAACCAATCTACCAAGCGTAAAATTACCACGAATCAGAATCAATAAGTAAATGAAACCCAAAACGAACAGGAAGTACAATAACTAACCAAGTCTAACTCAGAACAACCAAAAATTAACATGAGTAGATTTCACAACCTCTATGCCTTCTCAAGACCAGAACATAATTTGCACTTTGCTGAAAAAAATTCAAATGAATGTGCATTGTCTGTTTAATATACATATTCTGACATTTACTCCTTAAATCTGAATCATTTTTGATTTATTAAAGAAATAAATGTGAAAAAATTAATAACTTACCTCAGTTCTGCCCTAGGAATGACATATGGCTGGATGATAAATGGATTTATCTATCAACAAATGAAATAACATCATTTTTTACAATCCTAAAAAGGGCTTATCCCATATTTGCCTCTCAATCACTCGGACTATCTGTCTTGGCTTTTTCTACAATTGGCGATGTTTTGATGCCTACTGCAAAATATTTGATTTTAATTCACTTTATTTTAATCTTTTATTCCTTTTTTGTATGACTATCTTACCTTCGTTCTGTCCTAGGAATGACATTTGGATGGATGATAGATAGACTTATCTATCAACAAATGAAATAACATCATTTTTATAAAATCCTAAAAAGGGCTTATCCCATATTTGCCTCTCAATCACTCGGACTACCTGTCTTGGCTTTTTCTACAATTAGCCATGTCTTGATGCGTTCTGCAAAATACTTGATTTTGAATTAAAATCGAGTTTTAAATTTTCAATCCAAGACTTTTAGATTTTTAATCTTGCTCTCGATTTTCTTGTCTTGGAACGTGATTATCTGAGACTATATACTGCGGGCCCTACAGTCTTACGAAAAAGATTACAACAATAGTAGAAAGGCTTTTGAAAAAGCATAAGAAGACATTACTGACGTGAAGTTAAAACGCTATTAACCTGAAATTCTGTGGAAAAGGTCTCGAATAATGGTCTCTAACCAATGACTCTTCAATTAAAACATAGCCTTGAAACCACTCAATTGACTAAAACCGTACGATTTTCCTGAAAAAATGGCAACAATAATGAAGTGCGTTTGAAATGCTCCAGCCTTTAAGGACAGTATTATTACGTGATCTTGAAACGGGACCCTTAAGCTTTATTACTGCGTAATTTGCTTAGAAACACAGTGAAAATGTGTTTTTTTTTGTCAGGAATGATTGAAGCAGTGGTCGTTTAACTATTGCAAACCATATGGTAAACTACTACATGAGGGCCCTTTTGCTACCTTGAAAAGTAATGGATTTTTCCTTAAATTTGTCGTGGATTGGTTTTGCTTGATACTGAGTTTTTTCTGGGTTGAATGTTCTGTGGGTTGGATTTTGTTTGAGTTAAGCTTTTCTAGACTGAGTTTTGCGAAGTTGACTTTTGCTTCGATTGAGTTTAACTCGGTAGAGCTTTTCAAAGGTAAATCTTTGGTGGCAAGAAGTAGCTGCAAACTTTTGCGGAACTATTTTCTTTTAATATGCAAATCTTATTCTTTTGGAAGAATATGACATTTCTTGTAATTTCTATGAAGATATGTACAGTCTTATCTCGGTTAGGTTTTACTAGTAATCAAATGAATTGTGGTTTTGGTTTTAGCCGCGTAAATAAATTGAATTTAGACAGTTTTCCCGGAGTTCCTCAATAATGATATTCGTGTCGGTAATTTTTCCAGGTAAGTATCTAAATATTTCCTTAGTCTGCACTGTTTTAATATCGTATTGAGCTTGTACTGACTTTTTGTTTCTCTTAGTTGTATCCAAAATAAATGCCGAAAAGTCAATCAGCGGCACTCAAAGATTAGAATAGGACAAATAAAGCTTTTCTTTAGTGAGTAGAGAGCGAATCTGAAACTTAAAATGAATAATAGCTATTGCTTCGCAGGTTATACACGTTATTTCTACAAAACCCTATCAAATAATCTGAATCTTAACACTTCTTACTATCCTTGGAATTATTAAAACTAGTGTTTTTCTGAAAAACCAATAACCAAAAACAAGGTATTCTCTTAGGAGCACACAATTCCATAAGTAGCAAGCATTACCTAGAAGACAACAATGATTCAAAAGGCTTTAAATAATCTTTCACCAGGCTTTATATCGATATATATTTGGAAATGTAATGTATAAGTTTGTTTGAGGAGTAACATTAAAACTATAAACGAACAGAAACAATTCCTTATATGATGGGCTGCCTACTCTTCAGGATAAAGTCTTTAAGCTCTTTAACAATGCTTCTCATTCAGATTCGACGGTCCTTGTCTTTAAGCAGCTGTTCTCAAAGAATCGGGACAAAAAGCTAAACTTTAGCGTAAAGATGAGGGATGAGGAAGGGGCAGCCCTGTGCATATACGGAATAATACCTGTTCCTGCACAGCACAACACCATCATAAAATGCCTTACGACCCTAAGTTGTAATTTTAGTGTCAGTTCTAGAGTGTAAAGGCTTGAAACCATAAAATTTCTACCATTGACATCTTCAACCCTTTAAAGTGGTATGTTAAATATCCCTCTTACATACTCCCGTTCACAGTCCCCTCTGAAAGTGGAAAATTAAAGAAGACTTTTTAAAAAACTACCAAATGAAAAAAGTTCATTCAAATACAAAGCTAATTAGTTAAACAAAATGCTATTTATTTTCACCTCACCGCTAAAATTAATTACAAAACAAATTCTTGGGAATTCCAAAAAACAGCTTGATACAAAGACGTGTCTTCTTTTTCTTTCTTTTATTTTCTCCTGCGCTAGCATGTCACTGGGACATTGAAGGGGCATAAAAATAGGTAGTCGTCCAAGGTTTCTGGAAATGGGGTTTTATTTCCACCACCCCATAAAGGCGTGAATTAACTGGTCATTGGTTTTGACGTTACATGGCATACTTAACCCGAAAATTACAAATAAAAAGACGATTGATTGATTATTTAAAGCTGCTCGTAAGTATAATAATCGCTAATGTCGCAATCTTTTTTAGAGCCTTTTTTGCAACAGAAATTTTTAAGCCAGCAAAAATTTGTTTTTTTTCCCTATATATCTATTTTTTTTAAATTCTTTCTTATAATTGTTTATTCCTAGTCTAGAGACTACATCCTATTAATGTTTAAACCAAACAGAGAAAAATCTATTTCTAATTTTGGAGCCCAGGCCCTCCCTCCCCCTCAATCTCACACTAAGAAAATATAGTTATAATACTTGATCAGAGACCGAAGCAAGAAGCAAGTTTTGAGCTGCAAATCAGTGCTAGTTCAAACTTATTCTTAGGTGTGGATTGAATTGAATCAAACATGGATGGAGGTTGCGCTAGATGAGAGTTAAGTTTAACGGGGGTTGAGTTAAATGATGTTGTGCAAAGCGGGGGTTGAATTCCATGGCGGTCTAATTTGACGGGGGTTCGGTTGAACGAGGGCTCAGTTAGATGGGGCTTAGTTCTACAGTTGAAGAAAGTTTCAGTTAAGTGGATTCAGCTGCACAAGGCTCAGTCAAACGGTGATTCAGTTACAAGCACAACATAGCACTACCAAAACTATGTGCGAGGGAAAGGCCCCTCAAAATTGGCCTTGAAAATAAGCATAAGCATAGAAAACCCCACTAATCAGAAACAACTAAAAAATAAATAGAAAATATACAATGGCTCGCCACAAATTGGGCCCGTAAAAGGGTAGTAATAAAAATGTCAGCCCTTTTTACTGAGTCTCAAAATTCAGAGCCAATAGTAACTTGGCCAAAGGTACCCTATGAAAATAACAAAAATAAAGTTTTTTCAGGACACAATCCCCTGCCCAAAAAACGATGGGGCTCTAAAAAGGCCAACACTTTTTATGACTTTTTCGTGTTTCATAAAAGGTACATTAACTGCTTTGCATCAAACATTACGGACATGGGTAAAGTAAACTGTAATGCACAAATACAATTGAAAAAAAGATTTGCCTGGAAATGGTGCCCAAAAGCATGGCCTGTACAAAAACACTTCTCGGGAAACGGGTCCACAAATTTTTTTAGAACAGCTTGGAAAATCTATGCAAGTCCCTGCGAATTTTAGGGGCAGAGCCCGTCAAAAGGGAGAATTCAGAAAGTAGCCCTTTTTCTCAATCGGCTTGAAACTTATATTCTTAAGTCTTTGGCCAAGGAAGCCCCTTTTCAGAATGTCCTTAAATAAAATGTTTGATCACCAAAAAATGGGACCAAAAACAGGACAATCTATTGATTTTTAGACTAAGGGAGTTTTAATCATAGGCAGCGCGCTAACGCTGCCTACGTAAAGAACGATGTGGGCACAAAGTGTTTTTTTTTCTTCAGCCGGACACTTCGTATCGAAGGAGTTGTCGTAGAAACTTTAAAAAGGGCTCATTCGATTGGAAATTGGAGTGGCTAGTGTCCTTTTTAATAGTCGAAAGTGATTAGAGGGCAGCTAGCCCCCCCCCCATCCCCACAACGCCCATCCTTCCCCCAAACACATCGAATCAAAATTTTTAGATAGCCATTTTGATCAGCGTAGTTGATTTCCAGATAGAAAATAGGTTTTTGAGGAGGACACTCCCCCACAACCCCCGGGGCAAGGGTTTTAAGTTATGCCCTGGGGGCATATAAGGTTTTTATAGAAGGTGTTGTCGTAGAAACTTCAAAACAGGCTCATTTGATTGAAAATTCGAAGGGATAGTACCATTTTTAACAGTCGAAAGTGATTGAAGGGCAACTAGCCCTCCCCCACGCCAAGCGTTCCCCCAAACACATCCAATCAAAATTTTGAGATAGCCATTTTGTTCAGCGTAGTTGATTTCCAGATAGAAAATATGTTTTTGAGGAGGACACTCCCCCACAACCCTCAGGGCAAGGGTTTTAAGTTATGCCCTGGGGGCATATAGGGTTTTTTATAGAAGTTGTTGTCGTAGAAACTTCAAAAAAGGCTCATTCGATTGGAAATTCAAAGGGCTAGTGCCGCATTTAATAGTCGAAAGTGATTGGAGGGCAACTAACCCCCCCACGCCCATCATTTCCCCAAACACATCCAATCAAATTTTTGAGATAGCCATTTTGTTCAGCGTAGTTTATTTCCAGATAGAAAGTATGTTTTTTAGGAGGACACTCCCCCACAGCCCTCAGGTCAAGGGTTTTAATTTATGCCCTGGGGGTATATAAGGTTTTTAAAGAAGGCGTTGTCGTAAAAACTTCAAAGAAAGCTCATTCGATTGGAAATTCAAAGGGCTAGTGCCCTTTTTAATAGTAAAAAGTGATTGGAGGGCAACTAGCCCCCCCCCCCCCCACACCCATCATTCCTCCGTCATATCCAATAAAAATTTTTAGATAGCCATTTTGTTCAGCGCAGTTGATTTCCAGATAAAAAATATATTTATGAGGAGGACACTCCCCCACAACCCTCAGGACAAGGATTAAAAGTTATGCCCTGGGGGCATATAAAGTTTTTATTGAAATCTTTGTCGTAGAAACTTCGAAAAGGGCTCATTCTATTTGAAATTCAAAGGGATAGTACCCTTTTTAATAGTCGAAAGTGATTTGAGGGCAACTAACCCCCCTCTCGCGCCCACTTTTTCCCTAAGCGCATCAAATCAAAATTTTTAGATAGCCCTTTTGTTCAAAGTAGTTGAAAGTTTTGGAAATTAGGTCTTTAAGGATGACAACCCCTCCCCCCACAGCCCTCAGGGCAAGGGTTGTAAGTTATGCCCTGGGGCATATAAAGTTTTTATTGAAAGTGTTGTCATAGGCTCATTCAATTGGAAATTGAAAGGTCTTGTGCCTTTTTTAATATTTGAAAGTGATTGGATAGTGACTAACGCCCCTCTCACGCCCACCATTTTCCAAAACACATCCAATTCAAATTTTGAGATATGCATTTTGTTCAACGCAGTTGAACGTTCTGGAAATTAGGTCTTTTAGGATGATAACCCCCCTCAGAGCCCTCAGTGCAAGGGTTGTAAGTTATAGCCTGGGGACATATAAGGTTTATGTATAAAGTTGTTGTATAAATCATAGGCAGCAGGATCGCGCTGCCTAAGTAAAGAACGGGGACACTCGAGAACGTGACAAGAAAGGGGGACTAAGTAAAGAGGAGGACACTCCCTCACAACCCTCAGGGCAAGGGTTTATAGTTATGCCCTGGTCTCATATAAGAACGATGTTGGCACAATGTATTGTTTATTAATTTTTTCTTGTAGAGCAGGGCACTTTGTATCGAAGAAGTTGTCGTAGAAACTTCAAAAAGCGCTCATTCAATTGGAAATTGGAGTGGCTTGTGTCCTTTTTAATAGTCGAAAGTGATTGGAAGGTGACTAACACCCCTCTCACGTCCACCATTTCCCCAAACGCATCCAACCAAAATTTTGAGATAGCCATGTTATTTAACGTAGTTGAAAGTTCTGGAAATTCGGTCTTAGAGGATGACAACCACCCTAAAAGACCTTAGGCTAATGGTTGTAATTTATGCCCTGGTGGCATATAAGGCGTTTATAGAAAGCGTTGTCGTTTCTAAAAGGGCTCATTTGATTGGAAATCGAAAGGCCTAGTGCCCTTTTTAATAGTCGAAAGTGATTGGAAGGCTTGACATTTTTATAGTAAAGATCGAAGTGGGTATAATATATTATTTTTTGTTGTTGTTGTTATTTTGACCAGAACACTTCGTATCGAAGGAGTTGTCGTGTGAACTTTGAAAATGGCTCATTCGATTGAAAATAGAAAGGGCTGATGCCCTTTGTCATAGTCGAAAGTGATTTGAGGGCAACTAATACACCTTCCACTCCCACCCTCCCACGCCCACCCTCCTACGCCAACCCTCCCATTTCTGCTCTTAAAATTTAACCAAATCAAAATAGCGTAACTGTATCCAAGCTATCAAGGAAAGTAAACAGATTTTTTTTGCGAATGGTATCAAGTTTTCCATTTCAGGTGAACTAGAGGAGGTATGAAACTAAATTAAACACTACTATTTGTGTCCAGATTTTTAAAAGGGTGTATGTTGTTAAAATTGCTGAAAATTTTTCTCCAACATACAAATAGCAGGCCAAACTATAAAGTCTTAATAAACGAAAAGATTTAAAGTATTTGTTTTTTTCCCTGAAAAGACTATGTCAGCATAAAACGAACAGAAATTAATTAAAAAAAACTTTTTCCACAAAATAAGTTTTTCAAAGAAAAGTAAAGAACTCCATTAAACAAAAAATGAGCAAAAATAAAATCAAATAATCTACCAAGCGTGAAACTACCACAAATCAGCATCGATAAATAAATGAAACTTAAAACGAACCTAAATTACAATAATTAACCGAGTCAAACTCAAAACGAGCAGAAATTAACATAAGTTGTGCGCAAAACCCCTATGCCTTCCCAAGGTCAGAACAAAATTTTCACTCTACTGAAAAAATACAAATAAATGTGCGTTGTCAGTTTAATATATATATACTGATATTTAGTAATGAAAATGTTATTATTATTTGATTTAGTAAAGTTATAAAAGTAAAAACATTTATATTTTTTAGTAAAGGGCAAATTTTGTTTTGGGATGAGGTCTGTGGGATGACAGGATGACAACCCCTTCAGAGCCCTCAGGCCTAAGATTGTAAGTTATGCCGAGGGTGCATATAATGTTTTTATAGGAAGCGTTGTCGTGAAAATTTCAAAAAGAGCTCATTTGATTGGAAATTGAAAGAGGTATTTCCCTTTTTAATAGTCGAAAGTATTCGGAGGTAGAATTCCCTCCACGCCCATCATTTCCCCAAAAATTTCCGATCAACGTTCTGATATGGTCATTTTGTTCAACGTAGTTGAAAGGTCTGGAAATTAATTCTTTGAAGATGACAATCCTCCCCCCATAGCCCTCAGGACAAGGGTTGTAAGTTATGTACTTGGGGCATATAAGGTTTTTATAGAAAGTTTTGTCATAGAAGCTCCAAAAAGGGCTCATTTGATTGAATTAAGAAGACTAGTACCTTTTTTATTATTAGAAAGTGATCAAGGGGAAAATACCCCCCCCACACCCATAATTTCCCCAAACACTTACAATCAAAATTTTGAGATAGCTATTTTGTTCTGCATATGAGAACAGTCTGTAAATTATGTCTTTGAGGATAACAAAACCCCCAGCCCTCAGGGTAAGGGTTGTAAGTTATGCCCTGGAGATATATAAGGTTTTTTATAGAAAGCGTGGTCATTTAAACTTCGGAGAGGGGCTCATTGGATTGGTAATCAGACGCTCTAGTGTACTTTTTGTACTAACACGTTTTTATCTTAGAAGTACCAACTTTCTCCTCACTAATAACAAAATTTTACTTAATACTATCAAATTTCTCTTGGAAGTAACAGGCTTTTTCTTAATAGTAACAATTTTTTTCTAATAGCAGCAAGCATTCCGCCAAAAATAACAGATTTCTCTTAGAAGTAGCAATTTTCTGTTTATGCTAACAAGTTTTCTGTTAGAAGTAGCAAGTTTTTCTTAACACTAACAAATTTTTTCTTAGAAGTAACAACTTTTTGCTTAATACTAACAAAGTTTTACTAAATACTATCAAATTTCTCTTGGAAGTAACAGGTTTTTTCTTAATAGTAGCAAAGTTTTACTTAATACTATCAAATTTCTCTTGGAAGTAACGGGTATTTTCTTAATAGTAAGAAATTTTTCTAATAGCAGCAACTTTTCCGTCAAAGATAAAAAATTTTTCTTAGAAGTAACAATTTTCTGTTTAAGCTAACACATTTTCTGTTAGAAGTAGCAAGTTTTTCTTAACAATAAAAACTTTTTTCTTAAAATTAACAAGTTTTCCCTTAATAGTAACAAAATTTTACCTAATACTAACAAATTTTTTCTTAGAAGTAATAGCTTTTTTCCTTAATACTAGCAAAGTTTTACTTAATACTATCAAATTTCTCTTGGAAGTAAAAGTTTTTTTCTTAATAGTAAGAAATTTTTCTAATAGCAGCAACTTTTCCGTCAAAGATAACAAATTTTTCTTAGACGTAACAATTTTCTGTTTAAGCTAACACATTTTCTGTTAGAAGAAGCATGTCTTTCTTAAAACTAACAATTTTTTTAGAAGTAACAAGTTTTTTCCTTAATACTAACAAAGTTTTACTTAATACTAACAAATTTTTTCTTAGAAGGAGCAACTTTTTCCTTAAGGTTTTCGCATACCAAGCTTACCATAATAACCTCCCAAACATTTCAAACCAGCGTGGAAGTGCACACCTCCCCCTTCGTCATCCACGTGATATCACCCCTCATCATCCCCCTAGGACATTTTTAACCTTTTCTCATCGAAAATAAGCTCATGAATATAAGTTAAACCCTGTTTTTACTTGAAGCGGAACTCGGCATTTCATTGCTAGAGTGTGATACTCCAAGAAATTCACGTCACGATGCCAATGCTCTATGGCACCCTCTGACTCAAAGATAACGAATTTATCTTAGAAGTAACGATTTTTTTCTTACGCTAACAAGTTTTCTAATAGAAAACTTGTTAAGGTAAACAAAAAATTGTTGTTACAAAAAGTTGTTATTTCTAGGAAAAAATTGTTAGCATTGGAGTGGGGGCGGGTATAATTGCCCTTCGGTCTCTTTTGATTCTTTAAAAGTGAACTGGAACTTTGAATTTTCAATCAAATGAGCCCTCTCTGAAGATTATAAGAGCATCCCTTCTATAAGAACCATATACGTCCCCAGAGTATAACTTACAACGCCTGTCCCTGGGCCCTAGGTTGTGTCAACTCGGGATTTTAATATCTGGTGTTTGAACTATTTTTAACAAAATAGTCACCTCAAATTTATATCGGATGGTTTTATCCATCTGATAAACCCAAAGGTGTGAAGGGCGGAAGGGGCTAGTTGTCCTCCAATCTTTTTTACTTTGAGAAACTGAACTAGAACATTTAATTTCCATACAAATGTGGCCTCTCTGAAGTTTTACGAGTGTCCTTTTCATAAGAACCATATACGGCCCCAGGACATAGCTTACAATGCCTACCCCCGGGCCCTAGGGAGTTGTTTTGAAACCGGATTTTTTGTTATCTGACCTTTGAAAAATTGGCTATCTTGAAATTTGTATTGGATGGGTTTGGGGTAACAGGCGTGGGGGGTTAGGGGCCCTCCGATCTCTTTTGACTCTTAAAAATTGAACTACAACTTTCAATTTCCATTCAAATTAGCCCTCTGAAGTTTATACGAGCATCCCTTCTATAAGAACCATATATGCCCCCAGGGTATAGCTTGCAACGCCTCCGGGCCCTGGGTGGTTGTATCAACACCGGAGTTTTTTTATCTGACCTTTGAACTATTTTTAACAAAATAGGTATCTCAAAATTTTTATCGGATTCCCCCCAGGCATAACTTACAACGCTTACCCCGGGGCCTGACAGATTGTGTCGACCCTGGTTTTTTCGCTATATGATCTTTGAATCATTTTGAAAAAAGGCTCTCTCCAAGTTCTTATCGGATGAGTTTGAGGAAAATAGGGGGTGGAAAGGGGGGCTAGTTGTCCTCCGATCTCTTTTGACTCTTAAAAAGCGAACGAGAACTTTCAATTTCAAATCATATGAGCTCTTTCCGAAGTTTATACGAGCATCCCTTCAATAAGAACTATATATGCCCCCAGAGCATTACTTACAATGCCTGCCTTCGGGTCCTGGGGGGCTGTGTCGACCCCGGAGTTTTCATTATATGATCTTTGAACTATTTTAAAAATGGCTATCTCAAAGTTCTTATCGGATACGTTTGAGGAAAAAAAGCATGGAGAGGGGGACGTGGTGGCACTGCGATATCTGTTGACTCTGTAAAAGTGAACTAAAATGTTCAATTTCCAATCAAATGAGCCCTCTCCGAAGTTTATACGAGCTAACCTTCCATAAGAACCATACAGGCCCCCAGAGCAAAACTTACAACGCCTGCTCCAGGCCCTGGGGGACTGCGTCGACACAGGAGTTTTTCTTATCTGACCCTTGAACTATTTTTAACGAAATGGTCATACGTTAAGGAGTTTTTGTTATATGATCTTTGAACTATTTTTAACAAAAATAGCCACCTCAATTTTTCTGTCAGATGTTTATGAGGGAAAAGGGCTTGGGCGGGGGCTAGTTACCATCCGATCACTTTTGACTCTTTAAAAGGGCACTAGAACACTCAATTTCGAGTCGAATGAGCTCCCTTTGAAGTTTATACTACGACCCCTTCTATATGAAGTGCCTCAGAAAAAAATTGTGTGTGGGGGGAGGCTAACGGCCCTCCGATGACTTTTGACTCTTAAAAAGTTAATTACAACTTTCAATTTTCAATCAAATGAGCCCTCTATGTATTTTATACGAGCATCCTTTCCATAACAACTATATATGCCCCCAGGGCATAACTTACAACGCCTACCCCCGGGCCCTGGGGGGCTGTGTCGACACTGGAGTTTTTTTATCTGAACTTTGAACTATTTTTAACAAAATATCTATCTCAAAATTTTTATCTGATGCATTTAGGGGGTGGGGGGGGCTAGTTGCCCTCCGATATCTTTTGACTCTTAAAAAGTGAACAAGAACTTTCAATTTCCAATCAAATGAGCCCTATCTGAAGCTAATACGAGCATCTCTGCCATAAAAACTATATATACCCCCAGAGCATTATTCATAACACCTGCCTCTGGGCCCTGGGAGGTTGCGTCGACACAGGACTTTTCTTTTCTGACCTGGAACTATTCTTAATGAAATGGCTATTTTAAAAATTTTATCGGACCGGCCTGGGAAAAAAAAGGAAGTGTAGGGAAGGGGCTAGTTGCCCTCGGATATCTTTTGACTCTTAAAATGTGAACTATAACTTTTAATTTCCAATCAAATGAGCCCTATCTGAAGCTAATACGAGCATCTCTTTCATAAAAAACATATGCGCCCCCAGGACAACACTTACAACGCCTACCCCCCGGGTCCCGGGGGATTGTGTTTACACCGGAGTTTTTTTTATATAATTTTTGAACAATTTGCAAAAAAAAACTGGCTATCTCAAAATTTGTAGCGGATGGGTTTGGGGAAAAAAGGGTATGGGAGGCTAGTTGCCCTTAAATCTCTTGACTCTTAAAAAGTGAATTAGAACTTTCAATTTCCAATCGAATGAGCCCTCTATGAAGTTTACATGAGCATCCCTTTCATAAGAATCTCAGCAAAATAAATTTGCTGAGTTCTTTTCAAGTATTGGTCAAAATGTGCAGGCGGAAGGGTAAGTGAATTTTAATAATGATTCCTTGGAGGACGAATTTTTGGATGAAAGAGGAATTGGAAATGAAATTGGATTTCAACCGTGTACTGGAGATGAAATTCTGAAGGTTGTGAAAACAATCAAATCTAATTCAGCAGGGACAGATGGAATTAATTTGAAGGCTTTTAAATCAGTGATGTGTTATTTAATACCATGTCTCGTCCACATAATCAATCTTTCCCTGGAAA
The DNA here is from genome assembly GCA_027921565.1 of Artemia sinica. Classification (NCBI taxonomy): domain Eukaryota; kingdom Metazoa; phylum Arthropoda; class Branchiopoda; order Anostraca; family Artemiidae; genus Artemia; species Artemia sinica. The sequence continues at coordinate 48,049,857 of CM051258.1, forward strand.
CTGGGGTATTCCCCGATGCGCTTAAAAGGGCAAAAGTCATCCCTCTCCATAAAGGTGGGTCTAAACTAGATATCAAAAATTATAGACCTATATCAATCCTTCCCCTGTTTTCAAAAATATTTGAAAAAATTGTGCATAAAAGGCTATATGATTACCTTACGAAAACAGGGATGTTAAGTGAAACTGAGTTCGGCTTTAGGAAAGGTCACTCGACGTCGGGCGCCGTGCATTCTCTCTGTGATATTGTAAATAGATGCTTTGAACGTGGTGAAATCCCTTTGACTGTTTTTATTGATTTTAGAAAGGCGTTTATACAGTGGATTTTAAAATTTTACTCAAACGTCTACAGTCCCTTTGAGTTCGTGGTAATTATCTGAAATGGTTTGATAGTTTTTTAAGTGGAAGATCTATTCAAGTTGTTTTAAATGATGCGTTTTCTTCTCCCTATCAAGTGAAGTGTGGTGTACCTCAGGGATCTGTCTTGGGACCACTTCTGTACCTTGTGTATGTTGATTCAATGCGTTTTACTTACCGGAGTGTTTTATCACGACTTTCGCGGATGATACTGCTTTAACTATGTCTAGTCGAATGATTGATGATCTATTGTTGAAAGTAAATAGGGTTTTAAAGTCATTTTATGTATTTACAAGTTTCAGCCTTTTGTCAGTGAATGTTAAAAAAACTAATTTTATGATTTTTAGGAGAGTTGGTAAGCCTCCGAGTGTTGATGGAGAGATATTTTTTAATGGTAAGCCTTTGTCACAGGTGCATGAGGTGCGTTATTTGGGCTTCCAGCTTGATTGTAATTTGTCTTGGAAGCACCATAGTGATCTTGTTGCAGCTAAAGTTGCTAGAGGTCTGGGAATTTTGCGTCGTTTGAAGCATTTTTTACCATTATCGGTTCTTTTATTATTATATCATAGTATTGTTGCGCCTTATATGTCTTATGGTTGTGTCATTTGGTCTAGCAAGTTTTATGCAAATTTCAAAAGAGTGCAGATTTTACAAAATAAAACAGTACGTCTTCTTGGGAATTATATAGAAAATGTGAATGATACCGCGTCATGTTTTAAAAAGTTAAGAGTACTTAACATTGGTCAGATTCGCGATTACCAAGCTGCTATTTTTGCCTATAGATGTTGGAATGATGTATGTCCTCCAGTTTTTACAAATTTTTTTTCGCGTAAATAGTTCACTCCACAGGTATGCGACTAGAGAGGCGGAAAATTTTACGATTGAGTATCGAGACACCACACGTGCAGGTTTCGGGATTCGGTATTTGGCTCCGGCTATTTGGAATGATATCCCAGTTGGCGTTCGGGAAGCTGAACACATTGGGTCGTTTAAAGTAAAAATAAAAAAACATTTATTGGGAGAGGGGAGGTAATTTATTATTATTGTCATCATTAATGTCTTAATTTTTTTTCTTTTCTTCATAGTTTTTGGTATTATTGTTTAAATTGAGAGAGAGTGTTCAGGTCTTTTTTCAGGTCTTTTTTTTTTAGAATTAGTATTTTGAGAGGTTAAGAATTAGAGGATTGCAGCCGTCTTTCATCAGGCTTTTTGAGCATTCCCCGGGCGGTTGCTTGTATATAGTTTATTTTGTAATTAGTAGTAAATAAAGCAAGTCAAGTCAAGTCAAGTCATGAATCATGATTGGAAGGCAACTAACACCCCTTCCACGCCCACCATTTCCCCAAACACATCCAATCAAAATTTTAAGACAGACATTTTGTTCAATGTAGCTGAAATACCATAGTCGATAAAACCATTTTCCATCGTCGAAAGTGATTGGAAGGCAACTAACACCCCTTCCATGCCCACCATTTCCCCAACCACATCCAATCAAAAATTAGAGATAGCCATTTTGTTCAGCATCGTTCATTTCCACATAGAAATTATTTTTTTGAGGAGGACACTCCCCCAGAGCCCTCAGAGCAAGGTTTGTAAGTTGTGCCCTGGGGGCATATAAGATTTTTATAGAAAGCGTTGTCGTAGAAACTTCAAAAATCTCATTAGATTGGAAATTTGAAGGGCTAGTTCCCTTTTTAATAGTCGAAAGGGATTGGAGGGAACCAGCCCCCCTCTCACGCCCACCCTTTACCCAAACAGATACAATCAAAATTTTTAGATAACCATTTTGTTTAACGTAGTTGAAAGTTTTGGAAATTATGTCTTTAAGGATGACACCCTCCCCCCTCCTCAGCCCTCGGGGCAAGGGTTGTAAGTTATGCCCTGGGGGCATGTAAGGTTCTTATAGAAAATATCGTCGCAGAAACTTCAAAAAGGGCTCATTTCATTGCAAATTGCTAGTGGTCCTTTTAATAATTGAAAGTAATTGGAGACTAACTAAACCCGCTTTCACAACCACCATTTCCCCAAACACATCCAATCAAAATTTTGAGATATTCATTTTGTTCAACGTAGTCAAAAGTTCTGCAAATTAGGTCTTTTAGGATGACATCCCCCCAGAGCCCTCAGGGCAAGGGTTGTAAGTTATGCCCTGGGGGCATATAAGGTTTTTATAGAAAGTGTTGTCGCAGAAACTTCAAAAAGGGCTCATTTGATTGGAAATTGAAAGGGCTAGTAACCTTTTTAATAGCAGAAAGTGAAAGGAGAGCAATTAACCCCCCTCTCACGCCCATTCAATTAAAACTTTGAGACAGTCATTTTGTTCAACGTAGTTGAAAGTTCTGGAAAATATGATTTTGAGGATGACAAACCCCCCAAACCCCTCAAGGCAAGGGTTCTAAGTTATGCCTTAGGGACATATACGGTTTTTTATAGAAAGCCTTTTCTTAGAGACTTCAAAAAAGGCTCTTTTGATTGGAAACTGAAAGGGCTAGTGCCCTTTTTAATAGTCGAAAGCTATTGGAGGGCAACTAGCCCCCCTCTCAAGCTCACCATTTCCCCAAACACATCCAATCAAAATTTTGAGATAGCTATTTTTTCAACGTAGATATAAGTTCTGTAAATTAGGTCTTTGAGGATGACACTCCCCCCAGAGCCCTCAGGGCTGAGGTTGTAAGCTATGCCCTGGGGGCATATACGGTTTTTTATGGGAAATGTAGTCGTAGAAACTTAAAAAAAGGCTCATTCAAATGGAAATTGAAATGGCTAGTGCCCTTTTAATAGTCGAAAGTGATTGGAGGGCAACTAGCCCCCCTCACGCCCATCATTTCCCCAAACACATCCAATCAAAATTTTGAGATAGCCATTTTGTTCAGCGTAGTTGATTTCCAGATAGAAAATATCTTTTTGAGGAGGACACTCCCCCACAACCCTCGGGGCAAGGGTTGTAAGTTATGCCCTGGGGGCATATAAGGTTTTTATAGAGCGCTGCAATAGAAACTTCGATGGGCTAATGCCCTTCTTAATAGTCAAAGGTGATTGGAGGAAAACTAACACCCCTCCCACGCCCACTTTTCCTCCAAAAAAATCCAATAAAAAGTTTGAGATAGCCATTGTATTCAACGTAGTTGATCCGGAAATTATGTCTTTGAGGACGACACTCCCCCCACAGCCGTCAGCGCAAGGGTTCTAAGTTATTCTTTGGGGGTATATAAGGCTTTACAGAAAGCTTTCTCTTAGAAACTTCAAAAAGGGCTCATTCGATTGGAAATTAAAAGAGCTAGTGCCCTATTTTATAGTTGAAAGTGATTGGAGGGCAACTAACGCCCCTCTCAAGCCTTCCATTTCCCCAAAAACGTCCAATCAAAATTTTGAGATAGATATTATTTTAAATGTTTATTTTAAATAATTATTTTAAGTGTTTTCTTACTAAGAGGGTCTGGAGGGGGAGTATATGTGTGGGATGCAATAAACGTCCAGTTAGGGGCTCAGGACCATAAGAAGTGGTACCAAAAGTGCCGTTATTAGTGCTATATGGCACTTTTGGACTGTAAAATTGATAAAAAGAACGTAGATATGAGTAATAGGTTTAAAATGAGCGATTAAGCATCTCTCTATGATGTTTTGGTAGCACGCTAGGCCTGATGAAAAAATAGAAACAAAACGGGAGACAGATCAGTGATACCGAAGAAAAAAAGTGATTTTCCTTTTTGTTCAAGGAGGGGGACCTTTCCCTGTACAAGGTTTTCGACCTTGTTGATTCCAAAAGTACACTTTTTATTTTGATCTGACGCCGTTTTCGAGGGGTTTAATTGCAATAAATTTATTTTTGCAATAAACTTTTACTTTACAGAAACTAAGAAAAAATGTATTTAAAAAAAGCAATTGTGAAAGTTAAAAGATAATTTTTGTCCATAAATTTCTGCGTGTTCATTTTACAGACAAGAAAGCTCAACTTATTTCAAAGTAAAAATATATTTCCTTATTCCTTAAAGCACGTAGATATGAGAAATAGCTTTTGAATGGGCCATTAAGAATCTCTTTATGATTTTCTGGTAGCCCGCTAGACCTGTTGAAAAAAAAAACAAAAAAATGGGAGAGAGATCAGTGCTACCAATGCAAAAAACTGATTTTCCTTGTTGTCCAGGGAGGGGGACTGTAACTTCCCTGTACAAGGTTTTGACCATTTTGATTCAAATGGTACACTTTTCATTTTGATCTGACGCCATTTTCGAGGGGTTTGAGGCTTTTTTCGAAATAGACATTTTGAGATAGACATTATTTTAAATATTTATTTTAAATAATTATTTTAAATGTTTTTACTTATAACTTTAAGAAAACAGAAATTGATAAAGATTTAAAGGAATAAATATCCGCATATGTATACTAAACTGACAATATACATGTTTTTCAGTAGATTCAGTTGAATTTTTTCAGTAAAGTACAAACTATATTCTGGCTTTTAGAAAGCAAAGGGTTTATAACCCTACTCAGACTAATTTTATCTCCTTTTCATTTTGACTTATTTTAATTTTTGTTTGTTTTGGATTTTATTTATTTATTGATACTGATTTGTGGTAGTTGTACGATTGGGAGGTTATTTGATTTTATTTTTGTTCATTTTTTGTTTAATGGTGCTCTTTTTTTAAAACATATTTTGTGCAAATTTTTTTTTGAATGATAATAATAGATAATAAAACATTGGAGCCGTATGGCCTTTACTATAGGCAACGCTATAGCGTTGCCTCTTAAAATTTGTTAATGTTAAGAAAAACTTGCTACATCCAGCAGAAAACTTGTTAGCGTAAACAGAAAATTGTTACTTCTAAGAGAAATTTGTTATATTTTACGGAAAACTTGCTACTATTAGAAAAAATTGTTTACTATTAAAAGAAACCTGTTACTTCCAAGAGAAATTTGATAGCATTAAGTAAAACTTTGTTAGTATTAAAGAAAAAAGCTGTTACTTCTAAGAAAAAACTTGTTATTATTACGTAAACTTTGTTAGTATTAATGAAAAACTTGTTTTTTTATAAGAAAAAAATTTGTTAGTGTTAAGAAAAACTTCCTACTTCTAATAGAAAACGTGTTAGCGTAAACAGAAAATTTTTACTTCTAATAGAAATTTGTTATCTTTGACGGAAAACTTACTGCTTTTAGAAATAATTTCTGACTATTAAGAAAAACCTGTTACTTCCAAGAGATATTTGATAGTATTAAGTAAAACTTTGATAGTATTAAGGAAAGAACTTATTACTTCTAATGTGAATTAACAGCTTTCCTTAATACCAATAAAGTTTTACTTAATTCTAACAAATTTATTCACAGAAGTAACAACTTTTTTCTCAATAATGACAAAGTTTTACTTAATGCTATAGAATTTCCTTTGGAAGTATCAGGTTTCCCTTAATAGCAGCAATTTTTTTCTAATGGCAGCAAGTTTTCCGTCAAAGATAACAAGTGTATCTTAGAAGTAACAATTCTCTGTTTATGCTAACAAGTTTTCTGTTAGAAGTAGCAAGTTTTTTCTTAACACTAACGAATTGTTTTATTAGAAGTAACAACTTTGTTCCTTAATCCTTAAAGTAACAACTTTGTTCCTTAATACTAACAAATTTTTCTTAGAAGTAATTACTTTTCCATTATTACAAACAAAGTTTCACTTAATACTATCAAATTTCTCCTGGAAGTAGCAGGTTTTTCTTAATAGTAAGAAATTGTTTTTCAATAGTGTCAAGTTTTCCGCCAAAGATAACAAATTTCCCTTAGAAGTAGAAATTTTTTGTTTACGCTATCAAGTTTTCTAAGAGAAAACTTGTTAATGTAAAACAAAAATTGCTGTTAAAAAGTTGTTACTTCTAAGAAAAAATTTGTTAGTATTAAGTAAAACTTTGTTAGTGTTGAGATAAAAACTTGTTACTTCTAAGAAAATTTTTTTTGCGTTAAGGAAAACGTGCTACTTCTAACTGAAAACTTGCTAACGTAAATAAGAAATCGTTACTTCTAAGAGATACTTGTTATCTTTGACGGAACACTTGCTGCTATTAGAAAAAATTTCTTACTGTTACGAAAATTCTATTATTTCCAAGAGAAATTTGATAGTTTTAAGTAAGACCTTGTTAGTATTAAGGAAAAAGTTGCTACTTCTAAAAAGAAATTTGTTATGTAAAACTTTTTTAGGATTACGGGAAAAAAGTTGTTATTTCTATGAAAAATTTGTTAGTGTCAAGAAAAACTTGCTACTTCTAACAGAAAACTTGTTACTCTAAACAGAAAATCGTTACTTCTAAGAGATACTTGTTATCTTTGACGGAAAACTTGCTGCTATTAAAAAAAATTTCTTACTGTTACGAAAAACCTGTTACTTCCAACAGAATTTGACAGTATTAAGTAAAACTTTGTTAGTATTAAGAAAAAAGTTGTTACTTCTAAGAAGAAATTTGTTAGTTTCAAGAAAAACTTGCTACTTCTAACAGAAAACTTATTAGCATGAACAGAGAATTGTTACTCCTAAGAGAAATTTGTTATCTTTGACGGAAAACTTGCTGCTATTTGATTGCAAGGGGATGCCGTAGTACGGACTTGCGAATTTTTTGGAGATGGCGCCAATGAAGCCTTCAACGCATCGCTTGCCGGGGTTGCCGTAGTATGGGTTGGACTCTTTATATTGACTTGCATTTTGACGTTTCGTGGAAATATATTTAACCATGCAGGTCTCCACTCCCTAATTGCACCCTGTGTGGTTTGGTCTAGCAAAAATTGGAATAGGCAATTCCGGCCGTTTCCACCTGACTACCACAATGAGGAAACCGCAGTATGATTTCTCCTAAGTTTAACTAGGGACGGAAGACTAGACTAACCTGATGGGGGGACCACGCCTCCCAAACCATCAGGACCATCCAGATGAGTAGAGCTGCATAAGAAAAAGGGGTCGCCAAAATGCAGGTTTCGCCTCGTGACGTTCACAAAGCGTTAACTAGTGTGACGAGTGCACGACCGAAAAATACTCAATTGTACAGCCTGTGCCTGTACAGTTTCAGGATTTAATGCATAACCTTGTATGAGCATGACCCTTCATGTTTCAATTAAGTTGAGGAACACTGTGCAGATGCAGCTAGTTTTATCTTACAAACATTCAGGCTGTCTAATCTCTGAGCCTTCCACAATGCTGTTGATTCGAGTTTCTGAAACTCATATTATGTCTATGTTGTAACGCAACAATTTCCCAGCGATAAATGACTGGGTCGTTAGGCTTTTCATCGAGCAGACGTTCCAGCACCCTACACTGAGGGGTTGTCTATGTTTCCGAAGTAGTACATCAGCTTGCCAATACTTCGGAGAAGGCGCTGATGAAACCTTCAACGCATCGCTTGCCGGGGATGCTGTAGTATGGGCTTGCCAATTTTTAGGAGAAGATGTCAATGAAATCTTCAACACATCGCTTCCCGGGGATGCCGTAGTAGGGGTTGGACTCTTTATTTTGACTTGCATTTGGACGTTTCGGGGAATTATATTTAACCATGCAGGTCTCCACTCCCTGATGGCACCCTCGCTGTTTAGCATAGCAAGAATTGGAATAGGCAATTCCGGCCGTTTTTACCTGACTACCACGATGAGGAAACCGCAGTAGGATTTCTCCTCTATATTTAACTAGGGACGGAAGACAAGTCTAACCTGACTGGGGGACCACACCTCCCAAACCATCAGAACCATCCAGATAAGTAGAGCTGTGTAGGAAAATGTGATCGCCAAAATTCAGGTTTTGCCTCGTGACGTTCACAAACGTTAACTAGTGTGACGAGTCCACGACTGAAAAATACTCAATTGTACAGCCTGTGCCTGTACAGGTTCAGGATTTAATGCATAGCCTTGTATGAGCATGACCCTTCATATTTCAATTAAGTTGGGGAACACTGTGCAGATGCAGCTAGTTTTTATCTTACAAACATTCAGGCTGTCTAATCTCTGAGCCTTCCACAACGCCGTTGATTCGAGTTTCTGAAACTCATATTATGTCTATGTTGTAACGCAACATTTCCCCAGCGATAGATGACTGGGTCGTTAGGCATTTCATCGAGCAGACGTTCCATTACCCTACACTGAGGGGTTGTCTATGTTTCCTAAGTAGTACATCAGCTTGCCAATTCTTCGGAGAAGGCGCTGATGAAACCTTCAACGCATCGCTTGCCGGGGATGCTGTAGTATGGGCTTGCCAATTTTTAGGAGAAGGAGCTAATGAAACCTTCAACGCATCGCTTTCCGGGGATGTCGTAGTAGGGGTTGGACTCTTTATTTTGACTTGCATTTGGACGTTTCGTGGAAATATATTTAACCATGCAGGTTTCCACTCCCTGATGGCACCCTCGCTGTTTAGCATAGCAAGAATTGGAATAGGCAATTCTGGCCGTTTTTACCTGACTACCACGATGAGGAAACCGCAGTAGGATTTCTCCTCTTTGTTTAACTAGCGACGGAAGACAAGACTAACCTGATGGAGAGACCACACCTCCCAAACCATCAGGACCATCCAGATAAGTAAAGCTGTGTAGGAAAACGTGATCGCCAAAATTCAGGTTTTGCCTCGTGACGTTCACAAACGTTAACTAGTGTGACGAGTGCACGACTGAAAAACACTCAGTTGTACAGTCTGTATCTGTATAGGCTCAGGATATAATACATAGCCTTGTAAGTGCATGACCCTTCATGTTTCAATTAAGTCAGGGAACACTGTGCAGATGCAGCTAGTTTTTATCTTACAAACATTCAAGCTGTCAAAATGCCAATCTTGAATATGATTTGTCAGTGCACATGGGTGTTCAAAAACAATGTATTTAAGGCAAATTACATGAGATAGGAACAAAGGGGAAATATTTTTACAATAAAAAAGGGGTAATCAATTATTATTTACTGTATGAAATGTCATTCTTAAGTATGATTTAAATAAGGTGCTATTCTTTAAATTCATATCGTATAAGTATACAAGCTTTCAAAATGTCAGTAGGGGAAGGGGTGGCAGCCCTAACGGGACTCCCTATATGGGCATTGAATACTAACGGGAGTGACGCAACACGCTCATTGAATACGACTGGTACAAGACCACATCCTCTTTCTAGGTCAATGACAGGGTTAGATTACGACCCAGGACGATGTGATACCATCAGACCAGACTTTTTAGAGGCGTTTGTTTGAATGTACGTAATTTCTATGTTGAAATCAAAATGCCGTTCTATTTGCTACGGCATATGGGGTGTTGTATATATCGATCATGCTTATCTGCATAGGCCCGACTTTCATGGAATGTTAGCTTTGAAACATGACATAAATGCTAGAATATTAAGCAGGACTCTAAAGAGATAGAAATTTGTGACTTAACACTAAAAAAGTTGAAAGTAGTAGATTCATCAAGATGGCATAGCTTTACTTCTCGACTATGCTCTTTATAATACACAAGTACCATCGAGCAGTGTTATCAATATAAAATATGCAATAAAAGAGATAGAAATTTGCGACTTAACGCTAAAAAAGTTGAAAGTAATAGACTAATCACTATTAAGATGACCTTGTGACTTGCAATAGCTGTACATCTCGGCTTTGGTCGCTATAATAGACAATTAAACAATATGGGATTAGTGAGATGGCTATGGAATTGAACATAAAGGACAGGAACCAGCAATGACTCTAGCCACCAAGGACCTCAACCTCCAAGGTCCCCTCTCCTCAACCTCCAAGAGGCCCCCTCCCTCCATCGGTTTGGACCCATCCCCAGTTTTTTCAATACTTTTTTGAAGTTTATTCTTTTTAACCTGATAGTTTCATTTCAACTTTTTTTACATGTCTTAGAATGAACAAGTACACAATATGGTATTAGTGAGATGGTTATGGATTTGAACATCAAGGACCACAACCAGCAACGACCCTAGCCACCAAGGACCTCAACCTCCAAGGCCCCTCTCCCCAACCTCCAAGGGGCCCCCTCCCTTCATCTTTTTGGGCCGATCCCCCCATTTTTTTACTTTTTGAAGTTTATTTTCTTTAACATGATAATTTTATTTCAATTTTTTTTTACATTTCTTAGAATAGACAAGTACACAATATGGTATTAGTGAGATGGTTATGGATTTGAACATCAAGGACCACAACCAGCAGTGATCTTAGCCACCAAGCACCTCAACCTCCAAGGCCCCTCTCCCTAACCTCCAAGGGGCCCCTTTCCTTCAATTTTTTGGGCCAATCCCCCAGGTTTTTTATACTTTATTGAAGTTTATTTTTTTAACATGATATTTTTTCAACTTTTTTTACATGTCTTAGAATGAACAAATACACAATATGAGATTAGTGCGACGATTATGAGTGAGAACCATCAAGGACCGCAAGCACCAATGACCCTAGCCACCAAGGGCCTCAATATTCATGGGTTCCCTCTCTCCAACCTCCAAGGGCCCCCTCCCTCCAACTTTTTTTGAGGACACCCCCCATTTTTAATATAGAGGGTCCATTAAGAGTTATAAATGTGTAAAACAGGTTATCAGAACGTCATTTCAAATTTCATCCAGAAAATTATGAGAAAATTTAAATAAGTAACAAACTCTTTCTTGTATTCACCACTTGGATACACAATACTGAAACTTCATTCAAGAAATTATAGAAAAAATGTAAGTGACTAACAAACTCTTTCCTGAATTGCCTCTTGGATACAAAATACACGCCTCTTGGATACACAATACAGAAATGTCATTCAAGAAATTATGACAAAAAAATTGTAAATAAGTATCAAACTCTTTCTTGAATTTGCCTCTTTGGTACACAATACAGAAATTTCATTCAAAAATTATGAAAAAATTGTAAGTAAGTAATAAACTCCTTCTTGACTTCACCTCTTGGATAAACAATACAGAAATTTTATTCAAGAAATAACGAAAAATTGTAAGTAAGTAACTAAGTGTTTCTTGAATTCGCCTCTTGCATACACAATACAGAAATTTTAATCAAGAAACTATGAAAAAGGTGTAAGTAAGTAACCAACTGTTTTTTGAATTCACATTTTGGAATTTCATTCAAGAACTTATGAAAAATTGTAAGTAAGTAACAAACTCTTTTCTGAATTCGCCTCTTGGTTAAACGATACAGAAATTTCATTCAAGAAATTATAAAAATGTAAGTTAATAGCAAACTCCTTCTTGACTTCACCTCTTGGATAAACAATACAGAAATTTTATTCAAGAAATAACGAAAAATTGTAAGTAAGTAACTAAGTGTTTCTTGAATTCACCTCTTGGATACACAATACAGAAATTTTATTCAAGAAATTATGAAAAAATTGCAAGTAAGTAGCAAACTCCTTCTTGGATACACAATACAGAAATTTTATTCAAGAAATAACGAAAAAATTTTTAAATAAGTATCCAAGTGCTTCTTGAATTTACCTCTTGTAATTTCATTTAAGAAATTATGAAAAATTGTAAGTAAGTAACAAACTCTTTCTTGATTTCACCTCTAGGATGCACAATACAGGAATTTCATTCGAGAAATTATGAAAAAAATTGTAAGAAGTAGCAAAACTCCTTCTTGGATACACAATACAGGAATTTTATTCAAGAAATAACAAACAAAATTGTAAGTAAGTAACCAAGTGTTTCTTGAATTCACCTCTTGGAATTTCATTCAAGAAATTATGAAAAATTGTAAGTAAGTAACAAACTCTTTTCTGAATTCGCCTCTTGGTTAAACGATACAGAAATTTCATTCAAGAAATTATAGAAAAAATGTAAGTAACTAACAAACTCTTTCCTGAATTTGCCTCTTGGATACACAATACACGCCTCTTGGATACACAATACAGAAATGTCATTCAAGAAATTATGACAAAAAAATTGTAAATAAGTATCAAACTCTTTCTTGAAATTGCCTCTTAGGTACACAATACAGAAATTTCATTCAAAAATTATGAAAAAATTGTAAGTAAGTAATAAACTCCTTCTTGACTTCACCTCTTGGATAAAACAATACAGAAATTTTATTCAAGAAATAACGAAAAATTGTAAGTAAGTAACTAAGTGTTTCTTGAATTCGCCTCTTGCATACACAATACAGAAATTTTAATCAAGAAACTATGAAAAAGGTGTAAGTAAGTAACCAACTGTTTTTTGAATTCACTTTTTGGAATTTCATTCAAGAACTTGTGAAAAATTGTAAGTAAGTAACAAACTCTTTTCTGAATTCGCCTCTTGGTTAAACGATACAGAAATTTCATTCAAGAAATTATAAAAAATGTAAGTTAATAGCAAACTCCTTCTTGAATTCACCCCTTGGATACAAAATACAGAAATTTTATTCAAGAAATAACGAAAAATTGTAAGTAAGTAACCAAGTGTTTCTTGAATTCACCTCATAGATAGACAGTACAGAAATTTTATTCAAGAAATTATGAAAAAATTGCAAGTAAGTAGCAAACTCCTTCTTGGATACACAATACAGGAATTTTATTCAAGAAATAACAAACAAAATTGTAAGTAAGTAACCAAGTGTTTCTTGAATTCACCTCTTGGAATTTCATTCAAGAAATTATGAAAAATTGTAAGTAAGTACCAAACTCTTTCTTGAATTCACCTCTTGGATACAAAATACAGAAATTTCATTCAAGAAATTATGAAAAAAATTGTAAGTAAGTAGCAAACTCCTTCTTGAATTATCCTCTTGGATACACAATATAGAAATTTTATTCAAGGAATTACGAGAAAATTGTAAGTAAGTAACCAAGTGTTTCTTGAACTCACCTCTTGGACACACAATAAAGACATTTAATTCGAGAAATTATTGAAAAATTGTAAGTAATTAACCAACTGTTTCTCGAATTCACCTCTGGATACACAATACAGAAATTTCAACCAAGAAACTATGAAAAATTGTAAGTAAGTTAGTAAAACACTCTTTCTTGAATTCACCTCTTGGATACACAATACAGAAATTTCATTCGAGAAATTATTAAAAATTATAAGTAAGTAACAAACTCTTTCTTGATCATTCAAGAAATAATGAAAAAAATTGTAAGTAAGTAGCAAACTCCCTCTTGAATTCACCTCTTGGATACACAATATGGAAATTTTATTCAAGAAATAACAAAAAATTGTAAGTAAGTAATCAAATTTTTCTTGAATTCACCTCTTAGATACACAGTACAAAAATTTCAATCAAGAAACTATGAAAAAATTGTAAGTAAGTAACACACTGTATCCTGAATTCACCTCTTGAATGCACAATACCGAAATTTCATTCGAGAAATTATGAAAAATTGTAAGTAAGTAGCAAACTCTTTCTTGAATTCATGTTTTGAATGCACAATATTGAAATTTTATTCAAGGAATTATGAAAAAACTTTAAGTAAGTAACAAACTCTTTCTTGAATTCACCTCTTGTATGCACAATAAAGACATTTCATTCTAGAAATTATGAAAAAGTGTAAGTGTGTAACCAACTGTTTCTTGAATTCACCTCTTGGATACACAATGCAGAAATTTCAATGAAGAAACTATGAAAAATTGTAAATAAGCAACAAACTCTTTCTTGAATTCACTTCTTGTATGCCCAATACAGAAATTTCATTCGAGAAATTATGAAAAATTATAAGTAAGTAGAAAAACCCGTCGTGAATTCACCTCTTGGATACATCATACAGAAATTTCAATCAAGAAACTATGAAAATTGTAAGTAAGTAACAAACTCTTTCTTGAATTCACCTCTTGAATATACAATATAGAAATTTTATTCAAGGAATTATGAAAAAACTGTAAGTGAGTAACAAACTCTTTCTTGATCATTCAAGAAATTATGAAAAAATTGTAAGTAAGCAGCAAACTCCCTCTTGAATTCACCTCTTGGATACACAATACAGAAATTTTATTCAAGAAATAACAAAAAATTGTAAGTAATGTGACTTAGAAAGTCCCATTTATGACAAAATTATTAATTCTGATCGTTTTTACATACATCCACAAAGTTATATTGTGCAATTGAATAGAGTCTTCGATAACAATCAAACTGGAAAGCGATCAGCCTTTAAAAGTGCTTTACGCAAAATGAAATTCTGAAATACCATTTAGACTTGTGTTTTTTATTCAGTTACCCTTTCACCGTTACTAGGAAAGGGTCGTCCAATTTTAGTTTGGTGTTTTTATTTTAAGGTTTGGTTTTTACATTTTTATCAGTTTTATTCTGCACTGAGGACGGTCAAGCGGAGGTCTTGACCGAAATATTTGCATAATTTTTCAATTTTTTCACTGGCTGTTAATTGTCCTCGTTTCCTTTCTTCGCAATTTTTTGTTTATCATAATTTTTTGAATGAAATTTCTGTATTGTGCATCCAAGAGGCATGTATTGTGTACCCAAGAGGCAAATTCAGGAAAGAGTTTGCTAGTTACTTACAGTTTTTCCGTAATTTCTTGAATGAAATTTCAGTATTGTGTATCCAAATGGTGAATGCAAGAATGAGTTTGTTACTTACTTACAATTTTCTCATAATTTCCTGGATGAAATTTGACATGACATTCTGATAACTTTTTTCTTACACACGTATAACTCTTAATGGAGCTTCTATATTAAAAATGGGGGGTATCCTCAAAATAAGTTGGAGGGAGGGGTTCCTGGAGGTTGGGGAGAGGGGACCCTTGGAGGTTGAGATCCTTGGTGGCTAGGGTTATTGGTGCTTGCGGTCCTTGATGGTTCATATTCATAATCGTCTCACTAATCTTATATTGTGTACTTGTCCATTCTAAGACAAATAAAAAACGTTGAAAAAATTATCATGTTAAAAAAAATAAACTTCAAAAAAGTATAAAAAAATAGGGGGGATTGGCCCAAAATGTTGGAGGAAAGGGGCCCCTTGGAGGTTGGGGAGAGGTGACCTTGGAATGGATAGGGTCGTTACTTGTTGCGGTCCTTGATGGTTCAAATCTATAATCGTCTCGCCAATCCAATATTGTGTACTTGTTAATTCTAAGACATGTAAGAAAAAGTTGAAATAAAATTATGATGTTAAAAAAATAAACTTCAAAAAGTATAAAAAATGGGAGGATAGGCTCAAAAAGATGGAGGGAGGGGGCCCATTTGAGGTTGGGGAGAGGGGACCTTGGAGGTTGAGGTCCTTGGTGGCTAGGGTCATTGCTGGTTGCGGTCTTTGATGTTAAAATCCATGACCATCTCACTAATCCCATATTGTGTACTTGTCTATTCTAAGACATGTAAAAAAAGTTGAAATAAAATTATTATGTTAAAAAAAAATAAAAAGTATTTAAAAAATGGGGATATGGGCCCAAAAAGATGGAGGGAGGGGGCCCCTTGGAAGTTGGGGAGAAGGGCCTTGGAGGTTAAGGTCCTTGGTGGCTAGGGTCATTGCTGGTTGCGGTCCTTGATGTTCAAATCCATAACCATCTCACTAATCACATATTGTGTACTTGTCTATTCTAACACATGTAAAAAAAAGTTGAAATCAAATTATCATATTAAAAAAATAAAGTTCAAAAAGGTATAAAATAGGGGGGGGGGGGCAAAAAGATGGAAGGAGGGGGCCCCATGGAGGTTGGGGATAAGGGACCTTGGGGGTTGATGTCCGTGGTGGCTAGGGTCATTGCTGGTTGCGGTCCTTGATGTTCAAATCCATAACCATCTCACTAATCCCATATTGTGTACTTGTTCATTCTAAGACATGTAAAAAACGTTAAAATAAAATTATCATGTTAAAAAAATTAAACTTCAAAAAAGTATAAAAAATGGGGGAATGGGCCCAAAAAATGGAGGGAGGGGGCCCCTTGGAGGTTGGGGAGAGGAAACCTTGGAGGTTGAGGTCCTTGGTGGCTAGGGTAATTGCTGGTTGCGGTCCTTGATGCTCAAATCCATAACCATCTCACTAATCCCATATTGTGTACTTGTCTATTATAGCAACCAAAGCCGAGGAGTAAAGCTATGTCAAGTCACAAGGTCATCTTGAGAGTGATGAGTCTATTACTTTCAAATTTTTAAGCGTTAAGTCACAAATTTCTATCTCTTTTATTGCATATTTTATATTGACAACACTGCTCGATAGTTCTTGTTTATTATACAGAACATAGTCGAGAAGTAAAGCTATGTCATCTTGATGAGTCTATTGCTTTCAACTTTTTTAGTGTTAAGTCACAAATTTTTATCTCTTTAGAGTCCCGCTTAATATTCTAGCATTTATGTCATGTTTCAAAACTAACAGTCCATGAAAGTCGGGCCTGTGCAGATAAGCATGATCAATATATACAACGCCCCACATGCCTTAGCAAATAAAACGGTATTTTGATTTCAAAATAGAAATTACGTGAATTCAAACACACCTCTAGAAAGTCTGGTCTGATGATGTCACATCGTCCTGGTCGTAATCTAACCCTGTCATTGACCTAGAAAGAGGATGCGGTCTTGTACCGGTCGTAATCAATGAGCGTGTTGCGTCATTCCCGTTAATATTCAATGCCCATATATGGAGTCCCTATAGGACTTGCACCCCTTCCCTACTAATGTCAATCACAAATATTATTTATTTGCGCAGAGACGTGTGCAAAAACACTCGCCTTTAACTTCCAGGCATTCCAGCTGCCTAAATTACATAACTGATGTCCTGAGAGGGGTTGATCTTTAGTTGGTGTCAAGTGTAAAATGTGCAGGAAAGAGACTGTCCTAGTATTGTACCTTTATCTTACTTCTTGGATTTTATATATTAGCTTCTATCTTAGCATTTTTTTTCGTTAATACAAATTATTGCTTTTACTAAAAAAAAGAGATTGATTCGAGAAACGTCGACGTTCATACTTTTAAAGGTCCTTTAGGCATGGATTCCTTACATATTTGAATTAAATAGAATCTTTAGCACAAGGTTTGGCAAAAAAACGTGTCCGTTAAAGTAGAAAAGCTAACAAATGTGGATATTCTATGAAATTTTTTCAGTCCTCTAATCTTGTTAATTGTCATTATTTTTTTGAATAACAAATAATAGCCGGCCTGTTTAAAATATACTTCGTTTTCAGTAGAGCCCAAATGACCCAAAGCCATTTTTAGGTTTAGAGAGGGGAGAGGTTAGACCAATTAATCTTTGTGGTAGGTCTTATTTGTAAAGTTTGACTAGCTTTGAATATTATTTTGTGATCGATATTACGGTAAATCCACGCTACTGAAAATACAAGTTGGTTTCAGCAAAGTACAAATCCACCCTTCAACTTTTAAAGGGCATAGGAGGGACGTAGTAGTACGAGTCTGGTATTTCGCTTTTGTTTTGATTTTGAATCCGATTCAATCATGTCTTGATTTAAGTTTTATTTATTCGTTATTCGTTAAGCTTGAGTAATTATTTGACTTTTACGAGTTTGTTTGAGCTAGATTTATAGACATCTGCTGCCTACACTGTGAAGCAATAATTTTTGTTAGTTTTTATTTTCCACTTCCCTCTTTGCTTCCAGCAGGAAAACTTGGCTCTTTTTGGTGTTAATAGTAGATATGGTTGATCATGATTGTTTATATGTTTGTCTCACATGGTACATCTTTTCAGTTACCTTTCTCCTTTGCGATGTTCAAGGACGAATTTTGGAAAAGAGAAGTTTGACTAGCAACATTGAATATAAAGGTAACCTTTAATGACAATAGTCGTGTGACTGAAGAAGATTAATATATAGGAGCCCCTGCAATCGTGTTGACTAATCAAAACATATTACTTTTTTTTCTTTTTTTTTGCTGTTTTCTTTGCATAGACAAGATGGTCGTTGAAACTCGCAAAGAAACATACTACTGTAGAAGATTGAAAGCTGCATTACATTTTTAAAGGATAAGGGGATTGAAAGATAATCGCCTTTCCTTACTTTCCCATTTCCCCTTAGCAGTCCACCTAAACGTCTCCCACCTGCCCCGAAGGGCATAGACACCAATTTCAAACAAGAGAACAGAAAGGTCTGAAAATCATCCAGGCAGCCCCAAGCGTAAGGACATCAAATGATGAAATTGCATTATTTGATGCATGGAACCTCATGAACGGGAATTGCTGTAAATATAAATTAATTTAAAAAAACAAAGTTTTTCCGAGGGAAGTAAAGAGCGAAGTTGAAACTTAAAACAAACAAAAATCATTACTTCACAGCCTATCTAACATATATAAATAACACTAGTACAAATAAACCAACTAATTATGTTTCCCTATGCTTTTGGGATTATACAAAACTAACGCTATACTGAAAACGCAAAATAATATAGAAGTTTTGGTACAGTAAAAGCAAACCAATTAAGGTCACTATTTATAGAATCAAAATATTATCATTCCCTTTTAGGATCAATTCCTTTTAAGATAAAGCAACAATCCATTTTATGATTTAACTTTATTTTTTACGTTTAATTTGGTATCACTTCTGCACAATGGCTCAGTTCAATGACTGGTTCTTGTTTTGGTTCTGAAAAGGACAATCTGTCATGGACAATTTGTCATGATCAGTTTGTACACAAGTTCGAAGTAAGGCCATCTTGATAGCATTAGGACTATAGACTAGCTTTAGAAATTGTATCATAGCTTGAAATTCACTCTTGTATAGAGGGAAACAATCGGATTTCCAGAGTTAATATTATGTATTATTTGATCTCCATTTCAAGTGATACTAAAGAATATTTCTTACAATTTAAGACTGTATATTACCACTATTGATATTATACCTGGTGAGAGCAAAATGCTGCTTGATAAACCAATCCAATATTTCTGTATGCTGTTCAATTACTTCGCGGTTACTAAAAAATATTTAGTTTTACGCTTATGTTTTTAAGATAACTTAATTGTATACTGAAAGTTACCAATGTTACAACTGGTGTAAGACTATGGAAAGCTTTATAGATTCGTTTAGTATTGTCAGGCTACACACTCACTTTTGACTCTTAAATCAATAATCCTGTTTTTGTACTTGACTATTGGGTTTTCAGTAAAGCGCTAGTTTTGTATAATCCTAAAAACATGGCGAAACATAATTAGTTGGTTTATTTGTACTAGTACTATTCATATATGTTAGATAGGCTGTGAAGTAATAATTTTTGTTCGTTTTAAGTTTCAACTTCGCTCTTTACTTCCCTCGGAAAAACTTTGTTTTTCTAAATTAATCTTTGTTCATTTTTTTATTAAAATTTAATGTAGAAACAACGTTGTCATGATCTTTTTTATTTATTAATTAAAAAGACTTTTTCCACAAAATAAGTTTTTTAAAGAAAATTAAAGAACTCTATTAAATAAAAAATGAGCAAAAATAAAATCATATAATCTACCAAGCGTGAAACTACCACAAATCAGCATCGATAAATAAATGAAACCAAAAACGAACAGAAATTACAATAAATAACCGAGTCAAACTCAAAACGAGCAGAAATAAATATAAGTTGGGCGCAAAACCCCTATGCCTTCCCAAGGCCAGAACATAATTTGTGCTATACTGAAAAGAATATAAATGTTTTTACTTTTATAAATTTAATAAATCAAATAATATTAACATTTTGATTACTAAATATCAGTATATGTATATTATACTGACACTGCACATTCATTTGTATTTTTCAGTAAAGTAGAAAATTTTGTTCTGGCCTTGGGAAGGCATAGGGGTTTTGCGCCCAACAGTAGAGATGCATCAGAAGGTCCCACGAGAACACCATATATGGGCATAGAACCACGTGGTTTATGGTTTGTGTCAGTGAGAATGAAAAAACAGGAACTTTGTCACATTTATGTCTGTTTTCTTGGATGGTTATGTGTGTTGGTCGATTTATTTGATATTTTTCATGGATGGTTATGGATGATTTATGGTTTTTGTCAGTGAGAATGAAAAAACAGTATTTTTCGCACTTGAAAAACAGGAATTTTGTCACTTTTATGGATGTTTGTTGTCAGTGAGAATGGAAAAAAACAAGAACTTTCTCACTTTCATGGATTATTGAGTCTAATGGGAACAGGTCAATGACACTTCCTTCTTGTTGTTGCTCGATGCAAATGTTATGATCCAGAAATAGTATTTGTTGTTGTTGCTCGAGGCGAATGTTATGAGTTTCCAGGAAACAGTTAGATCGCGTGTTTCCTTCTCAGCCAATCAGAGGGCTTGTTTACATATTAGCGGTGGAGGGAATATAAGGAAAGGATTTTTGTTATAGTTTTATAAGTCTGTGAATAGAATTCAAAGGAGTGAGAAGAACAGTTTTGACTTTACTCATTTGGATATATATTTGTAATAATGAGTGGAATGTTTACACTATTAGAAGTTGATAGTGGAGTTGATGGTAATAATACAAGAGCACCAAACATTGCGGTGGAAATTACGAAAGGATCGCGGCTTTGTCTGGAATGGGATGCAGTATATGCAAGATATGTGATATCCTTGAGCAAATTTAAAATGGAAGATCAATTATGTTTCGCCGCAAAAGTTGATAAAGCACATGTGAATAGACTTCAGTGTGCTTTAAGTGCATTAGTGAAAATAAGACAATAAACTCTATCGCTAATTGTACATGCATAGTATTATTGATGTTGTTGTAATTATTCAATAAAATTGTTTCGAAATCGAAAATGTTCCCTTTCTTTTCTGGTTAGGGCCAACGAATCAGGCTCAGTCTAGAGTCAGCAGTCAGAGTGAAAGGACTGAAAAATGAATAAATTTGAGAAAGAGAGAATTAGATCAAATCTAGCGTTTATGGAAAAACATTTGATCTTGGATGATGATTTTCTCGAGTTATCTCTTCAATGCAGGATATTCTCTCAGGGAACACTTGACAATATAATGAAAACTGATTCTCCCCCATTGGACTATTGTATGAAACTTTTAAAATGTAATTCAAATGCTTATACTCAATTTATTGATATATTAATTGGAACAAGGCAGAATCATACTGTGGATATACTTTTGAAATCATTGCCAATGTAGATGGCTCCTCCGTCATTCGAAAGAGGTAACGTTACAGAGTTACTCCTCTCCCTTTCCTCCACTTTGAATTTATCGAGCGAGGACGATCAGTTTCGTTTTAGTTGTGAGAGAGTTGACATCGGAAACCAAAAAATGTTCTATATATGTCCATTGTGCTTGTACACTCTTGGCAGTTGGACTCAATGTGAAAATTGTACAATTATTGATGACTATAGTGAAAAGTGTAAATTATGTAATCCTTGTAAATTACATAGAGGCTATGCAGTACAAATTAAAGGATGTAATTCATGTCTTGAAGAGGTGTGTGACTCTCACCCTAGAGGGCACCTGTGCTCCAATTGTCACTATGATAAATGTGATCAGTGGGAGAATACTTACCCCGCTATGATTGGAAAGAATCCTAAACGTGATTTTAGTTTATTTCTACGAGATTGGTATCGTCGCGGATTTAAATTATTCTGGGAAGAGGAATCTGGTCTACGATTCAACTGTTGGGGTAACAAGACAATCTGGTTTCTACGTCATCGCTGTGACGACACTGCCTACTATGACTATAAACCAAGTGATTTTTATTTGGCAGTTACCGAATGTGATTCACCACTTGAAAACACTGTATGTGATATTGCTTCAAATAGACAGATTGAAACTCGTGAATTTCATAATATGAATGAACATAGTATGATTGACTATACAAAGAGATATGACAAGAGTGAAGTTACATTGTACTGCAGAAAATGTGACCCCGACTTTGCAGTCAATCAAGATCAATATACAGTGAATCCAAATGATTTACCAGCATTAGTGGTTCACGACAGTTGCCTATACACCGATGAAGAAATCTAAAAGTGAAGATTTAAAGACATTGTTGTATATATACACTTTATTAATAAACAAATTCGCAAACATTTTTTAAGCACTTTACTCTTAGGGCACTGAAATCAATATTAAATACACTTGTAAGTATATTTTCCACTAGAAAGTCGTTCAGACGTGGATTGTCACCATAAATGTGGAGAAACTGCTTGTAAGTGTAGCCACGACATCGGAACACAAAATATAGTAGCGCATGGAAGCCACAGCTTTTAGTCGTTAGATCCTGCACCCTCTTTCGATTTTGAATAATAGTTTTCCCACTGCTCTCAATATAGTTGCTGATGTGAGGTGTGTAGAATGTATAGGGTAGACCAAGAGGATCAAAAAATTCAATCGTCTTCATTGTTTGATAGATGCACAGCCAATGACCCGTCAGCACAGTCGATGGACTGCTATTAACAATAATCAAGGTATTGTTCGCACTATGAATTTTTCCAAGATAGTCTGAGGGCAGACAATAGGATTTGTACTGGGACATGTAGGGATCCATATTAAATACACTGATTATTTGACTGGTGTTCATGGCGCCAAGTCTAGTAGAACACTGCCTTCGGGAGTGATTTCCCAATAGGTTTCATATTGATTTAGTGAGATTAGTGCAATACTCTCAGCCAATGGGTCGGCAAATGTACACTCTAAACGCACAGTCCCCGTACGTACTATACTCATATCCTGTGTGCCAGACAAATCCAATACAATGATACCATGTGTTTTAGCAAACATATCTTCGGTTATACCATTTTCAAATAGTTGCGAATCATGATCTAGGGTTTGCATAGTCAACTCATACAATGTTCTATAGGATTTATCAAAAGACAGATTGTAGAGTGGGATGCCGTTTACTTTGCACACAAGAGATGAAAGTCCAAACATCTCGAATTTATGTGGGCATTCAGTCCATGATCCTATTGCACTGGCGCTTTTTACAAATGCCAGTGCAAGTTTCGAGGGGATTTCGCCATTGATAAAGGATGAATCGGTGAAGGTGCGTGACCCCATGGCAATATGACGTTGATTGGTGATTGTATGAGGAACAAGTAGTTTAATATTATTTCCATTGGCTCTCAGGTTTTTCCACGGCCAAAGCAACAGAACTCATAACCTGTTGTTTGCGTACATGAAGTATTGCTGAGGTGAGGGAGAGACTTATATCGGGATTGGCAGCAAGTTCTTTTCTCAATATGAAATTGGATGGTGCAAGCGTCAATTTTATATCCACTTTAACATTGGGCGGCAACCATTGGGGTATATTAAATATTTCATGATATATTTTTCCAACTAGATATAATTCACTAGTTGTAGCATTTTTAAGTGCATCTGTACTATCAGTATTAGTAATATATTCATATCCATTGGAGGCGCCTCTCAATTCCTTGTATGACTTGGGTGTCATCAACATGAATTGCATATAGCTTGCATAGTTTGAGAGATTGTTGCTTGTGCTCACCAGCGTGCCATTGATGTAGACACTAATTTGACGAAATAAATTATGTAGTATACAATTTTCATAGGATATCCCATCGGCTCGAACTGGCATTGTATTATCGGATTTCTGGACTTTCATTTGTAAATCTATAAATGTTGAAGACATGTCCATAAAGTAGTCTTCATTGGAATAAATTTGAAAGTGGATATTATCGGAGAGGGGTTGTAGTGGATAAAATTGTTCATAGTATCCATGCTTGACACTCACATCAACATTTTCAGCATTGAATAGATTCAAGTAGGCGGTGATTGAAGGTTGAGAATCCTTATGCGGCAGGTAGGACATCTTAGGAGAAGAAATCAAGTTTCGATCTAACAATTTTCTTCCTGGGGCTTCTGTTTACACTACGTGTCGGGCTTCTTCCTTCTTTTCTTTGACAGAAGGGATGATGTCTTTCGTTTCCGTCCTGAGTAGAGACTGATGAGTGATGCGTTGTTTCTTGACCTTTTTAAACCTTTACCATTTTGTTTTAATTTCTCGCCAAGGGTTCGCGCACAGGACCTAAGATTTTCCGTAGCACTGTTTTTAAAATCCGTGCCAGAGCCCCAATCGTATAGTGTAGAGGATGCAAAATCTGTCGCAGCCGGTACAAGATATTTTCTAGCCAGTGGTAGTGAAGAGCGAAACAGCTTAGCAAACCAACTGCCAAAACCATAGCCAGACATTGACGAGCGACCCTTGTAATAGTCCATTCCATTGCCCTGTTGTCTTGGGCCAAGAGTATTAACATAGCAGTCAATATCAGGACAAGTGAATACCACTTTTCTATTAGACATCTTGCTGTTGAACGATGGGTCGAAAATGACATGTAATCACAGCCAAACCCTTTGAAATTGCTATGGGATCACCTAATTCAGTTCTTAGTGTTAACTGACAGAGTTCCAAATAGGAAGTGTTTACGGGAATATACTGAAGATGCTTTATATTGTAGTGGTGAATATGCTCTTGATTGGTTTTTCGTTCAAGAACTCGTAGGAGGGGAACATTTGAATTACCAACCCGAGATGTTTTCACAAATGAGGCGTAGAGAAATATACAAGTGTCTGTGGAGAAGGCGGGCGGGTAGTCAGCAAAAATGAAATTAGTGTTTCCGGCACTTTTACCATTGATTATATTGAGCTTAAAGCCAAGAACATCCTTTAGGTAATCATTGAGAATAATCTTTTCGCTGGCAATAGGTGAACTAATGTAGATCTTGCCCTCCTCCTTTGAATAGTTGAAATGAAAAGCTCCTTTTTTACGAGCGGAAATTCTTTTATTAATAGTACGACATAAATCATTCATACAGATGAGTGCCTCGTAGGGTAATTCAATATATGGATAATCCATCCAATTGATTTTTTGAATTTGTTGTTGATCACCTGGTGGTGGCGGCCAATCATAGGGTCTAATTTTTATTTCATATTTACGATCTTTTCTCAGGATGTCATAGGTATTTTTGAGAATACAGTCGACAAGAGCCACTTCATACTTTCCGTCGAATTTGATGGTGGGGGAGAGTTTCGTCCAAAAATCACTTGTTTTATTCAGATCATTGTAGAGAGGATCAGAAACATTGGACATGAAAGTCACATAGAAATCATTGGGCATTGTTAATATCGTCAGCACTGACCCAAGAATCAAAATCCGAGTTGTATCCTAGCCAGCGAACAAGCAACTGTTTCTTGCCATGGCGTGCACGACTCTTTAATATCTTTTCAATTTGATAAATTTCACTAGTGTTTCTAACTTTTTGCAGTTCATATTCATAAAAACCACCGAGAATCTCATCATCTCTGGTGTCTCGCAGTCGGTATGTTGTGGGCTCGGTGTCTAGGATTTTGGACACTTTAAAAAGTTCGGTGCTCCATAAATAATCCCCCTTTTCAAAAATATTGGTGGTTCTATTAATTCGAACAGTATCACCAACATTAAATTTCTTCTTCTTTTTCTTCTCATTGTCATTGGAGTATTGCTTTAGAAAAGCATCAAACGTATTTTCACTATAATGAACATCCCGAGGGCTAGAGTTGGATAGAGATCGATGTGGTCGATGGTTGTATATCTGCATGATTTTATCTAAATCATGAATAAAAGCCGATGTATTTTTCAATGTACAATATCTTGAAATTAATAGACGAATCATTCTTATTAATCGTTCGGCCAATGCAGCCTTTATCGGGCTGTGACTATGATAAAGTGATGTATTATATTTCAATAGAACCTTTTGCACATGAGGATTAACAAATTCACTGCCACGATCCGATTGAATTTTTCTATATGAATCCTGTTCAAGAATACTTTCAATGGCCCGAGCAACTTCAACACCTCTCTTTGATCGCAGTGGAATGGCATGGGCATAGCGACTAAAGACACTGATTGCCACCAGAATATATTTGTAGGGTGCATTGTGACGCCGTTGAACTGTGTCTAGAGTTAAAAGATCCATTTGCATTATATGCAGAGGGAAAAAGGCTTTAGTTTTTCGATATTGTTTGCCACGAAGCCTGCGATTCCGATGCAGTGTGTAACTTGGTTCATTTTCTAGATACTCTTTTGCATTTTTCAATGTGGTACCGGAGACAACTCTAGAAAGCGTTTTGGGAGAACTTAAACTTCCCGCTTCACCAATATTTTCATAGACACCTTTCAGAACTTCATCCATTTTGAACGCAAACACGTAGTGTAATGACCACTCCCCTTTTGCACTCTGGAGGGTGAATCAATTCGTCTTCGCTTTTGACTAGCAGCCACAGGTGTTGTAAAATCAGTAGTGCTAGTATTTTCAAATATTGAATCTTCTTCTTCTTTTTTAAATGGTGTTGGCGTTGTTGGTGGACTATATTCTCTTAGTTTCTTAAGAATTTGCTTATTGCCAATAAGACTTTTGGGAAAGTTTGATACACTTAGAAAGGTGTATAGATTATCGTCAAAGGATAAGAGTCCTTTACGATTCGTCACCATATCACAAATTAAATCAACTAGATTATAACTTTTTCCCTGAATTATAATTCGTTTCCCTGTACTATCGACTTGAACTTGATCACCAGTTTCCAACACGAGATAAGATAATACTCTTTTACTATGTTCTCGATAGGTCAATGGCAATAGGTTTCCAATTTTCATTACAATTGAATTCAATTCCTTCTCCTTTGATTGTGCAGAATCTTGAAGAGATGTTTCCTGTTTATAGGGATCGGTGGCGGGTCTCTCACGATAAGGTTTATGTTTGTCCATACGTCGCAACGCATCTTGAAGTAAAAGCAGTTTTTTGTCATCGGCAATATTCTCGTCATTAATGAATTTGCTTAGATTGTCTTCAAATGTTCGACGGGCGAGAGGACAAGTTCAAATGGTGTCAATTTATAGGGTTTTGCCATTCTCTAGAGAAAACTGTTTACAAGTCCTGCAATTATTGGCAGTAAAAGTGTGAAAAAGCTACCGCCTGCCTGAAGGAGCCGTTTTCTTTTAAATTTGTTTCCCTTGTTTTTACAAGCCAAGGCACGTACATTGGAACGATGTTTCTTTGTCTGTTGTCTAACACCTTCTGGTAGTTGAACATTGCCCTCAGTTAAATTTAAACAAAGTTCAGATATTAGATTAATGAAATCATTGTCAACACCATGTTTGAGTATGGCTTTTCTAAGCAAGGGTTTTGAAGTGCTTAAAACGGAAAATAAATGCCGTTGTTCGTGTAGTTTCTTCAGTGTCATAATGGCAACTAATAGCCTTTTCTACTGTTCACCGGAAGATATACTGTAATTTCATTGTCGAAAATATCTGTGACTACACGCAGATCCTCGGGCGTGTTCTGACTAATATCCAGCAAAATGTAACCGTAGGGCTTGCTAGTCGCCTGAGTGTACGCTGACAACAGAAACTTTGGGGCGCCGGGGTATATCTGTTTATTGAGAGTTATGAGCGAGCTAGAATCACGAACGACTCGATAGATAATATAGATAGTGCAATTCAAAGCAAGGGTTCGCATACATTTGCTCTGATGAAATAGATTTTGTAGAACTAGGGTTATGGAAGTGTTTTCATGATGAGATCGGACAGTGAACAGTTGTAGCATTTCCTGTGAGAACTGTTCAATGGATTCAGCCAAATCATCAATAATCAGCCACGAGTTCGGTTCAATACTATTGAAAACATCAAGTCCTCGTATGAATTGTATTGGTATGGTTGTGGCAATAGCCTTTATTTGATCATAGGACTCTTGCCAAATACTATAGCAATAGTAGATTTTTTCGGTTTTTCCAAAAACATTTTATCGCAATTTTGAATTATTTTAGCTAAAAGTGTTGTTTTCCCCGACATTGAGGGCCCACACAGAAACGATCTGAAGGGTGTTTTAAATTGATACATGCTGTTGACAACAGTCGGACTACAACTAACTGTAAATCATATGTGTCCAATGAATAAGTAGTAATTTCCCCATAGATCTATCTATTCAAGAACAACAAAAACAATATTTCATGGCAGCATTTATTACGACAATATGAAAACAAATATTTGTTCAACATGAACAATGATAACACTTGTCCAACAAGAACCTGACAAAATTTCATGGTCAACATGAAAACTCTATTTGTTCAACATGAACATTGATAACACTTTATAAATAAAAACACTTTTGTCCATCAACATGAATAACACTTTTCTGTACAATACTTTTCTATACAACACTTTTTGTACAACAACACTTTTCTGTACAACACCTTTTGTACAGCACTTATTATCTTTAAGCACTTTTCTGTACAATAACACTTTTCTATACAACAACAAAAAACACTTGGAACATGAACTAGCACAGTTGAACATTACAGTGAATTTAAAGTTGGGATCCCCCCCCCGGGAGTCGGCCGCGGGAAGGGTCCCCCATCCCCCGGGAGCCGCGATGGAAAAACAATAGTTGTCGTCACTGCTAGAGGTTAGTTGACGTTGGGTTAGTTAATTTATGAAAGGTTGATGGCGGTTAGTGCTTGGGTTAGCGGGTGGGTTAGTCAGATTAGGTTAATTTATCCAGACCAAGTTGATTACGATAGTCTATGCATTCAACTCGATCTTAAATACGGTAGTGGCCATGAGGCAGGACACTCACACCATTCTCGAGCACATAGACCTTGTCAGATATACATGACATTGCATTCTTTTCCACTCTCACAGCATAATTTCTATACTGTAGAGAGCGAATTGCAAGCACTTGCGCTCTCGGCACTAGGCTACTTTCTACACAGTCTCTGTACACGCTCATGTTGAAATTGCTCTTTACAAAATGTGTAGGCACCCCTTTACATGTCTTCTTTTCATCCCCACTATGTGTTTCAACACAATAAACTTTGGGCCCGGGAACACCCCCCTGGATATCAAATCACTCCCCGTCTCTAATTTTAACATTAATAGTTGGTTGGGGGCTTGACGTTTCACCAACTCGGGGTAGAGTGATGGATCCCAGTTGGTGAAATCCATCCGCGAGCTGATGTGCACCCCATTTTCTAAATCACCCAATAAATCTTCAGTCCCATTTACCTTTAACAGCAGAGAATCTGTATCCCCATAGTAAACTTGAACCTCCCCTCCCGTGGCCATTGCACCTTGCACACATTGTAAAAGAACGACAACATGAGCTTTTTTGAAATTTCTAGTACTGAACTACCGCCTGCTATATTCTTGTTCAGTACCACATTTCGCTTTTTCCTGTGTAGAAGAACCATGCCAGCCTCTATGCTCGTGAATGATGTAAAATTGGGATCGGCAATAATTCGTGCACACTCTAGAGGGTCAGTCACGACGTCGCAGCGAGATCTATTACGTACGCTTTCACACATTTTGCCAAACGCTGAATTTAGAATGAGCTTGTACAATTCCTTCTCTACCTTGGAGTTTGCCCTAGAGCGTTTATCGACGAAAGTATCGATAAACGTTATTAAATATGGTCGCTGATTAAACTGCAGGACACTATGTATTTTGGTGATCTTGAAACCATTGTTCACCATCCAGTGCAAAAGCACATGATGAACAACAATATTCTCCTTAGGGTCCAAATCAGCAATCAGTTTTGTTTAGAGGGAGTCCAATGCATCCCCATATCCTCAACCAATGATCGATTGTAGGGTCTCAGCGAGTCCCTGGTCACTGGTCGATTGATACAGGGAAAAACAAAATCTTTGACTTAGTCGTGAAGCGCCAGCGGAATGTGACCATCAATTTCAAAGAACCATCCTTGTGGCCCGTTGTCCTCGACGGTGTTAATGTCGGGGAACTCACAAGGATTCTCAAGCCATTGATAGTTCCCACACGGCAAAGAGTAGTGGGACATTGCCGAGGGGTACAATGAGTTCATGTCCAAGAACACTGCATTTGACTTTACACCGGTGCTTTGTCCGCTCGGATCGGTTGATAAGACGCGGTCCCCGTGAAAAACATACCCTCCCCTCATTGAACGCTCTACAAAAAGGTGTTGATCTACATCTGTGATTAGGCCTATTTCCTCCCTACTAATTTTTAAAATTAAATCCATCACTAAATGGGGTGTAGAAAAATAATATCCTATATCTAACCCGAACTCTGAATAGATCTGGTCTGTATTCTTACAGACTATATCCAACAGAGTTAAAACGTCACTGGCCAAGTACAGTCTACAATAATCCCACCCATTTTTACAATTCCCCTTGGACCACACCTTCTTGGCAAACTCATAATCCTCGGCTGTGCATTCACTGTTGGTCAGTGAATTGTGAAAAGCTTCAATTGGAGGTAGTTTCTCCTCGCTTAAGCGAGCGCCAGAACAGTAATAATCATATGCATATACACCTTTGCTGGTTAATAAGTCATACATTTCATTGTCTGGAAAGTGCTGTTTAAGCAAGGGAAAGCTATCAAAATTGTCGCTTTTCTGCACTTGAATTAGTTGACTTAAGGACTTGGGAAAAAAACTAAAAGAATCTAAAAACCTGATTTTATTCCAGCACGTACGCCCATTATCCACTACCTGCCATTTCAGTTCGAGAAGCAACAACTTCTCGGCCGATTTGGGAATAATGTTATAGGTAAATGAATTATTTACCCATGTCTGTCTACTCCCCCTCCCTCCCTATGCATACGTACCAGTGCTGGTAAAATAAATTTTAAGTCATAATTAGAGTTGTGAATAAAAACTGGGATAAAAAACTGTTGGCTAACATTTAAATTACACGATTGATGCGCTACCCCCCTAAAATTACTACCCCCAGATGATATTTCCTGCCACAAGTGATCATGGTCTCTGACTTTCCCCCTCCCCCCTCTTTTCCCTTTAGTCCCCTTATCCTCCTCTACAAACTCCCCCTTACATACCCAGCATATTGTTTGATTTTTAATCTCGAGACGATCCTCTGCAGACAGCACCATTGGATAATGCGTATTTCTCAAACGAGAAATAGCACCATTAGCCGTGCCAATCAGTTTAGTCAATGCCTTGACCATGCACTCATTCTCATCCCATGTCTCAACTATTTCTAACAACCGCATGGTGTTAGAACTGTCTCTTTGCGCATGAGCATAGGACACTGCAATGGCCTGGTGTTCTTTGATACGGTTTGGATATTGGGGATCGTTCACCTCCACCAGCTTAGCTTCACAGTCCAAAGATATTTTGTTGCATTGGAGAAGGGTAATCTGAAAATTTTTAAAGCGTAGAATGGCCCTATCCCCTGAAACCGTTTCCACTGTCTGATATCCATGCCGTCTACAGTGTCTCATATGATTTCGCAACTTTAATTCAGTCCAAAATCTAGAGAGGCATGTTGGACAGTAGAAACGTTCCCCCTTATTCTTACCCTCCCACAGAACTCTACTAATGTCAGTGATAGGGTTAAAATGGCCGATTGCATTTGGTTCACTAGGCGGTGTGTAAAGAAACCAAACCCAGTGTTTAACCAAATCAACTGACGGGTTCCTTACTGGGAAGACCACCCCCTTCTTTTTAGAACGAGCCCAATCTTCAAATTCTGTTTCGTATTGTACCACAGTAACGCAAATATTTAAATGTGCATTAGCCCTTTCAAAAATGTCAATAGATCTTAGCGTTACTGGGTATTTTCCTTCTAAACAAGAAAAATCTACAACTGGGAAATCGGACCCGTCCTTCCCATGTACAGCCCAGTGATCTAAATTCTTCTTGGTAGCGTCATCTGCTAGAGGCTGAAATGCTGATATGAGGAAAGCATACTTGAAACACTTTTGATCTGTTTCAAAACAGATCTTCTGGACGCCACGACAACCTTCTAGATCTGGATTATAATTTAAAACTATTGACCTCCCAGACCCTGCCCCCCTCTTAAAATAAAATGTTTCTTAAATTTACAAATATTTACGCTTAAATTTTCAATAAATAAAACTACAGACCCACTCCCGTTTTCGTTATAGTTCTCGAGATGCGCAATAATTTGTCCTACCCACTCACTAAAAACGCCCTCAAAATTCTCTAAATTTGGATAAATTACGCGCATCTCGGAATATATAAAATGATAATAAACCTCGCTTTTCCCCTCATTCAAATAAAAAACCCTTAAAACAATAGAAACCTTAATTGAATCCCTACCCTCCCACAATTGAATTTGTTTCTCCAGTAGTGCACGAATTTTATCTACATAAGCATGCACAATCTCTACAGGATCAAAAACAAAATTTCCCCCCATAAGTGAATTAAAAGGATCCCCAAACGTCGCAGTGAAAACAACTATATTATTTAAAATTGTATTGGACAATAGAAAATCGGGAAAAGTTGTAACCTCCTCTTGTATATTACCCCCTCCCCCAAGTTGTTCAACAATATTGGGCTGTGCTCCACTTCAGTTGTTTGAAGTGGAAGTAGGTAATCAGTGGGAGGAGGGTTCCCTGTAAAACCCTCTAAAATTTGTAAAGTGTTTGGGCTCAAGTCCGCATGCTCAACTGTGCTAGGTTCTACATTAAAATAATTACATAAAAACTCATCAATATTAGATGGTACATCAATACAGTTGTCCCATGTTTCGTTGTCTTGAAACTCCATTGCCTCTTCTTCCCCTTCTTCACTGGACGGTGAATATGGGACCAATGCACCAACCTATAAATGAAAAATAGCTTATTTTCAAAGTGTTCAAATCATCCCTACTGTTAAAATTTGGATTATTGCTTAATAACATTTGGTTAATTCAACTGAAAGTTCCAACTTAATATAATCTAAGATATGACATAGAAGGCGGCAATGTGTTCAAAAAAAGAGATAGTCAAATATTTAAACTACTAAAACTAAAATAATTACGTGCTATTTTTTTTCAATTTTTTTTTCGCGGCGCTTTTCGGGCCCGCGGCGCATCCTGCGGCGCTTCCTGGCCCGCGGCGCATCCCTGCGGCGCTTCTCGGGCCCGCGGCACTTCATGCAGCTCTTCCCAGCCCCCTTTACATAATGCCCTTCAAAAGTTGAAATATTTCTAATTCCATACAGATTCAGTGAACTCATGGGTTTAATTATTGTAAGCCGCGCGAGTGTTCCAGGATTGAACTTCAAAATGCCGAGAACCGTTAACTTGATTTCCCCTTCGCTAAAATCTTTGGCACGATGTAAGGTTCAGTGTAAATAGGACGCTGATATGGATAAAATGGAATAATCTCTCTTTTAAAACTATGTGAATGGAATAGAGTTTCAAAGGTACCTAAAACTATATGTGATAGTGAAGAGATAGCAACAGAGAAAATAGTAAAGATTAGAAAAAAGAGGAGCGGTTTCTTTGCAAAAAAATTACATTATATTTAGATATCTCCGAGGGAGGGGGGAGCAGAGAAAACAATGGTTGGGGGGTGAGGGGTTAATATCCCGCTGAGATAAGTTTATATTGGGTTGAAAAATAGTGAAAAGAAAAAAAACATTGGAAGAAATAGATAGGTAGGAAAAATGCTTACATTTGCATAATCCGTCTGGGCTTGGGTGCCCGAAGGTCCAGGTAGTGCATGCTGGAGGGTAACCTCCTGACCTAGCTTTGATGGGGCAGCTATTAGAGGTCCAAGGAGAGCTGATGTGCAAACGATGTCATTAATTTCTTGTACAGGAGCTGTGACTTGTGCAGCCGGGACAGGGGCTGGTACAGACGGCTGCACTTGGGCAGGCAGTGTGGCGCTGGGGGGTTTTGGCCAGCGACCATATTGTATGACAGTAGCCTTATGACAGGGGGCGCATTATTAGCCCTTGCTCTCTTAGTGGGTGGCGGTGACGAGCATTCTTCGCTATATGCGTTATCCCAAGCTCTCTTCGATGTAGGGGCCGCAAATTCTTCATAATTTGCCTTAAAGAAGAGAAAAAAAATTAGTATCAAATAATTTCCTCCTTTATTTTAAGGAAAGAAAATTATTAACCATAATTTTGTCTAGAAAAGCATTTATCACATTTCAGTAAACTAAAAAGTAAAAATTTTGAAATTTTATAAGCCCAAGAATCAGAGGGAGGCTTTAAATTAGATCGTTAACACACAGCTTATAGGCCTAAATTTGCAAAACATAGGTTAAAATGTACACATAATATAAGCAAAATGTAACCGTAGGGCTTGCTAGTCGCCTGAGTGTACGCTGACAACAGAAATTTTGGGGCGCCGGGGTATATCTGTTTATTGAGAGTTATGAGCGAGCTAGAATCACGAACGACTCGATAGATAATATAGATAGTGCAATTCAAAGCAAGGGTTCGCATACATTTGCTCTGATGAAATAGATTGTGTAGAACTAGGGTTATGGAAGTGTTTTCATGATGAGATCGGACAGTGAACAGTTGTAGCATTTCCTGTGAGAACTGTTCAATGGATTCAGCCAAATCATCAATAATCAGCCACGAGTTCGGTTCAATACTATTGAAAACATCAAGTCCTCGTATGAATTGTATTGGTATGGTTGTGGCAATAGCCTTTATTTGATCATAGGACTCTTGCCAAATACTATAGCAATAGTAGATTTTTTCGGTTTTTCCAAAAACATTTTATCGCAATTTTGAATTATTTTAGCTAAAAGTGTTGTTTTCCCCGACATTGAGGGCCCACACAGAAACGATCTGAAGGGTGTTTTAAATTGATACATGCTGTTGACAACAGTCGGACTACAACTAACTGTAAATCATATGTGTCCAATGAATAAGTAGTAATTTCCCCATAGATCTATCTATTCAAGAACAACAAAAACAATATTTCATGGCAGCATTTATTACGACAATATGAAAACAAATATTTGTTCAACATGAACAATGATAACACTTGTTCAACAAGAACCTGACAAAATTTCATGGTCAACATGAAAACTCTATTTGTTCAACATGAACATTGATAACACTTTATAAATAAAACACTTTTGTCCATCAACATGAATAACACTTTTCTGTACAACACTTTTCTATACAACACTTTTTGTACAACAACACTTTTCTGTACAACACCTTTTGTACAGCACTTATTATCTTTAAGCACTTTTCTGTACAATAACACTTTTCTATACAACAACAAAAAACACTTGGAACATGAACTAGCACAGTTGAACATTACAGTGAATTTAAAGTTGGGACCTCCCCCCCCCGGGAGTCGGCCGCGGGAAGGGTCCCCCATCCCCCGGGAGCCGCGATGGAAAAACAATAGTTGTCGTCACTGCTAGAGGTTAGTTGACGTTGGGTTAGTTAATTTATGAAAGGTTGATGGCGGTTAGTGCTTGGGTTAGCGGGTGGGTTAGTCAGATTAGGTTAATTTATCCAGACCAAGTTGATTACGATAGTCTATGCATTCAACTCGATCTTAAATACGGTAGTGGCCATGAGGCAGGACACTCACACCATTCTCGAGCACATAGACCTTGTCAGATATACATGACATTGCATTCTTTTCCACTCTCACAGTATAATTTCTATACTGTAGAGAGCGAATTGCAAGCACTTGCGCTCTCGGCACTAGGCTACTTTCTACACAGTCTCTGTACACGCTCATGTTGAAATTGCTCTTTACAAAATGTGTAGGCACCCCTTTACATGTCTTCTTTTCATCCCCACTATGTGTTTCAACACAATAAACTTTGGGGCCCGGGAACACCCCCCTGGATATCAAATCACTCCCCGTCTCTAATTTTAACATTAATAGTTGGTTGGGGGCTTGACGTTTCACCAACTCGGGGTAGAGTGATGGATCCCAGTTGGTGAAATCCATCCGCGAGCTGATGTGCACCCCATTTTCTAAATCACCCAATAAATCTTCAGTCCCATTTACCTTTAACAGCAGAGAATCTGTATCCCCATAGTAAACTTGAACCTCCCCCTCCCGTGGCCATTGCACCTTGCACACATTGTAAAAGAACGACAACATGAGCTTTTTTGAAATTTCTAGTACTGAACTACCGCCTGCTATATTCTTGTTCAGTACCACATTTCGCTTTTTCCTGTGTAGAAGAACCATGCCAGCCTCTATGCTCGTGAATGATGTAAAATTGGGATCGGCAATAATTCGTGCACACTCTAGAGGGTCAGTCACGACGTCGCAGCGAGATCTATTACGTACGCTTTCACACATTTTGCTAAACGCTGAATTTAGAATGAGCTTGTACAATTCCTTCTCTACCTTGGAGTTTGCCCTAGAGCGTTTATCGACGAAAGTATCGATAAACGTTATTAAATATGGTCGCTGATTGAACTGCAGGACACTATGTATTTTGGTGATCTTGAAACCATTGTTCACCATCCAGTGCAAAAGCACATGATGAACAACAATATTCTCCTTAGGGTCCAAATCAGCAATCAGTTTTTGTTTAGAGGGAGTCCAATGCATCCCCATATCCTCAACCAATGATCGATTGTAGGGTCTCAGCGAGTCCCTGGTCACTGGTCGATTGATACAGGGAAAAACAAAATCTTTGACTTAGTCGTGAAGCGCCAGCGGAATGTGACCATCAATTTCAAAGAACCATCCTTGTGGCCCGTTGTCCTCGACGGTGTTAATGTCGGGGAACTCACAAGGATTCTCAAGCCATTGATAGTTCCCACACGGCAAAGAGTAGTGGGACATTGCCGAGGGGTACAATGAGTTCATGTCCAAGAACACTGCATTTGACTTTACACCGGTGCTTTGTCCGCTCGGATCGGTTGATAAGACGCGGTCCCCGTGAAAAACATACCCTCCCCTCATTGAACGCTCTACAAAAAGGTGTTGATCTACATCTGTGATTAGGCCTATTTCCTCCCTACTAATTTTTAAAATTAAATCCATCACTAAATGGGGTGTAGAAAAATAATATCCTATATCTAACCCGAACTCTGAATAGATCTGGTCTGTATTCTTACAGACTATATCCAACAGAGTTAAAACGTCACTGGCCAAGTACAGTCTACAATAATCCCACCCATTTTTACAATTCCCCTTGGACCACACCTTCTTGGCAAACTCATAATCCTCGGCTGTGCATTCACTGTTGGTCAGTGAATTGTGAAAAGCTTCAATTGGAGGTAGTTTCTCCTCGCTTAAGCGAGCGCCAGAACAGTAATAATCATATGCATATACACCTTTGCTGGTTAATAAGTCATACATTTCACTGTCTGGAAAGTGCTGTTTAAGCAAGGGAAAGCTATCAAAATTGTCGCTTTTCTGCACTTGAATTAGTTGACTTAAGGACTTGGGAAAAAAACTAAAAGAATCTAAAAACCTGATTTTATTCCAGCACGTACGCCCATTATCCACTACCTGCCATTTCAGTTCGAGAAGCAACAACTTCTCGGCCGATTTGGGAATAATGTTATAGGTAAATGAATTATTTACCCATGGACTGTCTACTCCCCCTCCCTCCCTATGCATACGTGCCAGTGCTGTAAAATAAATTTTAAGTCATAATTAGAGTTGTGAATAAAAACTGGGATAAAAAACTGTTGGCTAACATTTAAATTACACGATTGATGCGCTACCCCCCTAAAATTACTACCCCCAGATGATATTTCCTGCCACAAGTGATCATGGTCTCTGACTTTCCCCCTCCCCCCTCTTTTCCCTTTAGTCCCCTTATCCTCCTCTACAAACTCCCCCTTACATACCCAGCATATTGTTTGATTTTTAATCGCGAGACGATCCTCTGCAGACAGCACCATTGGATAATGCGTATTTCTCAAACGAGAAATAGCACCATTAGCCGTGCCAATCAGTTTAGTCAATGCCTTGACCATGCACTCATTCTCATCCCATGTCTCAACTATTTCTAACAACCGCATGGTGTTAGAACTGTCTCTTTGCGCATGAGCATAGGACACTGCAATGGCCTGGTGTTCTTTGATACGGTTTGGATATTGGGGATCGTTCACCTCCACCAGCTTAGCTTCACAGTCCAAAGATATTTTGTTGCATTGGAGAAGGGTATTCTGAAAATTTTTAAAGCGTAGAATGGCCCTATCCCCTGAAACCGTTTCCACTGTCTGATATCCATGCCGTCTACAGTGTCTCATATGATTTCGCAACTTTAATTCAGTCCAAAATCTAGAGAGGCATGTTGGACAGTAGAAACGTTCCCCCTTATTCTTACCCTCCCACAGAACTCTACTAATGTCAGTGATAGGGTTAAAATGGCCGATTGCATTTGGTTCACTAGGCGGTGTGTAAAGCAACCAAACCCAGTGTTTAACCAAATCAACTGACGGGCTCCTTACTGGGAAGACCACCCCCTTCTTTTTAGAACGAGCCCAATCTTCAAATTCTGTTTCGTATTGTACCACAGTAACGCCAATATTTAAATGTGCATTAGCCCTTTCAAAAATGTCAATAGATCTTAGCGTTACTGGGTATTTTCCTTCTAAACAAGAAAAATCTACAACTGGGAAATCGGACCCGTCCTTCCCATGTACAGCCCAGTGATCTAAATTCTTCTTGGTAGCGTCATCTGCTAGAGGCTGAAATGCTGATATGAGGAAAGCATACTTGAAACACTTTTGATCTGTTTCAAAACAGATCTTCTGGACCCACGACAACCTTCTAGATCTGGATTATAATTTAAAACTATTGACCTCCCAGACCCTGCCCCCCTCTTAAAATAAAATGTTTCTTAAATTTACAAATATTTACGCTTAAATTTTCAATAAATAAAACTACAGACCCACTCCCGTTTTCGTTATAGTTCTCGAGATGCGCAATAATTTGTCCTACCCACTCACTAAAAACGCCCTCAAAATTTTCTAAATTTGGATAAATTACGCGCATCTCGGAATATATAAATGATAATAAACCTCGCTTTTCCCCTCATTCAAATAAAAAACCTTTAAAACAATAGAAACCTTAATTGAATCCCTACCCTCCCACAATTGAATTTGTTTCTCCAGTAGTGCACGAATTTTATCTACATAAGCATGCACAATCTCTACAGGATCAAAAACAAAATTTCCCCCCATAAGTGAATTAAAAGGATCCCCAAACGTCGCAGTGAAAACAACTATATTATTTAAAATTGTATTGGACAATAGAAAATCGGGAAAAGTTGTAACCTCCTCTTGTATATTACCCCCTCCCCAAGTTGTTCAACAATATTTGGGCTGTGCTCCACTTCAGTTGTTTGAAGTGGAAGTAGGTAATCAGTGGGAGGAGGGTTCCCTGTAAAACCCTCTAAAATTTGTAAAGTGTTTGGGCTCAAGTCCGCATGCTCAACTGTGCTAGGTTCTACATTAAAATAATTACATAAAAACTCATCAATATTAGATGGTACATCAATAGAGTTGCCCCATGTTTCGTTGTCTTGAAACTCCATTGCCTCTTCTTCCCCTTCTTCACTGGACGGTGAATATGGGACCAATGCACCAACCTATAAATGAAAAATAGCTTATTTTCAAAGTGTTCAAATCATCCCTACTGTTAAAATTTGGATTATTGCTTAATAACATTTGGTTAATTCAACTGAAAGTTCCAACTTAATATAATCTAAGATATGACATAGAAGGCGGCAATGTGTTCAAAAAAAGAGATAGTCAAATATTTAACTACTAAAACTAAAATAATTACGTGCTAGTTTTTTTTCTATTTTTTTTTTTTTGCGGCGCTTTTCGGGCCCGCGGCGCATCCTGCGGCGCTTCCTGGCCCGCGGCGCATCCCTGCGGCGCTTCTCGGGCCCGCGGCACTTCATGCAGCTCTTCCCAGCCCCCTTTACATAATGCCCTTCAAAAGTTGAAATATTTCTAATTCCATACAGATTCAGTGAACTCATGGGTTTAATTATTGTAAGCCGCGCGAGTGTTCCAGGATTGAACTTCAAAATGCCGAGAACCGTTAACTTGATTTCCCCTTCGCTAAAATCTTTGGCACGATGTAAGGTTCAGTGTAAATAGGACGCTGATATGGATAAAATGGAATAATCTCTCTTTTAAAACTATGTGAATGGAATAGAGTTTCAAAGGTACCTAAAACTATATGTGATAGTGAAGAGATAGCAACAGAGAAAATAGTAAAGATTAGAAAAAAGAGGAGCGGTTTCTTTGCAAAAAAATTACATTATATTTAGATATCTCCGAGGGAGGGGGGAGCAG
Source organism: Artemia sinica (assembly GCA_027921565.1). Lineage (NCBI taxonomy): Eukaryota > Metazoa > Arthropoda > Branchiopoda > Anostraca > Artemiidae > Artemia > Artemia sinica. Next base: position 48,090,007 of record CM051258.1, read on the forward strand.
AGAAAACAATGGTTGGGGGGTGAGGGGTTAATATCCCGCTGAGATAAGTTTATATTGGGTTGAAAAATAGTGAAAAGAAAAAAACATTGGAAGAAATAGATAGGTAGGAAAAATGCTTACATTTGCATAATCCGTCTGGGCTTGGGTGCCCGAAGGTCCAGGTAGTGCATGCTGGAGGGTAACCTCCTGACCTAGCTTTGATGGGGCAGCTATTAGAGGTCCAAGGAGAGCTGATGTGCAAACGATGTCATTAATTTCTTGTACAGGAGCTGTGACTTGTGCAGCCGGGACAGGGGCTGGTACAGACGGCTGCACTTGGGCAGGCAGTGTGGCGCTGGGGGGTTTTGGCCAGCGACCATATTGTATGACAGTAGCCTTATGACAGGGGGCGCATTATTAGCCCTTGCTCTCTTAGTGGGTGGCGGTGACGAGCATTCTTCGCTATATGCGTTATCCCAAGCTCTCTTCGATGTAGGGGCCGCAAATTCTTCATAATTTGCCTTAAAGAAGAGAAAAAAAATTAGTATCAAATAATTTCCCCCTTTATTTTAAAGAAAGAAAATTATTAACCATAATTTTGTCTAGAAAAGCATTTATCACATTTCAGTAAACTAAAAAGTAAAAATTTCGAAATTTTATAAGCCCAAGAATCAGAGGGAGGCTTTAAATTAGATCGTTAACACACAGCTTATAGGCCTAAATTTGCAAACATAGGTTAAAATGTACACATAATATAAGCTTCTTGCAACTCCCAAAGACTTTTCGAGCCCTGCACAGTTTGTTTTCATTTTACAATGATGGCGGTAGAATTGAGACATTGCCCCCTCCCTTTTACATAATTTACTTACAACGAAGCTGTTAGAAGCAAGGCGTTGCCCCCTCTCCTCCCTTTTACATAATGTCCTAAATATATTGTTAGACCTTAATTTGAAAATAATCCATTTCACTCCCCCCAAAATAGAGCATTACGTCTGTGCTTAATTATTGCATCATTGTGTTATAATTTTGACGGAAGAATAGTTCCTTTGCCCAAAGCCAGCTAATGTTTACAAACAGGAAAAGGGATGACAGCTAATTTTAGCTTCGCGCTGGAACCTTGTGTCAAAACAGAACGGCATTTTCATTAAAAATTGAGAGAAGTCAGTAGACACTTTAAATCACAATAGAGAAAGGCTAAAATTTAACGAAAAGATTATTATTTCCATTTGCGAGAATTTGGTTGTAAAACAGTGAGGGGGGGGGGTTAGGTTTCGAAGGTAAAAAGAATATAATTACGTTTTCCATCGAGTATAAAGATTGTATAGTGATGTTTGTATTGTATGGGGGGGATTTACCTGAATATACTAGAGGGTGAGCAAGGAAAATAATTTTATTTGAAAATAAAAAACAGGAATTTAACGAAAAGATGATTATTTCCATTAGCGAGAATTTGATTGTAAAACAATGGGTGGGGCTAGGTTTTGAGGGTAAAAGAATATATTTTACGTTTTTCCATCGAGTATAAAGATTGTAGTGATGTTTGTATTGTATTGCGGGGGGGGGGGTTACCTGAATATACTGGAGGGTGACCACGGAAAACAATTTTATTTTGAAAATAAAAAATGCACTTACATGGTAAATTGAAGTTGCCAAGGCTTCTAATTCATCAAATTTATCCATTGTTGTTTCAATTGTGTCAAAATACTTTCTGATAATTTAATCACATTGCATGTCCGTTATATACGAAATCTCAAGGGTGAATTGTTATTTAACGGGGGGAAAACCATTCGTAACCAGCTCTCTGATTGGCTGAGAAGGAGGATGTATCCGACTCGCTGATTGGCTGAGAAGGAAACACGCGATCTAACTGTTTCCTGGAAACTCATAACATTCGCCTCGAGCAACAACAACAAATACTATTTCTGGATCATAACATTTGCATCGAGCAACAACAAGAAGGAAGTGTCATTGACCTGCCCCCATTAGACTCAATAATCCATGAAAGTGAGAAAGTTCTTGTTTTTCCATGCTCACTGACAACAAACAGACATAAATGTGACAAAGTTCCTGTTTTTTCATTCTCACTGACAAAAACCATAAAAACATCCATAAAAGTGACAAAATTCCTGTTTTTCAAGTGAGAAAAATACTGTTTTTTCATTCTCACTGACAAAAACCATAAATCATCCATAACCATCCATGAAAAACATCAAATAAATCGACCAACACACATAACCATCCAAGAAAACAAACATAAATGTGACAAAGTTCCTGTTTTTTTCATTCTCACTGACAAAAACCATAAACCACGTGGTTCTATGCCCATATATGGTGTTCTCGTGGGACCTTCTGAGGCATCTCTACTCCCAACTTATGTTAATTTCTGCTCGTTTTGAGTTTGACGCGGTTATTTATTGTAATTTCTGTTCGTTTCGGGTTTCATTTATTTATCGATGCTGATTTGTAGTAGTTTCACGCTTGGTAGATTATATGATTTTATTTTTGCTCATTTTTTGTTTAATGGAGTTCTTTACTTTTCTTTGAAAAACTCATTTTGTGGAAAAAGGTTTTTTAATTAATTTCTTTTCGTATTATATTGACATAGTCTTTACAGGGAAAAAGAAAATAATACTCTAAATCTTTTCGTTTTTTTAAGACTATATAGTTTGGCCTGCTATTTTTATGCTGGAGAAAAAATTTTCAGCAACTTTTAACAACATACACCCGTCAAAAAATCTGGACCGAAATAGTAGTGTTTAATTTAGTTTGATACTTCCTCTAGTTGACCTGAAATGGAAAACTTGATACCATTCGCAAAAAAATCTGTTTACTTTCTTTGATAGCTTGGATACACTTTCGCTATTTTGATTTGGTTAAATTTTAAGAGCAGAAGTAACCCCTAAAGTTTGAACATAATACCCTCAGTCGTTCTTGGGATACTGCTGAGATGCCTTATTGGGAATTAGCATTATCACAGTAGATTTTGATTTAATCTTAAGGCAACATTTAGTTTTTAAACATAATGGGCAAGCGGGAGGGTGGGCGGGGAAGGGTGGGAGTGAAAGGGGATTAGTTGCCCTCCAATCACTTTCGACTATTAAAAAGGGCATCAGCCCTTTCTATTTTCAATCGAAAGAGCCCTTTCCGAAGTTCCCACGAGAACTCCTTCGATACGAAGTGCCCTGGTCTAAACAACAAAAACAACAAGAAATATCAATAATCACTTTCGACTACTTAAAAGGGTACTAGACCTTTGAATTTCAAATCGAATGAGCCCTTTTTCAAGTTTCTACGACAAAGATTTCAATAAAAACCTTATACGCCCCCAGGGCATAACTTATAACCTTTGCCCTAAGGGTTGTGGGGGGGGGGTCCTCCTCAAAAACATATTTTCTGTCTGGAAATCAACTGCGCTGAACAAAATGGCTATCTCAAAATTTTTATTGGATGTTTTTGGGGGAATGATGGGCATGGGGGGGCTGTTGCCTTCCAATCACTTTCGACTATTAATAAGGGCACTAGCCATTTGAATTTCCAATCGAATGAGCTTTTTTTTGAAGTTTCTATGTCAACACCTTCTATAAAAACCTTATATGCCCCCAGGGCATAACTTAAAACCCTTGCTCTGAGGGTTGTGGGGGAGTGTCCTCCTCAAAAACATATTTTCTGTCTGGAAATCAACTACGCTGAACAAAATTCCTATCTCAAAATTTTGATTGGATGTGTTTGGGGGAATGATGGGTCTGGGTGGGGCTAGTTGCCCTCCAATCACTTTCGACTATTAAAAAGGGCACTAGCCCTTTGAATTTCCAATCGAATGCGCCAGTTTTGAAGTTTCTACGACAACACATTCTATAAAAACCGTATATGCCCCAAGGGCATAACTTAAAACCCTGAGGCTTGTGGGGGAGTGTTCTCCTCAAAAACGTAATTTATATGTGGAAATCCACAACACTGAACAAAATGGCTATTTAAAAATTTTGATTGGATGTGTTTGAGGAAAAGGTGGGTGAGAGTGGGGGGCTGCCCTCAAATCACATTCGACTAATAAAAAGGGCACTAGACCTTTGAATTTTAAAATCGAATGAGCCCTTTTTCAAGTTTCTACGACAAAGCTTTCAATAAACAATTATATGTCTCCAGGGCATAACTTATAATCCTTGCCTTGAAGACTATGGGGGGAGTGTCCTGCTCAAAGGTATAATTTCCTGAACTTTAACTGCGTGGAAGAAAATGGCTATCTCAAAATTTTGATTGGATGTGTTTGGGGAAATGTTGGGCGTGGAAGGGGTGTTAGTTGCCTTTGAATTACTTTCGACTATTCAAAAGGGTACTAGCCCTTTGAATTTCTAATCGAATGAGCCTTTTTTGAAGTTTCTACGACGACGCCTTCTATAAAAACCTTATATGCCCCGAGGGCATAACTTAAAACCCTTGTCCCGAAGGTTGTGGGGGAGTGTCCTCCTCAAAAACATATTTTCTATCTGGAAATCCACTACGCTGAAAAAAATGGCTATCTCAAAATTTTGACTGGATGTGTTTGGGGGAATGATGGGCGTGGGGGGGGGGGGTTAATTACCCTCCAATCACTTTTGACTATTAAAAATGACACTAGCTATTTGAATTTCCAATCGAATCCACCTTTTTTGAAGTTTCTACGACAAACACCATCTATAAAAAACCTTGTATGCCCCAAGGGCATAACTTAAAACCCTTTTCCTGAAGGTTGTGGGGGAGTGTCCTCCTCAAAGATATTTTCTATCTGGAAATCAACTATGCTGAACAAAATGGCTATCTCAAAATTTTGATTGGAAGTGTTTGGGGGAATGATGGGCGTTTGGGGGGGCCAGTTGCCCTCCAATCACTTTCGACTAATAAAAAGGGCACTAGCTACTCCAATTTCCAATCAAATGAGCCCTTTTCGAAGTTTCTACGACAACGCCTTCTACAAAAACCTTATATGCCCCCAGGGTATAACTTAAAACCCTTGCCCTGGGGGTTGTAGGGGAGTGTCCTCCTCAAAAAAATATTTTCTACCTGGGAAAATCCACTAAGCTGAACAAAATGGCTATCTCAAAGTTTTATTGGATGTGTTTGGGGAAAAGATGGAAGTGGGGGGGCTAGTTGCCCTCCAATGACTTTCGACTATTAAAAAGGGCACTAGCCCTTTGAATTTGAAATCGAATTAACCTTTTTTGAAGTTTCTATGACAACGCCTTCTATAAAAACCTTTTATGCCCCCAGGGCATAACTTACAACCCTTGCCCCGAGGGTTGTGGGCGAGTATCCTCATCAAAAACATATTTTCTATCTGGAAATCAACTGCGCTGAACAAAATTGTTATCTCAAAATTTTGATTGGATGTGTTTGGGAGAATGATGGGCGTGGGGGGGATAGTTTCCCTCCAATCGTTTTCGACTATTAAAAAGAGCACTAGCCCTTTGGATTTCAAGCTATCTCAAAGTTTTATTGGATGTGTTTGAGGGAATGATGGGCGTGGGGGGGGGCTAGTTGCCCTCTAGTCACTTTCGACTATTAAAAAGGGCACTAGCCCTTTGAATTTGAAATCGAATGAACCTTTTTTGAAGTTTCTATGACAACGCCTTCTATAAAAAATTATATGCCCCCAGGGCATAACTTAAAACCCTTGCCCCGAGGGTTGTGGGGGAGTGTCCTCCTCAAAAAGATATTTTCATCTGGAAATCAACTACGCTGAACAAAATGGCTATCTCAAAATTTTGGTTGGACGTGTTTTGGGGAATGATGGGCGTTTGGGGGGGGGGGGCCAGTTGCCCTCCAATCACTTTCGACTAATAAAAAGGGCACTAGCTACTCCAATTTCCAAAAAAATGAGCCCTTTTCGAAGTTTCTACGACAACGCCTTCTACAAAAACCTTATATGCCCCCAGGGCATAACTTAAAACCCTTGCCCGAGGGTTGTAGGGGAGTGTCCTCCTCAAAAAAATATTTTCTATCCGGAAATCAACTACCCTGAACAAAATGGCTATCTCAAAGTTTTATTGGATGTGTTTGGGGAAAAGATGGAAGTGGGGGGGGGGCTAGTTGCCCTCCAATGACTTTCGACTATTAAAAAGGGCACTAGCCCTTTGAATTTCCAATCGGATGAGTCTTTTTTGAAGTTTCTACGACAACGCCTTCTATAAAAACCTAATATGCCCCCAGGGCATAACTTACAACCCTTGCCCCGAGGGTTGTGGGCGAGTATCCTCCTCAAAAACATATTTTCTATCTGGAAATCAACTGCGCTGAACAAAATTGTTATCTCAAAATTTTGATTGGATGTGTTTGGGAGAATGATGGGCGTGGGGGGGATAGTTTCCCTCCAATCGTTTTCGAGTATTAAAAAGAGCACTAGCCCTTTGGATTTCCAATCGAATGAGCCTTTTTGAAGTTTCTACGACAACACCTTCTACAAAACCTTATATGCCCTCAGGGCATACTTAAAGCAAATGCCCCGAGGGTTTCAGGGGAGTGTCCTCCTCAAAAACATATTTTCTATCTGGAAATCAACAACGCCGAACAAAATGGCTATCTCAAAATTTTGATTGGATGTGTTTGGGGGAATGATGGTGCGTGTGGAGGGGGGGGGGCTAGTTGCCCTCCAGTCACTTTCGACTATTAAAAAGGGCACTAGCTACTCCAATTGCCAATATAATGAGCCCTTTTCGAAGTTCCTATGACAACACCTTCTACAAAAACCCTGTATGCCCCAGGACATAACTTAAAAACCCTTACCCCGAGGGTTGTAGGGGAGTGTCCTCCTCAAAAACATATTTTCTTTCCGGAAATCAACTACGCTGAAAAAAATGACTATCTCAAAATTTTGATTGGATGTGTTTGGGGAAAATATTAACGTGGGGGGGGGGCTAGTTGCCTTCCAATTACTTTCGCCTTTTAAGAAGAGCACTAGCCCTTTGAATTTCCAATAGAATGAGTCTTTTTGAAGTTTCTGCGACAACGTCTTCTATAAAAACCTTATATGCCCCTAGGGCATAACTTACAACCCTGCCCCGAGGGTTGTGGGCGAGTGTCCTCCTCAAAAACATATTTTCTATCTGGAAATCAACTGCGCTGAACAAAATTGTTATCTCAAAATTTTGATTGGATGTGTTTGGGAGAATGATGGGCGTGGGGGGGATAGTTTCCCTCCAATCGTTTTCGACTATTAAAAAGAGCACTAGCCCTTTGGATTTCCAATCGAATGAGCCTTTTTGAAGTTTCTACGACAACACCTTCTACAAAACCTTATATGCCCTCTGGGCATAGCTTAAAGCAAATGCCCCAAGGGTTTTAAGGGAGTGTCCTCCTCAAAAACATATTTTCTATCTGGAAATCAACTACGCCGAACAAAATGGCTATCTCAAAATTTTGATTGGATGTGTTTTAGGGAATGATGGGCGTGTGGAGGGGGGGCTAGTTGCCCTCCAGTCACTTTCGACTATTAAAAAGGTCACTAGTCCTTTGAATTTCCAATCGAATGAGCCTTATTTGAACTTTATACGACAACGCCTTCTATAAAAAATTATATGCCCCCAGGGCATAACTTAAAACCCTTGCCCCGAGGGTTGTGGGGGAGTGTCCTCCTCAAAAAGATATTTTCTATCTGGAAATCAACTACGCTGAACAAAATGGCTATCTCAACATTTTGATTGGATGTGTTTGGGGGAATGATGGGCATGGGGGGGGGCTAGTTGCCCTCCAATCACTTTCGACTATTAAAAAGGGGCACTAGCTACTCCAATTGCCAATATAATGAGCCCTTTTCGAAGATCCTATGACAACACCTTCTACAAAAACCTTGTATGCCCCCAGGACATAACTTAAAACCCTTACCCCGAGGGTTGTAGGGGAGTGTCCTCCTCAAAAACATATTTTCTTTCCGGAAATCAACTACGCTGAATAAAATGGCTATCTCAAAATTTTGATTGGATGTGTTTGGGGGAAAGATTGACGTGGGAGGGGGGGCTAGTTGCCTTCCAATTACTTTCGCCTTTTAAGAAGGGCGCTAGCCGTTTGAATTTCCAATAGAATGAGTCTTTTTGAAGTTTCTGCAACAACGTCTTCTATAAAAAACCTTATATGCCCCCAAGGCACAACTTACGACCCTTTCCCCGAGGGTTTTAGGGGAGTGTCCTCCTCAAAAAGATATTTTCTATCTGGAAATCAACTACGCTGAACAAAATGACTATCTCCAAATTTTGATTGGATGTGTTTGGAGGAATGATGGGCGTGGGCGGGCTAGTTGCCCCCCAATCACTTTTGACTATTAAAAAGAGCACTAGCCCTTTGAATTTACCATCGAATGAGCCTTTTTTGAGGTTTCTATGACAACACCTTCTATAAAAACCTTCTATGCCCCCAGGGCATAACTTAAAACCCTTTCCCCGAGGGTTTTAGGGGAGTGTCCTCCTCAAAAACATATTTTCTATCTGGAAATCAACTACGCCGAACAAAATGGCTATCTCAAAATTTGATTGGATGTTTTTGAGGGAATGATGGGCGTGGGGGGGGGGCTAGTTGCCCTCCAGTCACTTTCGACTATTAAAAAGGGCACTAGCCCTTTGAATTTGAAATCGAATGAACCTTTTTTGAAGTTTCTATGACAACGCCTTCTATAAAAAACTCTATGACCCCAGGGCATAACTTAAAACCCTTGCCCCGAGGGTTGTGGGGGAGTGTCCTCCTCAAAAAGATATTTTTATCTGGAAATCAACTACGCTGAACAAAATGGCTATTTAAAAATTTTGATTGGATGTGTTTGGGGGGAATGATTGGCGTGGGGGGGGCTTTTAGCCCTCCAATCACTTTCGACTATTAAAAAGGGCACTAGTTACTCCAACTTCCAATCGAATGAGCCCTTTTCGAAGTTTCTACGACAACTCCTTCGATACGAAGTGCCCGGGTATGGAGAAGAAAGAATAAGAAGAAAAAAGAAAAATAAATAATACATTGTGCCCACATCGTTCTTTACTTAGGCAGCGCTATCGCACCGCCTATGATACGGAATAATGTATGTTCGTTTTATATTTTAATGGCACTCCTAAGTTTCAGTTGAAAACTTATTTTAATCTAGTTTCTAACTATCACCGATCTAGGGGAGATAAGACATCTATAGAAAATACTGAAAACAACCGAAAAACTTTTAGTCTACAACATAAAGTTCATCATCCATACTTCACAAAACAATACATGTTTTTCAGGAACGTTTGTTTTTCGACGAACAAAAAACTGTTTTTACTCGGCTGACTTCCCTTGAAAAGGCCATATTGAAGACAGGGCTTTGTAAATCACCTGCTGACTAGCAGAAACTAGAAGGCTGCTGTAACAAAAGAGAGCTGCTTAAGGGCTCATTTAACAGCTTATATTAATACCTAAACGCTTTTTATAAGTTTGACTTGATAGCACATTCCCATAAAGTGCACTTTCTGTTGTTTCCCCTATTTTTTTTTTTTTTTTACTGAAAAAAGTATCTTTTCCAATGAAATGACCCAAAAAATTTGTTTTTCAAAACCTAGGAAGGATCAAAAAACAAAGGGGGCAAGAACGTCCTATCCCCTTAATTACTGCCGTTAGAACTAGCACACAGGCTTCATCGCAGAGTGAAGTTTAAAGGTTCAATTCAAAAATTTTGACCATTCAAGCTTAGTCTTTGGTAGATTTTCAGTTGAAAAGTTTTTAGTTTTAGTTATTTTTTTTCGCAATAATCTTTTACTTTTAAAATGAATAGGTGATTTATGAAACTTACTAAGAGGGTCTGGAGGGGGAGTATATGTGAGGGATGTAATAAACCTCTAGTTAGGGGCTTTGGACCATAAGAAGTGGTACCAAAAGTGCCGTTTTTAGTGCTATATGGCACTTTTGGATTGTAAAATTAATAAAAAGTACGTAGATATGAGTAATAGGTTTAAAATGAGGGATTAAGCATCTCTCTATGATGTTTTGGTAGCAGGCTAGGCCTGTTGAAAAAAATAGAAAAAAAGGGAGACAGGTCAATGGTACCGTTGAAAAAAGTGATTTTCCTTTTTTTTTTCAAGGAGGGGGACCTTTATTTCCTTGTACAAGGTTTTCAACCTTGCTGATTCTAAAGGTACACTTTTTATTTTGATCTGACGTGAATTTCTAGGGGTTAATTCCCATAAATTTCTTTTTGCAATAAACTTTTACTTTACAGAAACTAACAAAAAATGTATTTAAAAAAAGCAATTGTAAAAGTTAAAAGATAATTTTTGTACATAAATTTCTGCGTGTTCATTTTGCAGACAAGAAAGCTCAACTTATTTCAAAGTAAAAATGTATTTCCTTATACCTTAAAGCACGTAGATATGAGAAATAACTTTTGAATTAGCCATTAAGAATCTCTTTATGATGTTCTGGTAGCCCGCTAGACCTGTTGAAAAAAAAAAAAACGGGAGAGAGATTAGTGCTACCGATGCAAAAAAGTGATTTTCCTTGTTGTTCAGGGAGGGGGACTGTAACTTCCCTGTACAAGGTTCTGACCATTTTGATTCCAATGGTACACTTTTCATTTTGATCTGACGCCATTATCGAGTGGGTTTGAGGCTTTTTTCGAAACCACTATAAATTTCTTTTCGCAATAAACTTTTACTTTTAAGACAAACCGAAATAATAGTTAACATTCCTGAGTCAATGTCAGATTGAATTTTTTTTCACTAGGCAGTTTTTTTCAAAATGCGTTTTTTAACTTTTTGTTACTATGGGCTGTGGTTCGCTCTTTACTAGGTTGCAGCTGCCACTGCAACCATGATACCTAGCCGGGACAAGCTTTAAAAAAAATGAGCCTAGAAAATGACTGAAAAACAAACAACAGCGGATACCAATATTCCCGACACGATACATGCGATACCAATACGCACAATACCAATACGTGCGATATCGATACGCCCGACACCACATACAGCCCTTCCCCAGGGACTATAGAGGGCCATATCATCATCAAAACCATATATATTGGACCTTTGAACTATGTTAAACAAAATGGCTATCTCAAAATTTTTATAAAACTTGTTGGGGGGAGGGGGCCTGTAGGGAGCGGGGGGGGGGGGGGCTATTTTCCCTTAAATCTTTTTGTCACTTAAAAAGGGCACTTAAAATGAGCATCATGCAAAAAAAGTCATTTTCCTCGGTGTTCATGGTGGGGGACTGTAATTATCCTACTAAGGAGCTTCGACCATGCTGATTCCAATGGTGCACTTTTTATTTCGATTTGAAGCCATTTTCAAGGGGTTTCAGGCTCTTTTTCGAAATAAACATAAATTTATTTTCGCAATTAACTTTTACTTCTAAGATTAACCGAAACAATAGGTACCATTCCTGATTTTACCCAGGGACTATGCAGGGCCATATAATCATCAAAACCATATATATTGGACCTTTGAACTGTGATAAACAAAATTGCTATCTCAAAATTTTTATAGAACTTGCTGGGGGAAGGGGCCTGTTGGAAGGGGATGCTATTTGCACTCCATTCTTTTTGGTCACTTAAAAAGGGCACTTACAAATTCGATTCCTTTCCGAATGAGCTATTACACACCTCTCTATGATGCTCTGGCCACCTCCTAGCCCTTCTAGAAAAAAAAAAGAAAGAAAAAAGGGAGACAGATCAGTGCTACCCATGCAAAAAAGTCATTTTCCTTGGTGTTCAAGGTGGGGGACTGTAATTATCCTACAAAAATCTTTTCGATCATGCTGATTCCAATGGGGTACTTTTTATTTAGATTTGACGCAATTTTCAAGGGGTTTCGGGCTCTTTTTCGAAATCACCATAAATTTCTTTTCACAATAAACTTTTACTTCTAAGATTAACTGAAACAATAATTACCATTCCTGATTCAGTGTCAAATGGCAATTGTTTTTCATCAGACAGTTTTTTTTTGAAAACCCGTTTTCAACTTTTGATTCCTATGGGCTGTGGTTCACTCTTTACGAGGTTGCAGCTGCCGCTGCAACCATGATAGTCTAGGAGCCGGTAGAGATATTTAAGACAAAAAAATACTTACTTATCCCAAAAATCAAAGTCAGCTAGACTCGTTGCTCAGATTTATGCCTCTGAATCGTATTAGTTTGTGAGTTAGAAATAAATGATGCCCCAAACTTACCATCCTGAGTAGTTTCTGGTGCGTTATTATTATTTTTTTTTAACTCTTGTCAGGGTATATTTATGCTTGCAGATATTGCTTTCATCATATACTAAAAAAGAGCGATTAGAGACTTAACAAGGGAGATATCCCATAAAAAGTTAATGAGCTTAAAAGTGAATAAGCTTTTGTGTTCTGCACTAGTCAAAGTTATGAGTTTCTGCATGTGTTCAAGTCAAACTGTGGACGACTCTGGATATTTGACAGATCTTTTTCTAAGTTTCCCAGTTTTGATTTATTCTTCAATAGTTTCCTTATAAATTTTTCTCTTTTTTAAGACTTAACTTATAATTTATTATAAGTATTTTCCCGTGGCAAAAACGTTTAGATAGGTGTTAGATAGTAATCATTAGATTATTTTTTTTGTTTTTAGCCAATCGCAAATTTTCTATATGGCCTTAAGTGCCTCTCTTTACGCGGAGAATTTTTATCCCTAAAAATCTCTGGCAATCGGATCAACTTTAAAAATGTGTCTACTTATCATTTGGTGAATGAAGGTTTCAACAATGTCAAAAGTAACTTTTACTTGACAACGTGAAAGCTTTTATTTTAGTATATTACTTTTTATCAGGAAAACGGTAAATATTTTCTCTTTGGCCGTAGGAAAAGTTTGCCTCAATGGCAGCTATGCTCTGGCTATTCACTTGTTATCAACGATAAAGAAAAAATAGAGCCCAGATATGGTGAGTGGTGTGCATTTTCAACCATGTTAAATAAATATCTTATTTGGGTAAAGGGAGAAACAGTTAGAAAAAATGTGGTTTCTCCCTCCAAGAAAAGATGGAGCAAGAGAAGAGGAAGGTCTTAATCGAGTAGTTTTTAATATCGCAAAACGAATAGAAACGTTCCGGCTTTTGAATAATAAATGTACTTTAATTCAACTCAATTTTACTGCCTTCTTCCTAAATACTATTTATTTTCTATATAAAAAAAAACGTCAAATGATAGTAAAAACAATTATATTTAGCAACTTTTAGCAGATGAATTCTGCGCACACTGCACATAGTGACGGTTCTGGTCCAGAACAGTCAACTCTTTCCATGAACCAAAACAATTTGGCCGCTAAAGTACATAAAATAAAAATGTATCGACTCATTTAACTATTAGGGTACCTTTCAGATGACGAGCAACATCATCCAAATCCGGTTGAAAAAGCTCCGGAGCTTATAGGTTCGTATGAACCAGACATTGGAAAAGGTCCCATTTTTGATGACGAAGTTATGATTGTCAAGGACGACAGAATATTTAGGACAGGAAGATCGGACTCTTTTTCTGGTATTCATTCTTTTTTTTGTGCCTTCTTCAAAGCTTTTTTTTAAACGAAAAGGCTAAACTGTGTATTTGGTACTTATGCATTGCACGAACCCCACGAAACAAGTCAAGTTTGGTTAATTCTAATGAAATAAAATAAAATAGGATGAATATATAATAGTTTAGAAACAAATCGGGGCAATATATTTGCAGATTAGAGGGGGGGGGGGTAAAGAATAGCGTATATTAAATACGTAACCTAACCTAACTTAGGTACCTTTCCCCTCTTCCCCCCTAAACTCCAAAAACAATCGATCAAATATTGCAAACTCGATAAGAAACCACGCTTTGCAATCAATTTTGATAGCAAATAAGAAAGGAAACTGCATGTCTAGTTTCCTAATACAGTATATGGCGATGGGTGCCCGTATACTGAATAAGTACCGTGTATTTTCGTAGCCCTTTTTGAACTAGGAGAGGAAGAATAAATCGAAATGAGGGTTTCTTAAGGTAGCTACTTAATGCAATATGACAAAATATGCTATGCTCTACGTCACTACGTCATGAGGTATTTATCGCTAACATTTATTGTTAAGATATATGAGATCTGTACCGATCTGTATTAGGACATCTGTATAGACCTAAGTGTGTCAGACCTGAGAAAATTTCAGTCCTGGTTAGAAGTAGAGTGCTATGTTCCATTTCTATGGAAGCTATCGGAAAACATTTCTATGGAAGCTCTACACCTGTTCAAAGAGAGTGAGTAGCCCCTCGCACCCATTGATCCGACGAGTGATTGCATGATATGCCATTACAGACTGGTTTAGACATAGGTTTCTAAGCCAAAACTTTTGATCGTCACATTACGTATTCAAAAGGTTTATTGCGCCTTCTGTAAAAAATACTGGTTTCAGTCATAAGGGTAAGAAAATCATGTTTTCGTATAAATAATGTCTTTTACTAAAGACACATCCAAGCCCTGCTTCTTTCTGACTCAAAAATTGTCAAACAGTAATAAGCTCTATGGTATTAAATCATTTTGCTTAAAAGCTAACTCCACTTGCGAAAACGGGATATAGCATTTGCGAATTGGACTGTATGAACGATATTAATTTTTGATTGAATAATAGGGATGTGAATGATCCCAATTAGTGACCGGATCGTATGAAGGTGAAGAAAAAACGGTTAAACTGATTAGCAGTTAAGGTAACCCCGAAGGGCTTGTTAACTCAGGCAATCTGTTATAAATTTGGAACAACATCAATCTATGATTATTAACGATGATAGAATGACCTTTTGACTTGACCTAGCTTTACTTCTTCGATGTGTTCTGTATAATGCACAAGTGGCGTTTGAACAGTGTTGTCAATTTAAAATAGGGTCTAACGTTATAGTATACTAAAAAGTTGATACTAAGAGAGATGTATATGGAAAGAAAAGAATTTTAATAAAGAAATTCAGAAGAATCCATAGAAATCCTTACAAATCAAGTAGTGAGGTGTATATGAGTATTAACCGTCAATGATCATAAGCACCAATGACCCTAACCACCAGGGACCTCAACCCCCAAAGATTCTCATACCTACAAGGGTCAGACCCTCCCCTCCAACTTTTTGGCCCCCTCCACCCATTTTTTTAATTTTTTTTTTGAGGTTTTTCTTAACTTTTTTTCATTATTTTTTTTAACATGATATATTTTTGCAACTTTTTCTTACATCTCTAAATCATATCAGAAAAATAGAATGACACTTTTGATTTAAATTTTAAGACATATTCTTGTGCATACCCATACTCCTATTGATGAGGACTGATGGTTTTCATTCAATATTTTTTCATGAAAAACAAACTATTTTTTACTTAACTAAATTTTTTTGGACTTAGAAATTATTCAACTTTTTTTTACATCTCTAAATCATATCAGAAAAATAGAATGACACTTTTGATTTAAATTTTAAAACATATTCTTGTACATACCCACACTCCTATTGATGAGGACTGATGGTTTTCATTCAATATTTTTTCATGAAAAACAAACTATTTTTTTGAACAAATTTTTTTCGGATTTCGAAATTATTCAGCTTTTTTTACATCTCTAAATCATATCAGAAAAATAGAATGACACTTTTGATTTCAATTTTAAAACATATTGTTGTGCATACCCATACTCATATTGATGAGAACTGATGGTTCTCATTCAATATTTTTCATGAAAAAAAAACTATTTTTTTAACTAAATTTTTTTTTGGACTTCGAAATTATTCAACTTTTTTTTCTATTTTTTTATTTTACTTTTTTTAACATGGTATTTTTACATCTCTTAGAATGACCTGAGACATACTTAAAACATAAAAAATTCACATTTAATTGGAATAAGCACACACCCGCCCAAACACACAGGCAGAAAGAAAAAGAGAGAAAAAACACATACAAATACGTAGATTCAGACGCACAAAAAGAGGAAGACATGCATTTGGAATAAGCTAACACCTGCCCAGACACACCCGCACAAAGAGTGAGAGAGACAAAAACACATACAAATACGTAGATTCAGACACACATATCGAGAAAGACATGTATTGGAATAAGCAAACAACCGCCCAGACACACAAGCACAAAGAGTGAGAGAGACAAAAACACATACAAATACGTTGATGATTCAGACTCACCTACCGAGAAAGACATGCATTGGAATAAGCAAACACCCGTCCAGACACACAGGCAATAAAGAGTGAGAGAGACAAATTCACATACAAATACTTAGATTCAGACACACAAACCGAGAAAGACATTTAATTCGAATAAGCAAACACCCGCTCAGACACACAAGCACAAAGAGTGAGAGAGAAAAAAACACATACAAATACGTAGATTCAGACACACATAATAAGAAAGACATGCATTGGAATAAGCAAACACCCGCCCAGACACACAGGCAAAAAAAGAGTGAGAAAGACAAATTCACATACAAATACGTAGATTCAGACACACAAATGACACTTTTGATTTAAGTTTTAAAACATATTCTTGTGCATACTCATACTCATATTGATGAGGACTGATGGTTCTCATTCAATATTTTTCATGAAAAACAAACTATTTTTTTAACTAAATTTTTTTGGACTTCAAAATTATTCAACTTTTTTTTACATCTCTAAATCATATCAGAAAAATAGAATGACATTTTTGATTTAAATTTTAAAACATATTCTTGTGCATACCCATACTCCTATTGATGAGGACTTATGGTTCTCATTCAATATTTTTTCATGAAAAACAAGCTATTTTTTAACTAAATTTTTTTTGTTAAATTAAATTAAGTTAAATACAATTATTCAACTTTTTTTACATCTCTAAATGATATCAGAAAAATAGAATGACACTTTTGATTTAAATTTTAAAACATATTCTTGTGCATACCTATACTCCTATTGATGAGGACTGATGGTTCTCATTCAATATTTTTTCATGAAAAAACAAACTATTTTTTTAACTAAATTTTTTTGGACTTCAAAATTATTCAACTTTTTTTCAACCTTTTTTTACATCTCTTACATCTCAACTTTTTTTTTACAAATACGTAGATTCAGACACACAAATCGAGAAAGACATGCATTGGAATAAGCAAACACCCGCCCAAACACACAAGTACAAAGAGTGAGAGAGACAAAAACATATACAAATACGTTGATTCAGACACACATACCGAGAAAGACATGCATTGGGATAAGCAAACAACCGCCCAGACACACAGGCAATAAAGAGTGAGAGAGACAAATTCACATACAAATACGTAGATTCAGACACACAAACCGAGAAAGACATTTAATGCGAATAAGCAAACACCCGCTCAGACACACAGGCACAAAGAATGAGAGAGACAAAAACACATACAAATACGTAGATTAAGACACACATACCGAGAAAGACATGCATTGGAATAAGCAAGCACCCGCCCAGACACACAGGCAAAAATAGTGAGAGAGACAAATTCACATACAAATACGTAGATTCAGACACACAAATCGAGAAAGACATGCCTTTGGAATAAGCAAACACTCTCCCAGACACACAGGCAAAAAGAGTGAGAGAGACAAAAACCCATACAAATACGTAGATTCAGACGCACAAACCGAGAAAGTCATGAATTTGGAATAAGCAAACACCCGCCAAGACACACAGGCAAAAAGATTTAGAGAGAAAAAAACACATACAAATACGTGGATTCAAACACACAAACCGATAAAGAAATGTATTGGAATAAGAAAACACCCGCCCAGAGACTCAGGCAAAAAGAGTGAGAGAAACAAAAACACATACAAATACGTAGATTCAGACACACAAACCAAGAAAGACATGCATTGGAATAAGCAAACACCTGCCCAGACACACAGGAAAAAAAAGAGTGAGAGAGACAAAAACACATACAAATACGTAGATTTAAACACACAAACCAAGAAAGACATTTAATTGGAATAAGCAAACACCCGCCCAGACACACAGACAAAAAGAATGAGGGAGACAAAAACACATACAAATACGTAGACTCAGACATACATACCAAGAAAGACATGCATTGGAATAGGCAAACAGACGCCCAGACACACAGGCAAAAAAGAGTGACAGAGACAAAAACACACACAACTACGCAGATTCAGACACACAAACCGAGAAAGACATTTAATTGGAATAAGCAAACACCCGCCACAGACAAACAGGCAAAAAGAGTGAGAGAGACAAAAAAAACATACAAATACGTAGATTCAGACACACAAAACGAGAAAGACATGCATTGGAATAGGCACACACCCCGCCCAGACACACAGGCGAAAAAAAGTGAGAGAGACAAAAACACATACAAATACGTAGATTCACATACGCAAACCGAGAAAGACATGTATTGGAATAAGCAAACACCCGCCCAAACACAAAGGCAAAAAGAATGAGGGAGACAAAAACACATACAAATACGTAGATTCAGACACACAAACCGAGAAAGACATGCAATGGAATAAGCAAACATCCGCCCAGACACAGCCGCCCAGACACACGAGCAAAAAGAGTGAGAGAGACAAAAACACATACAAATACGTAGATTCAGACACACATACGGAGAAAGACATACATTGGAATAAGCAAACACCCGCCCAGACACACAGGCAAAAAAGATTGAGAGAGACAAAAACACATACAACTACGCAGATTCAGACACACAAACCGAGAAAGACATGCATTGGAATAAGCAAACACCCGCCCAGACACAAAGGCAGAAAGAAAAAGAGAGAGAAAATACATACAAATACGTAGATTCAGACACACAAACAGAGGAAGACATGGATTTGGAATAAGCAAACACCCGCCCAGACACACCTGAACAGAGAGTGAGAGAGAAAAAAACACATACAAATACGTAGATTCAGACACACAAATCGAGAAAGACATGCATTGGAATAAGCAAACACCCGCCCAGACACACAAGTACAAAGAGTGAGAGAGACAAAAACACATACAAATATGTTGATTCAGACACACATACCGAGAAAGACATGCATTGGAATAAGCAAACACCCGCCCAGACACACAGGCAATAAAGAGTGAGAGAGACAAATTCACATACAAATACGTAGATTCAGACACACAAACCGATAAAGACATATATTGGAATAAGCAAACACCCGCCCAGACACTTAGGCAAAAAGAGTGAGAGAAACAAAAACAGATACAAATACGTAGATTCAGACACACAAACCAAGAAAGACATGCATTGGAATAAGCAAACTCCCGCCCAGACACACAGGAAAAAAAAGAGTGAGAGAGACAAAAACACAAACAAATACGTAGATTCAGACACACAAACCGAGAAAGACATTTAATTGGAATAAGCAAACACCCGCCCAGACACACAGGCAAAAAGAGTGAGAGAGACAAAAACGCATACAAATACGTAGATTCAGACACACATACCAAGAAAGACATGCATTGGAATAGGCAAACACCCACCCAGACACACAGGCAAATAAGAGTGAGAGAGACAAAAACACACACAAATACGTAGATTCAGACAAACAAACCGAGAAAGACATTTAATTGGAATAAGCAAACACCCGCCACAGACACAGAGGCAAAAAGAGTGGGAGAGACAAAAACATATACAAATACGTAGATTCAGACACACAAACCGAGAAAGACATGCCTTGGAATAAGCAAACACCCCGCCCAGACGCACAGGCGAAAAAAGTGAGAGAGACAAAAACACATACAAATACGTAGATTCACATACGCAAACCGAGAAAGACATGTATTGGAATAAGCAAACACCCGCCCAGACACACAGGCAAAAAGAATGAGAGAGACAAAAACACATACAAATACGTAGATTCAGACACACAAACCGAGAAAGACATGCATTGGAATAAGCAAACATCCGCCCAGACACACCCGCCCAGACACACAGGCAAAAAGAGTGAGAGAGACAAAAACACATACAAATACGTAGATTCAGACACACATACCGAGAAAGACATGCATTGGAATAAGCAAACACCCGCCCGGACACACAGGCAAAAAAGAGTGAGAGAGACAAAAACACATACAACTACGTAGATTCAGACACACAAACCGAGAAAGACATGCATTGGAACAAGCAAACACCCGCCCAGACACACAAGCACAAAGAGTGAGAGAGACAAAAACACATACAAATACGTTGATGATTCAGACGCACATACCGAGAAAGACATGCATTGGAATAAGCAAACACCCGCCCAGACACACAGGCAATAAAGAGTGAGAGAGACAAATTCACATACAAATACTTAGATTCAGACACACAAACCGAGAAAGACATTTAATTCGAATAAGCAAACATCCGCTCAGACACACAAGCACAAAGAGTGAGAGAGAAAAAACACATACAAATACGTAGATTCAGACACACATAATAAGAAAGACATGCATTGGAATAAGCAAACACCCGCCCAGACACACAGGTAAAAAAGAGTGAGAAAGACAAATTCACATACAAATACGTAGATTCAGACACACAAATGACACTTTTGATTTAAGTTTTAAACATATTCTTGTGCATACTCATACTCCTATTTATGAGGACTGATGGTTCTCATTCAATATTTTTTCATGAAAAACAAACTATTTTTTTGAAACAAATTTTTTTTGGGCTTCGAAATTATTCAACTTTTTTTTTACATCTCTAAATCATATCAGAAAAATAGAATGACACTTTTGATTTAAATTTTAAAACATATTCTTGTGCATACCTATACTCCTATTGATGAGGACTTATGGTTCTCATTCAATATTTTTTCATGAAAAACAAGCTATTTTTTAACTAAATTTTTTTTTGTTAAATTAAATTAAGTTAAATTATTCAACTTTTTTTACATCTCTAAATGATATCAGAAAAATAGAATGACACTTTTGATTTAAATTTTAAAACATATTCTTGTGCATACCTATACTCCTATTGATGAGGACTGATGGTTGTCATTCAATATTTTTTCATGAAAAACAAACTATTTTCTTAACTAAATTTTTTTTGGACTTCGAAATTATTCAACTTTTTTTTCAACTTTTTTTTACATCTCTTACATCTCAACTTTTTTTTTTACAAATACGTAGATTCAGACACACAAATCGAGAAAGACATGCATTGGAATAAGCAAACACCCGCCCAAACACACAAGCTACAAAGAGTGAGAGAGACAAAAACACATACAAATACGTAGATTCAGACACACATACCGAGAAAGACATGCATTGGAATAAGCAAACACCCGCCCAGACACACAGGCAATAAAGAGTGAGAGAGACAAATTCACATACAAATACGTAGATTCAGACACACAAACCAAGAAAGACATTTAATGCGAATAAGCAAACACCCGCTCAGACACACAGGCACAAAGAGTGAGAGAGACAAAAACATACAAATACGTAGATTAAGACACACATACCGAGAAAGACATGCATTGGAATAAGCAAACACCCGCCCAGACACACAGGCAAAAATAGTGAGAGAGACAAATTCACATACAAATACGTAGATTCAGACATACAAATCGAGAAAGACATGCCTTTGGAATAAGCAAACACCCGCCCAGACACACAGGCAAAAAGATTGAGAGAGAAAAAAACACATACAAATACGTGGATTCAAACACACAAACCGATAAAGAAATGTATTGGAATAAGCAAACACCCGCCCAGACACTCAGGCAAAAAGAGTGAGAGAAACAAAAACACATACAAATACGTAGATTCAGACACACAAACCAAGAAAGACATGCATTGGAATAAGCAAACACCCGCCCAGACACACAGGAAAAAAGAGTGAGAGAGACAAAAACACATACAAATACGTAGATTTAAACACACAAACCGAGAATGACATTTAATTGGAATAAGCAAACACCCGCCCAGACACACAGGCAAAAAGAGTGAGAGAGACAAAAACACACACAAATACGTAGATTCAGACACACAAACCAAGAAAGACATGCATTGGAATAGGCAAACAGCCGCCCAGACACACAGGCAAAAAAGAGTGAGAGAGACAAAAACACACACAAATACGTAGATTCAGACACACAAACCGAGAAAGACATTTATTGGAATAAGCAAACACCCGCCACAGACGCACAGGCAAAAAGAGTGAGAGAGACAAAAAAACATACAAATACGTAGATTCAGACACACAAACCGAGAAAGACATGCATTGGAATAAGCAAACACCCCGCCCAGACACACAGGCGAAAAAAGTGAGAGAGACAAAAACACATACAAATACGTAGATTCACATACGCAAACCGAGAAAGACATGTATTGGAATAAGCGAACACCCGCCCAGACACACAGGCAAAAAGAATGAGGGAGACAAAAACACATATAAATACGTAGATTCAGACACACAAACCGAGAAAGACATGCAATGGAATAAGCAGACATCCGCCCAGACACACCCGCCCAGACACACAAGCAAAAAGAGTGAGAGAGACAAAAACACATACAAATACGTAGATTCAGACACACATACCGAGAAACACATACATTGGAATAAGCAAACACCCGCCCGGACACGCAGGCAAAAAGAGTGAGAGAGACAAAAACACATACAGCTACGCAGATTCAGACACACAAACCGAGAAAGACATGCATTGGAATAAGCAAACACCCGCCCAGACACAAAGGCAAAAGAAAAAGAGAGAGAAAAACACATACAAATACGTAGATTCAGACACACAAACAGAGGAAGACATGGATTTGGAATAAGCAAACACCCGCCCAGACACACCTGCAACAGAGAGTGAGAGAGACAAAAACACATACAAATACGTAGATTCAGACACACAAACCGAGAAAGACATGCATTGGAATAAGC
Source organism: Artemia sinica (assembly GCA_027921565.1). Taxonomy (NCBI): domain Eukaryota; kingdom Metazoa; phylum Arthropoda; class Branchiopoda; order Anostraca; family Artemiidae; genus Artemia; species Artemia sinica. The sequence continues at coordinate 48,112,807 of CM051258.1, forward strand.
AAACACCCGCCCAGACACACAGTACAAAAGAGTGAGCGAGACAAAAACACATACAGATACGTAGATTCAGACACACAATCCGAGAAAGACATGCATTGGAATAAGCATACACCCGCCCAGACATACAGGCAATAAAGAGTGAGAGAGACAAATTCACATACAAATACGTAGATTCAGACACACAAACCGAGAAAGACATTTAATTCGAATAAGCAAACACCCGCTCAGACACACAGGCACAAAGAGTGAGAGAGACAAAAACACATACAAATACGTAGATTCAGACACACATACCGAGAAAGACATGCATTGGAATAAGCAAACACCCGCCCAGACACACAGGCAAAAATAGTGAGAGAGACAAATTCACATACAAATACGTAGAATCAGACACACAAATCGAGAAAGACATGCCTTTGGAATAAGCAAACACCCTCCCAGACACACAGGCAAAAAGAGTGAGAGAGACAAAAACCCATACAAATACGTAGATTCAGACACACAAACCGAGAAAGACATGAATTTGGAAAAAGCAAACACCCGCCCAGACACACAGGCAAAAAGATTGAGAGAAACAAAAACAGATACAAATACGTAGATTCAGACACACAAACCAAGAAAGACATGCATTGGAATAAGCAAACTCCCGCCCAGACACACAGGCAAAAAAGAGTGAGAGAGACAAAAACACATACAAATACGTAGATTCAGACACACAAACCGATAAAGACATATATTGGAATAAGCAAACACCCGCCCAGACACTCAGGCAAAAAGAGTGAGAGAAACAAAAACAGATACAAATACGTAGATTCAGACACACAAACCAAGAAAGACATGCATTGGAATAAGCAAACTCCCGCCCAGACACACAGGAAAAAAAGATTGAGAGAGACAAAAACACATACAAATTCGTAGATTTAGACACACAAACCGAGAAAGACATTTAATTGGAATAAGCAAACACCCGCCCAGACACACAGGCAAAAAGAGTGAGAGAGACAAAAACACATACAAATACGTAGATTCAGACCCACATACCAAGAAAGACATGCAGTGGAATAGGCAAACACCCACCCAGACACACAGGCAAATAAGAGTGAGAGAGACAAAAACACACACAAATGCGTAGATTCAGACAAACAAACCGAGAAAGACATTTAATTGGAATAAGCAAACACCCGCCACAGACACAGAGGCAAAAAGAGTGGGAGAGACAAAAACATATACAAATACGTAGATTCAGACACACAAACCGAGAAAGACATGCATTGGAATAAGCAACACCCCGCCCAGACACACAGGCAAAAAAAGTGAGAGAGACAAAAACACATACAAATACGTACATTCACATACGCAAACCGAGAAAGACATGTATTGGAATAAGCAAACACCCGCCCAGACACACAGGCACAAAGAGTGAGAGAGACAAAAACACATACAAATACGTAGATTCAGACACACAAACCGAGAAAGACATGCATTGGAATAAGCAAACACCCGCCCAGACACACAAGTACAAAAGAGTGAGCGAGACAAAAACACATACAAATACGTTGATTCAGACACACATACCGAGAAAGACATGCATTGGAATAAGCAAACACCCGCCCAGACACTACAGGCAATAAAGAGTGAGAGAGATAAATTCACATACAAATACGTAGATTCAGACACACAAACCGAGAAAGACATTTAATTCGAATAAGCAAACACCCGCTCAGACACACAGGCACAAAGAGTGAGAGAGACAAAAACACATACAAATACGTAGATTCAGACACACATACCGAGAAAGACATGCATTGGAATAAGCAAACACCCGCCCAGACACACAGGCAAAAATAGTGAGAGAGACAAATTCACATACAAATACGTAGAATCAGACACACAAATCGAGAAAGACATGCCTTTGGAATAAGCAAACACCCTCCCAGACACACAGGCAAAAAGAGTGAGAGAGACAAAAACCCATACAAATACGTAGATTCAGACACACAAACCGAGAAAGACATGCATTGGAAAAAGCAAACACCCGCCCAGACACACAGGCAAAAAGATTGAGAGAGACAAAAACAGATACAAATACGTAGATTCAGACACACAAACCAAGAAAGACATGCATTGGAATAAGCAAACTCCCGCCCAGACACACAGGAAAAAAAAGAGTGAGAGAGACAAAAACACATACAAATTCGTAGATTCAAACACACAAACCGATAAAGACATATATTGAAATAAGCAAACACCCGCCCAGACACTCAGGCAAAAAGAGTGAGAGAGACAAAAACAGATACAAATACGTAGATTCAGACACACAAACCGAGAAAGACATGCATTGGAATAAGCAAACCCCCGCCCAGACACACAGGCAAAAAGAGTGAGAGAGACAAAAACACATACAAATTCGTAGATTCAGACACACAAACCGGGAAAGACATTGAATTGGAATAAGCAAACACCCGCCCAGACAAACAGGCAAAAAGAGTGAGAGAGACAAAAACACATACAAATACGTAGATTCAGACACACATACCAAGAAAGACATGCATTGGAATAGCAAACACCCACCCAGACACACAGGCAAATAAGAGTGAGAGAGACAAAAACACATACAAATGCGTAGATTCAGACAAACAAACCGAGAAAGACATTTAATTGGAATAAGCAAACAACCGCCACAGACACAGAGGCAAAAAGAGTGGGAGAGACAAAAACATATACAAATACGTAGATTCAGACACACAAACCGAGAAAGACATGCATTAGAATAAGCAAACACCCCGCCCAGACACACAGGCGAAAAAGAGTGAGAGAGACAAAAACACATACAAATACGTAGATTCACATACGCAAACCGAGAAAGACATGTATTGGAATAAGCGAACACCCGCCCAGACACACAGGCACAAAGAGTGAGAGAGACAAAAACACATACAAATACGTAGATTCAGACACACATACCGAGAAAGACATGCATTGGAATAAGCAAACACCCGCCCAGACACACAGGCAATAAGATTGAGAGAGAAAAAAAACACATACAAATACGTGGATTCAAACACACAAACCGATAAAGACATGTATTGGAATAAGCAAACACCCGCCCAGACACTCAGGCAAAAAGAGTGAGAGAAACAAAAACAGATACAAATACGTAGATTCAGACACACAAACCAAGAAATACATGCATTGGAATAAGCAAACACCCGCCCAGACACACAGGAAAAAAAAGAGTGAGAGAGACAAAAACACATACAAATACGTAGATTTAAACACACAAACCGAGAAAGACATTTAATTGGAATAAGCAAACACCCGCCCAGACACACAGGCAAAAAGAGTGAGAGAGACAAAAACACAGACAAATACGTAGATTCAGACACACATACCAAGAAAGACATGCATTGGAATAAGCAAACAGCCGCCCAGACACACAGGCAAAAAGAGTGAGAGAGACAAAAACACACTACAAATACGTAGATTCAGACACACAAACCGAGAAAGACATTTAATTGGAATAAGCAAACACCCGCCACAGACGCACAGGCAAAAAGAGTGAGAGAGACAAAAACACATACAAATACGTAGATTCAGACACACAAACCGAGAAAGACATGCATTAGAATAAGCAAACACCCCGCCCAGACACACAGGCAAAAAAGAGTGAGAGAGACAAAAACACATACAAATACGTAGATTCACATACGCAAACCGAGAAAGACATTTAATTGGAATAAGCAAACACCCGCCCAGACAAACAGGCAAAAAGAGTGAGGGAGACAAAAACACATATAAATACGTAGATTCAGACACACAAACCGAGAAAGACATGCAATGGAATAAGCAAACATCCGCCCAGACACACCGCCCAGACACACAAGCAAAAAGAGTGAGAGAGACAAAAACACATACAAATACGTAGATTCAGACACACATACCGAGAAACACAAACATTGGAATAAGCAAACACCCGCCCGGACACACATGCAAAAAAGAGTGAGAGAGACAAAAACACATACAAATACGTAGATTCAGACACACAAACCGAGAAAGACATGCATTGGAATAAGAAACATCCGCCCAACACACCGCCCAGACACACAGGCAAAAAGAGTGAGAGAAACAAAAACAGATACAAATACGTAGATTCAGACACACAAACCGAGAAGGACATGCATTGGAATAAGCAACACCCCGCCCAGACACACAGGCGAAAAAGAGTGAGAGAGACAAAAACACATACAAATACGTAGATTCACATACGCAAACCGAGAAAGACATGTATTGGAATAAGCGAACACCCGCCCAGACACACAGGCAATAAGAATGAGAGAGACAAAAACACATACAAATACGTAGATTCAGACACACAAACCGAGAAAGACATGCATTGGAATAAGACACGCAACACACCCGCCCAGACACACAGGCAAAAAGAGTGAGAGAGACAAAAACACATACAAATACGTAGATTCAGACACACATACCGAGAAAGACATGCATTGGAATAAGCAAACACCCGCCCAGACACACAGGCAAAAAGAGTGAGAGAGACAAAAACACATACAACTACGTAGATTCAGACACACAAAACGAGAAAGACATGCATTGGAATAAGCGAACACCCGCCCAGACACACAGGCAAAAAGAGTGAGAGAGACAAAAACACATACAAATACGTAGATTCAGAAACAAACCCGAAAAAGACATGCATTGGAATAAGCAAACACTCCGCCCAGACACACAGGCAAAAAGAGTGAGAGAGACAAAAACACATACAAATACGTAGATTCAGACACACAAACCGAGAAAGACATGCATTGGAATAAGCAAACACCCGCCCAGACACACAGGCAAAAAGAGTGAGGGAGACAAAAACACATACAAATACGTAGATTCAGACACACAAACCGAGAAAGACATGCATTGGAATAAGCAAACACCGCCCACACCCGCCCAGACACACAGGCAAAAAGAGTGAGAGAGACAAAAACACATACAAATACGTAGATTCAGACACACATACCGAGAAAGACATGCATTGGAATAAGCAAACACCCGCCCAGACACAAAGGCAAAAAATAGTGAGGGAGACAAAAACACATACAAATACGTAGATTCAGACACACAAACCGAGAAAGACATGCATTGGAATAAGCAAACACCCACCCAGACACACAGGCAAACAGAGTGAGAGAGACAAAACACATACAAATACGTAGATTCAGACACACAAACCGAGAAAGACATGCATTGGAATAAGCAAACACCCGCCCAGACGCACATGCAAAAAGAGTGAAGGAGACAAAAACACATACAAATACGTAGATTCAGACACACAAACCGAGAAAGACATGCATTGGAATAAGCAAACACCCGCCCAGACACACAGGCAAAAAGAGTGAGAGAGACAAAAACACATACAAATACGTAGATTCAGACACACAGACCGAGAAAGACATGCATTGGAATAAGCAAACACCCGCCCAGACACACAACCAAAGTTAGTGAGGGAGACAAAAACACATACAAATACGTAGATTCAGACACACAAACCGAGAAAGACATGCATTGGAATAAGCAAACACCCACCCAGACACACAGGCAAAAAGAGTGAGGGAGACAAAAACACATACAAATACGTAGATTCAGACACACAAACCGAGAAAGACATGCATTGGAATAAGCAAACACCCGCCCAGACACACAGGCAAAAAGAGTGACAAAACCACATACAAACACGTAGATTCAGACACACATACCGAGAAAGACATTCATTGGAATAAGCAACCACCTGCCCAGACACACAGGCAAAAAAGAGTGAGAGAGACAAAAACACATACAACTACGTAGATTCAGACACAAAAACCGAGAAACACATGCATTGGAATAAGCAAACACCCGCCCAGACACACAGGCAAAAAGAGTGAGAGAGACAAAAACACATACAAATACGTAGATTCAGACACACAAACCGAGAAAGACATGCATTGGAATAAGCAAACACCCGCCCAGACACACAGGCAAAAAGAGTGAGAGAGACAAAAACACATACAAATACGTAGATTCAGACACACAAACCGAGAAAGACATGCATTGGAATAAGCAAACACCCGCCCAGACACAAAGGCAAAAAGAGTGAGAGAGACAAAAGCACATACAAATACGTAGATTCAGACACACAAACCGAGAAAGACATGCATTGGAATAAGCAAACACCCGCCCAGACACACAGGCAAAAAGAGTGAGAGAGACAAAAACGCATACAAATACGTAGATTCAGACACGCAAACCGAGAAAGACATGCATTGGAATAAGCAAACACCCGCCCAGACACACAGGCAAAAAAGAGTGAGAGAGACAAAAACACATACAAATACGTAGATTCAGACACGCAAACCGAGAAAGACATGTATTGGAATAAGCAAACACCCGCCCAGACACACAGGCAAAAAGAGTGAGAGAGACAAAAACACATACAAATACGTAGATTCAGACACACAAACCGAGAAAGACATGCATTGGAATAAGCAAACACCCGCCCAGACACACAGGCAAAAAGAGTGAGAGAGACAAAAACACATACAAATACGTAGATTCAGACACACAAACCGAGAAAGACATGCATTGGAATAAGCAAACACCCGCCCAGACACACAGGCAAAAAAGAGTGAGAGAGACAAAAACAAATACAACTACGTAGATTCAGACACACAAAACGAGAAAGACATGCATTGGAATAAGCAAACACCCGCCCAGACACACAGCCAAAAAGAGTGAGGGAGACAAAAACACATACAAATACGTAGATTCAGACACACAAACCGAGAAAGACATGCATTGGAATAAGCAAACACCCGCCCAGACACACAGGCAAAAAGAGTGAGAGAGACAAAAACACATACAAATACGTAGATTCAGACACACAAACCGAGAAAGACATGCATTGGAATAAGCAAACACCCGCCCAGACACACAGGCAAAAAGAGTGAGAGAGAAAAAAGCACATACAAATACGTAGATTCAGACACACAAACCGAGAAAGACATGCATTGGAATAAGCAAACACCCACCCAGACACACAGGCAAAAGAGTGAGAGAGACAAAAACACATAAAAATACGTAGATTCAGACACACAAACCGAGAAAGACATGCATTGGTATAAGCAAACACCCGCCCAGACACACAGGCAAAAAGAGTGAGAGAGACAAAAACGCATACAAATACGTAGATTCAGACACACAAACCAAGAAAGACATGCATTGGAATAAGCAAACATCCGCCCAGACACACAGGCAAAAAGAGTGAGAGAGACAAAAACACATACAAATACGTAGATTCAGACACACAAACCGAGAAAGACATGCATTGGAATAAGCAAACACCCACCCAGACACACAGGCAAAAAGAGTGAGAGAGACAAAAACGCATACAAATACGTAGATTCAGACACACAAACAGAGAAAGACATGCATTGGAATAAGCAAACACCCGCCCAGACACAAGGCACAAAGAGTGAGAGAGACAAACACCCGCCAGACACACAGGCAAAAAAGAGTGAGAGAGACAATAAAAATACGCGTACAAATACGTAGATTCAGACACACAAACCGGAAAAGACATTTAATTGGAATAAGCAAACACCTGCCCAGACACACAGGCAAAAAGAGTGAGAGAGACAAAAACACATACAAATACGTAGATTCAGACACACAAACCGAGAAAGACATGCATTGGAATAAGCAAACACCGCCCAGACACACAGGCAAAAAGAGTGAGAGAGACAAAAACACATACAAATACGTAGATTCAGTCACACAAACCGAGAAAGACATGCATTGGAATAAGCAAACACCCACCCAGACACACAGGCAAAAAGAGTGAGAGAGACAAAAACACATACAAATACGTAGATTCAGACACACAAACCGAGAAAGACATGCATTGGAATAAGCAAACACCCGCCCAGACACACAGGCAAAAAGAGTGAGAGAGACAAAAACACATACAAATACGTAGATTCAGTCACACAAACCGAGAAAGACATGCATTGGAATAAGCAAACACCCGCCCAGACACCAGGCAAAAAGAGTGAGAGAGACAAAAACACATACAAATACGTAGATTCAGACACACAAACCGAGAAAGACATGCATTGGAATAAGCAAACACCCGCCCAGACACACAGGCAAAAAGAGTGAGAGAGACAAAAGCACATACAAATACGTAGATTCAGACACACAAACCGAGAAAGACATGCATTGGAATAAGCAAACACCCGCCCAGACACACAGGCAAAAAAGAGTGAGAGAGACAAAAACACATACAAATACGTAGATTCAGACACACAAACCGAGAAAGACATGCATTGGAATAAGCAAACACCCACCCAGACACACAGCCAAAAAGAGTGAGAGAGACAAAAACACATACAAATACGTAGATTCAGACACACAAACCGAGAAAGACATGCATTGGAATAAGCAAACACCCGCCCAGACACACAGGCAAAAAGAGTGAGAGAGACAAAAACACATACAAATACGTAGATTCAGACACACAAACCGAGAAAGACATGCATTGGAATAAGCAAACACCCGCCAGACACAGCAGGCAAAAAAGAGTGAGAGAGACAAAAACACATACAAATACGTAGATTCAGACACACAAACCGAGAAAGACATGCATTGGAATAAGCAACCACCCGCCCAGACACACAGGCAAAAAGAGTGAGAGAGACAAAAACACATACAAATACGTAGATTCAGACACAAACCGAGAAAGACATGCATTGGAATAAGCAATCACCCGCCCAGACACACAGGCGAAAAGAGTGAGAGAGACAAAAACACATACAAATACGTAGATTCAGACACACAAACCGAGAAAGACATGCATTGGAATAAGCAAACACCCGCCCAGACACACAGGCAAAAAGAGTGAGAGAGACAAAAGCACATACAAATACGTAGATTCAGACACACAAACCGAGAAAGACATGCATTGGAATAAGCAAACACCCGCCCAGACACACAGGCAAAAACGAGTGAGAGAGACAAAAACACATACAAATACGTAGATTCACACACGCAAACCGAGAAAGACATGCATTGGAATAAGCAAACACCCGCCCAGACACACAGGCAAAAAAGAGTGAGAGAGACAAAAACACATACAAATACGTAGATTCAGACACACAAACCGAGAAAGACATGCATTGGAATAAGCATACACCCACCAAGACACACAGGCAAAAAGAGTGAGAGAGACAAAAACGCATACAAATACGTAGATTCAGACACACAAACCGAGAAAGACATGCATTGGATTAAGCAAACACCCGCCCAGACACAAGGCACAAAGAGTGAGAGAGACAAAAACACCCGCCAGACACACAGGCAAAAAGAGTGAGAGAGACAATAAAAATACGCGTACAAATACGTAGATTCAGACACACAAACCGAGAAAGACATGCATTGGAATAAGCAAACACCTGCCCAGACACACAGGCAAAAAGAGTGAGAGAGACAAAAACACATACAAATACGTAGATTCAGACACACAAACCGAGAAAAACATGCATTGGAATAAGCAAACACCCGCCCAGACACACAGGCAAAAAGAGTGAGAGAGACAAAAACACATACAAATACGTAGATTCAGACACACAAACCGAGAAAGACATGCATTGGAATAAGCAAACACCCACCCAGACACACAGGCAAAAAGAGTGAGAGAGACAAAAACACATACAAATACGTAGATTCAGACACACAAACCGAGAAAGACATGCATTGGAATAAGCAAACACCCGCCCAGACACAGGCAAAAAGAGTTAGAGAGACAAAAACACATACAAATACGTAGATTCAGACACACAAACCGAGAAAGACATGCATTGGAATAAGCAAACACCCACCCAGACACACAGGCAAAAAGAGTGAGAGAGACAAAAACACATACAAATACGTAGATTCAGTCACACAAACCGAGAAAGACATGCATTGGAATAAGCAAACACCCGCCCAGACACATGGCAAAAAGTGTGAGAGAGACAAAAACACATTCAAATACGTAGATTCAGACACACAAACCGAGGAAGACATGCATTGGAATAAGCAAACACCCGCCCAGACACACAGGCAAAAAGAGTGAGAGAGACAAAAACACATACAAATACGTAGATTCAGACACACAAACCGAGAAAGACATGCATTGTAATAAGCAAACACCCGCCCAGACACACAGGCACAAAAGAGTGAGAGAGACAAAAACACGTACAAATACGTAGATTCAGACACACAAACCGAGAAAGACATGCATTGGAATAAGCAAACACCCACCCAGACACACAGGCAAAAAGAGTGAGGGAGACAAAAACACATACAAATACGTAGATTCAGACACACAAACCGAGAAAAACATGCATTGGAATAAGCAAACACCCGCCCAGACACACAGGCAAAAAGAGTGAGAGAGACAAAAACACATACAAATACGTATATTCAGACACACAAACCGAGAAAGACATGCATTGGAATAAGCAAACACCCGCCCAGACACAAAGGCAAAAAGAGTGAGAGAGACAAAAACACATTCAAATACGTAGATTCAGACACACAAACCGAGAAAGACATGCATTGGAATAAGCAAACACCCGCCAGGACACACAGGCAAAAAGAGTGAGAGAGACAAAAACACATACAACTACGTAGATTCAGACACACAAAACCGAGAAAGACATGCATTGGAATAAGCAAACACCCGCCCAGACACACAGCCAAAAAGAGTGAGAGAGACAAAAACACATACAAATACGTAGATTCAGACACACAAACCGAGAAAGACATGCATTGGAATAAGCAAACACCCGCCCAGACACACAGGCGAAAAGAGTGAGAGAGACAAAAACACATACAAATACGTAGATTCAGACACACAAACTGAGAAAGACATGCATTGGAATAAGCAAACACCCGCCCAGACACACAGGCAAAAAGAGTGAGAGAGACAAAAGCACATACAAATACGTAGATTCAGACACACAAACCGAGAAAGACATGCATTGGAATAAGCAAACATCCGCCCAGACACACAGGCAAAAACGAGTGAGAGAGACAAAAACGCATACAAATACGTAGATTCACATACGCAAACCGAGAAAGACATGCATTGGAATGAGCAAACACCCCGCCCAGACACACAGGCAAAAAGAGTGAGAGAGACAAAAACACATACAAATACGTAGATTCACATACGCAAACCGAGAAAGACATGCATTGGAATAAGCAAACACCCGCCCAGCACACAGGCAAAAAGAATGAGGGAGACAAAAACACATACAAATACGTAGATTCAGACACACAAACCGAGAAAGACATGCATTGGAATAAGCAAACACCCGCCCGACACGCCACCAGACACACAGGCAAAAAGAGTGAGAGAGACAAAAACACATACAAATACGTAGATTTAGACACACATACCGAGAAAGACATGCATTGGAATAAGCAAACACCCGCCCAGACACACAACCAAAAAGAGTGAGGGAGACAAAAACACATACAAATACGTCGATTCAGACACACAAACCGAGAAAGACATGCATTGGAATAAGCAAACGGCCGCCCAGACACACAGGCAAAAAGAGTGAGAAAGACAAAAACACATACAAATACGTAGATTCACATACACAAGCCGAGAAAGACATGCATTGGAAAAAGCAAACACCCGCCCAGACACACAGGCAAAAAGAGTGAGAGAGAAAAAAGCACATACAAATACGTTGATTCAGACACACAAACCGAGAAAGACATGCATTGGAATAAGCAAACACCCACCCAGACACACATGCAGAGAGAGTGAGAGAGACAAAAACACATAAAAATACGTAGATTCAGACACACAAACCGAAAAAGACATGCATTGGTATAAGCAAACACCTGCCCAGACACACAGGCAAAAAGATTGAGAGAGACAAAAACACATACAAATACGTAGATTCAAACACACAAACTGAGAAAGACATGCATTGGAATAAGCAAACACCCGCCCAGACACACAGGCAAAAAGAGTGAGAGAGACAAAAACACATACAAATACGTAGATTCAGACACACAAACCGAGAAAGACATGCATTGGAATAAGCATACACCCGCCCAGACACACAGGCAAAAAGAGTGAGAGAGACAAAAACGCATACAAATACGTAGATTCAGACACACAAACAGAGGAAGACATGCATTTGGAATAAGCAACACCCGCCCGACACAAGGCACAAGAGTGAGAGAGACAAACACCCGCCCAGACACACAGGCAAAAAGAGTGAGAGAGACAAAAACAAATACAAATACGTAGATTCAGACACACAAACCGAGAAAGACATGATTGGAATAAGCAAACACCCGCCCAGACACACAGGCAAAAAGAGTGAGAGAGACAAAAACAAATACAAATACGTAGATTCAGACACACAAACCGAAAAAGACATTGCATTGGAATAAGCAAACACCCGCCCAGACACACAGGCAAAAAGAGTGAGAGAGACAAAAACACATACAAATACGTAGATTCAGTCACACAAACCGAGAAAGACATGCATTGGAATAAGCAAACACCCACCCAGACAAACAGGCAAAAAGAGTGAGAGAGACAAAAACACATACAAATACGTAGATTCAGTCACACAAACCAAGAAAGACATGCATTGGAATAAGCAAACACCCGCCCAGACACGTGGCAAAAAGAGTGAGAGAGACAAAAGTACATACAAATACGTAGATTTAGACACACAAACCGAGAAAGACATGCATTGTAATAAGCAAACACCCGCCCAGACACACAGGCACAAAAGAGTGAGAGAGACAAAAACACGTACAAATACGTAGATTCAGACACACAAACCGAGAAAGACATGCATTGGAATAAGCAAACACCCGCCCAGACACACAACCAAAAAGAGTGAGGGAGACAAAAACACATACAAATACGTAGATTCAGACACACAAACCGAGAAAAACATGCATTGGAATAAGCAAACACCCCGCCCAGACACACAGGCAAAAAAAGTGAGGGAGACAAAAACACATACAAATACGTATATTCAGACACACAAACCGAGAAAGACATGCAATGGAATAAGCAAACACCCGCCCAGACACAAAGGCAAAAAGAGTGAGAGAGACAAAAACACATACAAATACGTAGATTCAGACACACATACCGAGAAAGACATGCATTGGAATAAGCAAACACCCGCCCAGACACAGAGGCAAAAAGAGTGAGAGAGACAAAAACACATACAACTACGTAGATTCAGACACAAAAACCGAGAAAGACATGCATTGGAATAAGCAAACACCCGCCCAGACACAAAACCAAAAAGAGTGAGGGAGACAAAAACACATACAAATACGTAGATTCAGACACAAACCGAGAAAGACATGCATTGGAATAAGCAATCACCCGCCCAGACACACAGGCAAAAAGAGTGAGAAAGACAAAAACACATACAAATATGTAGATTCACATACACAAACTGAGAAAGACATGCATTGGAATAAGAAAACACCCGCCCAGACACACAGGCAAAAAGAGTGAGAGAGACAAAAGCACATACAAATACGTAGATTCAGACACACAAACCGAGAAAGACATGCATTGGAATAAGCAAACATCCACCCAGACACACAGGCAAAAACGAGTGAGAGAGACAAAAACGCATACAAATACGTAGATTCACATACGCAAACCGAGAAAGACATGGATTGGAATAAGCAAACACCCCGCCCAGACACACAGGCAAAAAAGAGTGAGAGAGACAAAAACACATACAAATACGTAGATTCACATACGCAAACCGAGAAAGACATGTATTGGAATAAGCAAACACCCGCCCAGACACACAGGCAAAAAGAATGAGGGAGACAAAAACATATACAAATACGTAGATTCAGACACACAAACCGAGAAAGACATGCATTGGAATAAGCAAACACCCGCCCAGACACGCCCACCCAGACACACAGGCAAAAAGAGTGAGAGAGACAAAAACACATACAAATACGTAGAGTTAGACACACATACCGAGAAAGACATGCATTGGAATAAGCAAACACCCGCCCAGACACACAACCAAAAAGAGTGAGGGAGACAAAAACACATACAAATACGTAGATTCAGACACACAAACCGAGAAAGACATGCATTGGAATAAGCAAACGGCCGCCCAGACACACAGGCAAAAAGAGTGAGAAAGACAAAAACACATACAAATACGTAGATTCACATACACAAGCCGAGAAAGACATGCATTGGAAAAAGCAAACATACGCCCAGACACACAGGCAAAAAGAGTGAGAGAGAAAAAAGCACATACAAATACGTTGATTCAGACACACAAACCGAGAAAGACATGCGTTGGAATAAGCAAACACCCACCCAGACACACCTGCAGAGAGAGTGAGAGAGACAAAACACATTAAAATACGTAGATTCAGACACACAAACCAAAAAAGACATGCATTGGTATAAGCAAACACCTGCCCAGACACATAAGCAAAAAGAATTAGAGAGACAAAAACACATACAAATACGAAGATTCAAACACACAAACTGAGAAAGACATGCATTGGAATAAGCAAACACCCGCCCAGACACACAGGCAAAAAGAGTGAGAGAGACAAAAACACATACGAATACGTAGATTCAGACACACAAGCCGAGAAAGACATGCATTGGAATAAGCATACACCCGCCCAGACACACAGGCAAAAAGAGTGAGAGAGACAAAAACGCATACAAATACGTAGATTCAGACACACAAACAGAGGAAGAAATGCATTTGGAATAAGCAAACACCCGCCCAGACACAAAGGCACAAAGAGTGAGAGAGACAAAACACCCGCCAGACACACAGGCAAAAAAGAGTGAGAGAGACAAAAACAAATACAAATACGTAGATTCAGACACACAAACCGAGAAAGACATTCATTGGAATAAGCAAACACCCGCCCAGACACACAGGCAAAAAGAGTGAGAGAGACAAAAACACATACAAATACGTAGATTCAGACACACAAACCGAGAAAGACATGCATTGGAATAAGCAAACACCCGCCCAGACACACAGGCAAAAAGAGTGAGAGAGACAAAAACACATAAAAATACGTAGATTCAGTCACACAAACCGAGAAAGACATGCATTGGTATAAGCAAACACCCACCCAGACACACAGGCAAAAAGAGTGAGAGAGACAAAAACACATACAAATACGTAGATTCAGTCACACAAACCAAGAAAGACATGCATTGGAATAAGCAAACACCCGCCCAGACACGTGGCAAAAAGAGTGAGAGAGACAAAAACACATACAAAAACGTAGATTCAGTCACACAAACCGAGAAAGACATTAATTGGAATAAGCAAACACCCACCAAGACACACAGGCAAAAAGAGTGAGAGAGACAAAAACACATACAAATGCGTAGATTCAGTCACACAAACCGAGAAAGACATGCATTGGATTAAGCAAACACCCGCCCAGACACGTGGCAAAAAGTGTGAGAGAGACAAAAACACATTCAAATACGTAGATTCAGAGACACAAACCGACAAAGACTTGCATTGAAAGAAGCAAATACCCGCACAGACACACAGGCAAAAAGAGTGAGAGAGACAAAAGTACATACAAATACGTAGATTCAGACACACAAACCGAGAAAGACATGCATTTCAATAAGCAAACACCCGCCCAGACACACAGGAAAAAAAGAGTGAGAGAGACAAAAACACATACAAATACGTAGATTCAGACACACAAACCGAGAAAGACGTTGCATTGGAATAAGCAAACACCCGCCCAGACACACAGGCAAAAAGAGTGAGGGAGACAAAAACACATACAAATACGTAGATTCAGACACACAAACCGAGAAAGACATGCATTGGAATAAGCAAACACCCGCCCAGACACACAGGCAAAAAAGAGTGAGAGAGACAAAAACACATACAAATACGTAGATTCAGACACACAAACCGAGAAAGACATGCATTGGAATAAACAAACACCCGCCCAGACACACAGGCAAAAAAGAGTGAGAGAGACAAAACACATACAAATACGTAGATTCAGACACACAAACCGAGAAAGACATGCATTGGAATAAGCAAACAACCCCCAGACACACCCGCCCAGACACACAGGCAAAAAGAGTGAGAGAGACAAAAAAACATACAAATACGTAGATTCAGACACACAAATGAGAAAGAAATGCATTGGAATAAGCAAATACCCCCAGACACACCCGCCCAGACACACAGGCAAAAAGAGTGAGACAGACAAAATGCGTACAAATACGTAGATTCAGACACACAAACAGAGGAAGACATGCATTGGAATGAGCAAACACCCGCCCAGACACACAGGCAAAAAAGAGTGAGAGAGACAAAAACACATACAAATACGTAGATTCAGACACACAAACCGAGAAAGACATGCATTGGAATCAGCAAACACCCGCCCAGACACACAGGCAAAAAAGAGTGAGAGAGACAAAAACACATACAAATACGTAGATTCAGACACACAAACCGAGAAAGACATGCATTGGAATAAGCAAACACCCCCCAGACACACCCGCCCAGACACACAGGCAAAAAGAGTGAGAGAGACAAAAACACATACAAAAACGTAGATTCAGTCACACAAACCGAGAAAGACATGCATTGGAATAAGCAAACACCCACCCAGACACACAGGCAAAAAGAGTGAGAGAGACAAAAACACATACAAATACGTAGATTCAGTCACACAAACGTAGAAAGACAGGCATTGGAATAAGCAATCACCCGCCCAGACACGTGGCAAAAAGAGTGAGAGAGACAAAAACACATACAAATACGTAGATTCAGTCACACAAACCGAGAAAGACATAAATTGGAATAAGCAAACACCCGCCCAGACACGCCCACCCAGACACACAGGCAAAAAGAGTGAGAGATACAAAAACACATACAAATACGTAGATTCAGTCACACAAACCGAGAAAGACATGCATTGGATTAAGCCAACTTCCGCCCAGACACGTGGCAAAAAGAGTGAGAGAGACAAAAACACATACAACTACGTAGATCCAGACACAAAAACCGAGAAAGACATGCATTGGAATAAGCAAACACCCGCCCAGACACGCCCACCAGACACACAGGCAAAAAGAGTGAGAGAGACAAAAACACATACAAATACGTAGATTTAGACACACATACCGAGAAAGACATGCATTGGAATAAGCAAACACCCGCCCAGACACACAGGCAAAAAGAATGAGAGAGACAAAAACACATACAAATACGTAGATTCAGACACACAAACCGAGAAAGACATGCATTGGAATAAGCAAACACCCGCCCAGACACACAGGCAAAAAGATTGAGAGAGACAAAAGCACATACAAATACGTAGATTCAGACAAACAAACCGAGAAAGACATGCATTGGAATAAGCAAACATCCGCCCAGACACACAGACAAAAACGAGTGAGAGAGACAAAACGCATACAAATACGTAGATTCACATACGCAAACCGAGAAAGACGTGGATTGGGATAAGCAAACACCCCGCCCAGACACACAGGCAAAAAAGAGTGAGAGAGACAAAAACACATACAAATACGTAGATTCACATACGCAAACCGAGAAAGACATGTATTGGAATAAGCAAACACCCGTCCAGACACACAGGCAAAAAGAATGAGGGAGACAAAAACATATACAAATACGTAGATTCAGACACACAAACCGAGAAAGACATGCATTGGAATAAGCAAACACCCGCCCAGACACGCCCGACCAGACACACAGGCAAAAAGAGTGAGAGAGACAAAAACACATACAAATACGTAGATTCAGACACACAAACCGAGAAAGACATGCATTGGAATAAGCAAACACCCGCCCAGACACACAACCAAAAAGAGTGAGGGAGACAAAAACACATACAAATACGTAGATTCAGACACACAAACCGAGAAAGACATGCATTGGAATAAGCAAACACCCGCCCAGACACACAGGCAAAAAAGAGTGAGAGAGACAAAAACACATAAAACTACGTAGATTCAGACACACAAACCGAGAAACACATGCATTGGAATAAGCAAACACCCGCCCAGACACACAACCAAAAAGAGTGAGGAAGACAAAAACACATACAAATACGTAGATTCAGACACACAAACCGAGAAAGACATGCATTGGAATAAGCAAACAACCGCCCAGACACACAGGCACAAAGAGTGAGAGAGACAAAAGCAAATACAAATACGTAGATTCAGACACACATACCGAGAAAGACATGCATTGGAATAAGCAAACACCCGCCCAGACACAGAGGCAAAGAGAGTGAGAGAGACAAAAACCCATACAAATACGTAGATTCAGACACACAAACCGAAAAACACAAGCATTGGTATAATTAAACACCTGCCCAGACACACAAGCAAAAAGAATGAGAGAGACAAAAACACATACAAATACGTAGATTCACACACACAAACCGAGAAAGACATGCATTGGAATAAGCAAACACCCGCCCAGACACACAGGCAAAAAGAGTGAGCGAGACAAAAACACATACGAATACGTAGATTCAGACACACAAACCGAGAAAGACATGTATTGGAATAAGCATACACCCGCCCAGACACACAGGCAAGAAGAGTGAGAGAGAAAAAAACGCATACAAATACGTAGATTCAGACACAAACAGAGGAAGACATGCATTTGGAAAAAGCAAACACCCGCCCAGACAAACAGGCACAAAGAGTGAGAGAGACAAAAACACCCGCCAAGACACACAGGCAAAAAGAGTGAAAGAGACAAAAACACATACAACTATGTAGATTTAGACACACAAACCGAGAAAGACATGCATTAGAATAAGCAAACACCCGCCCAGACACACAACCAAAAGATTGAGGGAGACAAAAACACATACAAATACGTAGATTCAGACACATATACCGAGAAAGACATGCATTTGGAATAAGCAAACACCCGCCCAGACACACAGGCAAAAAGAGTGAGAGAGACAAAAACACATACAAATACGTAGATTCAGTCACATAAACCGAGAAAGACATGCACTAAAATGAGCAAACACCCGCCCATACACACAGGCAAAAAGGGTGAGAGAGACAAAAGCACATACAAATACGTAGATTCAGACAAACAAACCGAGAAAGACAAGCATTGGAATAAGCAAACACCCGTCCAGAACGTGGCAAAAAGAGTGAGATAGACAAAAAACACATACAAATACGTAGATTCAGACACACAAACCGTGAAAGAAATGCAATGGAATAAGCAAACACCCGCCCAGACACACAGGCATAGAGAGTGAGAGAGACAAAAACACATACAAATACGTAGATTCAAACACAAACCGAAAAAGACATGCATTGGAATAAGCAAACACCTGCCCAGACACACAAGCAAAAAGAATGAGAGAGACAAAAACACTTACAAATACGTAGATTCAAACACACAAACCGAGAAAGACATGCATTGGAATAAACAAACACTCGCCCAGACACACAGGCAAAAAGAGTGAGAGAGACAAAAACATATACAAATACGTAGATTCAGACACACAAACCGAGAAAGACATGCATTGGAATAAGCAAATACCCGCCCAGACACACAGGCAAAAAGAGTGAGAGAGACAAAAACACATACAAATACGTAGATTGAGACACAAAAACTGAAAAAGACATGCATTGACATAAGCAAACATCTGCCCAGACATACAAGCAAAAAGAGTGAGAGAGACAAAAGCACATACAAATAAGTAGATTCAGACACAAAAACCGAAAAAGACATGCATTGGAATAAGCAAACACCTGCCCAGACACACAGGCAAAAAGAGTGAGAGAGACAAAAACACATACAAATACGTAGATTCAGACACACAAACCGAGAAAGACATGCATTGGAATAAGCAAACACCTACCCAGACACACTGGCAGAAAACAGTGAGAGAGAAAAAACACATACAAATACGTAGATTCAGACGCACAGACCGAGAAACACATGCATTGAAATAAGCAAACACCCGCCCAGATACACAGGCAAAAAGAATGAGAGATAAAAACACATATAAATACGTAGATTTAGACACAAAAACCGAGAAAGACATGCATTGGAATAAGCAAACACCTGCCCAGACACACAGGCAAAAAGAGTGTGAGAGACAAAAACACATACAAATATGTAGAGTCAGACACACAAACCGAGAAAGACATGCATTGAAATAAGCAAACACCCACCCAGACATACAGGCAAAAAGAGTGAGACAGACAAAAAAATTTACAAATACGTAGATTCAGACACAAAAAGCGAAAAAAAACACCGGCAAAAAGAGTGTACCCCGCGACGGCGCATACACAGTGAGAGAGAGACATGCAAAGTCGACCATAGCTTTATTTCATTTTAAGGTTAATTTAGAGTAGGTTACGTGCGCGCACGTAACCTAGTCTCTGAATCTACGTATTTGTATGTGTTTTTTCTCTCTCACTCTTTTTGCCTCTGTTTCTGGGTGGGTGTTTGCTAATTCTAATGCATGTCTTTCCTCGGTCTGTGCGTCTGAATCTACATATTTGTATGTGTTTTTTTCTCTCTCACTGTTTTTTGCCTGTGTGTCTGGGCAGGTGTTTGCTTATTTCAATGCATGTCTTTTTTGGTTTTTGTGTCTGAATCTACGTATTTTTATGTGTTTTCGTAACTCTCACTCTTTTTGCTTGTGTGTATGGGCAGGTGTTTGCTTATTCCAATGCATGTCTTTTTCGGTTTTTGTGTCTGAATCTACGTATTTGTATTTGTTTTTGTCTCTCTCACTCTTTTTGCCTGTGTGTCTGGGCGGGTGTTTGCTTATTTCAATGCATGTCTTTTTCGGTTTTTGTGTCTGAATCTACGTATTTGTATGTGTTTTCGTCTCTGTCACTCTTTTTGCTTGTGTGTATGGGCAGGTGTTTGCTTATTCCAATGCATGCCTTTTTCGGTTTTTGTGTCTGAATCTACGTATTTGTATGTGTTTTTGTCTCTCTCACTCTTTTTGCCTGTGTGTCTGGGCGGGTGTTTGCTTATTCCAATGCATGTCTTTCTCGGTTTGTGTGACTGAATCTACGTATTTGTATGTGTTTTTGTCTCTCTTACTCTTTTTGCCTGTGTTTCTGGGCGGGTGTTTGCTTATTCCAATGCATGTCTCTCTCGGTTTGTGTGTCTGAATCTACGTATTTGTATGTGCTTTTGTCTGTCTCACTCTTTTTTCCTGTGTGTCTGGGCGGGTGTTTGCTTATTCCAATGCATGTCTTTCTCGGTTTTTGTGACTGAATCTACGTATTTGTATGTGTTTTTGTCTCTCTCATTCTTTTTGCCTGTGTTTCTGGGTGGGTGTTTGCTTATTCCAATGCATGTCTTTTTCGGCTTGTGTGTCTGAATCTAGGTATTTGTATATGCTTTTGTCTCTCTCACTCTTTTTGCCTGTGCGTCAGGGCGGGTGTTTGCTTATTTCAATGCATGTTTTTCTCGGTTTGTGTGTCTGAATCTAGGTATTTGTATGTGTTTTTTTCTCTCTCACTCTTTTTTCCTGTGTCTTGGCGGGTGTTTTCTTATTCTAATGCATGTCTTTCTCGGTTTGTGTGTCTGGATCTACGTACTTGTATGGGTTTTTTGTCTATCTCACTCTTTTTGCCACGTGTCTGGGCGGGTGTCTGCTTATTCCAATGCATGTCTTTCTCGGTTTGTGTGACTGAATCTACGTATTTGTATGTGTTTTTGTCTCTCTCACTCTTTTTGCCTGTGTGTCTGGGCGGGTGTTTGCTTATTCCAATGCATGTCTTTGTCGGTTTGTGTGACTGGATCTACGTATTTGTGTGTGTTTTTTTCTCTCTCACTCTTTTTGCCTGTGTGTCTGGGCGGGTTTTTGCTTATTCCAAATGCATGTCTTTCTCGGTTTGTGTGTCTGAATCTACGTATTTGTATATGTTTTGTCTCTCTCACTTTTTTTGCCTGTGTGTATTGGCGGGTGTTTGCTTATTCCAATTAAATGTCTTTCTCGGTTTGTGTGTCTGAATCCACGCATTTATATGTGTTTTTGTCTATCTCACTCTTTTTTGCCTGTGTGTCTGGGCAGGTGTTTTTGTCTCTCTCACTCTTTTTGCCTGTGTGTCAGGGCGGGTGTATACTTATTCCAATGTATGTCTTTCTCGGTTTGTGTGTCTGAATCTACGTATTTGTATGTGTTTTTGTCTCTCTCACTCTTTTTGCCTGTGTGTCTGGGCGGGTGTTTGCTTATTCCAATGCATGTCTTTCTCAGTTTGTGTGTTTGAATCTACGTATTTGTAAGTGTTTTTGTCTCTCTCATTCTATTTGCTTGTGTGTCTGGGCAGGTGTTTGCTTATTGCAATGCATGTCTTTTTCGGTTTGTGTTTGAATCTACGTATTTGTATGTGTTTTTGTCTCTCTCACTCTCTATGCCTGTGTGTCTGGGCGGGTGTTTGCTTATTCCATTGCATTTCTTTCACGGTTTGTGTGTCTGAATCTCTGTATTTGTATGTGCTTTTGTCTCTCTCACTCTTTTTGCCTGTGTGTCTGGGCGAGTGTTTGTTTATTCCAATGCATGTCTTTCTCGGTTTGTGTATGTGAATCGACGTATTTCTATGTGTTTTTGTCTTTCTCATTCTTTTTGCCTGTGTGTCTAGGTGGGTATTTGCTTATTCCAATGCATGTCTTTCTCGGTTTGTGTGTCTGGATCTACGTACTTGTATGGGTTTTTTGTCTATCTCACTCTTTTTGCCACGTGTCTGGGCGGGTGTCTGCTTATTCCAATGCATGTCTTTCTCGGTTTGTGTGACTGAATCTACGTATTTGTATGTGTTTTTGTCTCTCTCACGATTTTTGCCTGTGTGTCTGGGCGGGTGTTTGCTTATTCCAATGCATGTCTTTCTCGGTTTGTGTGACTGGATCTACGTATTTGTATGTGTTTTTTTCTCTCTCACTCTTTTTGCCTGTGTGTCTGGGCGGGTTTTTGCTTATTCCAAATGCATGTCTTTCTCGGTTTGTGTGTCTGAATTTACGTATTTGTATATGTTTTGTCTCTCTCACTTTTTTTGCCTGTGTGTATTGGCGGGTGTTTGCTTATTCCAATTAAATGTCTTTCTCGGTTTGTGTGTCTGAATCTACGTATTTATATGTGTTTTTGTCTATCTCACTCTTTTTTGCCTGTGTGTCTGGGCGGGTGTTTTTGTCTCTCTCACTCTTTTTGCCTGTGTGTCAGGGCGGGTGTATACTTATTCCGATGTATGTCTTTCTCGGTTTGTGTGTCTGAATCTACGTATTTGTATGTGTTTTTGTCTCTCTCACTCTTTTTGCCTGTGTGTCTGGGCGGGTGTTTGTTTATTCCAATGCATGTCTTTCTCGGTTTGTGTGTTTGAATCTACGTATTTGTAAGTGTTTTTGTCTCTCTCATTCTTTTTGCTTGTGTGTCTGGGCAGGTGTTTGCTTATTCCAATGCATGTCTTTTTCGGTTTGTGTTTGAATCTACGTATTTGTATGTGTTTTTGTCTCTCTCACTCTCTATGCCTGTGTGTCCGGGCGGGTGTTTGCTTATTCCATTGCATTTCTTTCACGGTTTGTGTGTCTGAATCTCTGTATTTGTATGTGCTTTTGTCTCTCTCACTCTTTTTGCCTGTGTGTCTGGGTGGGTGTTTGCTTATTCCAATGCATGTCTT
Organism: Artemia sinica; assembly: GCA_027921565.1. NCBI lineage: Eukaryota > Metazoa > Arthropoda > Branchiopoda > Anostraca > Artemiidae > Artemia > Artemia sinica. The sequence continues at coordinate 48,136,598 of CM051258.1, forward strand.
TCTCGGTTTGTGTATGTGAATCGACGTATTTCTATGTGTTTTTGTCTTTCTCATTCTTTTTGCCTGTGTGCCTAGGTGGGTATTTGCTTATTCCAATGCATGTCTTTCTCAGTTTTTGTGTCTGAATCTACGTATTTGTATGTGTTTTTGTTTCGCTCACTTTTTTTGGTTGTGTGTCTGGGCGGGTGTTTGCTTGTTCCAATGCATGTCTTTCTCTGTATGTGTGTCTGAATCTACGCATTTGTATGTGTTTTTGTCTCTCTCACTCTTTTTGCCTGTGTGTCTGGGTGGGCGTGTCTGGGCGGGTGTTTGCTTATTCCAATGCATGTCTTTCTCGGTTTGTGTGTCTGAATCTACGTATTTGTATGTGTTTTTGTCTCTCTCACTCTTTTTGCCTGTGTGTCTGGGCGGGTGTTTGCTTATTCTAATGCGTGTCTTTCTCGGTTTGTGTATGTGAATCTACGTATTTGTATGTGTTTTTGTCTCTCTCACTCTTTTTTGCCTGTGTGTCTGGGCGGGGTGTTTGCTCATTCCAATGCATGTCTTTCTCAGTTTGTGTGTCTGAATCTACGTATTTGTATGTGTTTTTGTTTCGCTCACTTTTTTTGGTTGTGTGTCTGGGCGGGTGTTTGCTTATTCCAATGCATGTCTTTCTCGGTATGTGTGTCTGAATCTACGCATTTGTATGTGTTTTTGTCTCTCTCACTCTTTTTGCCTGTGTGTCTGGGCGGGTGTTTGCTTATTCCAATGCATGTCTTCCTCGGTTTGTGTGTCTGAATCTACGTATTTGTATGTGTTTTTGTCTCCCTCACTCTTTTTGCCTGTGTGTCTGGGCGGGTGTTTGCTTATTCCAAATGCATGTCGTTCTCGATTTGTGTGTCTGAATCTACGTATTTGTATGTGAATTTGCCTCTCTCACTCTTTTTTGCCTGTGTGTCTGGGTGGGTGTTTGCTTATTCCAATGCATGTCTTTCTCGGTATGTGTGTCTGAATCTACGTATTTGTATGTGTTTTTGTCTCTCTCACTCTTTGTGCCTTTGTGTCTGGGCGGGTGTTTGCTTATTCCAATTAAATGTCTTTCTCGGTTTGTGTGTCTGATTCTATGTATTTGTATGGGAATTTGTCTCTCTCACTCTTTTTGCCTGTGTGTCTTGGCGGGTGTTTGCTTATTCCAATGCATGTCTTTCTCGGTATGTGTGTCTGAATCTACGTATTTGTATGTGTTTTGTATCTCTCACTCTTTTGGCCTGTGTGTCTGGGCGGGTGTTTGCTTATTCCAACGCATGTCTTTCTCAATTTGTGTGTCTGAATCTACGTATTTGTATGTGTTTTTGTCTCTCTCACTCTTTGTGCCTGTGTGTCTGGGCGGGTGTTTGCTTATTCCAAATGCATGTCTTCCTCTGTTTGTGTTTCTGAATCTACGTATTTGTATGTGCTTTTGTCTCTCTCACTCTTTTTGCCTGTGTGTCTGGGCGGGTGTTTTCTTATTCCAATGCATGTCTTTCTCAGTTTGTGTATGTGAATCTACATATTTGTATGTGTTTTTGTCTTTCTCACTCTTTTCGCCTGTGTGTCTGGGCGGGTGATTGCTTATTCCAATGCATGTCTTTCTCGGTTTGTGTCTGAATCTACGTATTTGTATGTGTTTTTGTCTCCCTCACTCTTTTTGGTTGTGTGTCTGGGCGGGTGTTTGCTTATTCCAATGCATGTCTTTCTCGGTTTGTGTGTCTGAATCTACGTATTTGTATGTGCTTTTGTCTCTCTCACTCGTTTTTGCCTGTGTGTCTGGGCGGATGTTTGCTTATTCCAATGCATGTCTTTCTCGGTTTGTTTGTCTGAATCTACGTATTTGTATGTGTTTTTGTCTCTCTCACTCTTTTTGCCTGTGTGTCTGGGCGGGTGTTTTCTTATTCCAATGCATGTCTTTCTCAGTTTGTGTATGTGAATCTACATATTTGTATGTGTTTTTGTCTTTCTCACTCTTTTCGCCTGTGTGTCTGGGCGGGTGATTGCTTATTCCAATGCATGTCTTTCTCGGTTTGTGTCTGAATCTACGTATTTGTATGTGTTTTTGTCTCCCTCACTCTTTTTGGTTTTGTGTCTGGGCGGGTGGTTGCTTATTCCAATGCATGTCTTTCTCGGTTTTTGTGTCTGAATCTACGTAGTTGTATGTGTTTTTGTCTCTCTCACTCTTTTTTGCCTCTGTGTCCTGGCGGGTGTTTGCTTATTCCAATGCATGTCTTTCTCGGTATGTGTGTCTGAATCTACGTATTTGTATGTGTTTTTGTCTCTCTCACTCTTTTTGCCTTTGTGTCTGGGCGGGTGTTTGCTTATTCCATTGCATGTCTTTCTCGGTTTGTGTGTCTTAATATACGTATTTGTATGTGTTTTTGTCTCCCTCACTTTTTTTGCCTGTGTGTCTGGGCGGGGTGTTTGCTTATTCCAATGCATGTTTTTCTCGGTTTGTGTGTCTGAATCTACGTATTTGTATGTGTTTTTGTCTCCCTCACTCTTTTTGGTTGTGTGTCTGGGTGGGTGTTTGCTTATTCCAATGCATGTCTTTCTCGGTTTGTGTGTCTGAATCTACGTAGTTGTACGTGTTTTTGTCTCTCTCACTCTTTTGTGCCTGTGTGTCTGGGCGAGTGTTTGCTTATTACAATGCATGTCTTTCTCGGTTTGTGTGTCTAAATCTACGTATTTGTATGTACTTTTGTCTCTCTCACTCTTTTTGCCTGTGTGTCTGGGCGGGTGTTTGCTTATTTCAATGCATGTCTTCCTCGGTTTGTGTGTCTGAATCTACGTATTTGAATGTGTTTTTGTCTCTCTCACACTTTTTGCCACGTGTCTGGGCGGGTGTTTGCTTAATCCAATGCATGTCTTTCTCGGTTTCTGTGACTGAATCTACGTATTTGTATGTGTTTTTGTCTCTCTCACTCTTTTTGCCTGTGTGTCTGGGTGGGTGTTTGCTTATTCCAATTTATGTCTTTCTCGGTTTGTTTGACTGAATCTACGTATTTGTATGTGTTTTTGTCTCTAAACTCTTTTTGCCACGTGTCTGGGCGGGTGTTTGATTATTCCAATTAAATGTGAATTTTTTATGTTTAAAGTATGTCTCATGTCATTCTAAGAGATGTAAAAAAAGTAAAAAAATACCATGTTAAAAAAAGATAAATAAAAAAAAAGTTGAATAATTTCTTAGTCAAAAAAAAATATTTAGTTAAAAAAAGTACTTTGTTTTTCATGAAAAAATATTGGATGAGAACCATCAGTCCTCATCAATAGGAGTATGGGTATGCACAAGAATATTTTTTAAAATTTAAATCAAAAGTGTCATTCTATTTTTCTGATATAATTTAGAGATGTAAAAAAAAAAATTAATAATTTAGAGGTCAAAAAAAATTTAGTTAAAAAAAATATTTTGTTTTTCATGAAACAATATTGAATGAGAACCATCAGTCCTCATCAACAGGAGTATGGGTATGCACAAAAATATGTTTTAAAATTTAAATCAAAAGTATCATTCTATTTTTCTGATATGATTTAGAGATGTAAAATAAAATTTGAATAATTTCGAAGTCCAAAAAAAATTTAGTTCAAAAAATAGTTTGTTTTTTGTGAAAAAATATTGAATGAGAACCGTCTGTCCTCATCAATATGAGCATGGGTATGCACAAGAATATGTTTTAAAATTTAAATCAAAAGTGTCATTCTATTTTTTCCGATATGATTTAAAGATGTAAAAAAAGTTGCAAAAATATATCATGTTAAAAAAATAAAAAAAAAGTTAAAAAAACTTCAAAAAAAATGGGGGGAGGGGGCCAAAAAGCTGGAGGGGAGGGGGGCCCATGGAGGTATGGGGATCTTTGGGGGTTGAGGTTCCTGGTGGTTAGGGTCATTGGTGTTATGATCCTTGACGGTTCATACTCTTATACACCTCACTACTTGATTTGTAAGGGTTTCTATGGATTGTTCTGAATTTCTTTATTAAAATTCTTTTCTTGCCATATACATCTCTCTTAGTATCAACTTTTTAGTATACTATAACGTTAGACCCTATTTTAAATTGACAACACTGTTCAAACGCCACTTGTGCATCTTACAGAACACATCGAAGAAGTAAAGCTAGGTCAAGTCATAAGGTCATTCTATCATCGTTAACCATTTTCATAGATTGAAGTTGTTCCAAATTTGTAACAAATTGCCTGAGTTAACAAGCCCTTCGGGGTTACCTTAACTGCTAATCAGTTTAACCCTTTTTCTTCACCTTCATACGATCCGATCACTAATTGGGATCATTCACATCCCTATTATTCAATCAAAAATTAATATCGTTCGTACAGTCCAATTCGCAAATGTTATATCCCTTTTTCGCAAATAGAGTTAGCTTTTAAGCAAAATGGTTTAACACCATATTCCAATCAATTCTAGACGCGATGCAAGGTAACATCAGCCTAGAGCTTATTACTGTTTGACAATTTTTGACTCAGAAAGAAGCACGGCTTGGATGTGTATTCACATACACATTCCTCATACACATTCACATACACATTCACATATTCACATTCCTTTTGAATACGTAATGTGACAATCAAAAGTTTTGGCTTAGAAACCTGTGTCTAAACCAGTCTGTAAAGGCATATCATGCAATCACTCGTCGGATCAATAGGTGCGAGGGGCTACTCACTCTCTTCGAACAGGTGTAGAGCTTCCATAGAAATGTTTTCCTATAGCTTCCATAGAAATGGAACATAGTACTCTACTGTTAGATTCTATATAAACAAAATGCCCTATTTAAAAAAAAAGTTAGTTGCCACGGAATATTTTGTAAATGATTTTATATATGTAGACTATTACATGTTCCCATTGTGCATAAAAGCTCTATGTAGGCTTTTAGGCCCATGTCGTCTTCATAAGAAAGAACCGGTTTATAATTAAAGTAAAAACAAAACTTTGCTCTGTGAATTATATGAAATAACGTTTATTTAGACGTTAACTTACACACTACCTTTAGAGGCCGCTTGTTATCAGCCCTTGCTGTCATTGCTTGATTACATTCCGAGTCTCTATTTAAAAAGGTCTTAGCTCGTATGTTCCAAAACCAATGGTGAACTTTCTAGATCATTATCGTAATAGTGGCTAATCTGGTCTCTTCATAACAAAATGCTACACTTTATTAACTAAAATTTGGTATCTAATTTTTACAATGCAGTAATCAGGGGCGAATCTCCAGTAATTTCATTGGGGGGGGGGAGGGGAAGAAGGGTCCATATCCAGGTAGTCGAGAAGCATAGGATATATTTTTTTTCTCCACGCTATTTGGGGGAGGGACTGCCCCCTCCCCCCAGTTATGCTCCTGGCAGTGAGAGCCTTATTATAAGCTTTCATTTACATTCTATTCGTTTTGGCACTAACCTGAAAAAAAAAGTTTTCAATATAATTTTTTTTTCTATAAGCACAAACAGAATATACCTCTGGCAAAGAATTCAAAATGAGAGACTCCAGAAAATGTAAAGCAACCTGGCTAATCAAACAGTTCGTGGTAACGAACTGTAAGTAAGGAGAGTCCCGGTGTCTCTCGGTTACCTTGTAGTAAACGAAGCTCTAAAAACAGAATTTTGATACTAATAGATATATCAAAAGAAAATCACACCATCAGATTCAGCGTATCAGAGAACCCTACTATAGAAGTTTCAAGCTCCTATGTGCAAACAATGTGGAATTTTGTATTTTTTTTTGTCAGAAAAAAGATCACGGATGGGTGTTTATTTGTTTTTTTTCCAGGGGAATCGACCCAGTGGTCATAGAATATCGCGGGAGGGCTCATTCGAACGAAAATTAAAAGTTCTAGTGCCTTTTCTAAGTGACTAAAAAATGGAGGGTAACTAGGCCCCCTCCCACGCTCATTTTTTTCCCAAAATCACTAGGCCCGCTCGCACGCTCAATTTTCCTCAAAGTAAACCGATCAAAATTCTGAGATAGCCATTTTGTCTAGCATGGTCGAAAAATACAATTACTATGTCTTTGAGAATGACTTAATCCCCCACAGTCCCCGGGGAAGGTCTGCAACTTATGAACTTTGCCCAATGTTTACATGTAGTATTGGTTATTGGGAAGTATACAGAAGTTTTCAGGGGGGATTTTTTCTGGTAGTTGGAGGGAGGGGGTCGCGGTTTACGTGGGAGGATCTTTATATGGAGGAATTTTTCATTGGGGAAGGGACATTGCTATGAAGGGGGCGTCGGATTTCCCAGCATTATTTATAAAAACGATAAGAAATTAAATAAAAAAACTATTTTTTTTAACTGAAAGTAAGAAACAGCATCAAAACCTAAAATAGCAGAAATAGTTACGTATATGATTGGGTTTGCCCCCTAGTCATTACCTCGCTCTTTACACAAAAGTTTTTTTTATTCTCATCAGAGCTGTTTATTCTAATTAACGGCCTTTGTGATTAAGAAGTCATTCTTAAAGAATTGGAACAAAATTTGAAATTTAGCGTAAAGAGCGAAGTATTGTATATTAGGGGTGAACCCCCTAATTTACGTAATAAAAATATAAGAATATAGGACTTCGTTACGTAAGTTCATTCGTAAGTTACGTCAGATGACTCCTCGCTCTTTACGCTAAAGTTTGACTATGTCTCACAACTTTATTTTTTAAACAATAAAAACTTTAGTGTAAAGAGCAAGGCCTTGAGGAGGGGACAGCTCCTTTTATATACGGAATAATTTCTGTTTGTTTTAAGTTTTAAAGTCGCTTCTTACTTTCAGTTATTTTTTTTATTTAATCAAATTCTGAAATGTGTGGGGATAATGGGTGCAGCTGTACCACCAACCTAGCAAATAGTGAACCAAAGCGGATAGTGGATGGATGTTTGGAAGTGCGTTTTATAAAATACTCTTGACTTACAAAAATTTACAGGTTAACGCGGGTCCAAAAATAATAGATGTAAGATGCAAGTGGTCAGGAGTAGTAGTTTCATGTAACATTCAAACTTCAGTGACAGTGCCTTCAGTGACCAAACAGTTATCCAACAAAGGAGGCAACAAGCTATCACCAGTTTGGAGATTCTATGACATTATAACAACCGTGAAAAAAGCGTATCATTGAAGACGACATTCCTCAGCAGATTCAAATTCAGGCCACAAACAATCTATACGCTATATGCATTAGTGACAGCAATGCATAAGTACAGAATTTTTGCAAGAACAGATCGAAACTATTTACCCCCATTATCCACCTGAATGATGCACATTAAATATATCATACTGAACAAGCAAGCCTGCAACTGACTGTAACCATTTTCTACCAACTGAAAACTATAAGAAAAAAATATTTTCCGAATCAAACACAGACCGCCAGATGCGGGTACAGATTTGACATGAATAGTAACTTCTTATGAGGAATAAAATTTCCTTAGAATTTCATAAAGGAGTCTAAAAACCATCACACCTGACATCAAATCCAAATAAAAAGTACAAAATTAATTCCTTCTCATTAAAAACTTTTAGCTGGAGGTTTATGTCCCCTCTTATGTCACATTTTGATTAAAAATCAAATTTATCTTAATTTCTATTATTACCTTAGGTAGGAAAAAGAGATTTATTCAAGATAATTGCGAATTTAAAAAAATTAACAAAAAGTAGAAAACCCTCATAAAATACGTCTATCGTTTAGACATACCCAACAGCTTCACTTTGGACTTGTCTACAAAATTATCATAAATGTTCATTTTAACGAAAGAAAGAGCCAGCCATTCGCCAGTTTGGGCTCAATTTGTCGTGCCATCTTTCATTGCACCTTCACTGCTTTACTGCTTCAATTAAGCGTATCCAAGCCATATAAGAAGATCCCAAACACCTTATATTTCCACTATATAGCAAATCTTACATTCTTTTGAGTTTTCTCTAAAGTGCTTGTATAAACCTGCATGTTTAAGAATGTATCATATGTAAGTTTATTTGTACTAATTTATAGACATTTGCTACACAGACTGAGAAGCAGTAACTCTGTTTGAACTTTCAATTTCGCACTATATATCCTTCAGAAAAGCTTTTTTATTACCATCATCTTGGCTCCATCACATTGATGGTGTACCACTAGTCCTGGTAATGTCCTTGTTTTATTTTCAGCTTTGATGTGTTTGTTATACCTTTGGTTGAATGCTGCAAGCAAGGGACTTTCTGGGATTAGTTCTGCTGGGATGCTATTTCAGGAGGTTTTTCGCTATTTCGTCGAATGAAGCTCATTTTAAGTAATCCTGACGGGACAGAAAACTTTTGGGTACTCAGTTGAAACTTTCAGGGCATGTTGAGGAGGGGGCTAAACTAATGAACAGGGACTATGTGCATACATCTATTACTAGCGAATTATGTCTATAGTTCACTTCACAAACGAAGGTCAGTCCAATGGTACCATATATTAAACTGCAATCTGCATTTAGATAGATCTTTCCATTAGTCTTGGTTAATAATATGATAATTTTCTTCTTTCTGTTTTTTCTTATTATTTTATTTGATATAATAACAAAAACAGAAACTCTCAGCTTGGAATGAAATTTGTTTTCAGGAAAGTGCAAATGACGTTCAGGCCTTCACAAGGTATAGGGGGAGTTAGTCTTACTCCTGTTTGCTGTACTTTCTGTTCGTTTTAAGTTTACCTTGATTATTTTTTTTTTGTAATTTCTGTTCGTTTATGTTCATGTGTGATCTATGTTCATTTTACATTTTAATTTCTATTTGACTTTATTTCCGCTTCTCTTAAGTTTAATATAGCTCTTTACTTTTCTTTGAAAAACTTCTTTTGCGGAATTTTTTTTTTTAATTACAACTGTAAGCTCAAATTAACAAAATATAAGAACTCTATGAACGCCCAAGAATTTTTGATGAAAATATTTCAATCTAACAAGGTTATATTATAACATCCTTTTCACGTCTCAAAATATACTTTGAACACCGTATACAGAAAAAAAAATATTTTGATGAAGTCAATAGAATAGAAATCACTTGAATCCAAAAACATAACAAAGTATTATTTGGTAAACTACAAAAAACAGTAAGCTTCATAAAATAAAACCTCATAAAATAGCCTCTACCAAACGAGTTCAGTCGTCAAATTCAAGTTCAGCTACTACGAGAGGAATCAATATTATGTGCTAAAAGCTTTTATAGCGAAGCTATGTAATAATAACTCTTACCATTCTGTTTTTTTTTCTTTTTCCTCTTTGAAGTTACATTACAGGACAGAATACAGTTTTGCTAATTTCAGAAATAAAGAGAGTACCACACGTCGATCTAAATGTGTGTTTAAAAGCAGATACACATTTTGCACACCCTACACGGTGTGATATGTATGTGCAGTGCCTTCATGGAAGACCAGTTGCAAGAAATTGCGGACCAGGGACGTATTGGGATGCCACAGGGAAAGGAAGTATGTATCTGTTCAGAATACACCTTATGGGTTGGAAGGCATTGAGTAGCTAGTTTCTGTACTGATGAGTGCTTAAACGTCAACATACTTAGAAAATACTAAGGTTTATTTCTTACGACTACAATGTTTAGAAGTGAGCAGACTGTATTGAAATGAACATAATACCAAACTTTTTACAGGCTATTTAAAGCTCTGGTAAGTTGTTTCTACAGGCTTGTCCATATTATCTGCAATTTGGCATGCTGTTCTAGCCACATTGCAAATGTTTAGCACTGAGTTGGTCCATGAGGACAAAATGCCATACTTCCACCCTTTTACATAAAAAACATTCCTCAAATACTAAAATGTTTTAAAACTGTTCCGACTTATTACCATTGTGTTTACTTTCCAGATGATTTTTCTTGTCAGTTTCCAAAAGACAGAATTGGGATTTGCAATATAACTGATTTATTTTTTTTACTTTTCATACGTTTTAAGAAAGCTATTTTTTTTTTTTTTAACAATAGAATTGAACCCCCAGACATTGAAAAATAGATTTGCCCCTTCCAGTTTAGATTTTCGTGAATTTTTGACCCGTATTTCCCCTCCAAAGGAGTATGACCTTTGATGATCTTCGACCAAATTGTGTACTTTGACCTAATTGTGCTATAAATGTGAGAAATCCAGAAATGAATTTACAGTAGGCGGGAGCTCAAGAAAAATAACCCAAGCCCCCTAACTCCGATAAATCCTGATTTACAAAGTTTGAAAAAAAAAACAACTTAGAAATACGATACATAAATTTGAAAACAAATCCTTATAATGCTTAAAATATTTGGAACTATGTTTAAAAACATCTAGAGTAAAAAAGGCATATTTATACCTACAGAATGTAGAATACCAGTTAAAATAAGTGCAGTTCTCTAATAAAATGAGCTAACGAGTCGGCAGTAGACGTTTAATTATTTTTACTAGCTATGAAACAAGTGCCTGGCCCTCTACTTGTGATGTTTTTTATTACTGTCATTTTGTTAATGGAACAAAATTCATTTCAAAACCACTACTTATTATTTATTTATTTAGCAAAGACATATTTTGCGAAGACATATATCTACGACATATGTTGCGAAGTAGGTTTAAGGTTACTCATAAAAATGGCATTTTTTCCATTCAATTTAAGATGGTAGAATCATAACAAACTAGAAGAAAAACTAAACTGATAATGTCGGTTAGGTGTCAATCCTATAACATGGTAGTCCGCCTGAAACTCTAAGCGAGCAAGTCTATAAGGCTTAGGTCACTTGTTCGCCTGTGAGTCCAAGCAAGTTCAGTGCCCCGTTTTGCATCCAAGCCTAGTCGACATTGTCCGTCATGAGTCAACCCAAAAATCTCGATCATCCCTTAGTTCAATGAATATCTTCCTTAGTTCTGCCCTGGGATGGATGGATGGATGATAGAGTATCTATCTATCAACAAGTGAAAATAACATCATTTGTATACAATCCTGAAAAAGGCTTATGCCAGCTTGGTCTCTCGCTCAGACTATATGTCTTGGCTTGATCTCCAATTAGCCATGGCTTGATGGCAATTTGATTTGAATTCAAAATCAAGTTGCAATTAGTTGCAATTAGTATTGACACATAACCGACAAGTCCCCTGGACTCGCAGGCGAACGGGGAAACCTATAGTTTTCCAAGTGTTTTGGTAAACGGCACGAATAAATGGCGGAAGTAACTACGACTCGCTTATTGGACTAAAACTTGTGTGCTAGCTTTTGGAGAGGGACGCCTGCCTAGAGTCTCAGGCAGGTTGACCAAGTTTTAGAATTGGCATAAGACCGTCGCATGGAATGGCAAGCAAACAAGCAATTTTATTGTGTGACTCTAACTTAATACATATTTCATATTTATAACTATCATAAAAGTATATATTCTACGTACCTATATAAAGTTATCAAAATCTTCGTTTCGTAGAGTTTCTGTTTTATGGACAAGGGTTCACTCTTTACTTACTGTTCAATAACGTGAATAACTTCAAAAACGTGAAATCCCAGTACAGATTCTTTGGCTTGAATGTAAGACAATTCTAATACCGTATATTTATGTCTTAGTAAATTATTAGAACCAATGCATTTGGTTTATTTTTGTTTAACCAAGTTGACAGTATTTCGTGTGTTAAAATAGTATAATTAGGCACGTAAACAAAGTTTAGTTATGGGGATGGTGACATATATACCGAGAGCAGTAGCTTGAAATAAAAGACTAAATCCAGGTCAGTTTTATGGAAAATATTTAAAATTTTGGAACGAACATCAGATGTGTTGATAATATTTTGGGGATTCCTTCTCCCTCACCATTTGAATGACCGTAATACTCGTACTTCTGATTTTTAATTTACTTTTCATACTATTTTGAAAAACCTCAAAATTCGTAATTTCCAAAAGGGTTTTCAGCTAAGTGTAAGATCTATTATAACAAGGAAGAAACTTTTAAGGAGCTACTCTATGCTTTGAGCATCAGTTTTATCCTATACTTGAGTTAGAAAACTGTATTTTGCTTCTGTTTTTAAGAAAAACAAAGTCATCCTTTTGTAAAAAAAAAAAAAAAGAAAGAAGAGTGAATGAAAAAATGAGTAAAAAGAGAAAAATCGTTGTTTTGCATGTTTGTTGGACATTAAACCTTATTTTGGTTTTAAATTGACTGAACCACCATTTCAGATTGTGGTTACTGGCATACTTCTTATTGCGCATTGCACCTGCGTCTTGCCCAGCCAACCCAGTTTTGCAACTGCAATGACTTCCCAAGTATTCCTGGAAGAGAGACGCACACGAGTCCGTCAATACCCGTCACAGTTTACTCCCCAACCAGCATAAAAAGCGTCACAATTGAAAAGACTCCTTCAGGTTTTATCCCAGAAAAAGAACAGTTTCCTGATTATCAAGTATATGCCGAAAAAGAAGCTGACAAGGAATTTGAAATATACTAATTTATTTTGTAGCTTAGAAATGAAGAAAAATTGAGCTTGTAGTTGTGTTATTTTATTGTAAAGTTTACATAGGCATTAGTCATGATAAGATACTTATAAAAATCTTTTCATAAAAGAAGCTTGAAAACTCCTTTTAAATAACTTTGAAAATAATTTCTAAAAAAAAAGATTACTGAATGGGATGCTGTCTCGTGAAAATTAATTGTAAAAGAAAGACCCTTGTTAAGTATTCCTGCGTAGAAGTTTCTTGGCGAAGAAAGCTGACAAAATAAAGGGTGTGACAAGCCTACATGAAAAGATCATAATAGAGATAAATTAAACCTCAAACTAAAGAAAAGGAGACGCTTTGAAGCTAACCTTACCGAGCAGACGAAACCTGATACACTCTTTCGTTTAGTCTTCTCCCTCAGGATGTAGATGGTTAAAATTGAACGTTTATTAGAAAAAACTTTAATATATTAGATAAATAAAAATAACCTTTTATTTTTTAATACACTAAAATAAACCCAGAAAGAAAAACTTTCTTATGAGTAAAAAGAAAAAACTAGAAATAGCACTTAAAACATAAAAACTCGTTAGACCTTTATCAAAATTACGTGTGACGTTGCCCGAATGTCCACAAGGTTGAAAACTTTAAAAAAATTCTTTTACCTATATAACAATCAGACCAACTAGGAGAAAGAAAATGGTAGTACTGGTATATCGCAATCATCAATAATATTGCAAAACTTGCTTCAGATTGTAGTTAGAAAACTAAGAAGTTATTGAATACAAGTATGGAAGAAAGGTTGAGATGAAAAACAAAACTATCCATCATTTTATTTTGCACCTCTGAATGGACAATGTCCACTTAGTCAAATCGTACGCTTCGTTACTTGATTTCTTTTATTGACCTGAGAATGTTTCTACTCTAAATAAGATTTGAAGCTCTTATTACCATAACTTTGTGGTTTCCACTACTTTGTTGCCTATGGTCTTTAAAAGTAGTGATTAATGGCACTAACTGCACCAACATTTTTACACAACTGATTTTTGCTTATAATAGGTCAGTTTTTGACATAGTGTTCTTTTTCTTAGTTAAGCGTGAAGAAATTCAAAGACGTCAGGTAATTTTTCAAAAAACCTGGAACCTCAACGACAGGTGCAGACACTAATGAGGATGTAAATGCAAGTCCTAGTTCTTCTGCATCACTTCGAGCAACAACAAGCGCAACAATCGAAGACCCCCGAGAGGCGAAATAGAAGCAACAGAAGAACAAGAAAAATGTCTCCAACCACAGAGCAAACAGCTGATTTAGGTGCAGTATCGGAAATAGATAAGCTTGATTCATCAGAAATTGCTGATATACAAAGATCTAGCAACTTGGGCACTCTGCAATCTGAACCCTTCTGGCCCTATATATAGTTTCCAAATACAAATCTCGCAGCAACCTGAGATGTTTTTCGTCAAAATACTATCAACAATTTAGCTGGTTGTAATACAGCACGGAGGAAGACAAGTTCTACTGTTTTGGGTGCAGGCCCTTGATTGAGAAAGGAGTTCTTCACAAACGCCAAAAAAATGCCAAACTCGCTTACAATAACTGGAAGAAACTAGGCGAAGGGCTAAAGAGACATTTTGAATCTTCACTCCATCTGGAATGCGCAAAAAATATGTTTCGTATCAAAAGTCTGTAAAAGTGGGGATGCCTACAAGCAAGTTATAAAACAACAAGAACAGAACATTACAAGCAAATTATAAAACAACAAGAGCAGAATATTATTGAAAATGAAGATCATTTATTAAAACTTACAAATATAACATTGGCCCTTGTACGTCAGGGTTTACATTTAAGAGGGTCTCAATAAGACTTCTCGTCCAAGAATAGGGGCAACTTCTTGGAAAAAAGTCAACTTCTCTCGAAGTATGACAAGAATTTTAACACGCACTTTGAAAACATTTGAATTTTCGCAGTCCAAATATCCAAAATGAGATCATTGATATAACGACATACCTAAACGGAAAAATAATTGTGAAGGAGGCAAAAGCATGTTGATCCTTTTCCTTGACTGTAGACGAGGTGAGATGCTACAAGGCAGAACAACTGTCTATTCTACTAGATATACGATAGACTTGAATGTGGTTGAAGGATTTATTGGCTTTGTCAATTTTTCAACGTCTAGAGACGCACAAGGACTAGCAACAGTAATTTTGGAGACAGTCAACAAAAACCAATTGGGCGACGCTCTGATTAAATTTTGTTATTTCATGACTTCACGAGTGTCGTATCTGGTCAAAACTGAAGTCTGCAAGCAATCAAACAGTTCGCGGTAACGAACTGTAAGCAAGGAGCGACACGGCTCAATAGTAACCAAAACTCTAAAAAACAGAATTTTGACATAGATAGATAAATTAAAATAATTAACTTGTTGTGCTGATTCCAGATATCTAAAATTCATTAAGTTTAGTGTTACCCATCAAAAGCTACGCACCTGAGAAAATTTGTCTGATTTTTGAAAAAAGGGGGAGACACACTCTAAAAGTTGAGGAATTTTAATGGAAATTCGCATCAGATTCAGCGTATCCAAGAACCCTATTGGGAAAGTTTCAAGCTCCCATCTGCAAAAATGTGCAATTTTGTGTTTTTTGCCAAAAGAAAGATCACGGATGCGTGTTTATTTGTTTATATTTTTTTTTTCAGGGGTGATCGCATCGAACCAATAGTCCTAGAATATTGGGAGAGGGCTCGTTTGAACGGAAATTGAAAGTTCTAGTTCCCTTTTTAAGTGACCAAAAAGATTGGAGGGTAACTAGCCCCTCCAAGCAGCCCTTTTTTCTCAAAGTCGTCCGATCAAAATTTTGAGATAGCCATTTTGTTCATCATAGCTGAAAGGCCCAATAGCCAGGGATGTCCCGAGACACATTTCATGGGGGGGATCTTCGTAAATTTTACCGAATCGCTACCTGATTTATGCCGAATTTTCTGCAGAAATCAATGATTTTGCTAAATTTCGGGCAATTTTGCAAATTTTCTGCCAAAATTTTCGCCCTCGGCGAAAATTCTACCGAATACCAAAACCGTTGGAGGGGCGGCACCCCCTCCCCGCCCCCTCTCGGGACGCCCTTGCCAATAATTATGCCTTTGAAGAAACATGACCCCCCACAGTTCCTGGGGAAAGGTCTTTAAGTTATAAATTTTGCCCATTGTTTACGTATAGTATTTGTTATTGGGAAGTATGCATACATTTTAAAGTGGGGGGGGGGTGAATTTCTACTTAAGGGATTTTATACGGGAGAATTTTCCATGGGGAGGGAAGTTTTTTGGGGGTGAACTTTTCAGGAGACATTTTATTCTGAGGGAGGATTCCTGAATTTGCCAGAATTCCTATCCGAATTTCGTTTATTAGTCTAACTTTCTCTTTGCCGGCTCAATTTTACAAGTGGAGATGTTAATAGGAATTGCCCGACGGGAATTTTTACCGTATTGGAGCTGTCTAGAGTATCTTTCCATAGGAGGGGGGATTTTTCACGGAAAAAACTCGGCATAGGGGAGTTTTCACGGGATAAATTCTCCAGAGGATAGTTTCTTCGGGAATAACTTTCTACTGGGGGAAGGGGGTTATTTCCAGGAAAACTTTTCCACGAAGGAGAGGATTTCTGGCATGATTTTAGAAATAATCTTTTCAAATGAAAGTCTGCGGAGAAAAAAGTTTTCACCTGGAACCGTCCGAAAGAAATTTTTCGGGTGGAATTTTCAGCTAGAATGGAATTGTCTGAGAGTAATTTTCCTGGCGAGGGGGTATTTTACGTGGGGAATTGTTGTTTTATAACTTGCTTGTAATTTTCTGCTCTTGTTGTTTTATAACTTGCTTGTAGATATCCCCAGTTTTACAGACTTTTGATATGAAACATAATTCTTGAGCAGTCGAGATGGAGTGAAGATTCAAAAAGTCTCTTTAGCCCTTCGCCTAGTTTCTTCCAGTTGTTGTAAGAGAGTTTGACAATTTTTTGGCCCTTGTCAAGAACTCCTTTCTCAATCAAGGGCCTGCACCCAAAACAGTAGAGCTTGTCTTCCTCCGTGTTGTATTCCAACCAGCCATATTGTTGATAGTATTTTGACGAAAAACATCTCAGGTTGCTGCCAAATTTTTTATTTGGAAACTATATACATATAAACTATATGTCTGCAATCTGGAAGGGTCCAGATTGCAGAGTGCCTAAGTTACTGCATTTTTATTATCAGCAATGTCTGATGAATCAAGCCCACCTACTTCCGATACTGCGTTTAAATCAGCTGTTTGCTCTGTGGATGGAGACGTTTTTGTTGTTCTTCTGTTGCTTCAATTTCGCTTCTCGGGGGATATTCTTTTGTTGCGCTTGTTGCTGTTCGAAGTGATACAGAAGAACTAGGACTTGCTGTTCGTGGTATTTAGCCACCAGTGTTATACCGGTAGGCCACAATGCCTTTTCAAGGTTAGTTGGTCTCCATACATCCGGAAACTAGAAATTTTTCGGTTAATCTCTCTCAAAAGCCTCCAATAGGGCCTTTTCTCCTCTTTCTGCTTCATTTCTACGTTTCTTTTTTCCCCTGTCTCTTTCTTTATAGGCTACTCTAACCCTTTCGTCCTCTTTTCTATTCTTTCTGATTTCATCTTTCTCAGCCTGCATTTTTTTCGTATATTCTCGGTGCTCTCCCTCAATGGCCTCCATATTAGCCTTTCTTTCTATTTTCTTACTTTTTCTATGGGCTTCACTCGCCCTTCTCGGTCTTGAGTTAATCTCATCTCTGTCCGACATAATTTCAAAATTCCGTTAACTTCAAATTACCTCTTCAGTCTAAATGAAAATTCTTTTATCCATGTAACTTCCGGTCTCTCGCGAAAAATTGCTGCGCGTCAATTGTATTTTTGCACACTAATTAGTTGAGCGATATATTGATTCGTAAATTTTTCCATTATGATCTAACAAGGCACAGCCCATAATAGATCTTCATAATTCTATTAACTGATTCCGTATTTTTTTTCTCTCTTTATAGGTAACCCCAATAGGCGACTATATAGGCTAACTCAACTTGTCTCTTCGAAAACGCGGAATTCTTTTACTATCAGGTTTACTGATATTACCTTTTCTTACTGCCACCACTGTTCGTGGTATTTAGCCACCAGTGTTATACCGGTAGGCCACAACGCCACTGGCGTGGTAATATACGGGTGTCACCACTTATTGGAGGGGAAAGCCCCGGCCAAAATTATAATGTGATGCCGCGTCTACCACACCGGTTCTGCAAATATTGGGTTTGGTACTACCCTATTTACAGTATACCCTGTCCCAGGGTATGATAACGCGATCGAGTGGTCAAATGGTCACTTTCTAAAGCCAAATGTACCCGCCTTGGGTTACGGCCAGGAAATCTCTAACTCTCTCCTTGGAGGTAATAAACCCCCCTGTCAATATAATAATGACGGTACCTCGTAGCTCTATTCCTACCCTGCCTGGGTTACGGAAACTAGTACACAGTTTGTAGAAAATACCTTACTTGTATTCTTCCAAAGGGTCACAATAATAACACAAAAATATATTTCCCCGAACGGGGTCTAAACGCAGACTAAATCAAAAATAATAATATTCTGTACACAACTGTTCATAGGGGTGGACCTTCACTTGGCCCAGCCAATCATCTCAATCCCTATTCAAAACCAATTCTACCTTCCCAGCCTTATTATTCAATGACTCAAACCAGGATGTATAAAATAGAATTTAATTCAAAGCTTACTTATTGCAAAACAACTATCGCTTAGCAACGAGACTTTTAAATTGTCATTGCAAATTATACTATTGGTAAATCTAAGCAAATGTAATTAGAACGAAAACAGGTAATTTATCTGAAAGGAAAAGAAACAGGGGTGGAGCCCCAACACTTGCATTTACCACCTCTTTAGTGTTAGCAGGTGTCGTTGAGGTTCCAGGTTTTTTGAAAAATTACCTGATGTCTTTGAATTTCTTCATAGTCAGGGTGCCAGATTCTGTATCGTGCGTCCACCCATGCCGGAAGGTACAAAATGCTGAGGACGTATCCTAAGGTAGTCGACCATGCTGACAACGAATATCATAGGGCGCAAGTTCGCCGTTAGAGCGTTTCTGAAATATAGGTCAAAAAGTCCAAACTTAGCCTATAACTAAGTGTGACGATTCAGGATTTTTTGCGAGTTACAGGGTAGAGGAATCTGGCGTAATTTTATATCAATTGAAAGAGGAGATCTAGATCTACAAGAATATGGTTTTTAAATTGAAAAAAAACACAATTTTTTCTCTATTTACTGCAGTTTCAAAATAAAAGTCGACTAATATCTCAAAGAAAGGCTAAAAACTCGAAATTTCTTCAAGGTAACAAACTTTTTTTTTCGTATTAGAAAAGAAAGTTCATTCAATTCCGTACAATTTGAGCTGATAAGATATAAACTATTATTATTTTTAAAAGGCCTGCGAATTTTTTTTGCAGTGTCACTGAAATGATCACTAGCCGTATCGTGAAAATGCACATAGTTTATTTTTTCTTCAAAGGGTAGGAATACTTCAAACTTTCTAACTGTTTAAAATTTTTAACTTTTACTTAAAAATAAAAATAGGTTTAAAAAAAATGTTGACTAAAAAAATGTTTTTTTTTAGAATGGACGAATGTGTTTTCTGATGTACTAAGGGCTCTGCAATTACCTTTTTGGGACCTGATTTGCCACTGATACGACTGTACTATTTACTACATGAAAAAATTCTGCTTCACAATCTTTCCGCGAAGGATTTGACTGTTTCAAACCTGGCAGGCCGATATGACCTCATCTTGGACATTAGGTCAATGATTTGTACAGTAGCTTATGTTGTTTCTTTGGATTTCAAAGTCACCGGACAACCTGCAAGTACTCCTTTTATCTTAGCCAGTTCAACAGCACAGCTTTGTTCCTGGTCCTCATTTTCCAGCCAGAGGATGTCTTGGTTGAATGTTGTGGAAGATGTTCAAAAATGGATGGAGGGAAAGGAAGAATCTCTTTTGTGAGGATCTTTGCAACTGTTTCTCTTTTTCTTCACCGTAGCTCAACTGAACAGTAATGATTCTTTTCAAGGCTGTTACTTCAGAGCTCAGGAGATCGGTTCTAGGGAAACCCTTCACTTTCTGAGATTTCTCTCTGAAGGGAAAGTTAGGAGTGCAACCTGTTTCACATTTTCTTTCCTGTTGCACAGAAATTCCTCAGCCACCTCTTTTCCTTTTGTGGCTACGCAAGTAATATCAGAAACAATCTTCTCATCGTCCACAACTTCTGACGTCAAAATATTCACTAGATCGAAGTCCACTCCGCAGAACGGATTGCCACATGTAGTGAAAATGTCTCGGACTCTATCTCGCGAAAGTTGTAATCGCGTCGTCGTCGAATGATTGCCTTCGTGATGTTTCAATATCTCTGTGGATTCGTTGACTACTTACAGGAAACCATTGCTGATGGCAGTGGAAATTGGTAAGGTAAGAATCCAAGCTTCAGTCTGTCTCTCCTCCATTTGTTCTCCTATTATTCCGGCCGTCGTCTTTGCATTTTTGTTCACTGTACATTCCAGTATCTGATCGGACCAGGTGGCCGTGAACCTGGTGGGCGTTCTCTTTACTGCGAAGTATCCTTTCATGAACTTCCTGTGTACATCAGGAAAGGTTTGTGGTAAACTTTGCATGTATGATAAGTACTGTGTGAGACATCTTGTACACTGAGGATGGTCAGCCGCCACCAAGTATGGCAACATCCGAGTAGTTGCTGTCAAATAAGACTCCCAGCCACAGTCTCGTTCAGCATGAATGAATTGCATAGCTATTTCAAGTATTTCCAAGAACTGCCGCCAGAAAGCAAACATGGGCGAAGAATTTTAGAGGGTGTCGAAGGCATTCATTATGGGAGCCAAAGTGATTAAGATATCGTTTGCCTCCTGAAGTGGGGTTCGCGCGTCAGCACCATTTGCCAATGAAGTCCTGAATAACTCAATGGCATTACACAGCTGGTCCAGACGGGATAAGTCTTCTTGTGCTTCGGAGTAATACTCTTCCAAGGACTCCCAGTAGAGGGCTAGCAAGACCTCGTACAGTATGCAGTAGGCATTGATAGCTTGGTAGTAGCCTTTCCCTTGAAATACCTTTTCACAAGTACCAGGAAGTAGCAGCTTTGCCTGCACTATAATGACATGACCGAAATGAGGCGTAGAGTAACGTGTGTGAACTTTCTGAATCGTCGTGATACCAAGATCACTTGCTATCCGGTACTGACACCCAAGAACTCGAAAACTACACCCTAGTCGATCTTTTGAGCCATAGTTCTAACAAACAGATCACGTCCCATAAAATAACTGTTTATCTGCCTAAATAACTTTAATTAGCTGGTGTTTACCTTTACTTTGACAGTATTACATCACCACTTCAGGGTCAATGACTTTCTATCTGTCCAGGATTGATTAATTCTACCTGCTGTCACGTGATGAAATAAAAAACTTCCCGCTAGGCAGCAGGTTACTAGACAAAATTCCTATTATTGGATACGCTCTCTAAAAAAGTTGCAGACCCCTCAGAAACAATAATTTAAACTTTTTTACTTAGCTCAATGTGTTCAGAATTAAACGGGCTTTCTTTTTTAATTTAAAAAAATTTACCTTATCTTGAGGAAATTTCGAGTTTTTAGCTTTTCTGTTAGAAATTTGTTGACAAAAATCTGAATTTTTTTTAAAACTGCAGTAAAAAGTGTAGTATTTTTTTTTTTTTTACCAAAAAAAAAAAATCATATTCGTGTAGCCCCAAATCTCTTCTTTCGATTGATGTAAGAGTACGCTGGATTTGACTAATCTTATCTGTAAAAAAAAAAAAAATTAGAATCGTCGAACCCCATTACAGGCCAAATTTGGTGTTTTTGGCCTATATCTCATAAACGACCCAACGGCGAAAATGTGCCCTATGATATTCGTTTTCAGCATGGTCGACTACCCTGGGATCAACCCTTAACATTTTTGTACCTTCCGGCATGGGTACTAATCGAAATATGCGAGATACAGAATCTGGCGCCCTGACTATCACGTTTAACTAAGAAAAAGAACACTATGTCAAAACCTGACCCATTCAAAGCATAAAATCAGTTGTGCAATATTGATGGTGCAGTTAGTGCCATTAGAGACTACTTTTAAAGAAGATAGGCAACAAAGTGGTGGAAACCACAAAGTTATGATAAGAAGAGCTTCAAATCATATTTAGAGTAGAAACATTCTCGGGCCAGTAAAAGAAATCAAGTAACGAAGCGTACGATTTGACTAAGTGGACATTGTCCATTCAGAGGTGCAAAATAAAATGAGGGATAGTTTGGTTTTTCAGCTCAACATTTTCTTCCAAACTTGTGTTCAATAACTTCCTAATTTTCTAACTACAGTCTGAAGCAAGTTTTGCAATATTATTGATGATTGCTATATACGTATTGATGATATTGATGATTGCTATATTGCTATATACTTCTATTTTCTATTTCCTAGTTGGTTTGATTGTTATATAGGTAATAGAACTTTTTTAAAGTTTTCAACCTTGTGGACATTCGGGCAACGTCACACATGATTTTGGAAAAGGTCTAACGAGTTTTTATGTTTTAAGTGCTATTTCTAGTTTTTTTTTCTTTTTCTCATAAGAAATTTTTATCTTTCTGGGTTTATTTTAGTATATTTACAAATATAAGGTAATTTTTATTTATCTAATATTTTTTTTCTAGTAAACGTTCGATTTTATCCATCCACGTCCTGAGGGAGAAGACTAAACGAAAGAGTGTATCAGGTTTTGTCTGCTCGGTGAAGGTTAGCTTCAAAGCGTCTCCTTTTCTTTAGTTGGAGGTTTAATTTATCTCTATTATGATCTTTCCATGTAGGCTTGTCACAACCTTTATTTTGTTAGCTTTCTTCGCCAAGAAACTTATACGCAGGAATACTTAACAAGGGTCTTTCATTTACAATTACTATTCACGAGACAGCATCGCATTCAGTAATCGTTACTTTTAGAAATTATTTCCAAAGTTAATAAAAGGAGTTTTCAAGCTTTTTATCTGTAGGTGTTAATAGGTGTTATCTCTTAACACATTAAGAGGTGTTAAGAGGTGTTATCTGTAGGTGGGCGAGTTGAGAGTCTTAAACATTTTGAAAACACAGAACATAGACATACGGGTTGGCTACACAGCTGAAACTGAGCACACTTGTTTCCAAGACATAATGGTACACTAAACAAACGCTATTTGCGGTATGCGCACGAACTACTACTCTCTACAATAAAACAGACCTTAATTAAAAAACACACCTCATAATTTGCTTCCTACAGAATCCAAGCTAATACCTCTATAATTACCACACTCACTCTTATCACCTCTCTAATACAGGGGTTTAATTGAAATTTTCACGTTCGTTCTTACCAACTGTTTGATTCTACATAATATTAATATTCTACATGTATTTTGGAATAGAATCCAAAGATTCTATTATTTTTGTCGTCCCTCCTTTTTTTCTTCTTTCTCTTTGAAATGCGGAGTATAATTTGTTAAATGTTCTCCAGAGAAAGTGTCAAAGGAAAGTTTTGTGTACCCGTCTGACTGACCGTAAGCTGTACAAAAAACGTTGTTCAACTCATTTTCAAGGGCTATAATGAGAGAAAGACTGAGATAGCTAGCACACTTTCTGCGGATGACAAATTGCCAAAGATTGTACTTGTCAACCAACCCTCTAGAGCCAAACGAAAAGCAGATCGTTTCCAATTGGGGTGGGAGGGTGTCATAAGGAAAGATTCCAGGGAAATGGCTGTTGTTGATGATTTGACGAATACAAACTGCGCTCTGGTTTTCGTGGATGATATCCTTAATACTAGCAGAACATTGTCAGGATTTAAAAAAATTAGGATTCTTGATAAAGAGCATAAGCGTATTGGTCATTGATCCACTGACAGGAAGACTGAATTTTCAGCCAATAATACCCCTTCCGATTGCTTCTCAAGTGTCCAGCTAGGTGAACTTGTCATCCACGTATAAGACACATGGCGTCACAAGTTCATTACCTACATAGCGTGTATCTTGGCTATATAATTGGTTGAAATTTTGGTGCTACATGGCGACTTTTAGGGCAATTTTACATTTGATGTTCTGTATTTGGCCTTTGACACTGATTAATTAAACAAACTTTTTCCACAGAATAAGATTTTCCAAGAAAAGTAAAGAGCTCCATTAAACAAAAATGAGTAAAAACAAAATCAAATAATCTACCAAGCGTGAAACTACCACAAATCAGCATCGATAAATAAATGAAACCCAAAACGAACAGAAATTACATATAACAGAGTCAAACTCAAAACGAGCAGAAATTAACATAATTTGGGCTCAAAACCTCTATGCCTTCCCAAGGCCAGAACATAATTTGTACTTTACTGAAAAAAATACAAATGAATGTGCATTGTCAGTTTAATATACATATACTCATATTTTGTAATCAAAATGTTAATATTATTTGATTTATTAAAGTTATAAAAGTAAAAACATCTATACTTTTCTTTGAAACTTATTTTGTGCGAAAAGTTTGTTTTAATTATTTTCTGTTCGTTATATATTGACATAGTCTTTTCAAGGAAAAAGAAAATAATACTTTAAATCTTTTCATTTTTTTAAGACTTTATAGTTGGGCCTGCTATTTGTATGCTGGAGAAAAATTTTCAGCAATTTTTAACAAAATACACCCTTTTAAAAATCTGGACACAAAAAGTAGTGTTTAATTTAGTTTCATACCTCCTCTAGTTGACCTGAAATGGAAAACTTGATACCATTCGCAAAAAAATCTGTTTACTTTCTTTGATAGCTTGGACACACTTATGCGATTTTGATTTGGTTAAATTTTAAGAGCAGAAGTAGCCCCGAAGGTTTGAACATAATACCCTCAGTCGTTCTTGGGATACTGCTGAGAGGCCTTATAGGGAATTAGCATTAACACAGTGCATTTTGATTTAATCTCAAGGCAATATTTAGTTTTCAAACATAATGCGCAAATGAGAGGGTGGGCGTGGGAGGGGGATTAGTTGCCCTCCCATCATTTCCGACTATTAAAAAGAGCATCATCCCTTCCTATTTTAAATCGAATGAGCCCCTTTCGAAGTTCCCACGACAACTTTTTCGCTAAAAGGTGCCCTGGTCTAAAAAAAAACAACAACAAAAAATAATCAATTATATCCACTTTGATCTTTGCTATAAAAATGTCAAGCCTTCCAATCACTTTCGACGATTAAAAGGGGACCTAGGCCTTTCTATTTCCAATCGAATGAGCCCTTTTTGAAACGACAATTCTTTCCATAAACACACTATATGCCCCCAGGGCACAACCTTTTCCCTGGGGGCTCTGGGAGGCTTGTCATCCTTAAATACAAAATTTCCAGAACTTTCAACTACGTTGAACAAAATGGCTATCTCTAAACTTGTTTGAATATTTTGGGGGAAATTGTGGGCGTGAGAGGGGGGTTACTTACTCTTCACTCACTTTCGACTATTAAAAAGGGCAATTTCAATTTCCAATCAAATGAGACCTTTTCGAAATTTCTACAACAAATTTCTATTTAAACCTTATATGCCCTCAGGACATAACTTACAACTCTTGCACTGAGGGCTCCGAGGGGGTTATCATCATAATAGACCTAATTTCCAGAACTTTTAACTACGTTGAACAAAATGGATATCTCAAAATTTTGATTAGATGTGTTTGGGGAAAAGATTGGGGTGAGAGGGGCGTTAGTCACTCTCCAATCACTTTCAACTATTAAAAAAGGCACTAGCCCGTTCAACTTTCAATTGAATGAGCCCTTTTGAAGTTTCTACGACAACGTTTACAATAAAAACCTTATATGCCCCCAGGGCATAACTTATAACCCTTGCTTTTAGGGCTGTGTGGGGGGAGGGGTTGTCATCCTCAAAGACTTAATTTCCTGAAATTTCAACTACGTTGAACAAAATGGATATCTCAAAATTTTGATTAGATGTGTTTGGGGAAAAGGTGGGTGTGAGAGGGGTGTTAGTCACTCTCCAATCACTTTCAACTATTAAAAAAGGCACTAGCCCTTTCAACTTTCAATTGAATGAGCCCTTTTGCAGTTTCTACAACAAAGCTTTCAGTAAAAACCTTATATGCCTCCAAGGCATAACTTACAACCCTTGCCCTGAGGACTTTGGGGGGGGAGAGGGATTGTCATCCTTAAAGACTTAATTTCCAAAACTTTCAGCTACGTTGAATAAAATGGTTATCTAAAAATTTTGATTGGATGTGTTTGGGGGAAAGGTGGGCGTGAGACGGGGGTTAGTTGCCCTCAAATCACTTTTGACTATTAAAAAGGGCACTAGCCCTTTGAATTTCCAATCGAATTATCCATTTTTCAAGTTTCTACGACAAAGAGTTCAATAAAAACCTTATATGCCTCCAAAGCATAACTTATAACCCTTGCCCTGAAGACTGTGGGGGGGGGGGGAGTGTCCTGCTCAAAGGTATAATTTCCTGAATTTTAAACTGTGTGGAACAAAATGGCTATCTCAAAATTTTGATTGGATGTGTTTGGGGAAATAGTGGGCGCGGAAGGGGTGTTAGTTGCCTTCCAATCACTTTCGACTATTAAAAAGGGCACTAGCCATTTCAATTTCCAATCGAATGAGCCTTTTTGAAGTTTCTACGACAACGCTTTCAATAAAAACTTTATATGCCCCCAGGGCATAACTTACAACCCTTGCCCTGAGGGCTTTGGGGGGTTGTCATCCTCAAAGACCAAATTTCCAGAACTTAAAACTACGTTGAATAAAATGGCTATCTAAAAATTTTGATTGGATGTGTTTGGGGAAAAGGTGGGCGTGAGAGGGGGGTTAGTTGCTCTCCAATCACTTTCGACTATTAATAATGGGTCTAGCCCTTTGAGTTTTCAATCGAATGAGCCTTTTTTTAAGTTTCTATAACTTACAACCCTTGCCCTGAGGGCTGTGGGGGAGTGTCCTCCTCACAAACATAAATTCTATCTAGAAATCAACTAAGCTGAACAAAATGGCTATCTCAAAATTTTGATCGGATCTGTTTCGGGAAATGGTGGGCGTGGAAGGGGTGTTAGTCGCCTTCCAATCACTTTCGACTATTAAAAAGGGCAGAAGCCACTCCAATTTCCAATTGAATGAGCCCTTTTCGAAGTTTGTAAGACAATTTCTTCGATACGAAGTGCCCTGCTCTAGAGGAAAAAAAAAATAATAAATAATACATTGTGCCAACATCGTCCTTATATGCCGCCGGGCATAACTTAAAACCCTTGCCCTGAGGGTTGTGGGGGATTGTCCTCCTCAAAAACATATTTTCTATCTGGAAATCAACTACGCTGATCAAAATGGCTATCTCAAAATTATTAGATCTGTTTGGGGGACGAGTGGGCATGGGGGCTAGGTGCCCTCTAATCACTTTTGACTACTAAAAAGGGCACTAGCCACTCCAATTTCCAATCGAATGAGCCCTTTTCGAAGTTTCTACGACAACTCCTTCGATACGAAGTGCCCTGGTATGCAAGCCAAAAAAAAAAAAATAATACATTGTGCCAACATCGTTCTTTACTTAGGCAGCGCGATTGCGCTGCCTATGATTAGAGAAATTTGAAGTTTCTCATTTGATTTTTCCAGGGTGGCATATTATGTTTCTAATTATTTATAGTTTTGTTATAATTGCATTTGGTTCTTCTTTTGCTGAGAGGAAAAAAAGAGAGACAAAAAGAAACAAATATGAAGATTTTGACAAAGACTGAGAAAATGAATCCAGAGATTTTTGATTCAAATCCAAAAAAATTTTCATCGGGTAAACGAAAAACAAGAAAAAAGGGTAAAAAAAAACTTCATGCTTACGAAAAAAGCATAAAGCGCAAAGCAACTCAAAACAAGTAGCAAAAAAACTTAAAACAGCAGCTCTGCCATTACCCATAGATAAAGGAGGAAACCGGCTTTATAGCAAACAATGGTTCTGTTGTAAATACACTTTAGAAGAATAAACAGTTATTGGAAAAAGTGAATGATGAGCTCAAACTAGACTTCCATATTAATCTTTTTTCTTTTCTTTTTTCAAAAAGGTACGTCAACAAAACAAGGGACTAGAATCGTAGACCAGCTTGAAGCAGTCACCCAGATTCATGTAGAATGGGTTCTAGTGACTCAGATTGATTTTAGGGTGTTGAAGTTTTATCATAGCCAGCGCAATAGCACTGCCTAAGTAAAGAGTAAAGTGAGCACAATGCATTACTTTTTCTTACCAAGGCACTGCATATTGAAGGAGTTGTCGAAGAAACTTTGGAAGGGAATAATTTGATTGGAAATTAGAAGTCCTAGTGCCCATTTTAGGAGACAAAAGAGATTGGAGGGTAACCAGCCCCCATCCCGTACACCTTTTTAAGACCAAGTTTTACTAAAAAACAAAATAAATAAAACACCTGTTTTCATTACTAATAGCTTAAGCTGTGTTTACAATTTTTACTCTACTGAGCATTACTTTATTCTTTGTAGCGCTGCTAGTTTTAAACTTATTTAAGTGCCATATTATAGCGTCAAATACCTCATGCTCTTCAGTGCACCGCGTTCTTTAGTGCAATGCTTTTACAGCTTTTGTTTTTGTAGGGTAGTGTGTAATTGCAAACCAGCTACTGTGGAGAAGGTCAGTGGAAGAGTGGAGCGTCTGAAGCCTCAAAACAACATCTCTAAGTGCAAAAATGAATCCAATCATGCTCTTCAGTGCAACATGTTCTTTGGCGCATTGTTTTACAGCCTTTATTTATGAACAGTAGTGTATAATTGCACACCAACTATTTTAAAGAAGGTCAATGGATCTTTCTGTGAATAGAAGAGCGGATCGTCTGAAGCCTCAAAAGTGCATCACTGGGTGGAAGAAATGCATCCAATCATGTTCTTTAGTGGACCACGTTCTTTAGCACAATTGTTTTTACAGCATTTAGCCTAATTATCAACGGCAGTGTATAATTGCACACCAGCTATAGCGGAAAAGGTCAGTGGATCTTTCTGTGAGTGGAAGACTTGAGCGTCTGAAGCCTCAAAACTACATCTTTAAGTGCAAAAAATGCATTCAATCATGTTCTTCAGCGTACCAAGTTCTTTAGCAGAATTTTTTACAGCCTTTATTTATGAACAGTTACCTGTTAGCATTGAGACAGTGAAGGTCTCCGGGTGCGGAATGAATTTGGATTAGCTACGTCAATTGCCCAAAGGACGCTTCTTGGATAAACAATCTGGATAATAAGTTTTGACTGACTGCGATTGCTGAAAGTGGGCCCTAAGTGATATCTGGATGGTACGAATTACGGGCTCTTGCGAGTAAGTCTCCTTTCATGACTTTTTAAGGATTTTCGGAATTGTGCGGCATTGTTGTTGAAAAAATAAGAGATGGCTACATCACTAGCAAGAGAGTATTTTGACCGGCGAATGGATGAATTAACTGCTACGATTTCGATGCTACAACAAGAAAATAAGGTGTTGAAGACAGAAAATAAGCTGTTCAAATCGGAACTGATTAAGGTGAAATCGTCTTCACTTCGAGTGGATTTACATACACGGAGAAACAATATTCTGCTTCACTGAATCGATACACCAAATGGATCTGAAAATCTTCGTGATACAGTAAAAAATTTCTTCGGAATAAAACTCGGGATTGCGAATCCTGATCAAATAGGTATCAGTGTCGCGTATAGAGTCAAAAAATTCACCGCGTCTGATGACGGTGTTGGCCCTAGTCTGCGGAGCGGTAGAAAAAAAACAAAAAACAGCTGAGCCTATTTTCGTGCAGCTCAACAATTATGATCGCTCATTGATTCTTAAAAAATGTGGTAAACTAAGGAAAACGTGCTACAGCGTGTCAACTGACTTACCTGCTGAATTAGGAAAGCGAAGAAATGAATTGTTGGCTCTCGGTTATAAGCTAAAAAATGCAAAGGGAGCAGAGAAGGTCAGTGAGACTCGTGTGGTCCAACGCAACGTGAAACTCTGGCTGGATACAAAAAAGTCAAAAAGCTCACAGCAGTGGGTTAAATACGATGATGACTGTTTCGACCCGCTAAAACTCTTTGCCAAAAATGACCCAGAGGAAGTTGTTTCTGACCAGTAGTTTTGTCATTTTTTTCCGATATTTAATTTTTATGTATGTGATATCGTGAGAAGTTTTTTAAATTATTGTTGAAGCCGCACAGTAATTCTGTTTTTAGTTGTATGGCAGAGAAGGATGTAAAACGAAAATTTTGTTTTATTCTTTTTTTCTTCCATCTTTGTTCAATTTTCTTTTCTCTTTTCTCATGTTCCTGAAATTCAAGGTATCTAGTTTGTTTTTGTTTCCTTCCAGTGTTCCATAAAGAAGTTCAATCGGGTATGTTCATTGTTTTCGGCTCCTCGCTCTTCTGGAATTTTCACGACGGACTGCCGATTGCAGTTCATAAGTGATGACTCTTTATTCAGCTTCATTTGCGAGAGGTATCAGAGATTTTGATATAGATAGATTAGAGAATTGAGAAGAGTCTTATTTAAATATCAAGCTTTAATTTTGATCAAGAAATTGGTCAAGAAAATGATTTCTATTTGTTTGATGATAAAAATTTTCCTAAAAGTAAATACGTAATTTCTAATGTAATTACTAGGAGGTCTTCTGATTCTGGGCTTGAATTGCCAAGGACTGTATTTCATTTGAATTGCCAAGGACTGTAGTCCTCATTTTCTGACCTAAAGTCGACATGTCGGGAGCTTAGACCAGATTGTATAGGCCTATGCGAAACATTTATTACACAACAAACCGAAAGCCTTATGGATATTCCAGGTTACACTAGCCATTTTCTTCACAGAAAACAGATGTATACATAGCAATACATATCCGCGACACACACACGGTTCAAACTGGGCAAGACCTTACACGAAATATTGAAGGAATTTTCGAGTCGTTATTCCTAGAAGTATGGCTGTCCCCCCCCCAAAAAAAAAAGTTATTGTGGGTAAAATTTATCGTTCTCCGTCAGGGTCAACGTCTCAGTTTATGGAACATATGGCTCAAGTTTTGGAGCTAGCAGTGTCAAAAACTGAGCTTATTCTCATGGGAGATTTTAATATTAACATCAGTATTCCGCAAACGGCCGAAGCAGCAGATTTGCTAAATAATATGGCAGGTTCAGGCCTATACCCTACTGTTACGATTCCGACACGGGTTACTGAGAGTACGCATTCACTTATCGACAACATATTCAGCTCCCTGCTCCCAGAGTCGGCGGCAGTCCTCGTCAGCGACACATCAGACCACTTCCCCATTCATGCAACACTCGCCCTTTCAGAACCAGCTAGGATAAGGTCACGAATCAACCCCATGTTACCAATTATATGTTTAACAGAGGAAAACTTGAAGAATTTAAAACAGGAACTAGAGCAATTAAACTGAGATAACCTAATGGAGATTCAAGATGTAAACGAAGCATTTGAGTCATTTCACTCGACATTCTTGGATGTATACAGTAGATGTTGCGTGAGAAACCCAAGAACTAGTAAACGACAAAAAGACCAGTCAATTAGCCCCTGGATGACGGATGATCTTATCACCTGTGTGAATAAGAAAAACCACCTGTGGGGAGAGTATAGACGCTTTCCGAGCTTAGCGCGGCTAGAGGAGTATGAGCAATACAGGAAAGTCCTTCGGACTGTGTTACGAAGAGCAAAGCGTGGCTACCTGCACCAAAAGCTGACGGAAAGCGGGAAGGAGGGTCGAAAAGTCTGGCAAATTATCAACTCGGTACTACGGCCAACCACTAGGTCTTCAACATTACCAGCGAAATTGGTCGTGAATGATGAAGAAATTACCGAACCTACACAGGTTGCCGCATTGCTGAGTACATATTTCGCAAATATTGGCCAGACCACAGCAAATTCCGTCGGGACACCAGCTAAATCATACAAAGAATACCTTGGCCCGAAGTGCATGAAATCAATGGCAGTGAGTCCTGTAACACCAGGTGAGCTCGAATTGCTCGTAAAAAATTTGAAGGGCTCTTCTGCTTCAGGTTTCGACCTGGTCCACACAAAGGCACTGAAAGTAGTAGTGAAAACCATTGCTGAGCCTCTAACCTACATTGTAAATCTTTCATTAGATAAAGGGGTCTTTCCTGAAATGTTCAAAAAGGCGAGGATAATACCTCTTCACAAAAGTGGATGTCATACAGACACAGCAAATTAAAGACCAATCTCAATCTAACCAGTTTTCTCGAAAGTCTTTGAAACACCAATGAAAAACCAGCTTTACCAATATTTAGAGGCCAAAGGCTTTTTTAACAGCCGCCAATTCGGGTTTAGGGCTGGCCATTCAACCGAAGACGCCCTTACTTCACTAAGTTTATTCGTAGACAGAATCCTAGATTTGGGTGCTTTACCTGCAGCTGTGCTTCTAGATATTAAGAAAGCGTTTGATGGCATGCACTACGAAATACTACTAGGAAAGCTGGATCATATTGGAGTTCGTGGCCAAGTCCTAGATTGGTTTAAGTCTTACCTGGAAAATCGTCAAAATTTACACAGGAAATGACCATACAAATGATGTCGTAGTTAACTGAGGGGTGCCACAGGGCTCTAAATTGGGACCAGTATTGTTTCTTGTTCACTTAAACGATCTTCAGCAAGTACTGACTCCTGCAAGTCGTAGCGCTTATTGCTGCAAATTATGTCACCACAAACGATGCCGGGTCTATAGTAGAAGCCGAGGACGAACTAACGGCATTTGTGGATGATTAACTATGGCAAGCTCAGAATGGAACATCAAGTCTCTCAAAACGAAGGTACAAGGCATTCTTGAAGAAACGTACCTGTGGACGGACGCAAATCGTCTAGTCATCAACATTGACAAATCGAGTGTTTTATTTTTTTCACGTATAGAATCGCTGGCTCCTGATGTGATTGGCATTGAAACCTCTCGGGGACTTATCAAGAGACCAGAAAAAGGACACGTTCGATACCTAGGGGTTTTAATCGACGAAAACCTCTCGTTCAGACACCACATAGCAAGTGTCGAGACGAAGCTTTTAAGGAACCTTGGAATCTTGAGAAAACTCAGTCACCAATTCCCTAAAAGAATACTGATCCTGATTTACAATGCAGTTATCAAGCCTCACATCCAATATTGTTCTACAGTTTGGCAATCTAAATTCAAGACACATTTACAGAGACTAAACTCACTTCACAACAAAGCACTTCAAATTTTAGGTCCAGCACCGAACGGACTTTACTGACTATCTTGCAACGTTCTTTTTTTTAAATATTTTTCAGGAACACTCCCATCACCATTTAAAGGCTTATTCACATTAGCATCACAAATCCATAGTTTAAATACACGATCTTCATCAGACATTTACATACCCCCGACACCGACAGCTAGGTCGGAATTTTCTCCTATCATTGCGTGTGCTAGGGAGTGGAATGCACTTCCGCAAGAGCTGAAATCATATAGGTCTCTCGGCTCCTTTAAAAAGAATGTAGAAATACATCTAAAAGATTAAAAATTTATTTACTAGATTTATTTTATTATTATTATGTTTAGAATTTTTTGATATTATTATTATTATTTAATATATTTTAATTTGATACTTCAAGGGGTGTGAGCAGAGGAGAAGTTGTGTTAAATTTATTGTTATTTGATGGTGGTTCGGGGTGGAAATTGGAGAGGACAGGAGGCCATGCTGTATTTAGAGTGTGCAATTATTACGGGCCCAAACGTGCACCAATGCACAAGGAATTGAGTTAAGTGGTATTTTTTTTTTTTTTTTTTAATTAAAACCCATATTGGACTTGAACAGTATAATGCACATCAGCTATTATGGAAAAGGCTAATGGATCTTTCTGTAAGCGAAAGAGTGAAGCGTCTGAAATCTCAACAATACATCTCTAGGTGCAAAAAATATATTCATTCATGATCTTCCGCGCACGACATTCTTTAACACAATTCTTTTAAAGTCTTTACTGTTTACTTTCCCACCAGATACTATGGAAGAGGTCAGTGGATCTTTCGTTGAGTGTAAGAATGGGGCACCTAAAACCTGAAGAGTACATCTCCAAGTGCAAAAAATACATCCAGCCATGCTGTTCAGTGCACCACGTTCTTTGGCAAAATTCTTTTAAAGCCTTTATTTATGCACAGTAATGTATAATTGCACACTAGCTATTATGGAGGAGGTGAATGGATCTTTCTTTGAGGGGAAGAGTGGAGCGTCTGAGGCCTCAGAAGTACATATTTAGGCAAAAAAAAAGCATGCAATGAAAACAAGAGCTGTCCAAAGAGACCCTCTTAAAATAAAAAAAAACCTCTATGGTCATTTGTTCCTAGATTTTCTAGGTTCCTAGGCATTCTTCTTGATGAGAACCTCTTCTGGGTAAGACAGTTCTGAAATAAAAATGAAGATACCAAGGAATCTCAGAACTCATAGAAAGTTCGAACACAGTTTTCCTGGTTCCATTCTAAAAGTGTTTTTTTTTTTTTTCACTGTTCAGTTCAGTGTGACATCTCTTATTGCCCTAATATAAGGATATCGACATCTTCCTACCCTCTGATACCACTCTCTAGGGTATGTAAAAAATCTTAGATCAGTGACATGCAAGTGCAATAAAAAGCTTTTTAAGAAAAGTACTTTAAAAAATCGGTTGTAAAGTTAAAAAAACCTAATAAAATTTATAGTTTTACATAAAATTAGGAGCTTTCAATTTCAAAACTCATATTTTGAAACATGACTTTTTTGGTAGCAGACGAAGTTAATTTTGGTGATGAACTAAGGGATCTAGCTTAAGCTCATTCATACCAAAGTTCACTGTCGTAGGTTCGGCCATTCAATGATGTATAGATGGAGGTGGTTCTTACCCAACAATGTCATTTACAAAAAAAAGCAAAAAAAACAAAACTAGAAAACTCTTGTATAAACACGTTGAAATATTCATTTTTTTTGGTAAAATTAATTAATGAAAAAAATGTGTAATATTAATTAATAGAGGTTAAGTAGAGAGCGTCGTTTAATAGGGAAAAATGCTACGTACAACATACCATGATTAAAGACAGGTGTACGGAGGTCAACACCAAAATTTCCAAAGTTTGCCCTTGTGATCTATGTATGTTCATCATATCGCTGATTGAAGTGGAAATTAATTTCGTTGTTCTGTATATTCAAGGTGACCAATGGGAACAAGGGTGCCAATGTCACTCAAGCGCAATGTTGGGAGGAGGAGGAGGTATTGCTTTCGTCAGACCAGATGGTTGGGTCTAGGCTTTTACTCCCCCCCCCAGAAAATACCCCCCACGGAAAAATACCGCCCGCAGAAATGATAGTTTTCCAGATTTGAGAATTTTATTTGAGTTGTGTTTTTTCAATGTAGATTATCATGGGATCATCAAGTTTGGATGGGAAAAAGTTTTTTTAACTAAAAAGATTCCAAGTCTCCTGGCCTTCTTCCGCCATATTACTCCCTTAAAGAAAGGGGGTATCACGAAGGTGCTACCCTCGCTCATTGTGATTTGGCTGCTCATGAGTCATTAAAACCCATTCAAACTTGAAAATCTCATGCAATATCCGTATTTTTTAATAGATATTTAATGCACATGTCTCGACACTTAAAATGCACCTACACTATTAATCTTTTTTTTGCGAATGACCCCTGTGCTGATTATATAGGACCCTTGTTTCGATACGATCATCCCTAGGAAAAACTTAGGCCTGTAAGGTTGACCTGTTTCGAGGACCAGAAACACAAAGAGGTAGATAGGAGGCCTGGTTCTTCACCCTTTCTAACGTATGGTTGTTGCCTTAAGCAGACTTTGGGTAACTTGCGTTACTAAATGCTCTTCCTTAACGTATCAATTTTAACTTATAAAATTAGTTACCCCAAAGGCCCTAAGGAAACAATCAAAATTTGGTAGCGGAATTGAGGTAGTGCAGTACGAATCGGTGGTAAAAGATATTCAGAAGCTTTATAAGAGTCCTTCAATTGGCTTTCAATTTTTTCTTTCTAAAAATCTGTACATGTTGACATGGTTAATGCTGCTAGTTTCAACGGCGAAAGCTATCCAGAAACTTTTTCTTAAAACGACTTACACAATAACAACAATTTCGTTTTTGTTTAAGTCTGCACTGCCAGTGCAACTAAAATTCTGTCTGTACAAGGAACTATAAAATAAAACATAATTAACTGAAGCAATAAATTTCAAAATCCGTTAAGTCAAAAAACAATACTGATAATACTAATGACGAAAGACAAAACCGAAAGACTTACCCTAAGGTAAGGCGGCCAAAAAGTAAATATGGTATTAGGCAGATTAACAACTTCACATTACGCAACATTTCAAGTAAATTTATATCTTTTTCCATTATGAACAGTCAACTTATGCTTCACCTAGTTAACGGTTCAATTACAACTAATGGAATTTTCAGTAAATGACTCATCCAAAGTAAAACTAATTAATACTTTGATCGACAAATGATAATCAGACAATATTGAACATGTTTAAATTTTAATTAAAGAACTGTTTTTCATTTTATTCAAAATTTAGCAATGTTAATGATTTATTAATTATTTTTTATGAGTATATTTTTTTTAAATAAGATTGGGATCAATTCAAATTAATTAATATTATGATTTCCGATTTGCAACCTTAAAATAGGCTTCTATTGTCCTAATAAAACTGACAGTAACAATGCTTTTACCGTGTTATCGTGAAGTTCAAGAAAATTGTGGATAATAGCTGTTAGCCAAAAAGAAAGAAAAAAAGAGGTGAATTTCGAGTACGAGATTAATTAAATAACTCTAGCATTACGATATAGTAAATTTTTCACTGAAGAAATTATTTTACATTGCTTTATATTTTAAAGTTTCGCATTTTTGTTACTTGTTTTGAGCCTTGACATGATTCACAGATCTTCGCTAAATGTTCAATTTAAATATTACGCGCAATAGTGGATCAATAATTTTATTTCCTAGTGTCCACAAAAAAGTGGAGCCAACAATTCGTAAATAACAAAAATGATTATTGGAAAATTTCTTAAACATTTTTAATCGAAATCAAAGTTATAAATTTGATTCTTAAACACGCAGCCCACGCGACGCAGATTTCTCTTCCTCAAAGTAGAAACCTCCTAACGATATCGCAACATGTTTTTGAAATGTAACTAGTGTTATAAAACAAAAATAATTTAGCGTAAATTGAAAAATTGAACCTTAAACTATAAGCAAAATTTTAAACAGCATTTCAAGGCCAAAACTAGTACATAAACAAAACTCAGAGCTACAAAACATAAGAACGATCATAAATAATAAAGAAAACACCTGATCTGCACGTTAACACTACTTACCGAAATAAATAATCGTTCCCAGTCTATTTTTATTGGAGGAATGACGGACTGGGGAGGTAAGGTTGGGCAGGGTTGAGAGGTCAGCTTTTTTGCATTATATAGGCTATAGGCAATTTGTTTTGCTCTATTCATAATACTTTTAACTACTTATATATTTAATACGTAAATAGTTACGCAGACTTTCGCACATCCGCAAACCATCATAGGTTCTTTTTCCAGCGCAAAGGTGTTATATTTATTTATTAGTGGATGCTAAAAATAAAAATTTGAACTATTTTTAGAAGTAACAACCAGCAATGAATTGTCATTTTGAATTCCCTCCACCGCTTGTTTTATGGACTTGGTTAAATCGGCTTTAATGCCATGACGGTAATGACTGATGACAGCGGTAATGTTAACGGTCACAATAGCGGTAACAAACTTATAAAAGCAATGATAGTTTCCAACAGGGAAAAATTTAGTTCTTAAAATATTGTCAAAAAATCCGCTAAAATACGGAATAAATTCTGATAATTTGGGGTTTTACGTTACTCTTTACTTTCATAATAACAGCATAGACCAGGAATATTCCCAGAAATCAAGAGGGAATAAATATCAATTTCTACCTCAGAGTTCCT
Source organism: Artemia sinica (assembly GCA_027921565.1). NCBI lineage: Eukaryota > Metazoa > Arthropoda > Branchiopoda > Anostraca > Artemiidae > Artemia > Artemia sinica. The sequence goes on from CM051258.1 coordinate 48,174,018, forward strand.
GCGAAATTTACAAAATATTGTAAATCCCAAATACATTTTCAACCTTAATGAAGAAGTTTTCCTTAATTTTACAGAAAAAAGAAAAAACATGTGCAACACGCCCTATTAAGAACCGTTCCGTCCTAATAGCATTCTCAATAGTTACGTGCAAGTTCACGTTTCAGAATGTGTGATTTTTTCAGAATTAAACAAATGTATACAAATAGCATACATCTCAAAATTTGTATGACTTGTGCACGAAAGCAATCTATCGACAGTTGAACTAAAGAAAAAAAAATCACTCCTTCCAATGAAAAAATGAGAAAAAACAATTTCCTTTTACAGTTGAAAGCAAAAAGAGACTTGAACTCCAAATTTCGTAGATAAAACAATAATTTAATGTCAGGTAACCTAATTTAAAAGGCAAAAGTGAAAAAGAACAATATATTGTAATGGAGCGTTTTTGTCTTTTTTATTATTAAGCATGGGATGATTTGGGTTAACTTAATACGGGCTTTTATTTGCATTTTAGGAAATCCATTAATGTTATAATTTATACAAATATAATGAAGTTTTTAGTATTTTATTTTAATTACTTCGTTTCTTAACTTACTATCTTTTATGAAATATAAAAAAATTCCGTAACTATGGAGAAAATCCAGGAGTCTAAATTCATAAAACATGTCACAAGTATCCAATTTTTTTACAAGTGTTTTTCTTTATTGCTTTAGAAGCTCAAGACTTACTGTCTGTAGAGAAAAAACCACAAGTCATAGTAAAGTAATTTGGATTCTTTGAAAATTATTTTAGAAGAATAATTTTATTAAATAATTGTTCATACTCTGCCTATAATCAACCAAATGCTCACCGTGAGCTTAGAATATATCACTTTGCACAAAAATAACATTATCATCCCACACATCATCCAAACCCCTACAGGGATTAGATACCTTTTCGACTGACAAAATCCAAACGAGATCAATACAAGGACGAAAACCCTTACAAGGATTAGAGGCCTTTCGATTGACAAAATTTAGACAATTGCGGACGAGAATTCACAACAAATCAGAGGCCGAATTCTCAAATCGAAGATCTGATAGTCAGATCCGATTTCTGTTCACAATCTGATCGTGGATTTTGATATTAAGTTCAATAACAAATTTCATTTTATATTCCTTGATAGACCCCAAGAAAATCTGGGATGGGTGTTTTTTTTTTTTATTAGGGGGGGGGGGGATGGTCAGATAGAATTATGAAAATGGGTAAAAATTCTGGTAAGTGAAACTTTGATAAATATAAAAACTCTAACAAAACTCTGTTGCAGGATTTCCAACTTTTCAACTATTCAAATATCCCAGCAAAATACGATTTCTTTGCAGTTAGGATCGGGAAATTTTATTTTCTTTTCATAGTCCCAATCTAAAGCGAGAATCTGCTTTGACAATAAAAACACGTTAGAAAGTTCCTCTGAAGGGAAGAATTTTTGTTTCATAACTGTGTCTTAGGCTTGAAATTGCAAACTCCATGTGTTTTCTCAAGTTTCTTTTATTAAAACACCAATTCTTTCCACCCCTCTTTGCAGTTCCGTCCCTCGAACCTCCAGGTACAAAATAAAATGCATTCCACTCAGTAGAACAAGTGGATCAGCAGCTACGAGATCACCAAATAAATACAAATATTACAGGCTTTCTTAGATGACATCTTATACTCGATTCTCTTTATCTCCATTTTTCTCATCGAGCTGCTTGGGTGGGGGAATCATCTCTTTTAGTTTCTCCTCCTCCTTGTGATTCCCCAAAGTTTCAACTTCTATTTTCACTTTTTTTTTATCCTCCTCGAGGCTAACCAACACATTTTTAGTTTCCACCGTTTGTCCATGCTTCAGTTTCTCCTGTACATTCATTTCCATCTGCTCTTTCATTTTGGGAGTCACATTAGCATCAATAACAATCCCAGATTTTTCTCTATAACGAATTGGCTGGGGACCGGGAAGTGAATCATTAGATCCTGCCGGGGGTGATTCCTTCGTAACGAGTTTGGCTTTACTCGGATGACACATTGTGATTTCGCGACTTATCTCTCCTTCTTTGTGAAGCATGTCAATTATGTCTGATACTTGCTTTCCTGACAGATCAAAATGTTCCTTCCCAATCATTTCAATGACCTAGAACAGAAGTGATATTACTGTTGTTAATATTGGCGAAGGAAAAACTGATCTACAAACCAAAAATATAAGGAAACAGTGCAACAAACATGAATAAGAGTCATTTTCGTGTTAAATTTCCAGTGTTTTGTAACGAAACAAGCAAAAATTTCCTTTATAGATTTGTTCACATTATATTTATACTGCAAGACGCATGCGTAGATAGTCTGCATCAAAATTTGCTGAAATGGCATTATTTGTTACAATTTAATTTTTAACTTTCCCACAAGACGGGATAAGTGTTTATATACGATTTCTGTGGGCTTAAATGGGTAGGAAATTTTTGGCCCAAAATTTTACTATTATTGTAGATGCGGAGAGTTCGGTTGTCCTCAGCCAGGACCTAGTATTTACATTTTCCAAGTTTACAAAAAAAGGAAAAAAAATTTTTTTTTTCTTTTCCGAAACGAGAGAAATATATGAAGATACAAAGATTCGTCAATAGGCTTTCTTAAGTCTATTTTATCCCGTCGTTACCACTCCGTTTCCTATTGACTGTAAATACAAGATTGTGTCCCATGGATCAACAAGTGCTGTCATCTACTCTTACCAGCTATCTGTTTGTGATTGAGCTTTAGTTTGCTATTTTAATTTCTGTGTTTGGGGCTGAGGCAGGGGAATGGTATCACACGTGTCTCATGAACTTTACTAGTTCTCTCATTATTAATGAAATTGAAGGTTTCCTTTTGCTCCTTTCTTCGTAGTGATATTAGAAAGTTGGCCCATGGCAAGAACATCAGTTTTTGAATTAAAAGAGATACATTTTCTTATCGCTGAACAATACCCCTTAGAGACGTGATGAATGCATGTTGCATCAGTTCTTTGTGCAAATATTTGTTCATGAGGTAGATCATTTGGAAAATTTTGAGAGACGGACAACTTGTTTGTTGTAGAACAAAAAGTAAGAGCTTGCCCCCCCCCCCCTCCCCCATCTGCAAACTCAACTTTTTTGCATTGTGCTTAACGTTATTTGTATTAATACAAAAAAGGTAGGCACAATGCACCTTTTTGAACCAGATTCACGCTAGAATTTTCCGTTTGTGTCATTTAAGAGCAATAAGTGGCTAGTGGCCACTCCTCCTCCCTGCTCCCCACTGCAAATTTTTTAAGAGACAGATAGCCATACTGCACCTTATTTGAATCAGATTCATGCAAGAATTTTAAATCTGTATGATTAAAGGACCAAAATGGTCCTATGGTGCCTCTAAGATCCCCCCCCCCACGCTTAACTGCCAACCATTTAGTAAACAAATAGACACAATGAACCTTGTTTAGGCCGAAATCATGTATGGATTTTTAATTAGTATTATTAGGAAGCAAAATATGTGTCAGTGGACCCTCCAATACCTATCTTTCCCCTCCCTTTTTTTGCAAAAAAGGCGGGCATGTTGCGCCTGTGACAATTATGACGGTTTTTTTATAATTCAAATCCATCAGTTTCCTAATAAAAAGTTCATTGTGGTTCAAACAGATGTCAAGCTCATAAAGAGACTTTATTTTACTGTCTTATTTGTACATTTTGCAATGAGAATACACAGTAAAAACCCCACCTTCAAACCCTAGTTATCTTGTAAATACTGTAAGCGTTGTTTTTGAAACAAGGTGATTTTGACGGGAGTGAAGTTAGGTAGTGGTTGGCTTTTTAATGTACACATTCAGCTTGAGTGAGATTATGAGTTCCAAAACTTCTTACAAGTTTTTTCTTTTTTTTCAAATTTAACTTAGGATTATATATGAATCTCAGTTTTACCTTTAATTGGTTTTTTTTTTTTTTTTTTTTAATTATTAATTTTTTGGTTTAAGGATGGAGCAAGGAATCTTACTAGCCTACTGTAGTTAGTTGTAGATGGAGCCTGTTTAAAAACTAAAAATAAATACTTTTCTTCACAGTTTCACTTTCTATTTTTTAATAGGTACTTTAGTTTCTCTTATATATGGCTTACATTTTATTTACAACAGCTGAATATTAGGTTTTACTGTGTTATTATTTGATGTAAAGACTGGGGACTTCGATTGCCACATCCACCAAATGTTAAAAAAGTGAAATAAATATAATACTCTCACGTAAGTTATACAGTAGTAGTTTTAAATTGTCCCAGTTCCTGTGCCGAGTTACTCACCGTGCTAGAAGCAAAATTATACAATAATTTTCAGTCTACTTAATTGGAGCATATAGAGGGCAAATTGCCCCTCCATCATCCCCCCGTTCCCTCCTATCGCCAACTTCGTCACAAAAAGGTGGACATATCGCATTATGCTTGAAATGGGACCACGCAAGGATTTTCAATTTCTGTTGATGGAGGAAAGAAGCAAACCTTTACCCTTCCAAGCCATCTGCCCCTCCCATCTCAAATTTTTTGACAAAAAAGTAGGTATGTTGCACCTTTTTAAATAAGAATCATGTAGGGAATCCTTCATTAGATAACAAAGGCTAGGGTTTTTGCTTTTCAGCTCTGGATGAAAAAGGCTACACAAAAGTCCTCTTTTACACAGGGGATAGCTATTTATTGAAACTATTTTCTGTTACGTTGTTGTTGTTTTGTCCGATGTGTGGGGATGAAAATGATGATTTAATTCATTTTTTATGTTTATGTAAGGAGTTAAGAGGTTTGAGAGAGGAATTTTTTCCGGGGTGGTTCGAAAGGGAGGAATGGGTGGGTAATATATTAAGAGATAGAAATTTTCCGGGGATATATAATTTGGGAAAGTTTATTGGACTGGGTATGGAACATAGAGATAATTTTCTTTAGATTTATTTTTTACTCTATTTTTGTTTTGTTTATAATAGGGATGTTTTCATTTATTATTTTTGAAGCGTATTGTGTATTAACCATGGCCCAGTAGGGCTTTTAGTGTTAATGAATCATATCATATCATATTCGGTTCTGAGACTTGAGCGAGTACTTGATTTAAGTACACGAGTTTGACTCTCTTCCAAATAAACCATTTTCATTCTCCACTGAAATTTAAATCTGTTATGCTGATTTATTTTAATTCCATTTCATTTACATTTTCATGCTATACGTAGTTTTTACCCTCCATTTAAGCAAAAACAAAATGTTTGAAAAATCCAAGCAGAGGCATTATACAATTTCTCAAATTCGTTTCGCACTTCCAATATATCAAAACCAAATCAAAATATTACAAGTCTCGATTTCAAACAACTGAATTCCACTCAACAAAAGTTTGATAAAACTACAAAAAAGATGAACAACGAACGAACCTTCATGACGTCATCGACCTTGATTGATCCATCCCGATCCGTGTCAAGCTTTCCAAGCACCTTTTCTATTTTCTCTAGTTTGACATCATCATCAATTCTTTGTAACTTTTTAATTGCTTGAATTAACTCCGTAACTGACACTAATTCATCATAGACAATACCGTTTTCAGCACTCACCTGCAATAATACTAATTTTACACGCCATCTCACAATAATTATAGAAAGTGATTGCAAAGTCTGCAATCGACGGATTCATACGAAGCCTAGTATGCAATAAACTCGACTCAGCCACAGTTGCCAAGTGTACACAATTGAATCCTAATTTAAATATTTTTATCACTTGAAATCTTGAGGTTTAAATTAAATATTTTTACATCTACTAGCATTAAAATGAATCAGTCTTGTAAGTGCTCGACCAAATGTCTTAACCTAAATCCCAAGTTTTCCTTAGAAAACTTTTTCTTATAATATTTTACAAGTATCTTGTAATGCGAGGTTTCCGGAGGGGGGGGGGGGCTTGCAATAATCATTGGCACTTCTATGCAAGCACTATCATATTTTAAATACACGAAGAAGATTATAGATATAAGTAAAAAGTGATTTTCCTTGTTACTCAAGATTGGGGACTGTAGTCCCCCTAAACGGGTTTTCAGTTAGGGAGAGTCCAATGGTGCGGTTTTTATTTGATCCAACACCATTTTTGTCGGGTTTCGACTATTTTTCGAAATTCCCATACATTTGTTTTAACAATAGGCTTTTACCGTAAAGATTAATAGAATTAATAATTACCATTCCTAAATAAGTTTCAAATGGCAACTATTCCTTACATAACAGCTTTTTAAAAACAAATTTTTAAAGTTCCGGTTACCATGGGCTTAGGGCAGTGGTCGTCAAACTTATTAGCCTAAGAGCCAAATATGAACATCATGATAATTGTTAAGGAGTTGGGAGCCAAATCTGCTTGTTTAGAGAACTTTTTTTACACTAAATAAGTGCTAGGCTAAATAAAACTAAATTTCATACACTTAATAATTAAATACTTAATAATGCGAATAATATGCTTGCATCTCCTTGTAAAGTTTGAGTCTCTCAGGTTTGTATGTTGTTGTTTTTAATATTTGGCATGATTCCAAGTTCTCATCAATAAGACGATTTCTCAGTTTATTCTTGATAATTTTCATAATTGAAAAAGAATTGTTCGTATATACATACAGAACCGAAAAGAGAAAAAACACCAAATTTCACTGAACACGCTATTTCACTGATCGTATGTCAGGAATACTATTCCAAGCGTTGAAACTGCTCATGTCTTCCTTCTCCACGTTACTCAAAGCAGACCACTTGTGTTGTGAACTAAAACCTCATTTTTTCTTCTCCACTATTTCCAATTCTACACAAAGACGTTCGAATATAGAGTGCCATATCTCCTTGTTTTTTTTTTTATTCCAGCAACTGTATTTCATAGCTAACATTGGTAATTTCAAAAGGAAAAAATTTCAACCCGGTTATCGTAGCATTAACATAATTTGGATTTAGTTTGGATTTAGGTGAGAGAAGGAAATTTTTGGGAAAGTTTAGGCTGGCGGCGGGCCCTTATTTTTGCCCAATGTGTGGATGTGTGAATGAAAACTTATTTCATTTTGTAGCCGAGTGTGAAGAGCTGTCTGAGTTGCGGAATGAATTTTTTGGACGAGTGTTTGGGAGTGAATGCTGGTTAATTGAGCGGATGGCTGAGAGGAACGCATGTGCTATTAAACAGTTGTGTAAGTTTCTTCGTTTAGGGATTAAACATAGGGAATCATGTTTGAGGGGATAGCCTGTTACTGTTTTTAGGATTTTAATTTTATTATGCTTAGTGTTTGTTGGTTAAAATGTTGAACCTTGGCGTGTTTCTTTTTTGTCGTTTTGTTGTTCTTTTTTCTTTTTTGATTTTTATTATCTAAAGTTGTATTTTGTTCCTGAGCTTTGTTTGTAGACTGTATTATGTGTTACTATGGCCCACAGGCTTTTTGCAATAAATCTTATCTTATCTTATCATAATTTTCGACAAATGCTAAAGCTGCTCTGTTGTTTTCAAATTCATGAAACCTGCTGAGAAAAGCTCCCCTAATATTTGAAATTATTGTTGTAAATAGCGTTTACTAATAGAGGAATTATTTTCTTGGCGGTGCTTCAGCAGGCTCAGAAAGCGAAATAATGTTTCCCTTTTAAATCCTGAACAAAAATGGATTTTTTTTTTCGAATGTTATTGCTTCTTCTGATATAAAAAAAAATTGTGTTTTCCTTCCCTTGTAGTTTACAATTAAGCTGATTTAGATGAGACGTGCTGTATCATTTATGTCACAAGACTTGTCAGGTGCTATTGATAAAGCCGACACCAATTTCAGACCTTTGATATGTTGTGTGTTTATTTTCGAACAAATTTTAATTATGCTATCTTTAATGGTTTTGAAAGACAATGGTAACTCTTTAGTTCTTTTCAAAATATCTGCTTTGTTCTTTAAATCTTTTAACTTAAACAAAAAATATACCTGTTCTCGATCTATAGAAGAATTTAATTTATCAAAATAAGATGAATTTTTTTATTACCAATTTTTTTTTTATGGAAATATTATTGCACCTTCCGTGGATTTTTGTGTCAGAGCCGCACTTAAGGTGTCAAAGAGCCACATGCGGCTCCGGAGCCGCACTTTGCCGACCACTGGCCTAACCAATCAAAAAAAATTGAAAATGTATACTACATTATTGTGGACTTTGTTACATAACGAAATTTAAAAAGAGACTTTTTCACGCTGATCCTATTAGTTTATGAAATCGTCAAATAAAGGCTCCTTAATTAATCAGTTTAGAATACATTGTCTAGGTGTCTTATCTAAACACAATTCATAGGGACACAAATCGAAACCAGACAAAATAAAACTCTAAAATTAGTTCTTTAATAGCTGATTAACTATTGAACTAACCTTTACAAACTAATCCATGAAAAAAACACAGCAATAAGCCAATACACAGTTCTGGTCAATAGGTCAATACACAGCAATAGGTCAAAACACAGCAATAGGTCAATACACAGTTTCAAGATAATCTAGTCGCAGGAGACGAGTGGTCCACCTGAAGAAGTGATTTTCTTGCAATAACTATTCAGGTCCTTTTTGAATAAGGTAACTCTGTCAATAGAGCTGAAGATGCAATCTTTTGAACTACTAATAATACTGGTTGAAACTAATCTTTTCAATAGAGCTGGACTTGCAATATTTTGAACTACAAATAATTCTAACTAACACAAAACCGTTTTGTTGTTGTGATCTGGGATGCCAAATGGACACTTTTACTGGCTTTTTGATATTTTTTCCCTCTAAGGGACACCGGGGCACTACTGGGTCAACAAAGGCAGCTTTTTGAAAAAAGGGACACTTTTTGGACATTTTTCCAGATCAAAAACCAAATGTCTTTATTTTCTTTTTTTATAAATACGACTGCTTTTAATTTGTACTTTACTTTTAAGCTTTGGTAACGTCTTGGGCATTTTTCTTAGATGTTTTTGCGCCCTGCGCGAACACCGGACCGGAACACGACGGAAGAAATAAAGCGAAGCTTATTCTTCAAAAGAAGAATAGTCAATAGTGTTTCTTTTATCCATTTGAATCAGTGGACAGTGCTTACACCCCAATTCAGTGATTAATATATGGTAAGAAATCAAGTTGTTGTTATCAGGGGTAGCTAATCTGCACCTTTACTAATAAAATCAATTTCTGTCAAGTAAATAAAATGAGAAGAAGCAAATTGAACTAGCACTAAACTTAATTTATAGGTAGCGTTAATGTCAAAGCTGGAAATACCTGCAGAACTCATGCAGGTAACAGACCGCTAGGTAGCAGAATTAATAAGAACAAATTTTACAGGTTTTTCGGCACTCTTTTCACAGGTTTTGAAGATTCATAGTGGCAACCCTGTATATTGGCTAATTTTCTAGAGGGACACTAAAAGTGTCCTTTTTTGGCTGATTTGGACACTTTTGTCCCTAAAAGTTTTGGCAACTCTAGTTGTGATGCTCGTGGTACTAGTTCTCACGAAGGAACAATGACCAACTGTTGCATAATATATATTTGTTTAGGAGTTCAATGTTAAAGGAGAGCATTTTGAGGTAACCTTTAGTTCCAAAGAAAATACGGATTAATGACCAGTTCCCATACGGTGACTTGTTTCTATAGGTGTGAATCATATTTCAATCTTCAATCGGATTAGTTTTTACTTTGCATTTCCCCCCTTCTTGACAGTATCATTGAGGGAGGGAGTCTACAGGTAGGCTACTAATAAGAAAATATTTCGACTTTTATGGAAAACTTCGGAAACATATTTTGCCTAAGAATTTTATCCCAACAAGAATTAAACCGCGACGAATCCGCATTGTTCTGGAAGAGGGCCTACACGTTAACTTCATAAAACAGCATACTCAAATAACAGGCTATTTTTATCATTAAATTGTGTACTCTTGAAGATACATGTGTTGCAAGATGGATTCACCACTCTTTACTTCTACAAAAAACTGTCCTCAACTCCCCTGTCCCAAAAAGCCATTTTTCAGCAATCGCCATTCATCCTTTGCATTTACATTCTAAGCCTTTTTCTGTTGAGGAGATCGAATCAAAGTACTGCTGGTAAGTCAAAAAGAAAACACGAATAATCTGTAAGCAATAACACACTTGCAGCTTATGATTTCTTCACAGAGATACTCAAAACAGGTGGCCCTACCTATCTTTTTCTGGCTACGCAAGCTCGCTAAAGAAATTAATAGATCGGTCTATCGAGCCCTGGGTTTGAACGAAGATTGGTTAAAAAAGAAGAATTTTTCCATTTTAATAAAATAGGACTCACAACAGTAGTCCAAAGAATACAAGAGATTCTCCTCCCTGACCTTCTATTTAATGTTCGACAAGAGCTGCGGGTCAAAGACATCTTAAACAGAAGCCATGGAATGATCGAAACGAGAAGGCTGTGAAATGGAACCTATTTTTAGATTTCACCAAAAAACTGGATAGTCAAACGGGGTCTATCGGCCCTTATACCTAGTATACCCTTATACCCTATCAACTAATTATACGGGAGCATAGTAAGTGGTTGAAATTCAAGCCTACAACGAATAAACATAATAAAAAATTTGATATGTCAGATTTTATAGAATGTCTGGCATGGCTTATTCCATGAATTCAGCAAAACAGTACAAGTTTTGACGAAATTCATCCTCAAAGTCTAAGAATCAATCCAAGTTCAATTAATTCAAAACTAGTTCATATTGTATAATTTTAATAAGATATTATATAGGGATATATCTTGATGGATATAATTTTGACAGTGATTTATCGTATGCCCAATAATGGGACCCCTTGCCAGAGCATAGTTGAAATTTTAAGTAAAAAATCTCTCAACGTGGGCATTTGCTTCTCTGCCCCCTATTTTCATTGCAAAAGCTAATCATGTTCTGCAATGATTTTGTTATTCATCTTCCACCAAAACTCACAAACGAGTTCTACATAATTTGACTCTCCATTCAATAAGTAAAAGCATCTAAAGAAAATATGACGGTCACATCTTCAGTCAATTCCTACAGCAGACTTTGAATTTAAAACTGGCTCCGGTCCAAGGCAAAACAACAGACAAAGTTTATAGAATAACTGAGATATAACTCCTAAGTTGTGTGATACCCAAATACCAAAGTGATATACCCTAAACGACTATAAATACCCAAAACTACGCAGAGGGATGTAAAAAGGACGTTCGATTTGAATAGGTTGGATACTGCAAATCCACCTCTACTTGAAATTTAAAACTGGAATTTTGTATTATCACCAACATTGGTGTTTATACAGTTGCAAACAGTATTGTCTTCTTCTAAAAAAGATAAATTCAAATTATTTCATCCTGAAAAAATCACATAAATGCAAGATATATAGCCCAGATACATTTTTTCGACTTTGAGTAAAATCTGAATAAAACCACTTTTATGTATTTATTTCACTAGTTATTGTTTTAATAAAGACTTTCTCGATCTTATAGCTTCATAGAAGGCAAAAAAAAAAAAAAAAAAAAAAAAAAAAAAAAAAAAAAAAAAAAAAAAAAAAAAAAAAAAAAAAAAAAAAAAAAAAAACTGTTCGTGAAAACTTTCCTTCAAAAGTGACTCTTAGGAAAGATACGTTTTTGAAACACAGAATTTTTAATTTGTTTCCTGCAGCTTTCCTTATTAATCTAAAATAGTAACTTCAAAAGCAAATTGAAAATAATCAAAGTTGGATAACCGAAATAACTAAGCGTTAGTAAGAAAACTACTTTGTTCTGAAAATCAGAACTCTATTCTTCCCATCGGTACAGCACAACTCATTTGCTAAAATAATGAACAGTGATGGTTGATTATACACTTCATTTGTCTAATTATTCTTCTTTTTAATCAGACAATTGGTAGCCCTGCTCGAAATACTGACGTTTTATACTATGAAAAACTCTTTCTACAAAAATAGTGCTTTTCTTAATTTAAATAAACTTATTTTAATAAAAGAGCCCAGCATACATATCGTTTTCCAAAAAAAATTCAATAAAAAATTCTAGGAAGATAACCAAAATAACGTTACTTACAAGGAGAATCTATCAAAGTGACCTTACATAGCATTGTCAGTTTCCAAGACATAATGAATGAAAATATGTTTAGTTATTTATTATATCAATTGCGCTATAGATCATCTCGTCGGTCCTCACCTTTGCTGAAAAGTACCGGATAAGGTCCATTCTGTAGGAAACAAACGGGAAACATTTCTGTTTTAAAAACCAAGATTACATTCATTCCAAGAGTCTCGTTTGGGGCAGATTTTATATCCTTAAAGCCCCCCCCCTCCCCCGAGAATTCCAAATATTATTCAAAGTTTACTTTTTGTATACAACTTTCATAAAAAATACCCTTGTTTAATTTTTTGGATGAAAGCAGTCTCAACATCTACATCCAAACAAGAGAAGACTTTGAATGAGTTAAAAATTAAAAACTGGAATTAAAATCCTAAAATTTTCACTGTAATTCAAATATGATTAAAATTAGATTCTGAATTAGTATGATCGTTACTTTAAGGTGACTTAAACATCAAAGATATATTGTAAATTTTTAATTTCGAAATATTTCAACTTTCAGTAAATTCATTATAGTCAAGACTCTTGCAATACAGATTTATTAATACAAATCCTTAGTCCAACTTTTCCAAATTTTTCAGGAAAGGGGTTAAAATTTTTCGACTAAAAGGGAGTTCGGGAATCCTAGGTTTCTAAAAAACTTTGAATAGTGGCTGTTCTATGGAAATTTTTTTTATTTTAACTATATTTATAATAAATGCATTGACAAAACGAAAAAACAATAAAGAAGAGAGGAAAGAGGATAAAACGAGCCAGTGAAAAACGTAGACTATAATGCAAATATTTCGGTCAGGACCTCCGCTTGACCGTCCTCAGTGCACGATAATAAAATAAAAATTACTAATAAAAATCCAAGGATAATATAAAAAATCAAACCTTAAAACAAACACAATAACTAAAAGTTGACGACCCTTTCAACGCAACGGTAAAAGGGTAACTGAATAAAAATACAATACTAAATGGCAATTCAATTTTTTAATTTGTACAGGGCAATTTTAAAAGCTAAAAGCTTCCCACGTAAGACACCATCACAGAATAGGTTTCTCCAGTGTCCCTACTGAGAGCTATCTTTCGGTGAATGTTTTTTTTTTTTTTTTTTAATCGTTTTATTCTCGTTTCTCTCTTTTTTATTGTTTTTTCGTTTTGTCATGATTGCATGGCATGCATTGAGTAACTATTGGGTTACATAATTTGAAGAAAGAGCTCAGAAGTAGGCGTGTATGTGGGGACAGGGAGCCTTCCCTTTCTACCCCAGCCTCTAGGTCTTGTTGTTTTCATTACGCTTTCCAAACAATTAGCGAATTCTTGTGTTAGAGGGTAAAAAAGAAAATAGCGAAAAAAGCTAATGATAGCCCGTTATTAAAAAGTACCATTTCATGAGAGAAGGATTTTTGCTCCAAAACGGAAGAAAAATAAGAGATCAGATTAGATAAACTTACTGTTTTCGCTTCTTCCTTAAGAATCTTCTTATTCTTCTCTAAAGAATGGACTAAGTCGTCTAAATTGCCAATTATATTATTAACTCTCTTATAAAGCCTTCGAGCTGCTTTTGACTCTCTCAAGAACTGCGGAGGCTGACCCGAACTCTTCATAAATTTGTCCAGATCTTTAAGGTCCTAATAATGTAAAAATTGGATTTATTAAACCATTTATTACAGCTTCGAAAGAATAAAACGACAAGAAATAACAGTTTATACTGGGGAAGGTATATGTATATTAATAGAAAAACCGGATTATGTTTACAAAAATATATGGACCCGAAACTGTCCATTTTGGTAAAAAAAAAAAAAAAAAAAAAAAAAAAAAAAAAAAAAAAAAAAAAAAAAAAAAAAAAAAAAAAAAAAAAAAAAAACGATACGACTGAAGCACTCCACGATCCATATGTTGAAGTAGTCTTGCAAAAAAAAAAAATTAAAAAAAAATAAAAAAAACAGATAGAAGCTATTGGAACGAAAATAGACCCCGGCGCCGCGCCGATGAGGGAAGACCGGTGGCGGCGGGGCCAAAAACAGCGCTGCGCGCCGCCGGCGCGATCAATGTTGACCGAAAACATTAATGTTTTCATCAGCCTTTCTCAAATCTCAGCTTAAATTTACAACAGATTCGAGCCTATTCATGAGTTCACAACTTCACAAGTCGCTGGCTAGAAACTGGTTTTCTTCGTTATTCATCAAGAGAAGTAGAAATCTGGTAGAAACGAAATGGCTGAGGCGTTTCAGAACCTTTGCATAATAGTTGAAGTTAAATCACTGGTGATAAACCGCTAGGGATGGCACCGTGATTGCGTGATTTTCAGGAATTCGGGGAGCAAATTTTTTTTTTCGGGGTGACGCATAGATTTTTGGGGAAATACCCGAAAATTCGGGGATAGTGCAAGCCCTGCTTGATTTTTAATCAGGAAAATCGAAATACTAAACCACACGAGAAAGAAATGCTCCGGTTTCGCGGATTTACGCAATAAAGAACTGCCGCAAAATTAATTTAAAGTCAGCCGGACGGCGCCGCCTCTGCCGGCGGCAGCACGCCGGCAGCGTAGCAACACTTCGGCGGCAGTCGACCGGGCCTCTCGTCGGCGGCGTTCGGTTGATCGGCCGGCGCGGCGCCGGGGTCTAAACGAAAATATAAAAAAAACCGGTAAGATTTTTAGTGAGCCAGTGAGAATAAACAAAAGCTTATTTATACAAAAATAATAATAAAAGTCTGAATATTTCGGCTTACCATACGGAAGGAAACACACAAGCGTTATGCAAAAAAAAAAAAAAAAAAAAAAAAAAAAAAAAAAAAAAAAAAAAAAAAAAAAAAAAAACGAAAGGAAGCTCTCATTTCAACAAACCTTAGCATGGTCATTGGATTTCTAATTAATCCAATATTGGAATTTTGTTTAAATGTGAGTTCCCTTTCGGTTCCCTTTTGTTTTCTAAAGTATTTGTGTGTTCTCTTTTTTTTCATATGTTTTGTTAAGCTGGTTTGCTGTTTTATTTCCCCATTAATGAGGGCTTTTGGATGTGAGATCGAAATATTCAGACTTTTATTATTATTTTTGTATAAATAAGTTTTTCATTTTATTTCCCTGTCCTATTAAAAAACTTTGCCCGTCTTTTATACGTTTTCGTTCCAATTGCAAACGGAATAGCAGTGTGGTCTAAGAGATCGTTGATACATAAGCTGTCACTATTTGCCTTTATAAAATTCTTTCAAATAAATATAAAGATTAATTTAATGACACTTATATTTATTCTCAAATTCTAAAATTAAATGTCTAAATGGACTAGTGGCCACCCATCCAAGGAAAAGGAGGTCGTCCTCGAATGGAGTGGGAATAGGTCGTAAGGAAGGATTTAAGGGAACTCGAACTTCTTGGGAGGGGCTAAAGAGGGAAGCTTTGAATAGATTTGGACGAAGGAATAGCTTGCGTAGCTGTGTTGGCCTCAGGCAGCTTGGTGTTGGAGTGGGGTCTATGCGTTTCCTCCTCCCCTGGGAAATTCCCCCATTGGAAAATTTTACCCTCCCCTCCCCCAAAATTCCCCCTGGGTAATTTCGGATGTCCATTAGAAGAGAAATTAAAAGTCCTATCCACCTGTTTAAGTCAGAGGCAATGCTATAGCGTTGCCTGTCGTAGAGCCATAAGAGTTCAATGTATTAATATTTATTTGTTTTTCCGGAGGCACTTCATATGGAATGGGCGGTCGTATAAACTTCTGAGGAGGCTCATTCAATTGCAAATTAAAAGTTCTAGTTCTGTTTTTAAGAGTCAAAAGTGATTGGAGGGCAACAAACCACCACCCACACCGTTTTTTCCACAAGCGCATCCGATCAAAATTTTGAGATAACCATTTGGTTCAAAATAGTCCAAAGGTCAAATAACAACGCCTCCGGGGTTGACAACCTCTCTTATAGACCGCAGGGCAATATAAGGGTTTTATGGGAAAGGCTGTTGGCAATTGATTGGATTGAGAGTTCTACTCCTTTTTTTTACATCAAAAGTGATTGGAAAACCAACCAGCCCCCTGTCCTAGAAAAGTTTTTGATGTCTGGTCCTTTTGACAGCTGGAAACTGATCCATTACCTTTCTTTGGTAAAAAATGCAGCAACATTCGAAGATGAAAGCTTTAAACCTCTACAGTAGGGTCCTTTGATTATTTTGTTGTTAGGGAAGGGGGCAGATGTCTCAAAGGATGCATTTTAATGACAAAAAATCCTAACTCTCATTGGGCCTTCAGGTAAATACGGAATTAGTTCCAAGGAACGAGCGGGGGGATGGAGGTAGAGATTGACATTTAATCCCTCTTGATTTCTTGGGAAGATCTCTGTTCTACGCTGTTATTATAAAAATAAAGAGCAGCAGTAAACCCAAAATTTAGCAGATTCTATTCCGTATAGAGATAGGGGGGTTGCCTTTTCCACACCCCCATCCTCCCTCTCGTGGTCGTAGAAACTTCTGAGGATGCTCATCCATTCGGAAATTGAGAGTTCTATCCTTTTTTATAAGTCAAAAATGATTGGAGATCAACCAACCCATGACCTAAAACTTGTTTTGATATCTGGTCCTTTTGTTACCTTTTAGGGCATCTGATCGTCATTTTGAGGTACCTATTTTGTACTTCCCCTGTGACTCTCGATTTTATATGTGTGGGAATAATCCGAAGGGATTCTCCAGGGGGAGTTTTCTGAGGGGGAATTCGCTGCATTGGCAACTTTCCGGGGGGACACCGGCTCTCACTGGAGTGAGTTCTTAGTAGTTGTAGTACTAGCTAATCATCTTTTTTTCTTTTACAATACTCAATTAAGTTATTTCTTAAAGAATATTTGAGCTAAGGAAATAAGGTAAACAAGGAATATATTCAATTCTATTTTAGAGAATAGCAAATTTTCAGTTTGAAGCATATAAAGAGCATTCTTTTTTCTCTCTTTTTTTTCAGGCATTCAAGACAAATCAACAAAATCTGCTGTTTACAAACACACAAAAAAAGCAGAAGCACAGAGTATAGGAGGGCATTCGCGCATTTACAAATTGGACAATTGTCTAGATTTAGAGGGACTATTTAATCTATCAAAATGGGAAAATTTCGGATAAGATCGATGCTACCAAATCAACATTAAAACTGATTTGAGAATCCAAAAATCAAAGCATTGATATTATTATTTGGTGCCAGAAAAATCTGACTACAATGGGCCAAGAAAGTGTTCCTAATAAGATAGGAATAAAAAAAAAAAAAAAAACACATAGTGGAGTGACGCAATTCTCTCTGAACAGTTAAATTTCAGTGGTATTGACTTGCAAGGCAATTATTCAATACAAAATAAAAACTCGAGGCAAAAATAGAAGCAAGTCAAGGTAAAATAGAAGTCAAGGTAAAATCGAAAAAGATTGAAGCCATCAAATAAAAAATAAGAGCAGATTTAAGAATCCAAAAATCCAGGTAAAGACACTACTATATGGTGCAAGAAAAATTCGACTACAATGGGCAAAGAAAGTCCTCCTAGTAAGATACGAGTAAAAACAATATATAGCGGTGTAACGCAACTCTTTCCGAGCAGTTGAATTTTAGAGACATAGATTCGTATACAAGGCCGTATTCAGGGCAAGGGGGGTAGGGGGTTTACCCCCCCCCCCCACACACACACAAAAAGAAAACTGTTTGACTGGCTCGTAAAAACGCGTAAAAAAGGGACAGTAGCAAGGGTATCCAAAAACAGGTGCCCTTCCCAGGTGTGACTTTACCTCAACTGAAATACGTTCTTACCTCTTCATAGTCCTGAAGCTCTTTTTTAATTTCACTAAGCTCTTCCTTTTCAAGGAGCAACTTTCTTTTCTCAACGCCTACGTTCTCCAGAGCATCCTCTAAGGCAGCTAGATCATCACTGGAAAACTCCTAAAAATAAAACATAAATTTCAAAGTCTGGTTTATGTTCCTCATTATATACAGGATTTTGCAGCACCTCTACAGCTGTAACTTGCACCGAAAGGACAAGATATTTATACCATTAAATTAATTCGTAAAAGATATCTATCTATTCAACGAGCCAGAATTTTGATAGTGGTTAGAAAATTATCTAGACTTATCAAAAAAGAACAGAATGTTAACGTATCCGTAAGTCAAGACGCAATGCTAGAGCTCTGACGGAAGAAGTTCAAAATATTTTAACTTCTTACGTTTACGTTTAAGCAAAATGGAACTTGATGAAAAAATATTTGAGTGTGTAGAAGCTAGAAAACGCTATATAGCTCAAAGTACTCTGTTTTCAAGGACAAGCAATTTAAACTAAATTCTTTGGAAAGTCTAAGCCATGTTTTTCACCAGCAGGAAAGAAAGTAGTAAGTATAGACTGTCTTTATTTTTAGGCCTTGGCTAGGATAGGCTGTACTTTGATAAATATTGCTAGTTTTTTCAATTCTATTTGGGTTTAAGGTTAAAATAAAACCTGCTCTGGTACAGTTAATCATTTAAAATGATATTTAGGAGATTCGTTTTGTAACTTAACTCAGGATTTAAAATGTTCTTTATGAGGTTGAAGCAAGAATAAATTTAGATTAGGATCTAACCTACTTTGGTACATTTAAATAGATAGTTTGATCTAGTTTCGCAACATCCTCTCAAATGAAAAAGATTTAGGATCATTAAGAAAAAATAAAGACTTTAAGTTAATTTCTTTGGCAATGTAGCAGTTTTATATAGGCTATCTTAGGGATATATCCAGGACTGTTAGGGAAGATAAGGTGCACTGTCAGAAACACATGTGATACAGGAAAAGAGCATAAAATAAGGAATCTAATGTTATTTATTTAAGTTTATTAAGCCTATTTCTCCTACAAAGCTGCTGATCTGTAATGCTACCTTGGATTGTACTGTTATTCCCCATGATTGGGTTCAATATGGGCTATTTAAGGCTATTTGTTTTTTCTCAAAATAATAAAATTGTACAATATTACCTAAGTTTTGATTGGAAATAAGTACAAAAATATTACAAGCATCAATGATCTGCAAAGTTTTGTTTATAGCATAGGCAATAGGCTATATATTTTAAATTATGTTTTTTACAACAACACTTTATTTACATTTCCAACATGTGAAAATTATATTTATGGAATTCACAACAGACAGCATATTGACAGTGGGCTACAGTAATTTTTTCTGTGGTGTTGAAATATATTTGTATGGATTTGTTAACACAGAAAGATATATCAACTACCAAACATTAGTGAGAATTTCAATAAAGGAAAAAACCATTTAGTACAAAGATTTGAATGACACAGTTAGAATTAATTTTTGGTCATTAGATCTATGTAATGTGTGATCTTGAAGAACTTTGTCTGAAAGGAAGGAAAATGTCATAGAAAAATATGAACTTTGAAAAAAAGAGAATAGTAAAGACAATGTCATCATTTCCCCAGACACCTGTGTGTGGATCTTGTCTTGAAGTAAAAGTTGATTTTGAATAACTTTAGTTGGACCCAAAGCAACCTTAAAATTCGATACAAACACGACAAGTTGTATTGTATTTTAAAGCTTCCAATCAGGACACTGAATATGCATGGATTTTTGGCCCATGACCAGCAGGTTTTAAGTGACACTCAACTTTGATAAACAAATGGAAATACAGTACAGTCTATTGAATATTTATGCATTGAAGTATTGTAGTAGCAAAGAAATGATATTAATTCAGTTAGTACCCTAACAAATGTTTTATAATTGGGTGTAGACAAAGTACTTCTTTCAATAAATTTGATTTAAGGCACAGTAAATTTTACTTCTTTTCTAAGTGATCCTTGACTTTCTGTGGTCCAACAAATTCTTTTTTTGTAGCTCCATAGAATTAATCAGCTATGGAGTTCTTGCTATTGAGGAGAAAAATTAACTAAATCTCCACAATATATTTTACGAATAAGCTGCAATAAAAATTGGGCTATAAAATGAGTATGTTTAAAGTTTAAAAATTGAAAAATTTAGTAATTATTGTGGTTTTTTCTATTTAATGAGCTAATGAAAAGATGGAGGAGCTTGAAAACCTGAGAGACCCCTATGTCCACCTAAAGAAAAAAGGGAGATCTACAAGTGGATCTGGTGCTAGTGTAAGCTTAAAGCCAGAAGACCAAAAGCTTGTACAAAGAATGAACTTACTTTCTCAACATATAATTGAAAGGAACCGTAAGACAACAGGGAACACTGTTCAAGATGAGCATATATAAGTGGAAATTTATTAAGAGTGTGCAGGGGGTGTCTCTAATGAGAATCCCTGGAACTATACAACAAGTATTTTCGCCAAATCTCCAGATTAATATGTTTCACATGCTGCAGTTAGCAGCCAACAACATAACTATGTTGAGGTGAATGATGGTGATTTTATTACCCCTAGTGAAGAAATTCTCATTAACAATCAAACAGATATCCCAAGTTCCTAAGCTTCTAGTAGGCAACAAATATATGCATCAACAAGCCAAAATCAAACTCATAATAGAACATAGACTGGCTCTAGAGATAAAACAGACCTGAAGGAACAGCAAGTGATTGAAAAAAAAGACAGTGATGACCAGCCTGATCTGGAGCGGTACTTTCTACAATCACTGTTATCTCATCTGAATAAAGCACCAGATAACTCAAAGTTAGAGCGGCAGATGGAGATCATGAAGGCAATTAAAAAATTAATTTAATCATTCAGTGTATTTTTAGTTTTATAGACGAACTTAATAAAGCTTTTTTTTTCTCTCTCTAAGGTAAGCATTAAATTATATGAAAAATGGCTAGTAGATCTAAAAAAACAAATATTCCAGCAAAATAAATAATTAACAATAACAACAATAGTACCAGAGTAAAAACATGATATGACAAAATAGTTTCGACATTTCTATGGCTTTGTTTTGAAATGTAGTAAATGGATTTAGATTTTCTTTGATAAAAATCTAATAGCTATAATTAGGTGCCTTAATTCTATGGGATATGGTGAAAAACAAGGTAAAGAGACGCTTTTTAACATAAAGTTATTAAAAATGTGTAAAAAGACATGTCTGCCATGAAACTGAAACTAAAGAAAAAAATAAAGAGATTTAGAGAAATAAAGAAATTTGGAAACTGCTATGCAGTATCCTTTCCATTTGCCAGTGTTTAGTTCCAGAAGTTTAACGTTGGACTGGGATAACCACAGGGATGACTAAAGAGCAAACTGCAGCCCATAGTAACGAAAAGTTAAAAAACGCGTTTAGAAAAAAAATACCCAGTGAAAAAAATCCCATCTGACACTGATTCAGGAATGGTAACTATTATTTTGGTTCTTCTTAAAAGTAAAAGTTAATTTCGAAAAGAAATCTATGGTGATTTCAAAAAAAAGTTTGAAGCCCCTCTAAAATGGCATCAGATCAAAATGAAAAGTGGACCGTTGGAATCAGTATGGTCAAAAACCTAGAATAGAGAAATTACAGCCCCCTTCCTTGCACAAAAAGGAAAACCACTTTTTTGCATGGGTAGCACTGAAAATTGACGTTGCAGTGTGAAGGGAAGATTTTCGGTGTGAAGGAACACAA
Source organism: Artemia sinica (assembly GCA_027921565.1). Taxonomy (NCBI): domain Eukaryota; kingdom Metazoa; phylum Arthropoda; class Branchiopoda; order Anostraca; family Artemiidae; genus Artemia; species Artemia sinica. Next base: position 48,195,609 of record CM051258.1, read on the forward strand.
ACGTAAGACCCGTAACATGAAACGTAACAACCTTAGGACTAAACGTAACGTAAAGTCTTACGTTTTCAATGTGAAGGAACCTTTAGACATTCACTGGTAGACGGTTAAAAAAGCTGAAAATAAACAGAAATTTCCAAATACCGTTTTTGATATCGATATTTACGTTTCGATATTCAATATTGATTTTTGGTCCGATATATAGATACATCAATTTTGATATTTAATATCGCCCAGCTCTAAACTTTTGATTTGAATTCTTTGAACAAGGAGCTCTTATCTTACCGTAATGTGATTCGTGTCAAATCTCTTTTATGGTGTTTATGTTTTCTGGAAATTGGAAGTAGGATAGTGGGTTTATTGTATTATGGCATTGCAAGAAAATAATTCGGGTATAGTAATCCAAGAAGATTAATGCTGAAGCTAATTGACAACTTATGACTTTTGGTGATTATTGACGAACAAAGATTTCAAAAGGTAAGATAGAACTTGCTGGCGATGTGAGGTTTTGTGAACTGCTAATATAACTTTAGCTCTCCCTTCCATCACAGAGTCGGCTGACTGCCCTCCCTAGACAAGATGCTGCCTAGGCCCATGCAACTATGCAGAAATTATGCGACTCGTGTTAATCTTCAACTGAGATACAATTAATACGATTAACCTCTATCAAATGAAAATCACATGCATTATGTTATTACAAGGATTCTTATACCATATGTTGTAAACTGATATGAACATCTTTAAATTATGTTTTGCAACAGAATGCAAAATTAAATTATATTTTTGCAAGCCGATTTAGTCTTCCATATACTTTCATATTTTCAAGAATAATAAGCTTGGTAATTATTCTAAAGATTCGACATTGGAACAATCTCAAGCTAGTTTCTATATAGTTAGGTCCAGTTTTAAATAGTGGTTCATGGTTTTTAGATGATCAATCATGTATTACATGAAGGAAAGTGGAAAAGGAGCTAAAGAGCGGGCAGGTCAATGCTGTTTAATTTAATTGTTTTATAACCTTGAAAGTAGCTTTATGCATGCCATGTCTGTCATTGATCGTCAGTGTTACATACTTCGGGTGTAGAACGGGTAACGAGTTCTGTCAAAAGATATTACGATTAGTGTTAGTAGCATATTTATGCTTTTGTCTGCCTTTAATTGTCTATTTATTGTAACGGGATAAGAATTCAAAACCTCAAATTTTCCAATTAAGGTTACTCAAGTAAAATAAAATCACCCAAAATATGAACCTAAAAATTCAAGTAACCTACAGATCAAGTAAGACTCAAGCGTTCAATTTAAAAATAGCGAAACAAATGTATCTTATTCAAACATACATTGTAAAAATCTTTCCCACAGAAAATGTAAGAGTAATAAATAAATTCACCTCCGCGTCGCCAAAGTATGCAATAAATATCAGTCTGACCAAATCTTATATGACAGGCGACCAACAATGTAATTTAAATCTTAAGAGCTTGAATTCCCAAACTGTCAAGAGAAGGTAGAATTTATCATACAAAAAAATAGTCGCTAGATATTAAGTATTTTTGTGTAATCTAATTGCATTGTTCTGAAAACTAAGTTTAGAACTATGGATTCCAATGCAACTAAATTTCATTGTCCTTTAACAACTTTCACAGAGATAAATTATAAGTCTTCTGGAAACTAAGTGACATGTCGCTAGCAAAAAATTACAATGTAAAACTTTGTTTTGTCGAGAAAAATTCCAAAGTGAAGTTTCAAAGTGATAAATCGTATCAAAATTCAAGTAGCCCATTGGTGTATCCCTGTCCAATAATAATATAGGACATACTGTCTGAACCAATAGGGCCAATGTAATATACTTTTTAGCAACGCCTGGACGTAACCTCTGGCGAAATCGGAGAGGATAGATAGTTAGAACTTAGCAATTTTGCGCCAGTCTATTTTCAGTCCAGAAGCGGTCGATTATGAGTCTATTATCAGTTTTATCATGAGTTTTTAACCAGTTTACAGTGAACCTTTGAAAACAGTCTAATGTAAGTGACTTATCTATTGCATTGTATATGCCCCAGTCTATAACATTGTCTTAGTGTCTATGACTGTGAAGTGATATACGTGTATTATTGATATTCCTGAAGCAACTTTGTACCGCTTATGTAAGTAAAAAATAAATACATTACTTTCTTAATTTTATCTCTTTATTTTAGTATTTTTCAAGATAATAAGTCCTTGTGGCTCCAATCGCTCCCTAAGGAATCTGAATCATTTCAATCTGATTTCGACTCAGTAAGGCCATAGCATATGCTCACCAGTTGAACCGCTGATTTAATCCCCCATCACAAGAAGTTCCCCCTCTACTAAGGTATGACTCTCACGAAACACCAGCTAAAGATTTAATTGAAAACCTCCCAACTAAAGAATTAATTGAAAACCCCCATTAGAATTGGCGCGGCCTGTAGGATTCGAACCTACGCTCCCATAGGGAATCTGATTTCGATTCCGCTTATAAACAACGAAAAAAAAGATGTGGCTAACAAATTTCATGACAATCTTCATTGCCCAAACCATAGCCCAAGATATCGTAAAGCATGGAATAATCTTTAAACACGAGGATTCGTTGCTCGCAAGTCATAATACCTGGAAAATATTTATGAAACTGGATCCCAAACCGTTCGAAACCTTGTTCCAACAAGTAATGAGACTAGAGAAAAATAATAATGAATTAAAGGACTCTATATTCCAATTCTTAAAATCAGACAAGAGCCTGCAATCAACGAAAGAAATTCACCACAAGAAAAATAAAGGAGATCTACCCCCCATTATTCCTAAATTAAAATTGAAATTCATAATAGAAGATTTCGACAAGAAAATGGCAGAAATTGATAAGGCCCTAGGAATTAACAAAAAAAAGCCGAAGAAGGAGAGCATTAAATAACGTGGATAGTTCCATGAGCGAACATACTACGATTAAATCTACCACAAGTTTCCCCTTGACTACTTCCAGGAAAAATAAACTCTACGATGGAAATTACACCATGTTGAACGAATTACCAAGCATATGGACATACCTCAGGCAACTATGGCAAGATCATACAGCGAGCAATGTTACTAAGAAAATGTCACCAAAAGAAAAAAAGGAAAATATCGACAAGCCACGGAAAGAAACCAGGACAACCACACCCAAATCCGAGAAAAGAATCGAAGAAATACAGCCCTCACTAACGGAAACCACAACTAATTCAAGTCCAGAGTTATTCGAACTCAATAAAGTGGCGCAACAGAAATTAGTCACACTGACGCATCTGAAACCAACGACATTTACAAAGTGGATTTGGTCCACGGGTCCAACATTTACAAAAACTCACTCCTTCGGCAAGATGTATATAAACTTAAGTGCAAGACTCCCATTATTGCACACTGAGACACAAACTATATTAGTTCAAGTATACAATTCGGAAAGAAAGACGAAAATACCTGAAAATAAAAAGAAAGAAATATACATACCCAAAAAATGCTGGACAATAGACGGTAAATATACGTGTGCCAGACTGGCCATGGCCGACGAGTCAAACAAAGACTACATCGAATCATTACCTGAACTAATTGAGAAAAACACCCTAAGAGTATCAATTCACCAATCCTTTTTAATATTGTATAGACAGAGATTACAAGCATTATTTGAATTGTTCAATACAGAAATACAAAAGTTAAAACAAAGTACCACGAGAATCTTCGAGGTATTCTTTCGAAAAAGCAAATACCGCAGATCAGCTAGTCTAATCCCAATTGTAGGAGAATTGGCTTCACGCTTATTTGGACTATCAACCGAAGAAGACCTGGATATCCTAAGGGAAAACGTAAGAAAACTAAATAGCGCCATGAACGTGACCTTACATGTCCAAAAAATACAAGCCAGCATAGCCAATTATCAAAGAGACAAAATTGAGGCAATCTCAAAGAAAATCTCAAAGACAGTAAATATAATGAATTATTTGAAGAACGAAGTGGATCGTGTGATTTCCGATTCAAGCCTCACCATGGTATCACTCGACATAGTGACAATGTCATTGCTCAACCTCGCAACTGACGTTAGCAAATTTGAATTCGCATTATTTGCCCTTACTGGAGGAACCTTATCCTACGATCTTATAGACCCTTCGAACCTAAAAAGTATCTTAGATGAAATAAAAACACATCTAACATTCGGTCTACATCTACCCACAGAACCAGAAGTAGCAAACCTATTCCACTATTACACCAAGCTAAAGGTTCACATCACGGAAATAAACAAACAACTATTTGCAGTAGTAACAATTCCATTAATAAATCAGCAATCTATATATGATTTATATAAAATTTCTACATTCCCTGCCAACATAGGTAGAACTAATTCGTTCATGAATATAACCTCCGAAGCGGAATACTTACTAGTCGATCAAGATAGAAGGAAATATGCCTTAGCTAACCCACAGGACCTTAAGGAGTGTGTAGCATTCAAAAACCTAGTATGCCAACTAACCCTGCCCATTTATAACGTAAAATCTGGATCATGTATGTTAGATATATTTTTAAAAGAAACTCAACAAGAAGAAATTCCCAATTCATGCGAAGCGCTAGTAGGAAGTACGAAACGAGAAATATTTATTCATCTTAGAAATGATCTGTGGCTATTTTCTGTCTCAAAAGAAACAGTTGGAACCATCTCTTGTTATAATAACACAAAAAGAATCGATCCAAGCTAAAGAACTGAATTACTATTACAAGATGTGGGAACAATAACCATAAAACAAGGGCGTCGATTAGTAACCAAAGAAGCCACGGTACAAACACCACTGATAACCACGAGCACGAATATAATAAGCCCCAGGGTGATCAATTTCAAGCCAGTCAATTTATCGCATACCATTCCTAATATTGATGACAAAGAGGTAAAAGCCACAATATGGTCAAAAATAGAGAATGTCAAGGGAACCTTACCACTAACAAAAATAAGAGAAGCTTTAGACTCTCAAATTCCCCTATTTCTAATGAAGACCAAAGATTGACGTATGTAGAAAGTAGATACGGACTATTCTCAACAAATTTTTGGTGGAATATGCTCCTGACGATAGGCTTCGTATTCATTATTTCTCTGACTATAAGAATGCTATTGACCCTGAATTATGGAAAAATTATGAGAACACGTAGAAATAGAGCAAAGACAGATCACATCGAGTCGAGTGAGATGCAAAACCTAAACCCGGAACTCCCTGATAACCCTTAAGCCAAAAAATAAGGGAGGACATGATCGAGCGAATGGGAGTAGAGGTCCTCATTCGTGCCATGTCCAGTCCCACCATTCTAATTATTGTTTGCGTAAACCCATGCAGCTGCAAAGATGAAATATGTATTTATTAAGCAGCATGGACGCGCGTAAACAGTAAAGGCTTGAAAATTTGTAGTAAATCGAGACCTCTCATAAAACTGTGTAATATATATATATATATATATATATATATATATATATATATATATATATATATGTAATATAAATATATATATATATATATATATATATATATATATATATATAATATATATATATATATATATATATATATATATATATATATATATATATATATATATATATATATATATATATATATATGTCTGAACCAATAACTATCTAGAGTACCACCCCGACCAGTCATGTCGTAAAACTGCATAAAATCCGTCGATAACTATCCTTAGACGGCAAGGTCCCAAACATTAAATCCTAAGGACCAAGCATAACCCTGGAGTCAATCCCTCAAAGATTATGTATCTTAAACCCCAAATCAGAGACAATATGATGAAACAAGATCCCAAGTTTAAGTTTTGACCCTGTCCAATCATTATTAGATGTCGCAAAAACAAACCACCTTCCATGAGAAGAAGAACCAAACATGAACAATTTTATGGGAAATATAAACTGTACGTGCAAAATTTTCCCAAAATAAAGTGTCAGAGAAGACACCCAAACTATAATTAATCCCCCAATAATTAAGCCCCCAATGATTGTGTATCATTTAACCAGGAATCAAAGACAATGCGTCGAGCCAAGGCCCTAAGATCAAGTTTTGATCCTGCCATAGTTAACGTTAAATGTTTTAACACAGCCCATAGTCCAAATAAAAGAAGGACTAAACGTGAACAATTTACGGGAAACACAGACTGTACGAGTATTAGATTTTCCCGAGGATAAAAGTATCCAAGAAGAGATACCCAGCCCAGTGATCAAGATACCCATTTCATGTAATCAATTCCCCAAGGGTTATGTAACTAGCAAACATTTCAACAACTCTGTAACGTCAACCCCTCGTATTTGACGTGACAAATCACGCACGGACAATTTTGTGCAAGTAGTCATACTTATAAACAATGTAAACGCTTATCCCAAGCAACAAGTGCCAAAAGATGAAACACCACGAAGACAAACCATAATCAATTAGCCGACACAGTAATTAGTTCAACGAAAGCCCAAAATAAAGTGACAACGTATGTGAGTATTATAGACACGTAGAATGATGAAGTAAGTGTGAAGTCTTATGTATCTAACTTGTAACTTTAATGAATATTGAGAAACTTCTCATAAAATATATGAAAATAAGTGCAAGCTACCTTATCCCAGTGTTGCAATCAGATATTAAATTAAAAGATATTAATGTGTCAAACTTTTTCTTGCAAATTATTTTAATTCATACATATCAGTGAGTTAAAATTTAGATGTAGTAAGATGCTCTTGAAGTCAGTTACTTATCGTACCAGTATAGCGTCAGGTGGAACTATAAACTAGTATTAGAAGTAGCGAACATGTAACATGTCAAATAGTAGAATAATTGCAAAGGCAGAACTTAATTAATTAAAACCATGTAGAATTATTAGCATATCAGGTGAAGGTAATTTTAGTATTAGGTGGAGGAAAGTAATAATTATATACGTAATCATATAACAAAATGCGTTAGTAAATAGAAACTCCTTGGCCCTTTTGCCAAATAGAGTGAATAGGTGATGGATTTTTAAGTAATGTCTTCATATCTGTAGTCACATAAAGCAATCGGGAATATAAAAAAAAATACAAATCTTACTAAAACTGAGTTAATTCAAGTAATAAGTACCAAGTTCAATTTTTTTTGCAATGATAAAGCGAGATCAAAATTCGAAAAGTAGAAAGAGTAGTAGTAACACAACGATGAGGACATCGTTAAGAATGGGAAGGATGATATGTAACGGGATAAGAATTCAAAACCTCAAATTTTCCAATTAAGGTTACTCAAGTAAAATAAAATCACCCAAAATATGAACCTAAAAATTCAAGTAACCTACAGATCGAGTAAGACTCAAGCGTTCAATTTAAAAATAGCGAAACAAATGCATCTTATTCAAATATACATTGTAAAAATCTTTCCCACAGAAAATGTAATAGTAATAAATAAATCCGCCTCCGCGTCGCCAAAGTATGCAATAAATATCAGTCTGACCAAATCTTATATGACAGGCGACCAACAATGTAATTTAAATCTTAAGAGCTTGAATTCCCAAACTGTCAAGAGAAGGTAGAATTTATCATACAAAAAAATAGTCGCTAGAGATACTAAGTATTTTTGTGTAATCTAATTGCATTGTTCTGAAAACTAAGTTTAGAACTATGTATTCCAATGCAACTAAATTTCATTGTCCTTTAACAACTTTCACAGAGATAATTATAAGTCTTCTGGAAACTAAGTGACATGTCGCTAGCAAAAAATTACAATGTAAAACTTTGTTTTGTTGAGAAAAATTCCAAAGTGAAGTTTCAAAGTGATAAATCATATCAAAATTCAAGTAGCCCATTGGTGTATCCCTGTCCAATAAATATAGGACATACTGTCTGAACCAATAGGGCCAATGTAATATACTTTTTAGCAACGCCTGAACGTAACCTCTGGCGAAATCGGAGAGGATAGATAGTTAGAACTTAGCAATTTTGCGCCAGTCTATTTTCAGTCTAGAAGCGGTCGATCATGAGTCTATTATCAGTTTTATCATGAGTTTTTAACCAGTTTACAGTGAACCTTTGAAAACAATCTAATGTAAGTGACTTATCTATTGCATTGTATATGCCCCAGTCTATAACATTGTCTTAGTGTCTATGACTGTGAAGTGATATACCTGTACTATTGATATTCCTGAAGCAACTTTGTACCGCTTATGTGAGTAAAAAATAAATACATTACTTTCTTAATTTTATCTCTTTATGTTAGTATTTCTCAAGATAATTAGTCCTTGTGGCTCCAATCGCTCCCTAAGGAATCTGAATCCTTTCAATCTGATTTCGACTCAGTATGGCCATAGCATATGCTCCCCAGTTGAACCGCTGATTTAATCCCCCATCACAAGAAGTTCCCCCTCTACTAAGGTATGATACTCACGAAACACCAACTAAAGATTTAATTGAAAACCCCCAACTAAAGAATTAATTAACCCCCCCCCCCCATTACATTATCATGAATTATAAGTCAACTGTAAAACAGGACTTCAAACGTTACCAATCTACTCAAAATCAAGCAGTTAAAGCTACTTTTCGTTTACCCGTTACTATACAACCCCTGACCTCTATGCAGACACTAACCTCCATACACTTACTTATATACAGAGAACAAAAATGATTTGCCTTCCATAGTCTGAACACTACCCTGACCCTACTTTAGCTTTACTTTCGTTTTTCCTATGTTCAATGGGTTAGTAATTTATCTTAACTTTGAAGTTTGGAAGTTTAGAATAGCAATTAGGTCTTCTCTTACCAGCCACAGCTCTATTGTTTATAAAAAAATTAATTGTCGCAATTTTTACAACACCTAATCATGTACAACTTTACATTAGCTCAAAAATCTTATTTTACAGGTCTTCCAAAGAGTTGTGGGCGAGTTTTCAGGTATTATAACTGTGTTCTGGGGCTATAAGTGTGGTTCAATCCCACTTTCTAGGGCTATAATGAGAGAAAGGTTGAGATGACTAGAGCACGATCTACTGATGAAGGATGACAGATTGCCTAAGATTGTCCTTTTCGGCCAACCGCCTAGGGCTAAACGGAAATCAGGTCGTCCGCGGTTGAGGTGGGAGGATGTCGTAAAGAAAGATTTAAGTGAAATGGGAACTTCCTGGGAGGGTGTAAAGAGGGAAGCCTTGGATAGATTAGGACGGAGGAGGAGCGTGTACAGCTGTGTTGGCCTCAGCCTGTTTGGCGCTGAGGTGAGTTGTTAGTAGTAGTAGTAACCTGGGGCTTTGTTTTACCTTTTTATGGGCTCCCCAGATTTTACGTTCTGGGGCTTCATTACTGTATCGTGTATATAGTAAGTCCCTTTAGCTTCAATAAATGAGCTGAATTAAAGAAAAATAAATGTTAAGTTAAACTAAATACAAAACCCAAATGAATAGCTGCATTCGATGCAAACACGAAGATTATTCCTCAACAGAATAATTAAGTTCTTTTTCAATTAGTTTTATTATCTTGTTTTATAAATTACCTTAATAGTTAATTATTTATTACCTGTTAATAATAATTACCTATTACTTACCTATCATCTAATACTTGCTTTTATCATCTAATAACTTGCTTTTATGTTGTAACAGGAGAACATTATTGCATTTTAACGTATCTTCTACATCTGCGTTTTTTCATGGCATAGGTATTGTATCCTTTGAGATTCATTTTTTTAAGATGTTGTAGTTTATATTAGGGTCGTTCTTTTACTCATCTTTGTGCTAAGATCTTACATCTTTTGACAAAGAACGCTTAAAAGTGAAATCTTAGCACTACGATCTTACATCTTATAGCGTTCTTTTGCAAACGCCTTTCATCATTCTGCTCTGATCAGCGGTCTAAGAACAATGATGAGTATGTCATCAAAGTTCTCTCATCATTGTTCTATATGACAGAAAGATGGTATCCTTCACACTTCTGCTAACATCAGTGAGCTGTAAGATCTTAGAACAAAGATGAGTTAAAAGAACGATATCTTTGCAGAAAGATGTGAGATCTTAGATCAAAGATTAGTGGAAAAGAACGGGCATATTCTTTCTTTGCCAACGCTGAGGACGCCTAGCTGTATGCAGGTGGAGAAGTCATTCGATTCTTCGTCTTTTTCTACCCTGCTGGCCATAAGCCCCTAATTTCTCAAGATTTTATTCTTTGTTTTGAAACATAAATAAAAATGACTATCAGAGCAAGCAAAAAGGAATCAGTCAAATCCTATAACATTAATTGACTTCAAAGTCTAATGCTCATAGGAAATAAACAAATAAACATCGAAATGGGGAAAGTCCATTAATAGACAGTGAAAACATACAAAAGTCGAGATATTTCGATCATATATACAGCGATCGTCTTAAGCAGAAATACCGCTGATATGTAATTAGCAATATCATGATTGCAGCAGTAGCTGCAACCTAGTAAAGAGCGAACCACAGCCCATAATAACTAAAAGTTAAAAAACGCGCTTTGAAAAAAACTGCCTTGTGAAAAAAAAAATTGCCATCTGACACCGACTCAGGAATGGTAACTATTATTTCGGTATATCTTAAAGTAAAAGTTTATCGCAAAAAGAAATTTATGGGGATTTCCAAAAAAGGCCTGAAACCCCTAGAAAATGGCGCCAGATCAAAATGAAAACTATACCATTGGAATCAGCATGGTCGAAAACCCTATAGAGGGAAATTACAGTCTCCCACCTTGAACAACAAGGAAAATCCTTTTTTGCATGGGTAGCAACTGTCTCCCGTTTTTTTTTTTTTTTGATTTTTTTTTTTTTTTAGCAGGGCTAGCGGATTACTAGAACATCATGGAAATATGCTTAATGGCTCATTCAAAAGCTATTTCTCATATCTACGTGATTTTTATAAATTCCACCGTCTGCAAGTGCCATATGACACTAAAATGGCACTAGCAGGCTTCCAGAACATCGTAGACAGATTTTTTATAGCTCATATAAAAGATATTGCTCATATCTACGTTCTTCCTATAAATTCCACCAGCTGAAAGTTCCAAATGGCACTAAAACGGCACTTTTGGTGCCATATCTCAAGTAGAAAAACTGTGGCCACTGGGCTAGCAGCATGTTTAATAGCTCATTTGAAAGCTATTGCTCATATCTACGTGCTTTTTTTTCAATTCTACCATTCTTGAGTGCGATATAGCACTGAAAACAACACTTTTCGTGCCACTTCTTAAGTGGAAAAGCTCTGAAGTACAAAACAGGAACTATTGTAATAGTTATGTTCCAGAACCCTCAACTGGAGGTTTACAAGCACCCTTCTCGTACACTCCCCCTCCCAGTCCCCTTAGTAAGTTTCAAAAACTGTCTGCTCGTGAGTAAGCTACTGAAACATTAGCAGGCTACCCCACCATCGTAGATAGATGTTTAATGACGCTATTAAAAGCTATTGATTATATTTACTAGGTTTTTACAAATTCTACCATCTATTAGATTTCACAGATTTAAATGTTAACTAGTTTCCGGGGAGAATTTGCAATGAACTCTTTGTCATGGTTGAAGTATTAGCTGCAACCTAGTAAAGAGCGAACCACAGCTCATAGTAACTAAAAGTTAAAAAAAGGTTAAAGAGGTCTTTTATTTCTTCTTTTTTTCCAGGCCTAGCGGGTTACTAGAACATCATAGAGAGATGCTTAAGAGCTCATTCAAAAGCTATTTCTCATACGTACGTGGTTTATATAAATTCCGCCCTCTGCATGTGCCATACGGTACGAAAAAGAATACTTTTTATGCCGCTTCTCAAGGGTGGGGCTAGCGGGCTACCAGAACATCTTAGATAGATTTTTTATAGCTCGTATAAAAAATATTGCTCATATCTACGTTCTTCCTATAAATTCCACTATCTGCAAGTTTCAAATGGCACTAAAAACGGTACTTTTGGTGCCATGTCTCAAGTGGAATAGCTGGGGTTAGTGGGCTATCAGAACTTTTAGTGGTGTTTATAGATCATTTGAAAACTTTTGCTCATATCTACGTGCTTTTTATCAATTCTACCATTCGTAAGTGAGATATAGCAGTGAAAACAACACTTTTAGTGCCCCTTCTTAAGTGGAGAATCTTGGAAGTATAAAACGGTATCACTGCAATAATTATGCTCCAAAATCCTTAACTGGAGGTTTGCAAGAACACCTCCTGCATGTTCCTCCTCCAGGCCCCCTTTATAAACTACGCAATTAAAGTCCTACGAACACCAATATATTAAATTACATCATTAGAGGCGTGGTTCTGTTACTACAGCACTGGACTTCAAATTAGATTATCATACGTTCGATTCCAGCGTGAATTTTATTTTCCAATCATGGTTTGTCCCTTCTTATTATTACTTTTCAGATAATCCACTGTTTTTGCAAATATGATGCACTCATTTTTTAAAGCATATCCCGGGAAGGCTCATTTTAAAGCTATTACTCATATCTACGTGCTTTTTATCAATGTTACCATCCATAAGTGCTATATAGCACTAAAAACGGCACTTTCGGTACCACTTCTTAAGTGGAAGAGTTTGGAAGCATAAAACGGTACCATTGCAATAATTATGGTCCAAAACCCTTAACTGGAGGTTTATAAAAACCCCTCACATATACTCTCCCTCCAGACCCTCTTAGTAAGTTTCATATAACGCCGTTTTTATATTGTTTCATATAAAAGTGCCGTTATTAGTGCTATAAGTAGGAAGGACAGTACCAGCGCAGAAGGGGCACCACTGCTGCCATCTATAATCGAGTCTAACGGTGCAAGACCACACCTCTCTCTAGACCTGTTTGATGGTTATATTGTTTGATGGTTATTTGATGTTTTTTTCATGGTTATATTGTTGTTTGATGGTTATTTGATGTTGTTTCTGTTCTGTATGTTGATGGTTATTTCATGGTTTCTGTTCTGTTTGTTGATGGTTGTTTGATGTTGTTTCTGTTCTGTTTGTTGATGGTTGATGATTTGATATTTTTTTTTTCATGTTCTGTTCTGTTTGACGGTTACTTGATGTTGTTTCTGTCCTGTTTTTTGATGGTTATATTGTTGTTTCTGTTCTGGTTATTGGATGGTTGTTTGATGATTATGAGTGTCGGTCAATTTATTTGTTGTTTTCTTGGATGTAAACATAAGTTCAACAACAATTTTGGATGTAGACATAAGTTCAACAACAACTTGGATGTAGACATAAGTTCAACAACAACTTGGATGTAGACATAAGTTCAACAACAACTTGGATGTAGACATAAGTTCAACAACAGCTTGGATGTAGACATAAGTTCAACAACAACTTGGATGTAGACATAAGTTCAACAACAACTTGGATGTAAACATAAGTTCAACAACAGCTGCTGGATTATTGATTCTAACAGGACAAGATCACGTGTCTTTTTCAAGGTCAATCAGGGGATGTTTCTAAGTGTATTGATCCACGAAGGGGACAAGATCAGACTAGATTTCTAGGAATTATACGGGACTCTAAAGAGATAGAAATTCCATTTTTAAATATGGCTTCTCTGGTCTTTAGTGTCCTTCTGTGTCTCAAGCGTGCCAAAAAAAGTGTAGAAAAAATGGGGGGGGACAAAAAGTTGTGTGGAGGGGGCCCCTTTGGGGTTGGGGTAGGGGACCTTACAACACTGTTCAAATTGAACTTGTGTATTATAACGACCAGGTTGACCAGGTTATAACGACTAGGTTGTTTTCAGTGCTATATCGCACTTAAGAATGGTAGAATTGAAAAAAAGCACGTAGATATGAGCAATAGCTTTCAAATGAGACATTAAACATTACTCTTATAAGTTCTGCTAGCCCAGTAGACAAAGTTTTTCTACTTGAGACACGGCCCCAAAAGTGCCGTTTTAGTGCCATTTGGAACTTTCAGCTGGTGGAATTTATAGGGAGAACGTAGATATGAGCAATATCTTTTATATGAGCTATAAAAAATCTGTCTACGATGTTCTGGTAGCCTGCTAGTGCCATTTTAGTGTCATATGGCACTTGCAGATGGTGGAATTTATAAAAATTCACAAAAAATTATCAAAAATAGTGAATTAGCTGAAAAATAATCATATTTAAGGCACAAAACCATGATTGAAATAAAAATGCCTGATTAAGGAACTGATGAACCCTTGCCATTCTGACTCAAAGTCTAACGCGCTAGTAACTTAACTACGGAGACTGATAATCGAAATCAATCTATTCATTCTTGCAGGATCAAGTTGTGTAACTTACAGCCCTTTACCCAAAGACTACGGAGAGTTATGTCATCAACAAAAGCTTAGTTATTGGAACTATTCAATAAAAACATTTGTAATTGGCTATTATCAAATATTGAGTTAATTTAAAGTTTCTATTATAAAGAGTGAGAGCATTAAACTATATTTGGTGTAGCTGAACTTTTGCAAACAGGAGGGGGGAGGGGGTACGTCAAGGAATAGTCATTTGGAATTTCAAGATTCAATTATTTGTTCTTCTATGAATTTCTTTCTCTTAAAAACATTCGATATTTTAAAAATCATTTTGCGAACCTCAACGTCGGTTGACCGTGCTAAAGAGTTCATAGTGAATTCTCCTCACGGACTAATGAGACTTACTAAATGGGCTGGGAGAGGAGTATACGGGAGGGGTTCTTGTAAATCTCCAGTTAAGGGTTTTGCACCATAACTACTACAATGGTACCGTTTTATACTTCCAACCTTTCCACTTAAGAAGTGGCACCAAAAGTGCCGTTATTAGTCCTACATGGCACTTACGGATGGTAGAACTGATAAAAAGCACGTAGATATGAGTAATAGCTTTCAAATGAGCCATTAAATATCTCTCTAAGAAATTTTGGATGCCCAAATAGTCCCAGCTTTTCCACTTGAGACATTGCACCAATAGTGCCATTTTTAGTATCATTTGGCATTTGCAGATGGTGGAATTTATAGCGAAAACGTAGATATAGGAAATAGCTTTTATGTGAGCTATTTAACATCTGCCTACGATGTTTTGGTAGTCCGCTACCCCCACCCCTTTAGAAATGGCACAGAAAGTGCCACTTTTGTGCCATATGGCACTTGCAGATGGCGGAATTTATAAGAAGCACGTAGATACGAGAAATAGATTTGAATGAGCCACTAAGCATCTCTCTATGATGTTCTGGTAACCCACTAGCCCTGCTGAAAAAAAAGAAAAAAAAAAACGGGAGACAGATCAGCGCTACCCATGCAAAATACTGAGTTTCCTTGTTGTTCAAGGTGGGGGACTGTAATTTCCCTGTATAGGGTTTTCGACCATGCTGATTCCAATGGTATACTTTTCATTTTGATCTGACGTCATTTTCAAGAGGTTTCAGGCTTTTTTCGAAATCACCATAAATTTCTTTTCGTAGTAAACTTTTACTTTTAAGGCGAACCGAGATAGTAGTTAACATTACCGAACCAGTGTCAGATGGCAATGTTTTTTCACTAGGTAGTTTTTTTTTTTTCTAAACACGTTTTTTAACTTCTGGTTACTATGGGCTGTGGTTGAGGGAAGTAAAGAACGAAGTTGAAACTTATAACGAACAAAAATTATTGCTTTGCAGTCTATCTAACATATATCAGCAAAACTAGTACAAATAAACCGAATAATCATATTTCCCTATGTTTGTAGGATTATAGAAAACTAGCGCTTTACTGAAAACACAGAAACCAAGCATAAGAAACAAGAATGTTGATTTATTAGTTAGAATTGAGTACGTAGCCTGACAACAACAAACTAATCTATAAAGCTTTTCAAAGTCTTACACCAGCTGTGATATCAGTAACTTTCAGTATACAATTAAAATAATCTTAAAAATATAAGCATAAAAATAAATACTTTTTTAACAACCGCAAAGTCACTGAACAGCATGCAGAAATATTGGATTGATTTATCAGGTAGCATTTTGGTCTCACCAGCTAAAATACCAATCATAGGCAGCGCGCTAGCGCAGCCTAAGTAAAGAATGATGTGGGCACAACGTGTTGTTTTTTTTGTATTTTTTTTTTCTCCATACTCGGGCACTTCGTATCGAAGGATTTGTCGTAGAAACTTCGAAAACGACTCATTCGATTGGAAACTGGAGTGGGGCTAGTGCCCTTTTTAATAGTCGAAAATGATTGGAGGGAAACTAGCCCCCCCCCCGCCCGTCATTCCAAACACATCCAATCAAAATTTTGAGAAAGCCATTTTGTTCAGCGTAGTTGATTTCCAGATAGAAAATGTGTTTTTGAGGAGGACACTCCCCCACAGCCCTCAGGGCAAGGGTTTTAAGTTATGCTCTGAGGGCATATAAGATCAATGATGACAATGTACAGTTTATTATTTTCTTTTCTTTAAAGCAGGGCACTTCATATAGAAGGGGTCGTCGTAGAGACTTCAAGAGGGGCTCATTCGATTAGAAATCGAGAGTTCTAGTGCCCTTTTTAATAGTCGAAAGTGATTGGAGGGCAACTAGCCCCCTCCCCTCACGCCAATCGTTCCCCCAAAAACATCCAATCGAAATTTTGAGATAGCCATTTTGTTCAGCGTAGTTGATTTCCAGATAGAAAATGTGTTTTTGAGGAGGACACTCCCCCACAGCCCTCAGGGCAAGGGTTTTAAGTTATGCCCTGGGGGCATATAAGGTTTTTATATAAGGTCTTAAAAACAGGCTCATTCGATTGGAAATTCAAAGGGCCTAGTGCCCTTTTTAATAGTTGAAAGTGATTGGAGGGTAACTAGCCCCCCCCCCCCCACGCCCATCATTCCCCCAAACACATCCAATCAAAATTGTGAGATAGCCATTTTGTTCAGCGTAGTTGATTTCCAGACAGAAAATATGTTTTTGAGGAGGACAATCCCCCACAACCCTCAGGACAAGGGTTTTAAGTTATGTCCTGGGGGCATATAAGGTTTTTATT
The DNA here is from genome assembly GCA_027921565.1 of Artemia sinica. Taxonomy (NCBI): domain Eukaryota; kingdom Metazoa; phylum Arthropoda; class Branchiopoda; order Anostraca; family Artemiidae; genus Artemia; species Artemia sinica. The sequence continues at coordinate 48,212,518 of CM051258.1, forward strand.
GAAGGCGTTGTCGTAGAAACTTCAAAACAGGCTCATTCAATTGAAAATTCAAAGGGCTTGTGCCCTTTTTAATAGTCGAAAGGGATTGGAGGGCAACTAGCCCCCCCCCCCCCCCACGCCCATCATTCCCCCAAAAACATCCAATCAAAATTTTGAGATAGCCATTTTGTTCAGCGTAGTTGATTTCAAGATAGAAAATGTGTTTTTGAGGAGGACACTTCCCCACAACCCTCAGGGCAAGGGTTTTCCTTCTCAAGGTGGAAGGGTGGCCTTCCCAAGGCCAGAACAAAATTTGCACTTTACTGAAAAAATACAAATGAATGTGCATTGTCAGTTTAATATACATATACTGATATTTAGTAATCAAAATGTTAATATTATTTGATTTATTAAAGTTATAAAAGTAAAAACATTTATATTTTTTTCGGTAAAGTGCAAATTTTGTTCCGGCCTTGGGAAGGCATAGGAGTTTTGCGCCCAACTCATGTTAATTTCTGCTCGTTTTGAGTTTGACTCGGTTATTTATTGTAATTTCTGTTCGTTTTGGGTTTCATTTATTTATTGATGCTGATTTGTGGTAGTTTCGAGCTCGGTAGATTATTTGATTTTATTTTTGCTCATTTTTTGTTTAATGGAGTTCTTTACTTTTTCTTTGAAAAACTTATTTTGTGGAAAAAGTTTTATTAATTAATAGTGAGTAATAAACAATCTTAAATTGTAAGAAATACACTTCAGTATTACTCAAAAAATGCTTTATTTTTATACTGTAAAAAGTGGTCTTAATCGGTTGACTTTTACTGTACCAAATCTCCTATATTGTGTTGTGTTTTCAGTAAAGCGCTAGTTTTCTATAGTCCTAAAAACATAGGGAAATATGATTATTTGGTTTATTTGTACTAGTTATATTGATATATGTTAGATAGACTGTGAAGCAATAATTTTTGTTCGTTTTAAGTTTCAACTTCGCTCTTTACTTCCCTCAAAAACTTTGTTTTACTAAATTAATCTTTGTCCTTTTTTAATTTAAATTTAATGCAGAAGCAACACTGCAATGATCTTTTTAATTTTTTCGAGGGGGGGGGGGGGCAGCACCCTCACATACGGAATGATCTCTGTTCGTTTTAAGTGTTAATGCGGCTCCTTACTTTCAGTTGACAAAAAATTATTTAATTTCTGATTGTTTTTTAATAATGCCGAGAAATCCACTCTACATAAAATGGTGTACACGATTTTTGAAGGTGGGCAACCTTGACAGTTAGGAAAGAGTAACTATTTTTCTAAAGAAGATTTTTAAGGTTTTCAAAACCTAGGTAACATTTTGGTATGTCTAAATTACTTCACTAAACATCTCCCAACCCCCTCCCCTGATAAACACCAAAAAACCTTAGACATACAGGTGTGGAATAGCAATAAACAAGAAAAAGTTGGAAAGTAACCTGACAACCAGAAAAATATCACAGAAAAAAAAAATGCTAATAGGTTCTTAGTGCTATGATTTCTCTATATACATTAAAAATAGTTTTATTCTGTCTATTAAATAGTAAAAAAAGGAAATAATATGAATAAATAGATATAACAATAAGTAATCCTTCTTTGAAGATACAACTTTAAGTGGTTCCAGAACTATATGCCTACACTTCTCCATCCCCTAAGGGGCAAAGGGTTGGGGTTGGTAGTGAATTCTCCCAACGGACTAATGAGACTTACTAAGGGGGATGAAAGGGGGAGTATACGGGAGGGGTTCTTGTAAATCTCCAGTGAAGAGTTTTGGACCATAACTATTACAATGGTACCGCTTTATACTTCCAAAGCTTTTCCACTTAAGAACAAGGCACCAAAAGTGCCGTTTTTTCGTGCTATATGGCACTTACGAATGGTAGAACTGATAAAAAGCACGTAGATATAAGCAATATCTTTCAAATGAGCCGTTAAACATCTCTCTAAGACGTTCTTGATGCCCACTAGCCCCAGCTTTTCCACTTGAGACATGGCACCAATAGTGCCATTTTAGTGCCATTTGGCCCTTGCAAATGCTGGATTTTATATGGAAAACGTAGATATGAGAAATAGCTTTTATGTGAGCTATTAAACATCTGTCTACGATGTTTCGATAGCCTGCTAGCCCCACCGCTTTAGAAATAGCACAAAAAGTACCATTTTAGTGCCGTATGGCACTTGCAGAATAGCGGAATTTATCAAAAGCACGTAGATATGAGAAATAGCTTTTGAATGAGCCATTAAGCATCTCTCTGTGATGTTCTGGTAGTCCACAAGGCCTGCTGAAAAAAAACAAAAAACAAAAAAAAAAACGGGAGATAGATCAGTGCTACCGATGCAAAAAAGTGATTTTCCTTGTTGTTCAAGGAGGGGGACTGTTATTTCCCCGTATGAGGTTTTCGATTATGCTGACTCTAATGGTACACTTTTCATTTTGATCTGACGCCATTTTCGAGGGATTTAAGGCTTTTATTCGAAATCACCATAAATTTCTTTCCGCAATAACTTTTACTTTTAAGACGAACCGAAATAATAGTTATCATTGCTGAGTCAGTGTCAGATGGCAATTTTTTTTCACTTGGCAGTTTTTTTCTAAACGCGTTTTTCAACTTTTGGTTACTATGGGCTGTGGTTTGCTCTTTTTAACATTTAATAAACAGTGAAAACAGATACAAAAGTCCGGATATTTCGATCACATATATAGCGATCGTCTTCATCAGAAATAAAGCTGATATGTAATCGGCAGTATTTCTACTGATGACGATCGCTGTATATGTGGTCGAAATATTCAGACTATTGTATCTGTTTTCATTGTCGAATAAATGAACTTATCCCTATTTGAACGTTTATTTGTTCATCATAGAAAGGCAGCGTGGTCCTGGAAAAAATACCTAATTCAAGGTATTACGCCGAAAATACGTCAGAGAAAATGTTAGATCGTAGCCTGGTCTATTGATCCTAGGACAGAGTACCACGAGATCTTTCTAAAGTGTGTCAAAGAATTTTGAATGCGCCGAGAAAATATGAATTTCCAAACACAAAAACATAACAGGTTCATGTCAGCCGTCTTTTCCTTATTTGCTGTTAATAGTTTTATGGGTGTGTCACTAGACAGTCGAAAAATAATAAGCTAGGAATAAACGTCACCCATCACTCACTATGTTTTATTTTGCAATATATAAATTTTTATTGATTTATATTTAGAAGGGCTTGGTTTGGGTATGATATATTGTCTGCAACTGGGGTTCTATCATTCAGGAGAATGAAAAAAAAAAACAGATTTTGTAAAACATTTTTTTCGTCAAACAGAAAAATAAACATTTGAAAAGAAAATAAATATAAGGCTTTTTTTTCAAAAACTTAGCATAGGCTGTTGTTACGCTACAAATATTGAAATCTTTACCTCTTCTTTTTTACGTTCAAGAGCCTTTGCGCGATCTTGGAGTATAGGAGCGACATCAACCAGAACTTCTGGCAATCCCTAAAATCAAAAACAAAAAATCAAATAACTGGAATAATAGCATAGGATTTTTTTGTTGTTAAAAATGAATATATAAATAAAATAAATCAATAAAATACAGCAACAAACAAAATAAATATCTTAAATATTACACCAAATTCACGGGCTTGTTTGTAGTTATAAACCTATGCATTTCTATGTATACTTAATATTTTACTGTATAAAAAATATCATGTATAAATAACTTTACATATCTTTTTTATTTGCTTGGAGCGCTGAAGTCTATAATAACAGCTATGAAGAGACAGCCAGCTGTGTCTGTTGATCCAGGGTTGGAGTTTCAAGCTAGTCACCAGAGAATACTGGGTTCATCTCCCGCACCAGTACCAAATTTTTTAAGCAATTATCGTTAATTAGTAAAAAAAAAAAATTCTAACAGAGTGGAAAGAACAGACTTTGAACACTAATAGACAAAATTATGGTTTTTCAACTATTTCTTTCGTTTCAAAATCAGATTAAATAAAAAAAAAAACAAGTTTTTTTTAAATGAAACCCGCTCTTTACGCTAAAGTTTACGCTTTTTACACTTTAACCCGCTTTTTACGCTAAAGTTTACGCTTTTTACACTTTAACCCGCTTTTTACGCTAAAGTTTGACTCTTTCTCACAACTCTACTTTAAAAAACAAAAAACTTTAGCGTAAAGAGCGGGTCGTTGAGGAGGGGAAGCCCCTTTCATATATGGAATAATTACTGTTCGTTGTAAAAGAAAAACTTGCTTTTTTTATTTAATTTCTGAACGTTTTTGAATTAATGCAAATTTTGAATTTGGCTCACCGTATATGAATAATTAAAACGAAATTTGCATATTAATTTTACTTTTTTTAACTAATAATAACCTTATAATAGCCTAAGTTTGATTTTTGCTCCATTTGTTTAAGAATGACTCCTAAATCATAAAAGCTGTTTAATTAGAATAATAACCTCTTTTGAAAGTTAAAAAAGAAACTTTAGCGTAAGAGCGAGCTATTGAGGAGAGACAACCCATCTCATATACGTAATATTATCTGTTCGTTTTAAGTTTTTAATGTTGCTTCTTACTTTCAGTTGAAAAAACTTGTTTTTTATTTAATTGTTGATCGTTATTTAAATAATGTCGGGAAATCCAGCTCCCCCTCCATGGAAAATTCCCTTCCCCCACGAGAAACTTTTCCATGGAAAGATTCTCCCACGTAACTTAAATTACCGATATTTGCGGAACGGCAAGGTTACAAAACGGCCAAAGAGGTCGAAACTAATTTTATAAAAATGAAAGTCACAAGTCGAGCAATTCTCAAATGACTGAAATGAATGAAAGAAAAGATCTTTAAAAGATACACGCAATAATTTATGTTCGTTGTAAGTTTTAATGTTGTTCCTTACTTCAGTAGGAAAAAGTTTGTTTTTTTTAATTACAAGCACAAGCCGAAGAGATACAATATCTTTGGTTTATTATCATATAAAAATCATATGAAGCTATTTAAGGTAAAATTAAATGCTAAGATTGGCCAGACAATAACACAAACAAATTATTGCTTATATTGGCCATTATTTGACGAAATTCGAACTTTAGCGAAAAGAACGAGGTATTGACGAGGGGGTAAGTTCCTCATATACGTAATATGAGGGGGTCGCCCCCATTCAATACCTCGCTCTTTACGCTAAAGTTCGAATTTTTGTTCCAATTCTTTAAGAATGCCCCATGAATCACAAAGGCCGTTTAATTACAATAAATAGCTCTTTTGGAATTACTAAAAACACTTTAGCGTAAAGAGCGAGGCATTGACGAGGGAACGAATCCCCTCATATGCGTAATAATTTCTGTTATTTTTAAGTTTCAATGTTACTCCTTACTTTCAACAGAAAAAACTTATTTTTTCAATTTAATTTCTGATTGTTTTGTAAATAATGCTGGGAAATCCAGCATCCCCTTCATGGAAATTCTCTTCCCCTCATGAAACTCTTCCATGGAACGATCCTCCCACGTAACCCAATCAAATGATACCTCTTGAAAAATTCTAAGACCCCTGAAAAAAAAAAAAAAAATCCAGCATCCCCTTCATGGAAATTCTCTTCCCCTCATGAAACTCTTCCATGGAACGATCCTCCCACGTAACCCAATCAAATGATACCTCTTGAAAAATCCTAAGACCCCTGAAAAAAAAATAAAAAAAAATAAAAAATAAAAAAAAAATAAAGACGCATCTGTGATCTTTCTTCTGGCGAAAAATACAAAATTCCACATTTATGCAGATAGGAACTGGAAACCTCTACAGTAGGGTTCCCTAATACGCTGAATGTGATGGTGTGATTTTCAGTTAAGATTCTGTGACTTTTAAGCGGTGTTTCCCCCTTTTTTCAAAAATAATGCAAATTTTCTCAGGCTCGTAACTTTTGATGGGTAGGACTAAACTTAGTGAAACTTATATATTTAAAATCAGCATAAAAATCAATTTTTTTGATGTGTATTGGTATCGAAATTCCGTTTTTTAGAGTTTCGGTTACTATTGAGCCGGGTCGCTCCTTACTTACATTTTGTGACCACGAAGTAATAGAGAAATCATTATTTTGTGAATTCTCAAAAACTTGAAAAATAAGAATACTACGTTTGGGCAGAGATCAGTCGAACTTCGCAGAATGGCTTAGTATTGCCTAATATATATATACACAAGATACATAGAAAGGCCTGCAACCTTCATAACAATAATAGAAGTTGACCATGACAAAATACTATCGTCAAGGGAATCCAAGCCCTATGGATACCTATGTGTATGTACACAGCAACTATTTACGTAGTCATCTTGGGTAATCTTCTATAATGGAACTTTGAACAACTTTATGAACCTCAAAACCACGCGAAAAAAATGAAGCATAATGAACAAGGGGACGAATACCCCCCTGGATAAGGAGAAATAAACAACATTCAAAAATAAATTTGTTTTATTAAAAATAGCTTTGTGGCCCTCATGGCTCCACTGAGAGGCTTTCTTTATCTGCATGGGCCAGTCCATCCCTAAATTGACTGCCCCCCCTCCAAAAAAAAAAAAACAATAAACAAATGAGCATACTTGGTCTTGTGACACCAAAATTTTCAAGCTTCTTGATTGCTGAAAAGCTGACAAAACTAGAATTTGGTTAATCTTTTGTACAACATTACTCTAGTAACGACAGTGGCAGCTAAGAAAGGTTGGGAATACGTAAAGAATGGAAGTGTTTTTCTCGAAAAAAAAAACGAAAATATTAAAGTCATCTAACGTTATCGAGCGAAACCCGATATCTATTCAACTCTGTATCAGTATCTAAATGGTGTTTATTTATTTATTTTTTTTTAACTCGGTTGGGTAGCTTAATGCTGCGGGCTGAAATGCCAGGAATTTTTAACTCCCATGACACTCATCTTTAAGCGTCAAAGATATACTTCTATTCAGTTTCCTTAAGTTTGCACCCTTCTCCAATGAAATGAAGATAGCATATTCACAAATAAATTTTGTCTAAAGACAAAACATAATGAAAACATATATATGAATATATATTCTTTGGACATACAGCCCCAGGGAGGCATGAAAAACATTTAATCCAGGCGAATCCATTGCATCTGGAAGTGAGGTACCAATTGCTAGAACAAGTTGGATATGAAGGTCTCGAAGTCAAACGCTATAATGGCATGTACTCTATTTTTCGTGCGACCTGAGAAGGGGAGAAAACCATGGATATTATTGGTGCTATCCCTTCAGAACATTGACGCAATCTCGGAAGTACAGAATATCAACTACAGAATAGAAATCCTTCATGTTATTACAGCTTCCCTTTATGACGTGTTCTTTTTTCTTTTCTTTTTTTTTACTTACGCTTCATAAAAATTTATATTTGTGGATGACAGCTCCTTAAATATATTCGAGGATTATAATTTATAGTTTTTACAGGATTTGCATTTACGACGGGTACCAAAAAGACCCACAAAGGCGCACTTATAACTATATAAATTTATTTAACTTATTAAAAGTATTTCTTTGATTTAAGAGATAAAAGAAGACTTGGATATTTTAATAAACGCATCGTGTACATTTTTTTTTTTTTTATTCCAGTTCAACTTAATCCTTGATTAAAGGTCTAACTGGTACATGGATTTCAACTAACATTGGATCCGCAAACAAAACAATGCTCACGTCAGGATAATCCTAAAAGTATAAATTTGTTTATTGGATCTGTCGGACACAGAGGCTAAAATTGCACTCTAAAGGTTAAATGAGGTCAAAATACGTGCGGACTTTACCTTTTTCTTTTTTTCCGCTTCCATTCTTTTCTGTTCTTCTCTTTCAGCCTTGATCTTTTCTTGTTCTTCTTTAATGAGTTTCAGCCTCACAACATTGTCAATGCGACCTTCTTTCTCTGCAATAGCGTCTTCTGTGGGTATTGTCTGAAAAAAGGTCAGATACTGTTAGTACCTATTTATTCAATTCTCTTATTTAAAAAAACACAAACAAACAATAATAATGATAATAATAATTGTAGTGCAAAACAGAAAAACGAATGCAAAATAAATTAATGAAGTAATGTTTCCTACAGTTACTTTTTTTTAATGTCAGACATTATTTATGATAATTATTTATTTTTGACCAGGTAAAATCTTTGGAAAGGTAATCTTTTGAAAGGTAAAATCTATTAATTCTTGTTTTATAATTCCAGTAAAAATCCCGGTATACAAATCAAAAACCGAATAGAGTAAATATACTTGCCCTACTTTCAAAACAGTTTTGAATTAGCTTTATTATGACTAGAATGCATTTTAGGCTGAGTAAAAAGCTATTTATCATTTGTAGAAAGTGCGAAGTTTTTACCATCAAAGTCTTGCTTTTTCAGTACGACGGTCGAATACAAATTCTGTAAAAACTAATAATCTTTATCGAAAAATTATATTTTAGATGATGTGAAAGTGCAAAAACTAGTGATCCCATGCCGGTTTTTCGGACACATTTTGCCAATATTATCATATAAAGATATTTCACTATTACAACTATTTAACTATATAAAATATAGAAATACAAAACTTGAAAACTGAAAGAGCATGTTTTATAATGAAGTCAAGAATACATAAACAGGACTTATTTCCTTAGATATATTGTTATTGTACGTAAAGAGTATGGGTAATTTATAAGAGTGGAAACTGGAGGTAGCGTCGACAAAAAAAAAAATATCCTTGCCATCTAGTGTTTGGCGTTTCTTTGCATTTTTTTTTTCAGTGTAATAAAATAAAAAAAAATTAGTTCAATTAGTGTAATTGGTAAAATTACTGTAGTAATAAGCGTCTGATCTCAGTTTGTAATAGAAAAACGATTAAACAGCTTGAAAAAATGCCAAGGGATACCAAACGCTAGATGGTATTGGTGTTTTTTTTTGTCTACACTAGCGCCAGTTTCCACTCCTGTAAGTTACTCATACTCTTTGATTCTGTGTTTAAGCGTGCCCATAATTGATACCCAGTTTTAGAGCTCGTACCTAGCAACAAAGACGTCTAAGACTTGTTGGGATTCTAGAATCTATTGTCAAATACTATATTATTTGAAAATAATAATAATAATAATAATATATTGAAAACCCGTCGTATACAATAAATGTACAATAACAGAGCATACAAAAATTCGAAAAGAGGAAACAAAAAGAAAACATACTAAAAAATAACAACAAAAGCAACAACTTCTTAAATAGTATACAAAACAGAACGAGAAGAGGAAATAGAAAGATAACAAACTCAAAAATCACAGCAGAAACAACAACTTCTTAGAAAATAGTAGCAAGGACAACAACTTCTGAAAGGAGAAAAAAAAAAGAAACAAGAGGGAAAATTAAACAAGCAAACTTGCCCACTCGTGCTTTAGAATTGCTGGTTTTGTTTTTTGTTTTTTGCCGGCTAATAAGTGTCTCAACAGCTAGATTTGGGTCCGCTAGATTATAGCGCCGAATCAGAAAACGATGTTTTGCCTAAGGTGGCAATTTTAGTAGGTACTTGGCGAAACGGAAAAATAAAGAGCGGATTTTAGACTTTTCACGGTTTGCCAATAATTTCCAGAAAGGGGTCACATATAATATATGTGGCAGAGCGGTAGCGTTGTAAATACTTGCCAGTAGTGGACGGTTAAATCTCAGAGTGGATTTAACGATCAAAGCATAGGAGCTGGAAATTCGCCGTTCAAGATGTGAGATCAGGAGGGAGCGGGTATGCTGTAATGAGGTACCTATTGGCAACCCTAGATATACTATTTTATCAACTGGTTTTACTGAGCAATCACCTAGTGTGACATTAGTAGGAGGGTCATTCTTCCAATTGCAAACCAAGACTTCCGACTTTTGGGAGTTAAATCTCAGACCGACTTTCTCGTAATTGGACTGCAGACATGAGAATATTTCTGAAAGGCGGTTAAGCGTCCGGCTGAGATTCAGCGTGTCATCAGCATAGCATACTAGGGAGATGTCGATGGAACTGAGAATGCATGATGAAGGACAGCTGTCTTGAGGCTCAATAATGCAGTTGTTGAAGAAATTGGGGGATAAAACTGCCCCCTGACGGGCACCTTTACGGACTGGTATCAAAGCTTACCGTGGGGTTGGCGGAAGGCCTTTATCGGAAGGAAGCTTGAGTCGCACGCGAAGGCGAGAGTAAAGATCATGGAAAGCTCGAATGATATTTGAATTCACTCCTCTTTTAGCTGAGTTTAGCAACATAAGCGCATGAATCAATGAATCAAACGCTCTCTGCAGGTCTAAGCCACCGATCGCTAGGCTTTCTCCTGATTTGTGTGCATCCAGGCGTGCATATGCAACGACATGGAGCGCTTCAGCACAACCAATACCGCGTTGGAAACCGAATTGTCTTGGTGGACTGCAACACAGTTTCTCAAACTCATCTACGAATAAAAGTTCAAGTAATTTGCAAAGAGAAGTAGCAATCGTGATTGGACAGAAAGAGGAGCATTGCATGGTAATTTTTCCTTTTTTAGGAACTGGCGTAAGATCTCCAATTGAGAAAGTGGTTGGGACAATACCCTGAATGAGGATAATCTGCATCAGGAGAGTTACGTGACTAATGAGAGCGGGTCCACCACTTTTTAGATGGAGTGCGCTGATCTCATCAATCCCGAAAGATTGTTTAGGTTTTAGGCGAGAGATGGCCTTGCATACAGCACCCTCTGTTACAACATAATCACCCTGAGGACAACTATCTAAGAAGTGTCCAACTCAGTTTCATATCTTTCGTTGAGGGCTGGGTCAGGAGGCAAAAATTCTGACCCATAGTAGGCGTACCATTCAGAGTCAAGGATAGCAGATGCGGACAAAGGCTCATCGCTTTTAGAGGACAGAAAACGCCAAAGGAGAGAAGGATTAATTTTGGCCCTTGTAGATTCGATATCAATCATCTTTTTTCTGTGAGCTTTTAGCTCCTTCGCGAATTTTATTTTTGTGAGCAGGCGGATTGAATTGACTACCCCCGAACGGGGTCGTCCACAAGAAATCCAAAGTTGAAGCCAAAATTTAGACTTAGAATGGGTATCCACTAAATCTGGATTTTCACACCAGCCAGGAAGGGTAGGATGACGGGGTCTACTTAGAGGGACGGCAGCTTTTTCAGCACAGCGAAGGGCATGGCCAATTTCTGCGCAATAAATTGGCTTCTTCTTGAAATAAAACAGGGTTAATTTTACGCCAATCACGGCGAGACCTAGGAGGTGTTTTCGAAGTTGTTTGCGTTTGTGTATCTGAGCTGTGGCAAGGAATCTCAGCTGAGAACTGTATTGGTAAGTGATCAGATAGCTGAAAATCAAGCACAACCTTGACAGGCAAAATCCTGAGATTTGCGGACGCAATGACGTGATCGAGATCTGATGTAGACATTGAGGTGTGTATGTGTGTAAAATTTAAATCTTTGCACTTGAGATCAAACTGGTCTCCAAAAATACTAAGCAACAACGTAGAACGTAAAGACCTAGATAAGAGCGGTTCATTCAAATCGCAATTGAAATCACCAATTAATATGCATTGAAGGCTTAAGGATCTAATACGGTTAATACACTGGCCGAGTTTATAACTAGGATAAGTAAAAGCACGCTCCGAACGCTCATCATGGTAATTTGTAGGCAAATATACATTAATAAAAACACAGCCCTCAGCACGAATCGCTAGAAAATTATCATTGACTTCAAATACACTAGATCTCAGAGTCGAACGAAGGAAAGTGGCAATACCACCGGAGGGTCGCCCTTTTCCACTTAGCTGCTTCGCTGAAACTGAATAAACCGATACTGAACTATTAAAACTAAGAATACTTTTACTGCGGCTTGTGACGAAATGTTCTTGTACACAGACAACTTCATTTTGCTCAAATACAACATCTAAGATCGGAATTTTATTCGCGAACGAGCCATTAATGTTCCACGATAAACATTTAACTGCAGAAGCTTCAGATGTCATTTCTTTTGTGGATTACTGTTTGAGGGACATTTTACACTGTAACACGTGTCGCTGCCGATTTTGCATTCAACGCAGAATGTCGGCTGTCTGCATGGTTCATCTCGCGTAGAACGATGTTCATTTGAGGCACATCTAGAGCATAAAGGTTGAGCCGTACACTGAGAAGCGAGGTGACCGATTTTGTGACAGTTATAGCATCGTCTTGGCAAGAACTTAAACGGAACAGCAGGTAGACGCTCGTAGCCGATAATCACCAAAACACTCAGAAATTGTTGGAGCTCACTGATAGTGTCAAAATACAATTTGAAAGAACGGGATTTTCCGCATTGTTCAGTCTTCGTACTATTCGGGATTAGACTTTTTAGTCCTTCATAGTTTATATCCTCAGGGACATTTCGAAGCACAGCTATGTGCAGGGGTTCTCGAACAGCAATTTTGAGATCGGGCTTGGAAGATTTCGCTTTCTCAACGATTTTCGTTGCTGCAGCTTTCGACCTGACCACAAGCTTCCATTAGTTTGCAGATTTGCGAAGTTCGCTAATATCATTTGCATTTTCACAGAAACTGTCTATGAAAGTTTTCCGGTCATTTGGGCCATTGAGTTCCTTGGAGGGATTTTTCAAGACAACAGAATAGGAAGGAACTTTGGGCTTGGACGTTTCAGGTGCGCTACGACTGCTTGTGAAAATACTGACGGCTGGAGCGGACTAGGTAGCTAAAAAAACTATCAAGCTTCCGAGAGAGTTCATTTACTTTGGCAGTAACTGTTGCGTTCACCGCATCTCCGATGACCGGAACCGAGCAGGGGTTAAAGATGACAAATTTTGGCATGCTGACATTATTTTTCGCAGCTGAAGTTTGCACATTTCAATGATATTGTCTTCATCTTTAGAGTAGGTCACAAGACGATTCGTAATATTCAACTCAGTGTGAAGGATCCGCTTTGCCTTTATAACATCTTCATATGTATAGAAAGCAACACACGCTTTTACGATACAGTCCATTGTTTCAAAATAATATTTTCAAGTAATTTTTACAAGACTGTCTTTAGCTTAAAAAAAATAAACGTTAGTAAAATCCCATTATTTACATGTGACTTCACCTTACATTCCTATTTTCTCTGTTATTACAGTCAGTTTGCTGCTATAGCAATTTACGACAATTACAAATGCAATACAAATAGAGTTATAGCAAATGCAAATGCAACAAATGCAATTATAGCAGTTTATAATAACTCAGTACTGGGGAGAAACGCTAAATGAAATTTGAAACTTCCGAGTCCCCTTTACCATTTGTATACATATCTTAAAAATTTAGTAAAAATTGGGAATTCAGTTTTAATCAAAAAGAATTGCATATGCATTTTATGCAGTTTCTGATAGGAGCAGGCACCAAATCAAAAAAAAAAAGAATTAGGTGAAAATCGGCAAAAATAAACTAAAAACATATAGCACCAAACAAAATAAGGTTTACCTTTCTTTTGAAGGTGTTGTAATTGTAGGGAGCCAAAAGATTGTTAATGTTTGATTTTTTACGCATATTAAGTGTTGCCAAATTTAACTAATTAGTTTTGCAGTACTTGTCTGTTATAGCGCCTATGTATATAGATGCTAAGTAGAACCTGTTTCTCTGACTAATGCTAATGAAATATCACAAATAATGATGAAAATATAATACTTTAGAAACAAATTTGGACTATATACATAGACATGTTGTTAGGTGCAATTATTCGGCATATTATGAGGTAAGAATTGTATTCTAACTTCACACTGTCCAAATAATTTACAAATCCCCCCCCCCCAATGTGCAAATATATAGCACAAATTATATATTTCCCATTTATTCTGTCACTTGCCTTTGTCTTGTCTCACGTTAAGCTGAACGAAACTAATGAAGAAACCGGTTCTACAGTGCGTCTATTGACGAAGAACTTAAAATAGGCGCTATACGGACAAGTACCAGTTTTGATTGATTGTTTTCATTGTCCAACGTGGCAACACTGATGAAAATGTGATACTGTCCTCATAACTTTATTTTGAAACAGCCAAACGCAAAATCTTAGGCAACTGCAGTTTTCAGGTATTGATAGACTTAAGATGGGTCCAGGAGGCAATAAATATTTCTATTTTGATGTCCCTGGTACTCCCTAGTACTAAAAAAAATTTAAAAAAAGCAGATATACAAAGAGAGAATATTTATGTTTATCGCCAATTAGTTTCAACAAAGTTCTTCATAAAACAAAATAAATGTACTTAAGTGAAAAATTAACTGATCACCTTACACGGAGCTCTCCCTGCATAAACTAAACGTAAGTAAATATAAGAGAGAGCTTTTTGGCCGAAGAGCCTTACGGGGGAGACTATGTTGAAATGTCTTTTGTGGTAAGTCTATTGATGAATAAATAATAACTCTCTCTTTCTGCAAAAACAATAACGACTGAAATTTCGTCTAAGACAAAAGAGCTAAAACATAAAATTTTGCCTCCCTATATGTTTGGTCACCTTTTAATGTTTCTTCTGAGCCACAAGAATTTAATTATAGGTTATTACACAAAACTACCAATCAAAACAGTAATTACGAATTTTGTACTTTTTTTGTAAAAGAAAAACTATTAAAATACACAATTTTGGTTATGTACCATTTGATTAGTTTTATGATATTCTAATGTTTAAAAAAGAAACTTCTGTAGATGTCTGTCCTAAACAGTGGTGCGATTTCTGGATATATAATTATCTCTGAAATCTATTTAAAACAATCACTTAGCAATTCACGTGTATCAATTTATAAACTTTCAGATTAAAATTAAATAAGGAAGAATAGCTTTTAATGTTTTTCTTCGGCCTCCTGCTTCAAAATAGCCCTAGGCTAGGTTCTATTTTTTCGAGTTTTGTATTATTTTGCATTATCAGCCTTTTACCAAGATTATTACCAATATTATTGCTATCACCAATATTCATTTTCATTTTACATATTTTTTCAACAATACTCCAAATTTAGGTGGGAGAGACCATGAAAATATTTTACCAACGTTTTTTTTTCGAGTTATTCAAAAGGAAAACAAAATTGACAGCTGATAGAAAACTCATTTTAACGCTGGAACTAGGGAGCATTTAGTATAATTAATTATAAATTGGACATTAAAAGCGTGATATTAACCATTACAAATGGAGACTAAGCACTGGACATAACTGTGGCGTAAAAGAGCAGAGAATACTATTGGTCGTCCGACCCATTT
This sequence comes from Artemia sinica, assembly GCA_027921565.1. Classification (NCBI taxonomy): domain Eukaryota; kingdom Metazoa; phylum Arthropoda; class Branchiopoda; order Anostraca; family Artemiidae; genus Artemia; species Artemia sinica. The sequence goes on from CM051258.1 coordinate 48,227,710, forward strand.
TTTCGGTAATGCTCCAATCTAGAGGAAAAACTCACAAAATATTAACGATTGTAATATAAATAAATAGTAAATATTACTATTAATGGTGTAAAATAAATATAAAATATAGTAAAATATAAAGTGTAACGTAAATAGTAAATATTTTTTCGATTGGATATTGGATTTGAAGAATCCTTTTTCCTTTTCGTGCAGTTCTTTTTTTTATCCTCGTTTTGTGTCTTCTTTTTTAAACACTGACACGCTCATGTTCGCTCCAGCAATTGTAGTGAATAAATATATTCTATTCTAGAATTTTTAAAATGATATAAAAAAATTAGAATGACCAACTCCACTAGAATCAACTAAATAATTTTAGCAAACAAGCCATCAGTAATACTTCAAATTTGGTTACTAAAACTAATTCAATAGGGGACATGACAATTGTATTGCCATAAATTTAATAAGCAGGATGACTTGTAGATGGGGCAAATGTCGCAGAGGGACTAAAGCAAACCTTGGTTTAAATTAAATGTTAATCTAGACAAATATTTTCAGGAAGGCGATAACATATCCCTTAGATTTCTTAAGAAGAATATAGGCTAAAGAAACTTCTTATACTTTTAGAGGAAATGAAGGGCATCATAAAAAAAAAAAAAAAAAAAAAAAAAAAAAAAAAAAAAAAAAAAAAAAAAAAAAAAAAAAAACTTTACTGTCAAAGAATATATATTCCCTCGAATTTTTCTCTGATCTATTTTCGCCTACAAGTTTTAAACAAGTTCTAACCACAGTCACTACAAGAAAACTTCCTGTTGTGGCACAGAGGGTTTGATAGCAGCTTCGTAATACGGGACCCAGAAGACAAACCCAGCCGTAGCAACTTTTCTATTCAAGAAGCGTCATTAATCCAGTACTACAAGAAAAATCCATTTCTTTTTCAGTTCCAAGAGCAATTTTCCTGTTTCAATATTACCAACATTTGACAACTCGTCTTGGATCTCAACAACTTTTTGACTTTTAATCCTATATTGATCACCTTTTACCCCTAGCTTAATGGGTTCACATTATATCTAAAATTTCAAGAAAAAATTGTATGTCTACGTCTCGCATAACCGTCCAAGTTCTTGAAACAGGAGCTAATTAGTCCAAGATGAAGTAAAATTACACTCGAAGGTACTACACGGACGAATTAAAATCTGGATACTTGCAATTGATTCAGGAAGAGAAGAAATGGTTGCTTTCAACTGATCAGTGGTAGGTACACTCTCTGGTAGATACAGCGTACGTGATAGAAGAAGAAGAGATGGTGGCACTTTTTCGTTGAGACTCAGGTCCAGCCACTGCGTCAATTGCTGCCGGAGCCTTTCAGCTGGGAATCCATGAGACCGCATTCCTCTTGCTCGGCAAGCTGCTTGAAGCTCAGACGCTGTCAACGATTCCAAACCTTCCTTTTGAATTACCTAAAGAAGATAAACTTTCACTGACAAGGAATGTTCTTACATAAACACAAGATAGTGTAAGCACTTTATGTAAGAAATTATAATCAAGAGATGACTTGCTGAATTGAAATTTCAGTTGATTTAATCTGCTTTATTTCAAACAGAGGAACACCATGCGCAATTTGGTGCTTTTGTTTTTTTCTAGAATTCTGCACAAACAGGTTGGGCGGGGGAGGGTGGAAAGAAGAGAGGAATGACTGCTTTGTGCACCCTTCTTTTCCAGCCAGCCCTGTTTAAAATGCTCATATATTCCAGATGGCTTAGTTTATGTTCACATTCAAAAGCGATGGTTTAAAAAATTCCCTAGATAGGTTCAAAGGACAGCTCCCATCCCAACCAAGAATAAGGGATCTATTACCTAAAAATACACAGTCGGAATTTAATATCCAAAGCAATAAAAAGACTCTGATTATTTCTTCATTCTCAAAAAGCTGACCCCCCCCCTTAGCCCCAATTTATTATCAATTCACCCGTGGAAGTTTCTTTCACCCAACTATCAAGTTTCAAAGTAGATCTAAGCCAAAGCTTGTGTCTAGTTGGAGCTTTTTCGGATGCCAGGTTAACCAGGCCAAAGTTCTCCTGTAAGCAAAAGTAAGTTTTTATATCAGGTACTGCGGACCATTTATAATCCACAAGATAACTAAGGTCCAAGGAATCGGGTGTCCGAGCGCAGTAAATGACCTATTTGAGGTAGTAGTTTGTCTACATGCTTTAATGATTATCTTTTGTAAAACTTAAAAAGGAAAAAATAAAATCAATTGGTTATAACAGAAGCCCTAGTAAAAGCACTACTTTAAGGCCCCAGTTTTCTTCAGTTTTTTTTTTTTTTATAAATTATACATAGGACCAAAAGATTACTCCTGTATTTTGCTTAGTGTATCAACACAAAACATAAAGCAATAAGACAATGACTGAATGAGCATGCCAAGTATGGAATACCAAAACAGAGGAGGGAACATCAAAAAAGAGAGTGGACAGCAAAAAAGGGGAAAGTGGGCCGTAGAGGGAGAAAAAAAAAACGCAATATGTAAATTATCGGAAAAAATTACCTTATCATCAGCAGCTAGGCTTCTTAGTTTAAGCTGTAGCTGAAACCGTAGAAAATTGTTCGTCCCCATTGGTTGGATTTCTAGCAGACGACAAAGGGCGAGTAGTTGTGGTCTTGTCAGAGACTCCAAAGTTATCTCGTCTTCAAATAGCTTCGAAAATCGCATTATTTCTTCATTCGAGGCCGCTTCGCCAGACTTTCTGACCTAAAAAGTAATGGGTACTGTATACCCCCAAGCTTCTTATTACCCGCAAGTAAGGAAGAAGTACGGGATAAAAAAAGGGAAATATAAAAATAAGGCAAACATGAACACAGCAAAAAAGCTGACTTTAATCCTTCAAGAACCTTCTGACTAGATTTTAAAACGGCCATATTATGGCAACTAGATATTTAGGATCTAGGTGTGAGTCCAATAAAAGGAAAAAAGGAAAGTGGAAAAAAGAATACCATTATCAAAGAGGTGTTTATTAAGTATTATCCTTCTATAACAGCGACTATCAACTGCTATTTTCATTGAAGACGCCTAATCGGAAATAAACCGAGCCTTTCTTTTTCCAGGTACCATTCTCTTTTCATCTTACCTCTAATTTAGAAAGCATAGCAAAAAGTCGCAAAAGTAGTCCGGGTAATCTACCAGGACTACTTTTATAGGCGACTCTCTGATCGCAAAGAAACCCCTCTTTTGAAACAACAGAAATTTGTGTTTATTTGAATTAAAATTGAATGGTGTTTTGATTTGTGTTTGTTTTGATTGTGTTTTGTTATGATTGTGCTTTGATTTGAATACGGTTGATTGAATACATTGCTGAATAAATTGGAAATCAGGCGTAAAGGTAGTACTCTCATTTATTCCTCCCTTAAGCACATGTTTCGCTTTACAATCACTTTTTATGTAGCTTATACCCATGAATACCTTTATTTAGTACAAAAGGGCAGTGCAACTCTTTCGTATCAGTATTAAGGTCTATTCGGAATAGATTTAGCTAAAGCTTATTTTGAATGGGTCCGACGGTAGAAACATGTCGGTGTTTATGAGACTAGTGGCTCTGAAAGTTTAAAAAAGTCAGCGTCTCTCTTTTAGTTGCACAAACAAGCTCGTCCAGTCTCAAGCGAATTGACGGTTCCCGCCTACAGGACACTATAATCCCTATGACCTATGGTAAGTAAGGGGGGAGAGAACCTAATTCAATTTCCAGGAAAAATTGTTTCTTTAACCCCGTGTGTAAGTAAACATGTGCCTCTTCTCTAAGTTCAGCTAGTTTTCCTTCGGTGAAATAGTACGAAACTAACCAGAGCTTTATAATTACATATAAAAAAGCTTTACAATTAAAAGCTTTTAAATTTATAAATTTATAAAGTTTATAAGTTTATAAATTTATACAAGTGAATTGCTAAGTGATTGTTTTAAATAGATTTCAGAGATAATTATATATCCAGAAATCGCACCACTGTTGAGGACAGACATCTCCAGAAGTTTCTTTTTTAAACATTAGAATATCATAAAACTAATCAAATGGTACAAAGAGCTTTTACAACAAGCTTACATATAAAAGAGTTTTACAATTATATATAAAAAAAAAGTAAGCCAGATGTAAAATATGCAATAATGCCAAAGTAAAATAGTCACGTAGAAAAACACTGGACAATGAGAAAACAGCCAAGTCACTGGTAATTTACTAAATCATAACAAATGCATTCATTGACATAACTAAAAAAAAATATCTTTCATTTTGAATCAGTTTATTAATATTTTAATTATATAAGGAATAATTATAATATTTCCTACCCAGTGGTAGGAAGCATGAAATTAGGTGATGTAGAATTTATTTACTCAGGCAGGAATGATGGATACACAGACAGGGAGTAGGACACATGACGAATAAAAGAAGCTGCTAAGTACTGTTTAGGATGGGAAGGTATTAATAATAGAATACTAATCGCTCATTTTATGACTAATAAGTGCAGGGTATGAGTCACAGCAGTATATACCCCTATATAACCAACTGTCGGATGTAGTAGTAACTCAGATGAATTTTACTTACAGTTACAGGAACAAATAGACAGGGTCCCAGGTAGAAATATGATGTTTTTACTAGGAGATTCTAACACCCAGATCGGTAGAAGTAGGGATAGACGGTATCCTAGCCTTAATAAATTTGGTGTGGGAGAAGAAAACAGTAATGGCCACAGACTGGTACTATTTTATAGGTAAACCTATCTAGTTACAACCAATACAGTATTTGGTCATAAAATGGCCCATAAGTTAGCAATATATTCACATGATAGTAAGACAGCTAACTTTATTAATTATGTTATTGTAAACCGAAGACTGGTAGGATCAATTCGAGACACTAGGGTAAAAAGGAGTGCAGTTATTGATGTTAAAAGTAAAGATCACCATCTAGTAGTGTCGAGGGTTAATTTCAAGCTGAAATTTCGGAAGGGTAACTACCTTCCGGGAAGTTACAACGTTGGTAGACTCCAGGATGAGAATTTGAGGAAACTGTCCAAGAACAGTTGAAAACCAAATTGGAGAGTTTAAAATTTGACAATGTAGAAAATGTATTAAATAATTTTAGGAAAATAATTGATGAAGTGGCTGATGGTGTCTTAGGAAAGAATGTTAGGAACGCAAATAGAAATATTAGTGAAAAAGCCTTATGTTTCATAGAGAGGAGAAGGGGCTTATACAAGAACTATCTGAGTGATAGATCATATGAAAATAAGAGTAAGGTAAACAAAGTAGAGAAGCATTAAAATATGAACTAAGGAGGTGTGAAGTGGAGACCATAAATAAAATTGCTGAGGATCTGGAAAATGCAGCTAGACGGCACAATAGAAAAATATTGTACTGGCGTGGTAATAAATTAAGAGGGAGTAGTCAATCCGGACTTGTCCCACTTAAAGATAGGAAATAGGCCCCAATTAGTGATAAGGAAGGAGTTAAAGAGAGATGGGCGGAACATTTTGAGAATTTGCTAAACCGGGATAGGGTTACAGGAAAAGATATAGAGGAAAATGAAAAAGTCTGTTACACCTTGGATGTGAAGGAAGATGTATTTGTGAGGAAGAATTAGAGACAGTACTAAAAGGATCAAAAAATAATAAGGCCCCAGGCGCTGATAGTGTCGTGAATGAGTTTCTTAAAATGGTGGCTATGAGGTTCGAAATAAATTACTGAAGTTTATGAATATGATTTTTAATAAAGTTCAAGTACATAGCGATTTTAGGAAAACCCTAATTAAACCCCTGTATAAGACAGGTACAAAAAGCGAGTATGATAATTATAGAGGCATTAGCCTGGTTTCCGTAGGTAGCAAATTACTTAAACAGATGATACTTTTTTGACTAAGAGATGTTGTATACAAAGTTTTAAGAAAATAACAGTACGGTTATAGGAAGGGTAGAGGGTGTGTCGACAGAATTTTCACTCTTCGGTTAATAATTGAGGAGTGCCTGAGTCATCAAACATCTTTAGTCCTCAGTTTTATAGATTATGAGCAAGTGCTCTGTGAGCAAAATGAACGAAGTTTTAGAGGTTTTGTGAGTTCAGGATGCTAGAATAGGTTTGTAAATTAATGTTAAGAAGACTAAGTCGCTAAGGCTAGGAATAAGTGAAGATGAAAAGTTGACGTTGGGTAACGAAAAGATTGATCAAGCGGAAAGCTTCGCTTACCTTGGTAGTATTATTAGTAAAGAAGGTGGGAGCAGTGAAGAGACTCAGGTTTTTTTTTTCACAGTTGAAAAAACTTTGGAAAATAAGAAGATAATTCTGAGAGCCAAGATTGTAATATTGGAAGCTACAGTGATGACAGTGGTCAGATATGGTTCTGAAGCATGGGCGCTCCGAAAAAGAGAAGGAAGATTCTAGATTTTTTTCCAGAGAAATTGCCGGGTTTTGGGTACCCGGCTGACTGACTGTATTTCAAACAGTAGGCTGTACAAAAAGTGTGGTTCAAATCCGCTTTCTAGGGCTATAATGATAGAAAGCTTGAGATGGCTAGGGCACAATCTGTGGATGAAGGATGACAGATTGCCAAAGATTGCCCTTTTCGGACAACCGTCTAGGGCTAAACTGGAAGCAGGTCGTCGGCGGTCGGGATGGGAGAATGTCGTTAAAAAAGATTCAAGGGAATGGGAGCTTCCTGGGAGGGTGTAAAGAGGAAGGCTTTGAATAAATTGGGATGGAGGAGGAGCGTGCGTGGCTGTGTTAGCTTCAGGCGGCTTGGTGCTGCGGTGAGTTGTTAGTAGTAGTAGTAGTAGTAGTAAGGAACTTGGATAATGAGTTGTGATAACAAATATGACCTTAGATATAAAATTCGTTTAAAGGAATAAGAACTGTCCTCAACTCTAATTTTTGCAGAGAAAATCTGCACCCTCATCCCCTGCTCGTATCCTTCGCTAGGTCTTCAATCGGATAATCATTTAAATTTTTGAAACAGCCAAGTCATTTGTAATTTACAAATTAATCATGATAAAACGCACTTATTGATATAAGTAAAAATGTATCTTTCATTATTAAATCGGTGCATTAATATTTTAACTGAATAAGGAATTTGGATGAGTTTTTACAGTGGCAATCCCCCCCCCCAAATCCTCCGCTAGGTCTTCAATTGGTAGCTATTTCAATTTTCTAAAATGTTGAGAAAACATTTAGTATCGGTTTAATCCCATGTCGGAGAGGTAACAGGACCTTTGGTGCCAAGGCCCCGTGAAAAGTTGCAACTACAGAAATTGTTACTAAGCGTCGGCACTATTTCTGTTTTTTACTTCTGTTTTGTCTAACCTGTTTATGTTTCTGTTCTGTTTTTTTTTCATCTGTTTTTTTTTTCGTTTCTGTTTTACTTCTGTTTCTGCTTTTGTCTAACTTGTTTCTGTTTTTCCAAAAAACAGAATGCATGTTTGTGGCAAAAAAAAATGAATTCTTGCTTGAAATACAACGTACGAGACACAGTGTCACGTGCTAAGAAAAGCCATGGCTTATGGATGGTAATTCATTTCTTGTTATCTCATCCAATGGTTTCATCATTTGCTCTAGGCAATAGATCAAATAAACAATACCATCACTCTCATTTAAATTTACATACCTATGATGTAACATCCACGTGTGTCAAATGTATAACAATAATATCACCCTAAACCCATTTCCACTAATCGATTTTCTCCCTTCCATGGGAAATTTTTCCGGAGATAGAAAACGCGCGATCTATAGCTTCATCGATCTAGAAACTGTGCAGAGAATTCTCCGAGCGGGGAAACAGCTTATCACGTAGAACCAATTTCTCGGAACATAGTATTAGGAATAATTTTCTGGTCCAGGTGGTTAAACGGGTCGTTCCATTGGGGAAATCTCATGTCTTGTTTTCGAATCCTACAACGGACAAAAACTTTGGTTGCCATCGGATTATAAAGGTTCCCTAAGGAAACAAATCTTGAAGAAAAGAACATCTCGAAGAAAATGTCTCGAAGAAAAAATGTCTCGAAGAAAAAAAAAACTATTTTTGATGGACCTGTTTCTGTTTCTGTTGTTTTCCGTTTCTGTTCTTCTGAAGAACAATTAAAACATTGGCACTGTTTTTAGTGTTGATGTTTAACTGTTACCCGTATGTCTTAGCCTTGGAGAAACAATTCCAACTTTGTCTCCAGACTGAAAAATCACTTGTAGTGTTCCATTATTGTCAATCGTATGCATTTAGACAGCTCAAAAATATGTTTTATATTCACGAAGCCGATAAAACGGATATATTGAAAATTGCTTTTCATAAACCTTTGTATTCACAAAATTTGATACATTGATTATATATTTGAAAGCTTTGGTGGATTTCTGTGCCTATAAATCATCAGTAAAACGAACAGCAATGAATGTGAGCAAAAATTATGGGTAACTTATAAGATTAGAAACTGGTGCTAGTGTCGGCAAAGAAAACAATCAACGCCATCTAGTATTTGACGACACTTGGTATCTTTTCCAGCTTTGTAATCGTTTTTCTGTCAGGAACTGAGAAGAGACACTTATTATTATACTAATTTTATCGACTACAAAAATTAAGTTAATTATTCTTATTATTACACTGAAAAATGCCAATGTCGCCAATCACTAGATGGCGATGAGGGTTTTTTGGTCGACGTTAGCGTCAGTTCCCACTCTTGTAAGGTACCCATATTCTTTGGATGTGTGGATACATCTTAACCGAAAAACAAAACAACACCTAAGACTCATACAACCCTTGCTTTTAGGAACAAATGTTGTATACGAGATTGGTTATAAGTTATAAGCTTAAACTGTAGCTCCCTAAAGATCCAACAATAGCACTGCTTGCTAGTGACGTCATGTTTAACTGAGATCAGACGGATACAGCTGACCACAATGAGAGTATTCCCACATCCATACCCGACCAATCAAGCATATCCAAAACCATAACTGTAACTGCAGCACAGGATTTGTAGAATGAATTCTACCAGCCCACAAAGTAACTCGCCAGACAAATCAGACTTGGAAACTACTATCCCCCTCGCATAAACTTAGAGACGCTAAACTATAAACTTAGAGTGCATCTCTTACTCCCCACGAGGTTTGGTTGGTATCTGGGGGATATTCCTATGATACAATTTTGGAAACCCCCTTCCTCCTACCCCGAATAACTTGAATCAGTCCTAGACGCCTGAAAAGGCATAACTATGATATTAACGGTTACTTCTGACTAACTTTGGCTGAGAACCAACAACTCTTTTGGTGGATACATTTGCCATTGGTTCAGTGGTGGTTCTGACCTCTCTTGTGCCCGGAGCAAAATATTCCCTTCCCCCCTTTCTCCCACAAAATTTTCAGGGCAAAATTTAACAAAATTATTTGCAATTTATTGATTAATTATTAATTTATTTTCTTAAACTATTATTTAAAGTATTCAATTGTTATTAATTACTATTATTTAATTACTTTTAATTTATTTTATTAATTGAGTAAAACTTTATTAATTTTTTTCATTTATTAACTACACCCTCTACTTTTTTTAATTTAAATAAATTACAAAAACTGTAAAGTGATTATAACCGCTAGATCAATTACTTTGAAATTTGCACCCCTGAAATTTCTGCACCCAGGGTAAGTGCCCCCTCTGCCCCCCTAAAAAATCCTCTTCATTGTTTGGATACAAGGCCAAATACAACTTTTAAGGCAAAATATGATTTTGCCAACATGAGTGGCACAGAACGCCCTTAGTTTTGGTGGTAGCAGAATTGATCCAATCCTGAAGCAAAACTTTTTAAACAGAATAGCACAACAGACACAATGAAAAAATCTTCAGAATTGCTTCTAGTAACAAGGCCAAATATACTCTAAAAAAGCTTTCTAATTCTCAATAAATCAATACAAAAGACATATAAAAACTTAAAAAGTGACTTAAACTTGTGACATACTCACTTTGTTAAAGAATTCCACAAACTCCCTAGCACGCTCAGACTCACGACCTTTGCCCTTCAATGCCATGTCATCCAAAGTTTGTTGTAGAAACCGGGCCATCTCCAATTTCAATTTCAAATTGGCTTTTATTTTGGCTTCCTATAATTAAAAATCCATCTATAAATACACTCATGCTAGACATAAAGGAGAGAGTTCTCCCTTAAGAACTTTCTGGAATAAACCCCTTGAAATTTTCATACTGCTGGGCTAAAACGTACTTTAAGAGGCACTATACCTTCCCCTGGAAAATAAAAGGAAGAACTAGATAGGTTTGAAAAATAAAGTTAAAATGGTAAATAAAGTTAGGTACAAAAAACAGCTTGTGATGGCTGAGTGTTTTTTTTTTTTTTTTTTCAACAGGCCCTCATAGCTCCTCCGGCAAATCTTCCTAGAAGATGGAACTTGAAAAAAATGGAATAAAAATTCATTGTTCAGTGACTACAATAATGTACAAGGTAGAATCAATCCTTTTTTTATTATGTTGCATAAGCAACGCTTTGTCTTTTTGTTTCTTTTTTTTATTCCCCCAAATTTGGTTTAATGCCAGAGAGCGGTAAATATCTAATATATGCGACTTTTACAGAAACTGTGGAAACAAAGGCGTTTATTGATTATTGAATATTCGCTAAAAATTGAATATTCAATTTTCGCTAAAAAGTTGTGTACTTTTTATTGAATATTGAATATTTAGTTTATTGTTAGCCAAACAATATTTCGTTTATTGTTATATAAACAATATTTAGTTTATTGTAAGCGAAACACTTTTTAGCGAAACAATATTTCGCTAAAAAGTTGTTTACAATTCTAATCTGGGATCAACACAGATGTTTTTCACTTGTCCTTGAGCCAGGGTCTACAATTTGTGTGTTGAAGTGGAGTTTTATAGTTTATGCCAAAGAGACAATTTGAAGTTGTTTCACCAAGCTTTCTTTTCTTCGACCCATGTTACTGCTTTCGAAAAGGGAAGAGCTCAGTTCAAATAGGCAAGCAGGGGGGCATTAAAAGCATCTAAGATGTGCGACACTCCCTGGCACCAACGTAAAAAAAAAAAAAATACTACAGCACTAAACATAAAAAATTAGATATCCAGTAAAGGAGCAGTTTTCCAAGGGTTCAAAATTGCTTCCGTCTGCTATTACTATTCATCCTTGCAAGTGATTTCTGCTGAATTTATTATTTAATTTTCTATGTCTGGAGATGAGGCAAAGAAATAGTATCAAATTTCCTACCTAAACGTCTTGATTTTCTCATTAGTAAAAAAATGCAGCTCATCCTTTCCTCCTTTCTTAACGGTGACACAAGAAAGCTAGCTTATGGCAGGAAAATAAAAATGAACTTCAGTACTGAGCAGCATAATGAAAAAAAAGGATAACGACGATGCAACAACAAACTAAGTCCTAATTCGGTGTTATTGACGTTAAAAGGAAAGATAAAATAAGGATAACGACGATGCAACAACAAACTAAGTCCTAACTCGGTGTTATTGGCGTTAAAAGGAAAGATAAAATAAGGATAACGACGATGCAACAAGAAACTAAGTCCTAACTCGGTGTTATTGACGTTAAAAGGAAAGATAAAAAAAGGATAAAAAAAAGGATAACGACGATGCAATAACAAACTAAGTCCTAATTCGGTGTTATTGACGTTAAAAAGAAAGATAAACAAAGGATAACGACGATGCAACAACAAACTAAGTCCGAATTCGGTGTTATTGACGTTAAAAAGAAAGATAAAATAAGGATAACGACGATGCAACAACAAACTAAGTCCTAACTCGGTGTTATTGACGTTAAAAGGAAAGATAAAAAAAGGATAAAAAAAAGGATAACGACGATGCAACAACAAACTAAGTCCTAATTCGGTGTTATTGACGTTAAAAGGAAAGATCACCATCTAGTAGTTTATTTTAGAGTTAATATAAGCTGAGAGTTAGCTGGGTAACTGCCTACCGGGTAATTATGACGTTGGCAGACTTCAGAATGAGAATTTGAGAGGAACTTTCCAACAACTGTTGAATAGGAAACTGAAGAGTTTAGACTTTGACAAAGTAGAAGATGATCAGAATAATTTCAAATAATATTTTTCGAAATAACAGGAGATGTCTTAGAGAACAAAGTTAGAAACCCAGCTAGGAATACTTGCGAAAACACTTTAAGCTTGGTAGAAGAGGGAACAAAAGTGGCATGGGAGGGAGGCTGGTTGCACTGCGATCGCTTTCGGCGCTTCTAAAGGGCATTAAAAATTACAACTTCCATTTGAACGAAATCCAAAATTCTACGACCAGTGGTTCGATACAAACCCATGGTAGGCTAATAAAAACGAAAAAATTAATATGCTCTCGTCATAAACATACACAAATTTTCGTAGACATAGGGCTTGAAAATTGTAAAAGGGGGTTCCTAGGCACCCAAAATTTGATAGTGTAATTTTAACCAAGATCAGATTATTTTTTGGGGTGTTTCCGCTCTTTTTTTTAATTTTGCATATTTACTTATACTAATAACTTCTAAGAGGTACCTGCGTACTTATTAAACTTTGGTATCAAATACAAATTTTGTATCAGCATACAATGAGATTCTTTTAGTTAACATATTGCTTCCAAACTTCCATTTTTTATAATTTTGGTTAGTGTTGGCGTGGGTTGCTCTTTAGTTACATTTTGTTGTCATGGTCTGTTTAATTACGTAGTAATAAAACGAACGAATCTCCCCCTGGATTTGTAAAAATACACTTTACCCAACCCACGCTTTCGTAAATAGAGTCCCATTGCTATAACTATTGACTAAATTTGAGTATCCCTGGTGGTATTAGTTTTAGGGCCATTTGCATAAGTTGAGGCTCTTTCCCCGAAAGGTCCTTTGGAAATACTAAAATAGTCTTGACGAAGAAATCCATAAAATTTTCAGTTCAACAACGTAAAACAAGCCTAACTTTCTTCGACGATTTTTTAAAGAGTCATTCTATAATGGATAACTAAAAAAAAACAAGTTTTTTATAACTGAAAGTAAGGAGCGACATTAAAACTTAAAACGAACAGAAATTATTTCGTATATGAAAGGGGCTGTCCCCCCCCCAACGCCTCGCTCTTTACGCTAAAGTTTTTTTTTATCGTTTTAAAAAATAAAGTTGTGAGACAGAGTCAAACTTTAGCGTAAAGAGCGAGGCGTTGAGGAGGGGACAGTCCCTTTCATATACGGAATAATTTCTGTTCGTTTTAAGTTTTAATGTCGCTCCTTACTTTCAGTCAGAAAAACTTGTTTTTTTTTAGTTAATTTCTGAACGTTTTCGAATTAATACAGCTTTGATTTTGGCTCACCGTACATGAATAATTAAAACGAAATTCGCATATTAATTTTCCTTTTTTTGGCTAATTGGCTTTCTCGAAAATTTGTTCTGACGTAGCTTACGGATTAACTTACGTAACGAATTTTTATATTCGTATGTTTTTATTACGTATATTAGGGAGTTCACTCCCTAGTCAATACCTCGCTCTTTACGCTAAAGTTCGAATCACAAACCCCTGAATCACAAAGGCCGGTTAATTAGAATAGATAGTTCTTTTGAAAGTACTAAAAAAACTTTAGCGTAAAGAGCGAGGTATTGACTAGGGGGCGAACCCCCCTCATATACGTAATAATTTCTGTTCATTTTAAGTTTTAATATTGCTTCTTACTTTCAGTTGAAAAAAACTTGTTTTTTTATTTAATTTCTGATCGTTTTTTAAATAATGCTGGGAAATCTGGCGCCCCCTTCATAGAAATGTCCCTTCTCCCAAGGAAATATCCTCCATGGAAAGATCCACCCCCGTAACCCCTACTCTGACCCCGACCCCCCACTAGAAAAAAATTCCTCCTGAAAACGCCTGTATACTTCCCAATAACCAATACTATATGTAAACAATGGGCAAAGTTTATAACTTGCAGCCCTACCCCCGGGAACAGTGGGGGGATTAAGTCATCCTCAAAGACATATTAATTACATTTCGACTATGGTGAACAAAATGGTTATCTCGAAATTTTGATTGGGTGACTTCGAAAAAAAATGAGCGTGCGAGAGGGCCAAGTTGCCCTCCAATTTTTTTGGTCACTTAAAAAGGGCACTAGAACTTTTAATTTCTGTTTGAATGATCCCTTTCACGATATTCTAGAACTACTGGATCGATACGATCAACCCTGAAAAAAAAAAAAAAAAAAAAAAAAAAAAAAAAAAAAAAAAAAAAAAAAAAAAAAAAAAAACACGCATCCGTGATCTTTCTTCTGGCAAAAAATACAAAATTCCACATTTTTGCAGATAGGAGCTTGAAACCTCTATGGTAGTGTTCTCTGATACGCTGAATCTCATGGTGTGGTTTTCATTAAAGTTCTATGACTTTTAGGGTTGTTTCCCCCTTTTTTCAAAAATTAGACAAATTTTCTCAGGCGCGTAACTTTTGATGGGTAAGACTAAAATTGATGAAACTTATATATTTGAAATCAGCATAAAAATCTGATTATTCTGATGTATCTATTGGTATTACTTACAGTTCGTTACCACGAACTGTTTGATAAAATGAGCAATTTCTCTATAGCTTTTGGCCTTGTCCAGGGAGCTGAACAGATGGCGCCACCCCTGTAGGTAAATTTTCGCTACATTTTGATACTTCTGATTAAAATAACAACCTTGAAATCTTGACACGACGCCAAATTCGGCCATGGAGCCAGGGGCCAAAAAAGCCATGGGAGGGAGCCCGAGTTCTCTACAGTCACATTCGGCCCTTAACACGGAGACTAGAGCTATGATTTCCATTTGAGAAAGGTCCTTTCAAAATTCTACAGCCACTGGTTCAATCCCATCACCCTGATAAAAAAAAACAACAACAAACAATCGAAAAAAAATACAAATACAGGTGAGGCAGGTGACGCGGAAAAACGTAATTCCGCATTTTTGCAGTTGGGGACTTGGAAGCCCTGTAAGAAGCTCCTTGGATATCCAAAGCCTATAGGTCTAATATTTCAGATCGCTTTTTGAGGGCGGTTCTCTCTTTCCTTACATTATGCAAATTTATTTCTGCTAATAACTGTCGATGAGTTGGGTACCTTTAAACTGACTAACTTTTATATATTTGGAATCAATAAAGCATGTAGATTCTACTGATGTATGTAATGTTCCCAAAATTCTGTTTTTATGAGTGCTGGTTACTAACGGTAAGAGTAACCCTTTACGAGTTTGCTTCCAAGAACTGTTTGACAGGCGTTAGGACTTGTCATGTAACAATGTTTGATTTTCCATTTATCTTGTCTGGGGATTAATGATGCTTCTTGACTACAAGGATGGTTACGACGGTCCTGCAGCAGCTGGGATCGAACCTCGACCCCCTATTGCCAAGCAGTGATCAAACCACTGTCACACAACAGGCGCTTAATTTTTCGTTTAATCTCCATTCTCAAGTTTTCAAATAGTCTTCAGATAGGTTTTTGTTTTGGAGTGAAGATCCACGTTGAAGATGGAAGATCTTGGTCATATTGGGTAATGGCGAGTTTAAAGCTCAGGCCTTTAAGGCTTTCTCTGAGTGGGTGCTGCATAATGTTTTGTCCATATATATAAAACAAATAAATCTAATCTAATTCTGATGTAATCTGATCAAATCTGATGTAACATTATTGGTTTCTGATCTGCACTTGTGGCTAAGAAATACTTGTTTCCATTACTGTCACGGAGAGTGACTTGTAGGCTAAGCAAAAACTTTACAACATGTAAAAATTAATGAAGAGCGCTTTGAGACACGTGCTAGATACATATTGCTGATCTTGGGTGTGCATTTGCCCTTAATATAAATTTATTGCAGGAATAAAGTTGCTCTTATCATCAAACAGATTGGAAACAAACGAAACGTTTTGATTGGGACCAAAGTAACAAACACAGTTTATAGACAGTAAGCTTATCGCAGACAATTTCTGGTCTTCGGTCTCGGTGCGAAGAAAAAGCTCCTCCCACTTGTTTCTGCCTTAGCGGATTAGTTTGTTATCGTCAATCACTGAGAAATGGTTTGGTTACCAAGTGCATTATTCGTAATAGCGGGTTTCCACTTGTTTCGTGTCCAAGAGAAATCTGACTTGTCTACCCGCGAAAAGATCTGATAACGCCTGTGTTTCTATCTGCAAAAACGTTCTCCGGAGCACTCGCACCCCTGTCCGGGTTTTTATAATGGGAGAGATAGAGAATGATCATACTGCTAATTCTATAAACTGTGGTAACAAAGCACTAGCGTGTATATGTTACCGTGAATGTCCGCAATTGGTGAATGTCGACATTCACCTGTGAATGTCCCAAATACTTTTTTTCTCCTTGGATTTAGCGTTGTCAGTTAACTTTTTTCAATTTAATGCAAGGTTTGATGATGACAGGTTAGGTATAGGTAAGATTAGGTTTGGATAAATTAGGTTGGGTTAGCTTAGGTTTTAACCCATTTCTGATATTTGTAACCAAATCTAACCTAAACTAACATAATTTAGCCTAACCTAACTTTAACTTTTACCATCATAACTTGAATAAGACTGAAAAATCTGAGTCGTAAAGATAATTGAATCCAAGCAGAGAAAAAGAAATTTCGGACATTCACCGGTGAATGTCGACATTAACCAGACTTCGGACATTCACGGTAACATATACATGGTGCATTTTTGCAAGTAACAAAATTGATCGGTTGCAGGGAAATAGAGAGAACGTTAGTTTAAAGTAGAAATAGCGTTATTTAAGTCTGTTAAAAAACGTGGCGCCATCATTCTTGAAGGAAAAATTCATCCAGGGATATACCGCTTTAAAAGTTTAAAAGGGTTGAAAACTACAGCGTAGTGTTGTAACTGGTAAAACTGGTCACGGTAAATTGGGTATTTTACATATTTTACCGTAATTTTACGGACTCCTGTAAAATTGGTATTTTACCTTTTTTACGTAATTTACGAATTTTACCTATTTTACCGGTATTTTACGGATTTTACCGGTACCTTACATATTTTACTGACATATTTTACGACACCATGAAATTTTCACAGCTTCAAAACATGCTATACTGTGCATAAATAATATCTCTTTAAGAGATAGACAAAACCAGGTTTGGATATGATTTATTGATTTTTCGATACTTGTATGATATAGCCCCTACCGCTCAAGTTGTTCATTCATTGACGCATTATAGAACCGGTTTTATCGTTAATTTCTTTCAGCTTAGCGTGTGACAAGATAAAGAAAAGTGACAGAATAGATGGAAAATATATAATTTGGGCTATATATTTACAAATTAGGGGGGGGGGGGGTAAAGTATTTGGACAGTGTGAAGTTAGAAAACAATTCTTACTTCATAATATGCAGAGTAGCTGTACCTAACACATTAGGCATGGAGACCCTCTATACTTTACCCCCTGACCCCTAATGTGCAAATATATAGCCAAAATTTGTTTCCAAAGTATTATATTTTTTATCATACTTAGGTATATCAAACAGTTCGTGGTAACGAACTGGAAGTAAGGAGCGACCCGGTTCAATGGTAACCGAAACTCTAAAAAACGGAATTTTGATACCAATAGATACATCAAAAGAATCAGATTTTAATTCTGATTTCAAATATATAAGTTTCATCAAGTTTAATCTTACCCATCAAAAGTTACGCGCCTGAGAAAATTTGGCTGATTTTCGAAAAAAGGGGGAAAGACCCCCTAAAAATTAAAGAACCTTAATGAAAATCACACCATCATATTCAGCGTATCAGAGAACCCTGCTGTAGAGGTTTCAAGCTCCTATCTACAAAAATGTGGAATTTTCAATTTTTTTTGCCAGAAGAAAGATCACGGATGCGTGTTTATTTATTTTTTTTTTTTATTTTTTTTCAGGGGTGATCGTATCGACCCAGTGGTCCTAGAATACCGTGGGAGGGCTCATTGGAACGGAAATTAAAAGTTCTAGTGCCCTTTTTAAGTGACCAAAAAAATGGAGAGCAACTAGGCCCCCTCCCACGCTCATTTTTTTCCCAAAGTCACCCGATCAAAATTTTGAGATAGCCATTTTGTTCAGCATGGTCGAAAATATTATAATTATGTCTTTAGGATGACTTAATCCCTTAAAGCCCCCAGGGGGAGGGCTGAAAGTTATGAACTTTACCCAATGTTAACATATAGTATTGGTTATTGGGAAGTATACAGACGTTTTCAGGGGGAATTTTTCTGGTAGTGGGGGGTGGGGTGGGTCGGGGTTATATGGGAGGATCTTTTCATGAAGGGGGCGCCGGATTTCCCATCATTATTTAAAAAAAAATCAGAAATTAAATATAAAAAATCAAGTTTTTCAACTGAAAGTAAGCAGCAACATCAAAACTTAAAAACGAACAAAAAAATATTAGCTATATGATTGGGTTCACCTTCTAGTCAATGCCTCGCTCTTTAAGCCAAAGATTTTTTAGTACTTTCATAAGAGCTATCTATTCTAATTAACGGCCTTTGTGATTAAGGGGTCATTTTTAAAGAATTGGAACAAAATTCGAACTTTAGCTTAAAGAGCAAGGTATTGACTAGGGGGCAAACCCCCTAATATACGTATTAAAAATATATGAATATAGAAGTTCGTTACATAAGTTAATTCGTAAGTTACGTATATTTATTACTAATAAAAACATTCGTAAATAAAATTCAACAAGTTTCGAGAAAGCCATTTAACCAAATAAAAGTAAAATTAATATGCAAATTTTTGTTTTAATTATTTAAGCACGGTGACCCAAAATCAAAACCTGCATTAATTCAAAAACGTTCACAAATGAAATAAAAAAAACAAGTTTTTTTTAATTGAAAGTAAGGAACGACGATAAAACTTAAACGAACAGAAATTATTCCGTATATAAAAGGGGCTGTCCCCTCCTCAACGCTTCGCTCTTTACGCTTAAGTTTGACTTTCTCACAACTCAATTTTTTTTTAAACAAATTCAGGCACTTCATGTGTAAGGGATGAATAAACTTTGGAAAGAGATCAGTCAATTGGAAATCGAAAGTTACAGTGCCCTTTTCTAAGATTTAGCCTGCTTTTCAAACAATTGCTACCGAAGGATTTGTTACCAACTACAATGTCTTTAAGAAATTCTTATTCTAGTTGAACGATCCTTGTGTTTCAGCAGCTGTTTTGAAAGAATCTTCACATAAATACGTAACTATTTCTAATGGAGAGACAAAGGGAGGGTGCAGACAAAAATTTATATATAATCCTCAGGGCCGTAACCAGGACTTTTGTTTGGGAGGGGACACGGAAAACTTTTAGAAACACATCAAAATATGTTTTAACCAAAGGGATAAACTAGCCTGTTAATTAAATTGATGAGACTCGAGATGAAGTTTATAGACCAGGAAAATTAGAATCATTAAAACATTTCATTAAAAAATGAAAGTGATGCTTAAAAAGAAATTCTCAACTGGTCTTGTAGCTACATGGCAACGCTAAAACACCAAATTTACCCTATATTTCCTAGGGAGTACCTTATTTTACCAATTCTACTTACCGAGTTTTATTTTACGGTAATTATACAACAC
Source organism: Artemia sinica (assembly GCA_027921565.1). Classification (NCBI taxonomy): domain Eukaryota; kingdom Metazoa; phylum Arthropoda; class Branchiopoda; order Anostraca; family Artemiidae; genus Artemia; species Artemia sinica. The sequence goes on from CM051258.1 coordinate 48,247,237, forward strand.
TACTACAGCGTTTAGTCCATTTTAAGGGGGGGGGGGGTGCTAATGCTTTGCTCAAAGTCGATCAAATGCTGCTACAATATTGAACTAGATTTGTACGCATTGTTGCCAAATGCGGCACAATTCATATATCAAAACTAAATAACTAGAGCATTGCAGCACAAAAGTTAAAATATAATCTTTCATAGAATTTTCGTACATATTTGAAAGATTAGTCGCGATAAGCTCTAACTCTCCGGAAAAGTTCTATTTCTATCACTTATCAAACTGGTTGGGATAAAGTTGAGTGAAAAAATTGCCCCAAAATTTTTGGAGATGTTATGGAAGTTTGCAAAAGGAGATGCTTCAAACAAGGCAGGAAAACTGGTAGTAAAATTAGCAGTAGGCCTTCGCTTAAAGTTGAATAACCTTGACAAAATATAAATCTGAAAATAAGAAGAAAAGCAAAATCTAATCTAAAGAGTATATTTTAGTATATCCTCAAAAATATTAAAACTATTAAAAAAATAACCCTTCAACTTTAAACAAAGGATTTCTAGAATGTCGTTCATATATGCAAATTTGTATTAGGTCTGTACAAACTCCAAAACATTCAGTGATGACATATAATACTTGTTTGATTGCGAAAGAAATTGAGAAACAAGTGAAATAACTTGGCTAGCAGTATCAAAAGCTGTTAAGCGATCAAAAAAAGTTATGAACGTTTCTCAAGCTCATCCACTTTCATTTGCTAGGAATTAATCTATTTTTGGCATATGGATTTTAAAATCCACATTCCTGGCTTTCTTAATGAGGAAAAATAAGGATACAAAAACCCCGGAATAATATCTAGAGATACACATATTAAAGACTCTTACATTAACCGTCTAGTCCTATTGGACTAGTCCATAACTCAAACCACAGAATAAATTCAAAAGGAAGATTAACTGTTGGTCTTAGGTTTAACAATTAAAAAAATAATAATAAAGGAAAGAAAGAGCGAAACTATAACTTAAATCAAATAAAAATAACTGCTTCACAACTTCTCAAGACCAGAACATAATTTGCACTTCACTGAAAAAAAATGAATGTGCATTGTCAGTTTCATATACATATGCTAATATTTATTCCTTAAAGTCTCGAGTTTTAATGTTGTTCCTTACTTTCAGTGGAAAAAACTTGTTTTTTTTTAATTTCTGATTGTTTTTTAAACAACGCCAGGATACCTGGCTCCATCTCCACGGAAAAATCCCTCTCCCCGTAGAAATATCCTCTGGCCAATTCAATCCTGGTAAAAATTTACCCCGGACAATTACCCTTAACATCTTCACGTGTAAAATTGAATCGGTAAAGAGAAAGCAAGACATATAAAAAAATTTGGTATAGCATTTCTTACAAATTCCCCCAGTGTAAAATTTCCCCTGAAAAGGTCACCCCCTGAATATTTCCCTCTCCATGGAAAATTCTCCCAGCAGAAAATTCGTCCTTCCCTACCCACCCAAAAAATGTATACATACTTCCCAATGACAAATAAAACAATGGGCAAATTTTACAACTTAAAAACCTTTCCCCAGGGGCTTTAGGGGGTCATTTTATCTCCAAAGACATATTTCTTGGGTCTTTCAACTATGCTGAACAAAAAAAAAATATCTCAAAATTTGATCGTAAGATTTTGGTAAAAAAGTGGCGTGGGAGGGGGCCTAGTTGACCTCTAATTTTTTGGTCAGTAAAAAAGGCATTAGAGCTTTTCACTTCCGTTAGAATGAGCCCTCTCCCGACGTTCTAGGCCCACTGGGTAGATATTATCACCCCTGGGAAAAAAGCAAATAAACAAGCATCTGTGATTTTTTTTCTGGCAAAATTACACCATTCTACATTTTTATAGATATGAGCTTGAAACCTCTGCAGTAGGATTCTTTGATACGCTGAATCTGATGGTGTGATTTTCATTAAAATTCTATGACTTCAAGGGGTCTTTCCCCCTTTTTTCGAAAACCAAACACATTTTCTCAGGCTCGTAACTTTTGATGGGTAAAACTAAACTTAATGAAATTTATATATTTCGAATAAGAATAACAAACCAATTCTTTTGATATATCTATTGGTATCAAAATTTCGTTTTTTAGAGTTTTGATCACCATTGAGCTAGTTCGCTCCTTACTTACAGTTCGTTGCCACGAACTGTTTGATTACCCATCAAAATCCAAACAGAGATCATTGAAATATTGATCGCTTTTTCTGCGTTACCAAAAGCATTGAATTCATAAAACTTTACAGTTTCATGAAATGTAATTAAACAAATAAAAAAGGTTTTTCACGTAAAGTAAGGAGCAAGTTTAAAACTTAAAACAAATTTAAATTACTCTGTATATAAGGAGGACTGTCCCCTTCTCAACACTTTGCTCATTAAACAAAAGTTTTTTTTAGTGTTTTGAAAAATCTTTTTTCCCAATTGCAAATTTTCTTAAAAAACATGGAAAAGTGCCCAACTTTAGAGTAAAGAGTAAGGAGCTAAGTAAGAGACAGCCCCCTTCATACAAAGAATAATCTGTTCAAATAGGTTTCAAATCTGTTCCTTGCTTTCAGTTGATAAGCTCTTTGTTTAATTTATTTTTAATTATATTCCAAATTTATTTGGAATATAATCAAAATTATATATTCCAAATTTATTATATTCCAAAAATATTTTTGATTATTTTATCCTACCCAGGCCTAACCAAGATATAATTGTGGGTACCGGTTCCTTAAATTCCAGGGTAATTGCTTCTAAAATGTGTAAATCAATAATTGTATGTTAATTAGTACCGCCCTACGTTTAAATTTGCAATTTCAATTTTGGATAAAATTTGAATATACTTAAAAAATTGGCAATGAATGGTAATTTTGGTGAAAAGTCCTTGTTAATATTACTACTTAAGAATTTCGGTTGGATGAAAAGGAGTATTATTGTTTGTATGGATGGAAATTCTGTGAGACTTTTGATCTTCTACATAAGTGAAGCCATCTCAACCGCTACAATAGGATTTTCTTATCAATAAATACATTTGTTTAAATACATTGAAGTACTTCTACTTCATATAAATAGAAAAACAAAAAATATCACCATTTAGAATTGCTGAAAACTAAGTTCATAGCAGTATTTGTAATCCCAAAGAAATTTACTGGTGGGCTGTGATGACCTGCCTTGCCTTTTCCACCTCTGTGCTGGCAGATATGGGAATGTAACATTTTAGCTGTATTGAGAAACATTTTAATTAATTCCTACTCTCCCCTGCCTCTTTCAACATTTATCTGAAGCCGTATGAAGAGTAAGCAGTGTGTCCATTAAAATGTACTTTTGTAGGAATCTACCCTACCCCCCATCTAAACAAAGACTCACCCCCCTCATTATGGCCGATACGCAATTACAGATCACCAAACTTAGCCTAAAGCGAATCAACATGGTTGAATCCAGTACTGTCACCGCATGGCATTACATCTTTTGTATCTGGGAAGCCTAAATTACAGTGATTTATACTTTTGAATCAATTAGCTTCTCAAGATTTAAAAATTATTTTAAATTCGTCCTCTTCAGGCTAAAGCCATAGTTGGGTGCTCTAAACCACCTAAACTGTCACCCAACTACCATTGCTATTTTGGCGTCTGCCCCCCCTCGAAAATCTTCTGCCGGTGCCCTTGATACCATTCCCAAAAATTTTGTCTATGCTTTTTGACAACCTGGATACACTTGCACTCTTTTGATTTAGTTAAACTGCAAGAGCAGAAGCAGCAATAGTAGTAACCCTGGAAGTTCATACCCTCAGTTGTTCTTTTGATATTGCTAAGATGTCTTATTGGCAACCAGCATACACAGTGCCTTTTGATTTAGTTTTAAAGCATAATGGGTAAATTGCATAACTGTGGGGGGTTGACATACTCAATATTCCGAGACAAAGTTACTCGACCGTCCAACTATGATGAACAAAATGGCTATCTCAAGATTTTGATTGAAAGGGTTTGGAAAATTATGGGCTAAGGAGGAAGGCTGCTTGCCCTGTAACCACGTTTGATTCTTAAAAAGGGCACTTGTTATTCAAGCCAAAGGACTGGGATAAGGGTTCCAATGGTGTACTTTTTTATTTGATCCGACGCCATTTTAGGGGGTTTGAGGCTATTTTTCGAAATTCCCATAAATTTATTTTTACAATAACATTTTACTATTAACACTAATTGAGGTAATAGGTGTTATGTCCGGTGACTGAAAAACAAAAGCACTTTGTCTGATGAGAGAAAAAACAGTGCCACTGGTCGCTGTTCGCAAACAGCGCAATCGCGCTGCCTAAGTAAAGAACGATGTTGGCACAATGTATTATTTCTTGATTTTACACCAGGACACTTCGTATCGAAGGAGTTGTCGTAGAAACTTCGGAAAAGGTTCATTCGATTGGAAATTAAAGTGGCTAGTGCCCTTTTTATAGTCGAAAGTGTTTGGAAGGTAACTAACACTCCTTCCACGCCCACCATTTCCCCAAACACATCCAATAAAAATTTTGAGATAGCCATTTTGTTCAGCGTAGTTGATTTAAAGATATAAATTATGTTTTTGAGGAGGACACAGCCCTCAGGGCAAGGGTTTTAAATTATGCCCTGGGGGCATATGAGATTTTTATAGAAATCGTTATCGTAGAAACTTCAAAAAATGCTCATTCGATTGAAATTCAAAGGTCTAGTTCCCTTTCTAATAGTCGAAAGTGATTGGAGGGCAGCCAACCCCCCTCTCGCGCCCACCTTTTCCCCAAACACATCCAATCAAAAATTTTGAGATAGCCATTTTGTTCAGCGTCGTTGAAAGTTCTGAAAATTAGGTCTTTGAGGATGACAACCCCCCAGAGCCCTCAGGGCAAGGGTTATAAGTTATGCCCTGGGGGCATATAAGGTTTACATAGAAAGCGTTGTCGTAGAAACTTCAACGTTGTTGAAAGTTCTGGAAATTAGGTCTTTGAGAATGATAGCTCCCTCAGATCCCTCAGGGCAAGGGTTATAAGTTATAGAAAAAAAATCTTTTAAATGTTTTCATTTATAACTTTAAGAAAACAAAAATTAATTGAGATTTTAAGGAATAAATATCAGCATATGTATATCAAACTGAAAATGCGCATTTTTTTCAGTAAATTCATTTGATTTTTTTTCAGTAAAGTACAAAGTATATTCTGGCTTTTACAAAGCATAGGATTTAGAACCCTACTCAGATTAATTTCTGCTCGTTTTGAGTTTGACTCATTTTAATTTCTGTTTGTTTTGGGTTTCATTTATTTATTGATACTGATTGTGGTAGTTGTATGCTTGGTAGATTATTTGATTATATTTTTGTTCATTTTTGGTTTAATAGACTTCTATACTTTTTTTTGAAAAATTTATTTTTTGCAAAAAGTTTTTTTTAATTAATATGGATCATAGACCTTAACCTGCAGATTTTGTTCATCCGATGATTTTTCACGGGAGATCAGACTGTGATGAAGGTGCTTGATTTGACACACTATTTCTTAATGAACTAAAACCGTACGATTGGAACCTGTTCAGAAGGTGACGTATTATTGCGTCACCAGAATACGAGTTCCAATCCTCTTTTTTATTATAAAATTTCTGAGTGAAAAGATTTAATGAAAATGCTCATACGAGAACAACAAATTAATTATTGTGACTTTCATTAAGGGGATTGAAAGTTATTCATTGAGATTTCTCTCTTTGTTTGTTCTTCGTCAAGGGGCTATCCACTCTGATAAATCATGTACATCAGGTAGCACGTTCCAAGCATGGCGGAACTAATTCCACAATTTTTATGTCGATTTTTGTCAACAAAAACCTTCCCAGTTCAACAATTTTATCACATTTCGCTAAAATTCAAACTGTGCGAAGCGTGGTGAACTGTACGGAACACGCGGCGGTTCGAGATGTACACCAGTCGGCGGGAAGTGGGCAACTTCTCCGCAATAGTCTGCCCCCCTATTTGCCATTTGGCTATGGATTGGTCTTAGCTGATGCAAATTTCGACATTTGGGGCACTCAGATAGAGTGAAGCAATCACAGATTTGTTCTGGATTAATGATATTTAGTGATTAATGCCATTCAGGGCCCTTGTATCATACAGCCCCTGCCTAATATTCTTCTAATATGTTTCGCTGACACTTAATCCTAATGAAATATACCTAAGTATGGCAAAAATATAATATTTTAGAAACAAAATTGGGCTATATATTTGCACATTAGGGGGTAAAGTATAGCGGGTCTGCATGCCTAATGCTTTAGGTACATTTATTCTGCATATTATGAAGTAAGAATTGTTTTCTAACTTCACACTGTCCAAATACTTTACCAACACCCCCCCCCCCTAATGTGCAGATATATAGCCCAAATTATATATTTTCCATCTATTCTGTCACATCTCTTTATCTTGTCTCAGGCTAAGCTGAAAGAAACAAACAAAAAAATACGGTTCTATAATGAGTCAATGAATGAACAACTTGAGTGGTAAGGGCTATATCACACAAGCAACCCATTCATTTCCTAATAGCCATTGTTCCATCACGTTTCACCGACCAATTAGCTTATTCGTTTATTTCATTTATACCCATTTATTTTTTTTTTTTTCTAGTCAATTCATAAGGATTTTCGTTCTTCGGATTCTAAAACGAAGACAGGGGTTTCAATTCGCTTTTTGATTTGGTCCCGTTAACAAGCAATACTAGCTGCCTTAATTATATCATTAATTCGAAGCTAAAGAGTTTATCTGTATGCTTATTTTTGTAGGAACTCGAAATTTTGAAAAAATTTCAAATTTTATATATATATATATATATATATATATATATATATATATATATATATATATATATATATATATATATATATATATATATATATATAATATATATATATATATATATATATATATATATATATATATATATATATATATATATATATATATATATATATACATATATATATATATATATATATATATATATATATATATATATATATATATATATATATATCTATATATATATATATATATATATATATATATATATATATTATATATATATATATATATATATATATATATATATATATATATATATATATAAAATTTCTTAACTATGCATTAGCATAATTATCGCGCTACTCTTTAGTTTTTTGAATCAATTAGCTTCTCAAGATTTAAAAATTATTTTAAATTCGTCCTCTTCAGGCTAAAGCCATAGTTGAGTGCTCTAAACCACCTAAACTGTCACCCAACCACCATTGCTATTTTGACGTCTGCCCCACCCCCCCTCGAAAATCTTCTGCCGGTGCCCTTGATACCATTCCCAAAAATTTTGTCTATGCTTTTTGACAACCTGGATACACTTGCACTCTTTTGATTTAGTTAAACTGCAAGAGCAGAAGCAGCAATAGTAGTAACCCTGGAAGTTCATACCCTCAGTTGTTCTTTTGATATTGCTAAGATGTCTTATTGGCAACCAGCATACACAGTGCCTTTTGATTTAGTTTTAAAGCATAATGGGTAAATTGCATAACTGTGGGGGGTTGACATACTCAATATTCCGAGACAAAGTTACTCGACCGTCCAACTATGATGAACAAAATGGCTATCTCAAGATTTTGATTGAAAGGGTTTGGAAAATTATGGGCTAAGGAGGAAGGCTGCTTGCCCTGTAACCACGTTTGATTCTTAAAAAGGGCACTTGTTATTCAAGCCAAAGGACTGGGATAAGGGTTCCAATGGTGTACTTTTTTATTTGATCCGACGCCATTTTAGGGGGTTTGAGGCTATTTTTCGAAATTCCCATAAATTTATTTTTACAATAACATTTTACTATTAACACTAATTGAGGTAATAGGTGTTATGTCCGGTGACTGAAAAACAAAAGCACTTTGTCTGATGAGAGAAAAAACAGTGCCACTGGTCGCTGTTCGCAAACAGCGCAATCGCGCTGCCTAAGTAAAGAACGATGTTGGCACAATGTATTATTTCTTGATTTTACACCAGGACACTTCGTATCGAAGGAGTTGTCGTAGAAACTTCGGAAAAGGTTCATTCGATTGGAAATTAAAGTGGCTAGTGCCCTTTTTATAGTCGAAAGTGTTTGGAAGGTAACTAACACTCCTTCCACGCCCACCATTTCCCCAAACACATCCAATAAAAATTTTGAGATAGCCATTTTGTTCAGCGTAGTTGATTTAAAGATATAAATTATGTTTTTGAGGAGGACACAGCCCTCAGGGCAAGGGTTTTAAATTATGCCCTGGGGGCATATGAGATTTTTATAGAAATCGTTATCGTAGAAACTTCAAAAAATGCTCATTCGATTGAAATTCAAAGGTCTAGTTCCCTTTCTAATAGTCGAAAGTGATTGGAGGGCAGCCAACCCCCCTCTCGCGCCCACCTTTTCCCCAAACACATCCAATCAAAAATTTTGAGATAGCCATTTTGTTCAGCGTCGTTGAAAGTTCTGAAAATTAGGTCTTTGAGGATGACAACCCCCCAGAGCCCTCAGGGCAAGGGTTATAAGTTATGCCCTGGGGGCATATAAGGTTTACATAGAAAGCGTTGTCGTAGAAACTTCAACGTTGTTGAAAGTTCTGGAAATTAGGTCTTTGAGAATGATAGCTCCCTCAGATCCCTCAGGGCAAGGGTTATAAGTTATAGAAAAAAAATCTTTTAAATGTTTTCATTTATAACTTTAAGAAAACAAAAATTAATTGAGATTTTAAGGAATAAATATCAGCATATGTATATCAAACTGAAAATGCGCATTTTTTTCAGTAAATTCATTTGATTTTTTTTCAGTAAAGTACAAAGTATATTCTGGCTTTTACAAAGCATAGGATTTAGAACCCTACTCAGATTAATTTCTGCTCGTTTTGAGTTTGACTCATTTTAATTTCTGTTTGTTTTGGGTTTCATTTATTTATTGATACTGATTGTGGTAGTTGTATGCTTGGTAGATTATTTGATTATATTTTTGTTCATTTTTGGTTTAATAGACTTCTATACTTTTTTTTGAAAAATTTATTTTTTGCAAAAAGTTTTTTTTAATTAATATGGATCATAGACCTTAACCTGCAGATTTTGTTCATCCGATGATTTTTCACGGGAGATCAGACTGTGATGAAGGTGCTTGATTTGACACACTATTTCTTAATGAACTAAAACCGTACGATTGGAACCTGTTCAGAAGGTGACGTATTATTGCGTCACCAGAATACGAGTTCCAATCCTCTTTTTTTATTATAAAATTTCTGAGTGAAAAGATTTAATGAAAATGCTCATACGAGAACAACAAATTAATTATTGTGACTTTCATTAAGGGGATTGAAAGTTATTCATTGAGATTTCTCTCTTTGTTTGTTCTTCGTCAAGGGGCTATCCACTCTGATAAATCATGTACATCAGGTAGCACGTTCCAAGCATGGCGGAACTAATTCCACAATTTTTATGTCGATTTTTGTCAACAAAAACCTTCCCAGTTCAACAATTTTATCACATTTCGCTAAAATTCAAACTGTGCGAAGCGTGGTGAACTGTACGGAACACGCGGCGGTTCGAGATGTACACCAGTCGGCGGGAAGTGGGCAACTTCTCCGCAATAGTCTGCCCCCCTATTTGCCATTTGGCTATGGATTGGTCTTAGCTGATGCAAATTTCGACATTTGGGGCACTCAGATAGAGTGAAGCAATCACAGATTTGTTCTGGATTAATGATATTTAGTGATTAATGCCATTCAGGGCCCTTGTATCATACAGCCCCTGCCTAATATTCTTCTAATATGTTTCGCTGACACTTAATCCTAATGAAATATACCTAAGTATGGCAAAAATATAATATTTTAGAAACAAAATTGGGCTATATATTTGCACATTAGGGGGTAAAGTATAGCGGGTCTGCATGCCTAATGCTTTAGGTACATTTATTCTGCATATTATGAAGTAAGAATTGTTTTCTAACTTCACACTGTCCAAATACTTTACCAACACCCCCCCCCCCTAATGTGCAGATATATAGCCCAAATTATATATTTTCCATCTATTCTGTCACATCTCTTTATCTTGTCTCAGGCTAAGCTGAAAGAAACAAACAAAAAAATACGGTTCTATAATGAGTCAATGAATGAACAACTTGAGTGGTAAGGGCTATATCACACAAGCAACCCATTCATTTCCTAATAGCCATTGTTCCATCACGTTTCACCGACCAATTAGCTTATTCGTTTATTTCATTTATACCCATTTATTTTTTTTTTTTTCTAGTCAATTCATAAGGATTTTCGTTCTTCGGATTCTAAAACGAAGACAGGGGTTTCAATTCGCTTTTTGATTTGGTCCCGTTAACAAGCAATACTAGCTGCCTTAATTATATCATTAATTCGAAGCTAAAGAGTTTATCTGTATGCTTATTTTTGTAGGAACTCGAAATTTTGAAAAAATTTCAAATTTTATATATATATATATATATATATATATATATATATATATATATATATATATATATATATATATATATATATATATATATATATATATATATATATATATATATATATATATATATATATATATATATATATATATATATATATATAATATATATATATATATATATATATAATATATATATATATATATATATATATATATATATATATATATATATATATACATATATATATATATATATATATATATATATATATATATATATATATATATATATATATATATATATATATATAATATATATATATATATATATATATATATATATATATATATATATATATATATATATATATATATATATATATATATATATATATATATATATATATATATATATATATATATATATAAAATTTCTTAACTATGCATTAGCATAATTATCGCGCTACTCTTTAGTTTTAAGTGACAAATTAGCTATTTCGATTGAATTAAGAAATTTTGGCTGAATTCAATTATTCTTTCCTGTTAATGCTTCAGAGATAAATTTTATGTATTTATATTCTCCTGGGATTCATTGTGATCCTTACTGTTGCTTCTTCTCTAACCTCAGATTTCGTTTGCGATTTGATGTGATCATCGCTGTTGCTTATCTTCTAACCGCAGATTTCGTTGTTCATCCTTTTAATTTTTGTTTCTTTGGGATGCTTGTTGTCTTATGTTTTTTAAACAAAGGTCTCACTGTGCTTCATTTTCGTTCATCATTACCTCAGACTTTTTTCTATGCCTTTTGCTTCAGCTGTTCGGACTCATCCATCATTTTGTATAATTTTGCATGACGTCATAGATACAAAAAAATTGTTTTCCAGCTTTCCCCCGGTAATTATACTTTTGCTTTAATTACATTGCTATACAATTCAGTAACAACCAGGCTTGTTCCATTGCACATCTAAATTACGCTCTGAAGTATCTAAATTACGCATTAGCATAATTATCGTGTTTTATTTTAGTTTCAGATCATAGGGTGGCAATTCAGCAACTTAATCGAACTAAGAAATTCTGACGTAAATTCAATTCGTCCTTCCGGTTTATCCTTTATGCCCACTAAAACAACACATACCTTCATTTCATTATAACTTCTGAAATATCTAAGTAACACTTTAGCATAGGCTAAATATCGTTTTATTCTTTAGTTTTAAGTCTTAGGGTAACAAACCAAATTAGCATTTTTACTTGAATTAAGAAATTTTGGCGTGAATTCAATTCTACCTTCCTGTTTATAGGAAGGTGGAATTGAACGCTAAAATAACGCCATAGACACTAAAATACCCGTTTCTTCATTCAATTAAATAAAAAAAACAAGTTTTTTAAACTGAAAGTAAGGAGCGACATTAAAACTTAAACCGAACAGAAATTATTCTGTATATGAAGGGGGCTGTCCCCTCCTCAACGCCTCGCTCTTTACGCTAAAGTTTTTTTATTGTTTAAAAAAATAGAGTTGTGAGAAAGTCAAACTTTAGCGTAAAGAGCGAGGCGTTGAGGAAGGGACAGCCCCCTTCATATACGGAATAATTTCTCACTTGATTATTCTGTATATGAAAGAGACTGTCCCCTCCTCAACGCCCTGCTCTTTACGCTGAAGTTTGACTCTGTCTCACAACTTTATTTTTTAAAACAATAAAAAACTTTAGCGTAAAGAGCGAGGCGTTGAGGAGGGGACAGTCTCTTTCATATACAGAATAATCAAGTTAATCAAGTGAGAAATTATTCCGTATATGAAGGGGGCTGTCCCCTCCTCAACGCCTCGCTCTTTACGCTAAAGTTTGACTTTCTCACAACTCTATTTTTTAAAACAATAAAAAAACTTTAGCGTAAAGAGCGAGGCGTTGAGGAGGGGACAGCCCCCTTCATATACAGAATAATTTCTGTTCGTTTTAAGTTTTAATGTCGCTCCTTACTTTCAGTTTAAAAAACTTGTTTTTTTATTTAATTTTTGAACGTTTTTGAATAAATGCAGGTTTTGATCTTGGCTCACCGTACATGAATAATTAAAACAAAAATTTCATATTAATTTACTTTTATTTAGTTAAATGGCTTTCTCGAAACTTGTTTAATTTTATTTACGAACGTTTTTATTAGTAATAAATATTCGTAACTTACGAATTAACTTACGTAACGAACTTCTAAATTCATATATTTTTAATACATTTATTAGGGGGTTCGCCCCCTAGTCAATACCTTGCTCTTTAAGCGAAAGTTCAAATTTTGTTCCAATTCTTTAGAAATGACCGCTTAATCACAAAGGCCGTTAATTAGAATAAATAGCTCTTATGAAAGTACTAAAAAATCTTTGGCTTAAAGAGTGAGGCATTGACTACGGGGTGAACCCAATTATATATGTAATATTTTCTGTTCGTTTAAAGTTTCGATGTTGCTGCTGTTACAGTTGAAATACTTGTTTTTTTATATTAAATTTATGATCTTTTTTTAAATAATGCTGGGAAGTCCGGCGTCCCCTTTATAGCAATGTCCCTTCCCCCATGAAAACTTCCTTCATGGAAAGATCCTCCCACATAACCCCTGACCCACCCCCCCACCCCCCACTACCAGGAAAAATCTCCCCTGAAAACGTCTGTATACTTCCAAATAACCAATACTATCAGTTGCTATTCAGTCTCTGACCTGTGAAGACCAATTTGTTCTTTCAAAAAGATTAAATACCAGTTTTGAACAAGTGTTGAAAAAGGATTATATCCGGAATCAATTAGAGTCCGTAGCTAATTCAGTGACTGTTATTTCGTAACATTTTGCTGTGGGTTAAAGTGACCTAGATTCAGGATATTCATTTAGATTTTGGATAATTTTTACATCCAACACCCAATTGTGAACGGTGGCTGGTGTTTACCCCCCCCCCCCCCCCGGCCTCCGTGGAAAATACTCCCGAGGCAAGACCTATTTTCATTTCACCCGTGTTGTGACGTAATAATCGAGTGAATACCTGTTTTGGTTTATACATTAGCTGGCTGGCGCTGGACTTTTTGAATATTTATTTGGAATATTTTGTTTGGCCTCACGTAAAGATAAGTCTTTTGCTTTTTTTATCTTACTACTCATAATCATGGCTTTTAAACAGTTTGATCTTGCTCTTGCGAAGTTCAAGGATTATCCCCTCTGGCCAGTAAGAATAATCAAAGCTGGTAAAGATACACGAGGCAAGCCAGTTTATACGGCATTTTGCTATGGATCGCATGATGAATTTCGCCTCGTGGCTGCAAATCTCCAGGTTTATGATCCTACCACTGTTAATTTGTCCGCTCCTGCTTCAAAAAAAGCTTTTGAAGAGCTTGCTACTACGCCTGATATTTACATGAGACTATCAAAAACATACCTTGCGATGAGAGGTAATGATAAGAGCAGAGCAAATGGCCCAGCATTAGCATTATCTAGCAGTATTAGCCCGATACAACAGAAACTTGTAGCTACCCAAGCTGAACTGGATAAAACCAGAAATGACCTGATGGACAGTATAACTCAAAAAGTTTCGGAAAAACTGGCTAGCTCAGACTCTCTTAAGGAATCGACTGAGCTTATTGCTAGTCAAATTTATGATGCTCTCATGATTGAATTTAACCCCAAGTTTCAGCGAATTGATAAGTCGCTAAAGGGACTGAGTAATGAACTTGAAAATTTAGAGGACAGACTGAACAGGCTTGAGAATAAGTTGGATAGTTATGAACAAGAATCACTACTAGACAGCCTGGTTTTTCACGGTGTTAGGCAGAAAACTGGTGTTGACACTCGTTCTGCTGTGTTGTTAACTATTAATCAGAAGATGTCTTTGCCTGAAATTAGTACAAATGAGGTCGTGAACGTGTATAGACTTAGACTGAATAATGCTGCTACAGCTGATTCAACTCAGGCGGTTCCATCTACTCCAAGGGTCGCTCCGATAATAGTGAAGTTTTCGAGCAAAAGCGTTGCTTGTAAAGTGTTCAAGGCCAAATCCAAGTTGGCCTCTAGTGGTATTTTTGTTGTTGAGTCTCTGACCAAGCAGAGACGAGATATTCTGAATGCGGCGAAAGACAGATTCGGTCAGCGGAATGCTTGGTCTGATCGGGGACAAATATTGGCAAAGCCTAGTGACGGGACTCCAATAAAAAAAATAAGGTCTCTCGCTGACTGTATCTAGTTGTTTTTTTTTTGTTTGTTTTTTCTGTCTTTTTTTTTTTTTTTTTTTTTTTTTTTTTTTTTGTTCTCTCATTGATTGTTTGTTTATTGTCCCTTTTCTTTTTTTATCTATACCAATTCACTAGTTTTTGGTTCATTTTTTTTCTTCTCTTTTTTTTTTTTTTTTTTTTTTTTTTTTTTTTTTTTTTTTTTTTTCTTTCTTCTCAAAAATATTGTTTGTTTCTATTTATTTTTGGGTGCACTTTTCGGTATTTTTTTTTTTATTTTTTTTTCTTTTTATTACTTCGGTTGTGTCATTTTTCGATGTTAATATTTTTCTTCTGCATAGATACCATAGCTCTGCTGTGAAGTCGTTAACCTTTGGTCTGGTGAGTTTGGTCGCGGAGCGGATTTACTATCCACCGTAAGTAAAATGATTAATTCTTTTAGTGACCAGGGTGATGTTAACTCTTTGGGGGAACGTTTTGTTGAGTTACAAAATAATCCTTTAGATATAGAAAGTATAATTAATAATTCAGTTGGAAGTAGGAATAGGAATTATAATGATCCTAAATCGGTTATTGAAAGTAAGTATGTTTCGCAATTAAGTGGTTCTGCCTCTTCTAAACAAGATGGTATTTTCTCTGTGCTTCACCTAAACATTCAGGGACTTTGTTCCTCTTTTGATGAGCTGAAACGGATCGTCAGTGGTGGAACTCCGGATGTTATTGGATTGTGTGAAACTTTCCTGGATTCAAAAAGGATATGCTTTTAGATATCCAAAGATTTAGGATGGAGAGGATGAACCGAAAACAGATGGCGAAAGGTGGCCTTGCCCTGTATATTGCCGATCATCTTGTATATAATTTCCGAAGTGATTTGAGTAGAAATGAGGAAGGAATCTTTGAATCCCTTTTTATTGAGATTAAGTCAGGTTGTAAGAATTTAGTTGTTGGTTTGGTTTACAGATCCCCTAGTGGATCTATTCCTTCGTTTATGAAAATTCTAGAAGAGGTTTTGGACTTACTCCAAAAGCATCCTTGCGAACTAATCCTTATGGGGGATTTCAATATTAACCTGCTGGATCAAAATTCTGCTTCGGCTGCAGATTTTTTGTCAATGATGCTTTCGGCGGGAGCTCTACCTTCAGTTTGTATACCAACCCGAGTTACTGAGATGCATGCATCACTTATTGATAATATTTTTTCGTCACTAGATGTCTTAGATAATTCGGTGATGATTAGTGATATTTCTGATCATTTCCCTGCTATTTCACGGTATAGGACTGCTAATCGATCGCAGCGTAAAGTTTCGCCATCTAATCTCCCATTTTTCCGTTTTGGTGTCAGTGAGATCAGTCTACTTAATCTCGTTTGACTGATCTGTCATGGGATAGTTTGAATTCTGAATCGGATTTTAACCGCTCTTTTGATTTCTTTTATGATTCAGTAAAAGAAGGTATCCTAGAAGTTTGCCACCAGAATCCAAAGCCTCATACCTCGAAAAGGATAGTACTGCTGAATCCGTGGATGACTCCAGGTCTCCATAAAAGCTGGAAAAGGAAAAATTATCTGTGGAAACTATATAAGGCTTCGTCATCTGCTTCTCATCATCAGCGGTTCAAGGCCTATAGGAATATATTTAATTCTCTGTGTCGGAAGGCCAAGTCTCAGTATTATCACAGGAAATTTTCTGAGTGTGGAAAGGATGTTGGGAAGACATGGAAAATTATTAATTCTGTACTTAAACCTACTCCCCCTCCGCCTTCAGTTCCAACAACGCTGATAGTTGACGGTAAAACTGTCCAAGGAGAGAAAATGTTCAGCTAGAGCTTACGTCTTATTTTGCTAATATAGGAAAAGCGACTGCTTCATCTGTGAGCTCTACAACTCCTCGTTACGATTTCAGAGCCTATCTTGGACCCCCATGTTTAAAGTCAATGGTTTTGAACCCTGTTTCTGAGTTTGAGGTAGCTCGGATCGTAAATGCACTTAAAGGTTCATCGTCTTCAGGGCCAGACAGAATTCCTACAAGGGTTATCCGTGCCGTTCTTCCCGCTATTCTGTCACCATTGACTAAGCTTGTCAATCTGTCTTTCGTGAATGGAATTTTCCCTGAATCACTCAAGCGAGCTAAGGTTATAGTGCTGTATAAAGGTGGGTCCCGGAGTGATCCTGCTAATTATAGGCCAATTTCTCTTCTATCTGTTTTCAGCAAAATTTTTGAGAAGGCTATGCTATCCAGGCTTCTTAGTTTTCTGGATGTCAAAAATTTTTTCCATGATTTCCAGTTTGGATTCCGAGCGAATCACTCTACAGAGCATGCTTGCGCATCTCTCTTGAATTTCATTCATTCGGCAATAGATTTTGATCTTATCCCGGCAGCTTTATTTTTGGATGTTCGTAAAGCTTTTGATTCTTTGACTCATCAGATTCTTCTTCGGAAATTATCGCATATTGGTATAAGATCAAATGTTTTTTCTTGGTTTGAATCATATCTTTCTGGTAGACTTATTTCAATTGATCCGCTTTTCCGAAGCCCTTCTGAAGTAGAATATGGTGTCCCCCAGGGATCTGTTCTTGGCCCCGTTTTATTTCTGATTTATGTCAATGATCTGATTTCAGCAGTCAAGAACACCAGTCCTCTGGTATGCTGCAATCTGTGTCATCCGGATGTTCCTTCGTGTCCCAATGCTACTTCTAATGAAGATTGCCTCGTTGCTTTTGCTGACGACAGCACTTTTGGGACTCTAGGGAGGACGGAATGTGATGTCAGGTCTAATCTGGTGGCAATATTTGAGAGAGTAGTTTCATGGTTTGAGGCGAATTACTTGGCCTTGAATGTTACCAAGTCACATTTTCTTATTTTTTCTCGAATTGGTGTAGCTTTCCCTCAACTGACACAGCTTCAGGTGTCACAAGGCTTCTTGTGTAGACCAAAGAATCGGTTGGTCCGATTTCTTGGTATCCTGCTTGATGAGAACCTTTCGTTTAGACACCATATAGCCATGATTAGGGTTAAGGTCTCACGGAGTTTGGGTGTCATTCGAAAACTCAAACACACCTTTCCTGGATCTATTCTGAAGCTTCTTTTTTTCTGCCTTGTCCAGTCATATGTCTCTTATTGCCCCATAGTATGGATGTCTACTTTTCCTTCTACACTGCGGTCGCTTTCTGTCATGTATGATAAAACACGGCGTCTGGTTATGGACACCAACCGTTCTTCACCAAGACCGCTTCTAAATCTACAGTCTATCTACATTCTTTCTTGTGCTTCTTTTGTTTTTCATCAGCTTCATGGCAATCTTCCAAAATCTCTTCAAAAAACTCCTCAGTTTATTTCTGATTCAGCTCCATATAACCTTCGTTCGTCACATAATATCTGCATTCCTCCTACTCCCACTGTGCGGTCAGATTTCAATCCCCTCATCGCTTGTCATCAGGTTTGGAACTCCCTGCCTTCTTCAGTACAGAAATGTCACTCGTTTGGCACTTTCAAGAGGATTCTTAAGGACCATTTAGTTAAGAATCAAACTGAATAATTTTTTTTTTTTTTTTTTTTTTTTTTTTTTTTTTTTTTTTTTTTTTTTTTTTTTGTGGAGTTGATGTCCCCTGAATGGTTAGTTTGTTTTATGGTGGTTTTCTCTGCGCTATGACTCCCAGGCCTCAGGTATGATTATCATTTTTTATTGGTGAAACTTGTATAGTTCACTAAGGAGTAGCATTCATGAAGATAGGTTAAATTTTATTGCTTTCGCACCATTTTATTACAGTCTAATAATTACAGTCTGTTTCGACGACAGGAATTCGCTTATAGTAATATTTTTTTTTTTTTTTTTTTTTTTTTTTTTTTTTTTTTTTTTTTGAGTCTATTTAATATAATTAATTAATTTAGTTTATTTATTCTAATTTTTTCTATAGTTTCTATTTTATTTATATTTCCTTTTCTTCTCCTTCATATGTGAGTAAGTGATCATTTTAAATTTTCTTTTGTTTTTTATCCTTGAGTATGTAATTCATATGTCTTCCCTCTTTGTACAGGCCAATGAGCCTTTGAGGGATTTATAACATCTAATATTGTATGTCTATTTAATGAAGAATAAAACTTATCTTATCTTAACATTGGGTAAAGTTCATAACTTTCAGCCCTCCCCCCGGGAAGTTCGGGGGATTAAGTCATCCTAAAAGACATACTTATAATATTTTCGAACATGCTGAACAAAATGGCTATCTCAAAATTTTGATCAGGTGACTTTGGGAAAAAAATGAGCGTGGGAGGGGCGTAGTTGCCCTCCATTTTTTTTGGTCACTTAAAAAGGGCACTAGAACTTTCAATTTCCATTCCAATGAGCCCTTCCACGATATTCTAGGACAACTGGTTCGATACGATCACCCCTGGGAAAAAAAAAACAAAAACAAACAAACAAACAAATAAACACGCACCCGTGATCTTTCTTCTGGCAAAAAATGCAAAATTCCACATTTTTGTAGATGGGAGCTTGAAACCTCTACAGTATGGTTCTCTGATACGCGGAATATGATGGTGTGATTTTCATTAAGGTTCTATAACTTTTAGGGGGTCTTTCCCCCCTTTTTCGAAAATCAGCCAAATTTTCTCAGGCGCCTAACTTTTGATGGATAGCATTAAACTTGATGAAACTTATATATTTGAAATCAGCATTAAAATGTGATTCTTTTGATGTATCCATTTGTATCAAAATACCGTTTTCTAGAGTTTCGGTTACCATTGAGCCGGGTCTATCCTTACTTACAGTTCGTTACCACGAACTGTTTGATTGTAATCTTGATTCTTCTTCTAACCGCAGTGTCGGTCGTCCAACATTTTTGTTTGCAATGTAATGTGATTCTCGCTTTCACTTGTTGCATACCTTTTTCTTTAGCTGTCTGGAATGATTTGTCATCTTGTGTCATTGATACCAAAAAGATACGACCACCCCTGGAAACAAATTATATAGTTTGCTCTTCACGCATTGGCATAATTATCGTGTTGTTCTTTAGTTTTAGGTTACATGGTGGCAAATCTGCCACTTCAAATAGATTTAGTAATTCTGGCGTGAATTTATCTCCTCCTTCCTGTGTATCTTCCCAAACGCTAAAATAACACGTTCCTTCATTCCAGGATGGCAAATCAGCAATTTCAATTGAATCAAAAATTTTGACGTAAATTCAATCCCTCCTTCCTGTGTATCTTCACAGACGCTAAAACAGCACTTTCCTTCATTCCAGGGTGGCAAATCAACAATTTACATCGAATTAAGAAATTTTTGTATGAATTCAATTCCTCCTTCACGTTTAACCTTTACATGCGCTAAACTAACGCGTTCCTTAATTCCATTGTAATTTTGATTTGTGTTCTATCCGCAGACTCCGTGCAACAGTTTTGTTTGCAATTCAATATGATTCTTGCTGTCCCTTGTTCCATGACTTTTGCTTTAGCTACTCGGAGTAATTTGTCATCTTGTCTTATTTCGTATGCGTCATAGATGCCAAAAACGATACGAACTTCCCTGGGAAAAAATTCACTCACTTAAAAAAAAATGTTTCTTTTCTTCCAAAATTAGAGCTCTAAACTGATCACCCAAGCTCATGACCTATCTAGATAGTTTTTTTTCCGGTCAGAAAATTTCATTGTGCTAATTTTCAGAAAAAATAATGAACTCCTTTAAGAGAAAAATAAATAGGCCTACATACGGAAATACATATGGAGCCATCTTCAACAAAAAATAAATGCATAAATATATAGATACATAAATACACAATTATTGATCACTTAAAGAGAGTCGATTTGGCTATAAGACACCCGTTTTGTTAAAGTCTTTTGTGTTCCATTAATCATTGCCTAATTTCGATAATTTGGAAGACTCCCTTTATCCGTTCATGTATATAGGTTTGACTATCACACCACATATGGACAGCCAAAAAATGCGTAGCAAAGAACACATTGGCCTGTATTGTTCTATTGTAGCATGCTGTACTTTGTTTTTGTCGTATCCTAATTTGTCCAGCTTTTCCACTATTTCTTTTCCTGTGCAGTTTTTGTTTATTACCCTTTTTCTTTGACTGTCGCAGATGTGGTAAATGTAAAAGCTTGCTTACAATCAACTTTGCAGAATCGGTTCTCAAATAGTATCAGATCCTGCTTACGTATTCAGGTTTTTTCTCAAGAAAAATTACATTTTATGGAGAATTTTATGAAGCTTTTCTAAACTTGGTCTAGAAAACTATGCCATGTCCCAATGGTTTATGCTCTTTGTCAAAGTTGTGCCCCAGCTTTGTTTGCATAAATTTAAAATGATACGGTACAAATCGAGAATTTTTGTCTAAAAATGACACAATCCTTTAAAATAGTCTCATACTATGCTGCTTCTGTACAAGGCCCCCTTTATTCTCAATTTCCTGTTTTACTTTGCGACAAAACATACCCAACCTATGTTGTGATTTCTAAAAATGCGGCACGCACAAGCTAAGGCTGGGTTGCTTTGCCCCTAAGTGTGACACCGAATATTTCTCTCCAATGAGTTTGATGATAAGAATTATTCGATTCGATGTGTATCACAAAGTGATTGCCTCATACACATTTTATTAATATTGCGAAACTACTTAATTCCTTTGCACTGTAATATGATTGCGCAACCATTTGCATGGCAACAAATTTCCCTAAAAATGTATCCAAACCAATTAAAAGGTAGACCAATTACCACAAGTATGAACCCATCACCCTTCGATGATGACCATGTTGTATGATTATTGCCTTGCAGGTCACTCACTTTGATAGAAGGAAAAATCCCGACCAGTTAAACTTTGAATCTTGTCTAAAATAATCCGTCTCTGGAAATCCATCCCCTCTGTCCCCTTGGCCAAAATTGCTTGCCCCATGAGTTTCAAGCGGAACTGAGCACTTTCGTGCTGCCATGGTCACAGAAGAGAGCACCTCTCTGAAAACCATCGTTGTCATGTCAATTGGCCCAAGGTACTTGCTTAATTTAATTTCAAGCCGATCTATGGAAAAAACTGATCTACCTTACGGCTGAAATATAGATGGTTGGGGGTGGTATTAGAGATATCACGGGCCCACTGTATCCCATCTTTCATACAGAGAGATAATGTTTGCCTAGTTTCACTTCAAGCAAGCACAACAAGCGTACTTTTCTCTTAAAAAAACTACTGAGAAGAGACGGAGGATGTTGGAGGGACTACGAGATCTCGGTATGCCTCAAATCATATAGGTTGAAAGACAGGCGCAAACCCACGGGGGGTGATAAAGGGGTTATAGCCCCACCCTTAAGAAAAAATCAGCTTAAAAGCGTAAAATTTTTCCTTTAAATATTGGTTTTGCTAAGGAATTTTAAAGTTTTCCGTTGGTTGGCACAGGGACCCCCGTTCAGCCCCCGCCCCATAATTATTTTCTGAGTGCGCCACTGTTGAAAGGTATTGCACGTTTTTAATTTAAAGAATCTGGAACATACCTTCCTTTTCATTACAATGCTGGTGATACCAGGGCTGTTTTATTTTTCTTTTTTTTTTAACCTTGGTTCTCTAATCATACTTATCGGAAATCCTCGGCTAATTTCAGTCCAACATGGCCCAAGCTAAAACGTTGAAATTAAGAGGAATGGAGAACATCGAGGGGCTAAGAGCCCACTTTGCGTGTTTCAAACAAGGTGCAAAATTTTCCCTTGACGGTAAAATACTAGCAGGAGAGGGAGAGGGCTGTTGGATAGGCCACGAGCCCACTTTCTGCCTCTAGTTTGTTTTTGTACCGAATCAGGCTTTAGCTCGTTTTTTGCACCGAGTCCCTATCCGATTTTTTTTTTCTGAATGCTTACCATGGCAATGAAGTTACTCACCCCTAGAAATATATGGTTGCGGTTCATGCAAGGTTTAACATGGGTTAACTTATTGTTGAAAAGTTGGAAGTAGTATTGTAGGGCCCCTGGTTCAAAATCATATATAAAAACAAGTTGCAAAATGCCTGCTTTTTCCCAAAAACATTATCAGCGAGAGCGAGAGTGGATGATGGGGGCCTATGTGTCTATTTTTACCTCAGATCCTGCCAACTAAGGGTACTTTGTTAATTTCTGGTTCAAAGAAGGTGCCAAATGCCTACATCTCTGAAGCTGGTTGGGGAAAGGGGTTGGGGCTGAAGAGGTCATGGGTCAACTTGGCTGTTCCAATCACACAAACTGAAGATCATTGCAGGATTGTTAAAGCTAACCAATCATGAAGGGTTACTAAAACTCCTTTACTGAGAAAAATATGCATTGTATCTCAATCCCAATGATTAAAACAAGACTTTTTTTTACCAATAAATAAGTACCTACACTCAGAACTGCGAGTCTACATTATTGTTTTTGTACAGAAAAATGTTGACAAAAAACCTCGATCCCCATTCCACTTAGGCTACATTTTACGACAGCGCTCCGCTATCTCAGCCTGGATATCCTCTCTCATTCTTCTAAGATAAAATTAATCAAATCAAGTCTTAGTAATAACAATAATAATAATTTATTATAAGCCAAAAAACAGGCCATACAGCACAGTATTCTTAAACACACTTCACAAGAAAAATAACATAAATATCAAGTTTCACTCATTGATGTCAACACTTCATTTACATATTTACATAACTGCCTGATTGTCCTTTTTACAGTCGTCTGCAGGATCCCCGGGAACTCCAAGTTACCACCCTCGAAATACTTTCCCCTTAAAAGAGAAAGTTGCTGGCACTCGGCAAGAACATGGGCCATATCCTCGATACCTAGGTTACATCTGGGGCAAGAGTAATCCTCATCTGCATCCTCATCTTAGTTCCATGTCGCGCTGTTATGTCTGACAATATCCACCTAGTTGAGTTTATATTCAATTCAACAGGTCCCTTAAATAAAATCTTTCTTAAGAAGAATTGACCAATTTTCTAACTCTCTCCAGTCCTAAAATAGCACCGAAAAGAGATACTTTGATGCCATATCTGACTCAAACGCAGCGTTACCAGTACGGTACTGATTTATATAAAAATTCGTGGGAATTAACATTAGCTCTTTTTTTTAATAACAAATGGGCCACAAAAAAAGAACATAGAAATCTACATATAATACTAACAAAACAAAACTGCATATAATACTAACAATATCAAAATAAGTCCCGACGCATATTAGCGTGTTTGGGATGACCCAAAAAAGGGAAAATTTAACTACTTATACACTAATGCACTTCCTCAGGGGAATAAAACTCTCTGACTCTTCCTCCCCTCCCCCACCCCACTAAACAATTAGCTTTCATATTCATCTCTTTACGATGCAAAGAAGATATCGAGTCGAGTTCTAAGTGGCACTGGATCATCTAGACCCCTTAGGCTATGATTCCCAGCTAAAGAAGTTTTTTGGGGTTTTATCAGGGAAAAAAATTTCTTTTCATTTTTTGTACTGGGTTTCCCATGACCCAAGAAGGTCTGAAGGATACAAGTTTCAAGGCAGTCAAAAAAACACTGGGGAGGGCATGCCCCTAAACCAAAGATTTTTTTGTAAATTAATCCCCTTGGCCAAGGAACTTAGGGCTTTAAGTTTCAAGCAGTTGAGAAAAGGGTTTGGTCCTTCGTAAGGCCCCGTTTTCTGGATTAATTAAATAAAACTTTTTCTACAAAATAAGTTTTTCAAAGAAAAGTAAAGAACTCCATTAAAAAAAGAGCAAAAATAAAATCAAATAATCTACCAAGCGTGAAACTACCACAAATCAGCATCGATAAATAACTGAAAGCATACACGAACAGAAATTAAAATAAATAACCGAGTCAAACTCAAAACGAGCAGAAATTAACATAAGTTGGGCGCAAGACCCCTATGCCTTCCTAAGGCCAGAACAAAATTTGCACTTTACTGAAAAAAATATAAATGTTTTTACTTTTATAACTTTAATAAATCAAATAATATTAACATTTTGATTACTAAATATCAGCATATGTATATTAAACTGACAATACACATTCATTTATATTTTTTTCAGTAAAGTGCAAATTATGTTCTGGCCTTGGGAAGGCATAGGGATTTATAGCCCAACTTATGTTAATTTCTGCTCGTTTTGAGTTTGACTCGGTTATTTATTGTAATTTCTGTTCGTTTTGAGTTTCATTTATTTATCGATGCTGATTTGTGGTAGTTTCACGCTTGGTAGATTATTTGATTTTATTTTTGCTCATTTTTTGTTTAATGGAGCTCTTTATTTTTCTTTGAAATACTTATTTTGTGGAAAAAGTTTTTTTTAATTAATTTCTGTTCGTTTTATATTGACATAGTCTTTTCAGAGAAAAAGAAAATAATACTTTAAATCTTTTCGTTTTTTTAAGGATTTATAGTTTGGCCTGCTATTTGTATGCTGGAGAAAAATTTTCAGCAATTTTTTAACAACCTACACCCTCTTAAAAATCTGGACACAAATAGAAGTGTTTAATTTAGTTTGACAACTCGTCTAGTTGACCTGAAATGGAAAACTTGATACCATTCGCAAAAAAATCTGTTTACTTTCTTTGAAAGCTTGGATACACTTACGCTATTTTGATTTGGTTAAATTTTAAGAGCAGAAGCAGCCCCAAAAATTTGAACATAAAACCCTCAGTCGTCCTTGGGATACTGCTGAGATGGCTCATTGGGAATTAGCATTAACACAGTGCATTTTGATTTATTCTGATGGCAACATTTAGTTTTTAAACATAAAGTCAAATGGGAGGGTGGGCGTGGGAGGGGGGATTAGTTTTCCCCCAATCACTTTCGACTATTAAACAGGGCACCAACCCTTTCTATTTTCAATCGAATGAGCCCTTTTCGAAGTTCCTACGACAACTCCTTCGATACAAAGTGCCATGGTCTAAACAACAACAACAACAAAAACATAATACATTATACCCACATCAATCTTTACTATAAAAATGTCAAGCCTTCCAATCACTTTCGACTATTAAAAAGGGCACTAGGCCTTTCGATTTCCAATCGAATGAGCCCTTTTTGAGTTTCTACGACAACACTTCCTATAAACACCTTATATGCCCCCAGGGCATAAATTACAACTCTTACCCTAAGGGCTGTGAGGGTGGTTGTCATCTTCTAAGACCTAATTTCCAGAACTTTCAACTACGTTGAACAAAATGGCTATCTGAAAATTTTGATTGGATGTGTTTGGGGGAATGGTGGGCGTGAGAGGGGGGTTAGTTACCCTCCAATCACTTTCAACTATTAAAAAGCACTAGCCCTCTCAATTTCCAATTGAATGAGCCCCTTTTGAAGTTTTTACGACAACTCTATCATTAAAAACCTTATATGCCCCCAGGGCATAACTTACAACCTTTGCCCTGGGGACTCTGGGGGGTTTGTCATCCTTAAATACATAATTTCCAGAACTTTCAACTACGTTGAACAAAATGGCTATCTCTAAACTTTGATTGAATGTGTTTGGGGAAATGGAGGGCGTAAGAGGGGGTTTAATTACTTTCCACTCACTTTTGACTATTAAAAAGGGCAATTTCAATTTCCGATCAAATGAGCCCCTTTTGAAATTTCTACAACAACTTTCTATATAAACCTTAAATGCCCCCAGGGCATAACTTACAACCCTTGCACTGAAAGCTCTGATGGGGTTATCATCCTTAAAGACCTAATTTCCAGAACTTTCGAATACGTTGAACAAAATGGATATCTCAAAATTTTGATTGGATGTGTTTGGGGAAATGGTGGGCGTGAGAGGGGGGTTAGTTGCCCTCCAATCACTTTCGACTATTAAAAGGGCAATAGCCCTTTCAATTTTCAATTGAATGAGCCCTTTTGGATGTTTTTACAACATCAATTTCAATAAAGACCGTACATGCTCCCAGGGCATAACTTAAAACCCTTGCCCTGAGGGTTGTGGGAGGGATGGGTTGTCATCCTTAAAGACCTAATTTCCCAAGCTTTCAACTGCGTTGAATAAAATGGCTTTCTAAAATTTTGATTGGATGTGTATGGGGAAAAGGTGGGCGTGAGAGGGGGGTTAGTTGCCCTCCAATCACTTTCGACTATTAAAAAGGGCACTAGCCCTTTGAATTTCCAATCGAATGAGCCCTTTTTCAAGTTTCTACGAAAAACATTTCAATAGAAACCTTATATGCCCTCAGGGCATAACTTATAACCCATGCCCTGAAGACTGTGGGGGGAGTGTCCTGCTCAAAGGTATAATTTCCTGAACTTTAAACTGCGAGGAACAAAATGACTATCTAAAAATTTTGATTGGATATGTTTGGGGAAATGGTGGGCGTGGAAGGGGTGTTAGTTGCCTTCCAATCACTTTCGACTATTAAAAAGGGCACTAGCCATTTCAATTTCCAATCAAATGAGCCCTTTTTGAAGTTTCTAAAATTTTGATATAGCCATTTTGTTCAACGTAGTTTAAAGTTCTGGAAATTAGGTCTTTGAGGATGAAAACCCCCTCACAGCCCTCAGGACAAGGATTGCAAGTTATGCCCTGAGGGCATATAAAGTTTTTATAAAAAAACGTTGTTCAGTACGACAACGCGTTCAGTAAAAACCTTATATGTCCTCAGGGCATAACTTATAACCCATGCCCTGAAGACTGTGGGGGGAGTGTCCTGCTCAAAGGTATAATTTCCTGAACTATAACTGCGTAGAACAAAATGGCTATTTCAAAATTTTGATTGGATGTGTTTTGGGAAATGGTGGGCGTGGAAGGGGTGTTAGTTGCCTTCCAATTACTTTCGACTATTAAAAAGGGCATAAGCCATTTCAATTTCTAATCGAATGAGCTCTTTTTGAAGTTTCTACGACAACGTTTTTTATTAAACTTAAACGCATATAAACTTTATATGCCCTCAGGGCATAACTTACAATCCTTGTCCTGAGGGCTGTGAGGGGGTTGTCATCCTCAAAGACCTAATTTCCAGAACTTTAAACTACGTTGAACAAAATGGCTATATCAAAATTTTGATTGAATGTGTTTGGGGAAAAGGTGGGCGTGAGAGGGGGTTAGTTACCGTCCAATCACTTTCAACTATTAAAAAGGGCACTAGCCCTTTGAATTTCAAATCAAATGAGCCTTTTTTGAAGTCTCTATGACAACACCTTCTATAAAAACCTTATATGCCCCCAGGGCGTAGCTTACAACCCTTGCCCCGAGGGTTCTGGGAGAGTGTCCTCCTCATAAACATATTTTCTATCTGGAAATCAACTAAGCTCAACAAAACGGCTATCTCAAAATTTTGATTGAATGTGTTTGGGGGAATGATGGGCATTGGGGGGGGGGGGCTAGTTGCCCTCCGATAACTTTCGACTTAAAAAGGGCACTAGTCCTTTGAATTTCCAATCGAATGAGCCTTTCTTGAAGTTTCTACGACAACGCCTTCTATAAAAACCTTATATGCCACCAGGGCATAACTTAAAACCCTTGCCCTGAGGGTTGTAGGGGAGTGTCCTCCTCAAAAACATATTATCTATCTGGAAATCAACTACGCTGAACAAAATGGCTATCTCAAAATTTTGATTGGATGTGTTTGGGGGAATGATGGGCGCTGGGGGGGGGGGCTAGTTGCCCATCAATCACTTTAGACTATTAAAACGGGCACTAACCCTTTGAATTTCCAATCGAATAAGCCTTTTTGAAGTTTTTACGACAACGCCTTTTATAAAAACCTTATATGCCCCCAGGGCATAATTTGAAACACTTGCCCCGAAGGTTGTGGGGGAGTGTCCTCCTCAAAAACATATTTTCTATCTGGAAATCAACTACGCTGAACAAAATGGCTATCTCAAAATTTTGATTGGATGTGTTTGGGGGATGATTGGCGTGGGGGGGGGGCTAGTTGCCCTCCAATCACTTTCGATTATTAAACCTTCGGCACTAGCCCAATCGAATGAGCCCTTTTTGAAGTTTCTGCGACAACGCCTTTTATAAAAACCTTATATGCTCCCAGGGCATAACTTAAAACCCATGCCCCGAGGGTTGTGGGGGAGTGTCGTCCTCAAAAAGATATTTTCTATCTTGGCGTGGGGGGGGCTATTTGCTCTCCAATCACTTTCGACTATTAAAAAGGGCACTAGCCACTCCAATTTGCAATCGAATGAGCCCTTTTCAAACTTTCTACGACAACTCCTTCGATACGAAGTGCCTGGGTATGGAGAAAATAAAAAAACAAAACACATTGTGCCTACACCGTTCTTTACTTAGGCAGCGCTAGTGCGCTGCCTATGAAAATGTCAAACCTTCCAATGACTTTCGACTATTAAAAAGGGCACTAGCTCTCTCAATTTCGAATTGAATGAGCCCCTTTTGAAGTTTTACGACAACTCTATCCATAAAATCTTATATGCCCCCAGGGCATAAACTACAACTTTTCCCCTTGGGGATCTCGGGGGTTTGTCATCCTTAAATACATAATTTCCAGAACTTTCAACTATGTTGAACAAAATGGCTATCTCTAACTTTGATTGAATGTTTTTTGGGGAAATGGTGGGCGTAAGAGGGGGGTTAATTACTCTCCACTCACTTTCGACTAATAAAAAGGGCAATTTCAATTTCCAGTCAAATGAGCCCTTTTTGAAATTTCTATAATAACTTTCAATATAAACTTTAATGCCCCCAGGGCATAACTTACAACCCTTGCACTGAGGGGGTTATCATCCTAAAAGACCTAATTTCCAGAACTTTCAACTACGTTTAGCAACATGGATATCTCAAAATTTTGATTGGATGTGTTTGGGAAAATGGTGGGCGTGAGAGGGGCGTTAGTCGCTATCCAATCGCTTTCAACTATTAAAAAAGGCACTAGCCCTTTCAATTTCCAATTGAATGAGCCCTTTCGAAGTTTCTACTACAACGCTATCAATAAAAATTTTATATGCCCCCAGGGCATAACTTACGACCCTTGCCATGAGGGCTGTGGGGGGAGGGGTTGTCATCCTTAAAGACCTAATTTCCAAAACTTTCAACTACGTTGAATAAAATGGTTATCTAAAAATTTTGATTGGATGTTTTGGGGAAAAGGTGGGCGTGAGAGAGGAGGGGGGTAGCTGCCCTCAAATCACTTTCGACTATTAAAAAGTGTACTAGCCCTTTGAATTTCAAATCGAATGAGCCCTTTTTCAAGTTTCTACGACAAAGATCTCAATAAAAACCTTATATGCCCCCAGGGCATAACTTATAATCCTTGCACTGAGGGTTGTGGAGGAGTGTCTGGGGAAAAGCTGGGCGTGAGAGGGGGGCTAGTTGCCCTCAAATCACTTTCGACTATTAAAAAGGGTACTAGCCCTTTGAATTCCAAATCCAATGACCCCTTTTTCAAGTTCCTACGACAAAGATTTCAGTAAAAACCTTATCTCTATGTGTATCTATGTGTATCGTCTCTATGTGTGTGTCGTATCTGTGCGTGTGTCATCTCTGTGTGTTTGTCGTCTGTGTGTGTGTGTACCGTCTCTGTGTGTGTGTCGTCTCTGCGTGTGTCGGCTCTGTGTGTGTGTCGTCTCTGTGTGTGCATCGTCTCTGTGTGTTTGTTGTCTGTGTGTATTTGTCATCTCTGTGCGTGTGTCGTCTCTGCGTGTGTATCGTCTCTGTGTGTTTGTTCTCTGTGCGTGTGTGTCGTCTCTGGTTTATGTTAGGTTAGGTTAGGGGGGGGGGGGGGGGGTTAGTTACCCTCAAATCACTTTCGACTATTAAAAAGGGTACTAGCCCTTTGAATTTCAAATCGAATGAGCCCTTTTTCAAGTTTCTACGACAAAGATTTCAATATAAACCTCATATGCCCACAGGGCATAACTTATAATCCTTGCCCTGAGGGTAGTGGGGGAGTGTCCTCCTCAAAAATATGTTTTCTATCTGGAAATCAACTACGCTTAACAAAATAGCTATCTCAAAATTTTTATTGGATGTGTTTGGGAGAAGGATGGGTGTGTGTGTGGGGAGGGGGGCTAGTTGCCCTCCAATCACATTCGACAATTAAAAAGGGCACTAGCCCTTTGAATTTCCAATCGAATGAGCTTTTTTGAAGTTTCTACGACAACGCCTTCTTTAAAAAACCTTATATGCCCCCAGGGCATAACTTAAAACCCTTGCCCTGAAAGCTGTGGGGGAGTGCCCTCCTCAAAAACATATTTTCTATCTGGAAATCAACTACGCTGAACAAAATAGCTACCTCAAAATTTTGATTGGATGTGTTTGGGGGAATTTTGGGCGTGGGAGGGTCTAGTTGCCCTCCAATCACTTTCGACTATTGTTGGAACCCTTGGTCCCAGTTTGTTTAGATAGATGTCCCTCCCAGATTCCTTTCTTTTGGCCCCTTAATTATTTTCCTTCCCCGAGTAATAAATATTAATTTTCCTTTTATTTTGTGACGCCATTTTGGGTCCTCGTGACCCAAAATGGCGTAAGTGCTTAATAAACCACGAGGTAAGATATTGCGCAGTTAGGGAGGCTGACCAGTAAATTATTAAGTCCTGGGATTGGCTGGAAAGATTCATTTACCACCCTCGTAACCCCTGTCGCAGCACGTGGCTAGCGGATCGGGCTGGGAGAAAGAGTCCTTTTGAAATCAGTTCTTTTATACAACGTGTAGTGATTACAGTAAGCTTTTTTTACTATGTACTCTTTTAACTTTTCAGCTTAGGTCGAGTCTAAAGAGATAGTTAGAAATCGTATCGGTAAACTTTGGCTTTAAATGTGGCCATAGACCATCCGATCACGTTGGTATATACGGAACCGTTGGAGTAACCGCGGAAATCCCACTAATTTGGGGCCAACGAGGGATCTCCCCCTCCAGTAAGTGGCATAGCAACTCTTTGCGCCATTTTTGCCTTTAAAAGTGGTGACCCCCGCACATTAAACCTCCAATAAGTGGTGGCAGCGATTTAAGGTCCTATCAGTAAATCTGATAATAAAAGAATTCCGCGTTTTCGAAGAGACGGGTTAATTTGGCCTAGAAAGTAGCCTATTGTGGGTACATATAAAAAATCGCAAAGAGAAATGTTTTATTGTATTTGTGCCTAGTCGAATAACAATAAGTAATAAAATTTAAAAATCAATAGATTACGCGAATAATAATTAACTTGTAAGACAAGGGAGGCTGCGCCACCCACGTAGAATCGGAAAATTAAAAGGAAATTATTTTTCACGAAAAAATAAAAAGAGAGATTGATAAAAGGATTTTCATTTGAAAGGAAGACGTTAAATAAACCTTGAAATAATGGCGGACAAACGAAGAATTCAGACAAGATCTACCGCGGTAAAACAAAAATCGGATTCAGACACACAATTTTATGCGACTCCCGCTGGAAATATCATAAGAAAAACACCATCAAATAGAACCATATATCACTCAACAGGTGAAATATACATTTCTGGGACGTGTGAAGAGGAAATCTTCAAAACAAAATCAGCAATAGAGCGATCTCCGGTACGAACCAGAGAAGAAGAGAAAAGTCTAAGACAAATGCAGAAAGAATTACTCGCAGATAGAGAAACCCGAACAAAAGAAACAGTGGCGATAATACATGGAGAAAAATCATTGCATGAAAGAACGGGTATAACAAAACAAACTCACCCTTCAGAGAAGGTACAAAAAGAAGGGGAGCTGCGGGGAGAAGAAAATATAATACAACGAGCAGACTCAGAAAACGAATTAAGAGAATATAAAGACAGTGAGATTCAGAGCAGGCCAAGCAGCAGGAGTAGTAGAAGTTCAATTTCCAGCAGGAGTTCACGAAAAAGCACTCAAATAGATATGACACAACAACTTTTAAATTTCATAGAGAATGAAAGATTAGCCAGAATACGAAAAGAGGAGGAAGATAGAAAAGAAAGAGAACGAAAGGAAGAGGCTGATAGGATAGCCAGAGAAAAAAAGGAAGAGGCTGATAGGACAGCCAGAGAAAAGAAGGAGGAGGCAGACAGAGAGGAAAGAAAATACATAATGGAAATGATTGCAGGGAGAAATTCCCAAGAGCCTCAGAAAGCGTCTACAATAGAGATAATGCAGGCAATAAACCTGCAACCAATGAAAGAAAATCAAGATGTACATTTATACATATACAAATTTGAAAAAACGGCGGAATTAAGCGGGTTGCCGAAAGAAAATTGGGTGACAAGAATACAGCCCCTCCTTAACTACAAAGCACAACTTGCATATAAAACATTACCAATGGCCTACTCTAAAGATTTTGAAAGACTAAAACAAGCCATTTTTGAAAAATTTCAACTCTCCCCCGAGCACTTTCAAAGAAGGTTTAGAAGCGAAAGAAAACGAGACAACGAAACATATAAAGAATTCGGGTGCAAATTGAAAGATATGTGTTTAAAATGGCTAGAGTTAGGAAATTATAGAATGTATGAAGACCCGGAAGAGATAAAAGAAAAATTGACGAAAGCGGTAAATAAAACAGTAATGGAACAATTTTTAGAAAATACCCACAGAGAATTGAAAATATATTTGAAAGAAAAGAACCCAAAAACAAACAAAGAAATGGCGGAAATGGCAAATAGGTGGACCGAAATAAGAGAAGAAATTGAGGAGACAGACATATTTCAAAATAAAGAGTATAACAAAGATAGGCATTATAACACAGCGCAAGGAGGATTAACTTGCTATAACTAGACCCCGGCACCGCACCGATGAGGGAAGACCGGCGGCGGTGGGGCCAAAAACAGCGTGCCACGCCGCGCCGCCGGTAAGACGTCGGTGGCGCACCGACGGCGCGATCAATGTTGACCGCAAACATCAATGTTTTCATCAGTCTTTCTCAAATCACAGCTTAAATTTACAACAGATTCGAGCCTATTCATGAGTTCAAAAATTCACAAAACGCTGGCTGGAAACTGGTCTTCTTCGTTATTCATCAAGAGAAGTAGAAATCTGGTAGAAACGAAATGGATTTGGCGTTTCAGAACCCTTGCATAATACGAGTAGTTGAAGTATCTATTAGCTATGTATTCTTAACATAAATAATTATCAAAATTAGTAGTCCTTTTCATCGAGCATTACTGCATATAAAACTTCAAATACCGTATCACAAAATTCGTCAGTTATCTAGGTAAAAACTTTGAATATAACTTTGAACTTAGAAGCTTAATTTTTTCATAATGCCCTTTGCCTATATCTGTTTTGTCACCTTTAAAACAGTTGAAATGGGCGACTTTGATATTGACTGTTTTTTTTTTTTTTTTTTTTTTTTTTGCTCTTTTGAATTCCTAAGAAGCCTTCTTGTATTAGTAACCTGGTTTTTAATAACAATTTAAAAAAAAATGTATTTTAAAGTTTTTTTTGGCTTCTTTATAGAATATATGTCATGTAGGCTAAGGCTGAACTGCTGCTTTTTTATTGCTTTTGGCTGCTCTTTTGGATATTATTCATTTTTTCTTTTGGGGATTCATTCCAAATTATAAACTGATAAATACCTAATATCAGTCAAATTATAAACTGCATCTAAAAGGAGTAAATTTATCAAATTGAAAAATACATGATGAACACTTCACATGAGAACAGTTCAATTACAATGACAAAAAAAAACACTTAATAGTTTATTCGCTATGAAGAAAAATGAAGTGCCAGCTATTTTCTTAGGTAAAAAATGAAAAGCTCATCCGTTTTAAGTGTAATTAAATGAAATAATATGCAGACTGAAGTAGCTCCAGGAAGATGTTGAAATTTTCATCCTAGTTCGTCACTTTTAATCCAAGCAAAATGTTAGGACACTTAGCATCAGTTATTGAGTTTAAGCTTTGATTTCCAAATGCTCACAAGAATTACCAAATTTAAGAAAGTCGCAACAATAAGTCACCTTTGGTCAAAATACTCAAAGACTCCTCTTTGATCCCCACCCAGGCTCAAAGCTTCTGCTATGGTCATTTCCATGACCATAGCAGAAGCAGATTTCCATAGCAGATTTCCATTTACAAATCTCCAAAGAGTTTCTTTTTAAAATAGCTTTCAGCGTAGTTAGGGGTATTTAGACTTTTTTGCTTTTCTTCAAAGCTTTGAAAAAAGTGTTATAATATTCCAAATGTTACATTTGTGCATAATTTTGGTAATCATTTGTGGGGTGATCGAATTTTCTAAACCACTCTAGATACGTAAGAACGTTGCAACATCTAGTACCCTGAGGTTATAAGACTGTCAAAGACTCCTCCTTGAACCTCCCAAATTGAAAGCTTTTATTATGACCTGGCCTTTTAATGTAACTTGGGCACTGGACCAAGGGCGCCATTGTTACTCGAGCGCAACGTTAGGTGGGGATGTCGATATCACTTTCGTCACACCAATTCGTTTTAGTGTGAATCTGCCTGGTACTTATGAATGAATGTTTTCAAAGTAAACCCGTTTCATCAATAAGAAAAAAAACGGATTGGACGCATATGTCCCTTTCCCTTTGGACGATAAAACCATTCAAGTGCTGTGTCAAGTATAACTCACGAAAATCTTGTTAATTTTGTCAACTTTTCAACTTTTTGGCATCCCTGCTTTCAATAAAAAAAAATCATGGTATTATCACTTAAATATAATAACTCCCTATGCCCCCCCCCTTCTGGATACCATCTTGATAGGATACCGTCTCTGCTTTAAATAAAAAAAAAATAATTAACTTATTGGCACCCCTGCTTTAAAAAAAAAATCGAGGTATTATCATTTAAATATGATAGCTCAATACCCTCCTCCCCCCTCTGGATACTCTGGATAGGATGCCGTCTCTGCTTTAAATTAAAAAAAATCAACTTTTTGGTATTCCTACTTTCAATAAATAAAATTTCGAGCTATTATCATTTAAATGTAATACCTCCCTACCCCCCCCCCTCTGGATACCACCTTGATAGGATGCCGTCTCAGCTTTCATTAGAAAAATAATTTACTTAATAATTAACTAGGTCACTATATGGTTCAAACAAACACGCAAAATAACGTTAAACAGCTTAATGTTCTTTGAAAAAAAAATTGAGGGTATGAGTAAAGGGGTACAAAGACAACAACGAAAATGTCGAAATTATTCAGATATACCTCAAATTATTGGAAAACTGAGTGATAGATTCGCCATGGCATTCCATAAGATCCAAAGAATCTAATTAAAAGGGAGCACACACAAAAGCCAAATAAGGCCAGTAGCCTATGAGAAATCGCAAAATACCCAAGACAATGAACAAGTCCTAATGGGGGGCCCTGGGTCTATCTAAATATTTCAATGGTTTCCCAGAGAATTTGATATAATTTTTTTCTGTCTCCACTTTAAATGAAAAAAAATAATTATCCTTTTGGCATCCCTGCTTTCAATAAAAGAAGAGGTATTATCATTTAAAAACGATAGCCCCCTATCCCCCCCTATAGGCAATAATTTACAATTTATTTATGAATCATATTTTTGGGGTAACTTCCGGTTCAATCTTTAATTCCCCAACCTTGTACATAGCTTAGTGTATAGCTAAATTTTGTCTCAATCGAATGTTGTTTTTTTGTTTTGTTTTTTTTTTTTTGGGGGGGGGGGGGGGTAAAAATGTTCCAGACAGAAGATTGTATTTTCTATCAGGCGTTCAATAATTGAGTATTAAACATTAAGAAAGTCTTATCTAAAAACAGCAAAAAAAAAAAAAATCTGCAAACTTACAATTCAGCTGTAGAACAAATCTGTCGGCTGTCAATTTCAAAATCCAACAAAAGGCTGAAGCTGTATAGTAGTGAATGCGTTCTATAATTCTATTCAACTTGAAAATAAAATTCTTGACTACGAATGATGTAAAAAATAGCAATTGGGAAACTGCATTCGAAATGACTTAAACTCATTTCATTAAGACGATACTTTTTTTTTCAACATATGGAGAACTGTGTATATTGCAATATTTGCAATAGCATATTGCATCTGTCTGGTTTTTATTGCAAAGTAACAAAAGAGACGAAAATTAACGAACAAGAGAGTAGTGAAGAATTATGGTACGGAAAGTAATATTTGGCAGGGAAAGTCACTGGTGATAAATCGCTAGGGGTGGCACCGTTATTGCTTGATTTTCTGGGATTCGGGGAACCGAATTTTTTTTCGGGGTGACGCATAGATTTTCGGGGAAATACCCGAAAATTCGGGGATACTGCAAGCCCTGCTTGATTTCTAATCAGGAAAATCGAAATACTAAACCACACGAGAAGGAAAAGCTCCGACTTTGCGGTTGACGCAATCAAGAATTGCCGCAAAAATAAATTTAAGTCGACCGAACGCCGCCGCCTCTGCCGGCGGCGGCGTGCCTGCGGCGTTACGACACTTCGGCGGCGTTCGACCGGGCCTCTCGTCGGCGGCGTTCGGTCGATCCGCCGGCGCGGCGCCGGGGTCTAGCTATAACTATGGTACCACGGGGCATTTTGCAAGAAACTGCCCCAATACATATGACCAAAAACCAAATAAAACGACAGCCTGGGCCATGACCCATAATAGGGAAAAAAATTACGCATTTGCAGAGTCGCATAAGATATACGGAAAATTGAACGGGAAATTAGTTGAAATGGCAATTGATTCTTGCAGCGATCAAACTTATGTGTGAACTGACCTAATTAATAGAACAGAGAAAGACCATAAAAAAATTACAACATTATGTTATTATGGAGACAAGCACCAATGCCCGTCTGCTTGGGTAAGAATAGAAATTGCAAAGAAGGACGGTACGGTCCAAAGAAAAACGATAAAAGTAGGCTTAGTACCTACGCTAGCAGTGGATGTTTTAGTAGGAGGAGACTTTGGAGATATCGGAAATCTCCTATCGTTAGAAGCGACTTCTTTAACAGAGGAAAAATTACAAAATTACACTACGACGGGAGAATATGCTACTTCATTGACAAGGCGGGGAGGTGGACCGGCCCATAAAACAAATTTGGAGGCTGTGCCACCCTGTCGGAAAAACGAAATACTTGATACTCGGGTTCAAAATGTTGATAATCCACAAAAAATGGGATGAGGAAGTAAAAAGACCAAAAAATATTGAAAATAATACGCACGAGAATGATTTTTTCGGGAAAATTTCTAGAAAATGGAAAACTTGAAAACACTTTTAATGAATATGAGACACTAACAAGTACAGGCCAAAATGAAACACAGATTGTACCAGAGAAAAATGAGACGAAATTTATTGTACGCGCTTTTCCTCGGAAAGTTCGAGAAATTTTAGTAGAATATGAAAAACCAAATGTCGGAGTTCAGTTCCCATTGGATGACGAAATATTTGTTGCTGCGGTAAGAATAAAGAAGACTAAAAGAGAGAAAAAAGATATCAAAAGGAGCTACAATGAGGTAATGCAGTCAAAGATGGTGGACACTGGAGTCCAAATCAGATTTAACGATGATTTATTATTTTGCGCGAATGACAAAATTGAGAAAAGTAGAGATGAAAAGAGGAGTGTAAAAAAGAGACAAAATTTTGAGATTCAGCCTGCAGTGGCGAAAAATAAAAAATTATCTGGGCTGTGCATAGCTAAAATAAATAATAGGGAGAAAAATAAAATGTTGGATGGGCTGTGCCTTGAAAACATAAATAATAAGGGGGAAAAAGAGGCCAAAGACCCATGGGGATTAAAACAAGATGGTTACAAAATAGAGATGAATGACCTACAACGGGTTGGGGGAAAGTTGGGAGACATAGAATGTCGAATCGGATTGGAAAGATTTGGGAAGGAATTTGATATTGATCTGATCAACTCAAAAGAGGGTTTGTTCCTTTATGAGGGGGAGGAATCACTTGGGGAAGATCCCCTGTGGGAAGTCGCGAGAGATAGCCCTTTTACTCAATGCACAACTGGCGGACAAGTTGTGATCCCTTTACCGAGATTTTGCCTTTCTGATCTGCAGTCCTTGGGGGATACTCTCTCCCAGTCACTTCATACTTCACCCAAACCCTTGTCCAGTAACCCTATTCATAGTTGTTATTCTTCATGGGAACCGACAATTATTTCCGGCAAATTGTATTCAGTGGGAGATGTATTCAAATTTCATTTTCAATTAGCATCAACGTATATTCTTCAGTTAATTATCCCAGGGGAGGGAACCCAGAAAAAAGGCGATTCATGGTTCGCGAAAAATTTTACTTCATTTCCAGTACCCTTATCGTTTTCACAGGCCTTTGTATTTTCGGCCTTAGATTATTTGAAATTATGCCAAGGGGCAGTTTACTTTTTGATTGAGATGTGGAGTTGTTGCCACAGATGGAAATTAAGAGGCTAGGGCAGCCAATTTTTCACGATGGCTGGCATCATCACATGTGCCAGAAACTGATTCTCTGCTCCTCTCAAATGTAAATTCGTGAGAGCAATAAAATTTTTGTTTTTGATTGTGCTGTGCACAATGAATTCCTACGAATCTTGGGGACGTCAACTTTGAAAACCAAATGCGGATGTTAGACGATCTAGACCATGGTGGTCGTACAGTAGAAGACTTGTCGAGGACGAACGATCCAGAGCCAAGCGGAGGAAGCACAGGCATTGGTAGAAGAGAAGATAAACAAGTTTAGTGATTTTAAGTTTGGTGTTATTTATGTTATGTCTGAGTTTCCAGCCAATCCACCGGAGATGCGGGCCATTTATCTTAGGAGGGAGGTGTTGGAACCCTTGGTCCCAGTTTGTTTAGATAAATGTCCCTCCCAGATTCCTTTCTTTTGGCCCCTTAATTATTTTCCTTCCCCGAGTAATAAATATTTAATTTTCCTTTTATTTTGTGACGCCATTTTGGGTCCTCTTAATGGCGTACGTGCTTAATAGACCACGAGGTAAGATATTGCGCAGTTAGGGAGGTTGACCAGTAAATTAGTAAGTCCTGGGATTGGTTGGAAAGATTCATTTACCACCCTCGTAACCCCTGTCACAGCACGCGGCTAGCGGAGCGGGCTGGGAGAAAGAGTCCTTTTGAAATCAGTTCTTTTATACAACGTGTAGTGATTACAGTAAGCTTTTTTTACTATGTACTCTTTTAACTTTTCAGATTAGGTCGAGTCTAAAGAGATAGTTAGAAATCTTATAGGTAAACTTTGGCTTTAAATTTGGCCATAGACCATCCGATCACGTTGGTATATACGGAACCGTTGGAGTAACCGCGGAAATCCCACTAATTTGGGGCCAACGAGGGATCTCCCCCTCCAGTAAGTGGCATAGCAACTCTTTGCGCCATTTTTGCCTTTAAAAGTGGTGACCCCCGCACATTAAACCTCCAATAACTATTAAAAAGGGTACTAGCCCTTTGAATTTCCAATCGAATGAGCCTGTTTTGAAGTTTCTACGACAACGCCTTCTATAAAAACCTTATATACCCCCAGGGCATAAGTTAAAACTATTGCCCTGAGGGATGTGGGGGAGTGTCCTCCTCAAAAACATAACCTCTATCTGGAAATCAACTACGCTGAACCAAATGGCAATCTCAATATTTTGATTGGATATGCTTGGGGGAACGATGGCCATGGGGGGGGGGGGGGGGGCTAGTTGCCCTCCAATCACTTTCGACTATTAAAAAGGGCACTAGCCACTCCAATTTCCAATCGAATGAGCCCTTTTCGAAGTTTCTACGACAACTCCTTCGACACGAAGCGCCTGGGTATGGAGAAAAAAAAACAAAAAAAAAACACATTGTGCCCACATGGTTTGTTACTTAGGCAGCGCTAGCGCGCTACCTATGATAACCAGTTTTTATTTCTATAAACCTTTTCAGTATTTACTTATTTCTAAACTTACAGTCCATACTGGAATTATCAAATACCCGAGGTCTTACAAGAAACGCAAGGCATAGGTAAGGTCACTGTATATAAATAATAGAGTGTGTGCTCATTCCCTATATCAACCATTATACAAAGCCGGACCGAGATGCAAGTGCTCCGGAGAACGTATAAACATAAGCGACATTTGATTTTTTTATGGGTAGACAAGTCAGATTTCTTTTGAACGCGAAATATGGCTTCACCTTTGTAACACTAAATTTTGAAGAATCTAATTTTAAATTAATTTATTCCAATACATATATAAAAACTATTAATTAGTAGTGTAATGTTATTATTAGATGTTTTGGAAATTACCAGTAGGTTTCAAAGTCTCATGTTGGCTTCAAAGGCATTTTGAGACAGTTTCTGCGGAAATACGTGTTCCAGGGTTCTCATTTGATCTGCAATCAGCGGTCAAATGGACGAGGACGTACGAGTATATGGGCGGAGCTTTTATACGCACCAAGACTGTATAGTAGCCAAACATTACCAAGTCGTGATCTTACTGTCTATTATTTATATACAGTGAGTAAGGTGCACTATTTACCACAGGCACTATTTCCCACGAAGTGTGACTAATCAAACCGCATCTGGAACAGAGGAGCATTTACGCATTTGTCTTTTTACCAAGTGTTTTTTATATTTCGTAGATTCAAGATCCTTTAGCCCCCTCCCCACACAAAAAAAAATCAACATAAAAATGGCCTTACCTTTTCATTAGCAGACTGGAATGTTGACGGAAGCATACTCGGGAAAAGCTTGATAAAAACAGGTAAAAGGAATTCCATAAAAGGTATAATAATAAAAACTGAAAAAGGGACAAGTCGGAATAGATCTGCAGTAGTTCGAACGAGCTGAAAAACGAAAAGAAAGTTTTTAGTAATTTAGTTAGAATAACCGATGTATTCCCATAGGTGACCACTGCCATGTGAAGCGTATATATAAACAGTAATGAAGTCCAGAAAACGAGCGTTCTACTAAAGCCATAATCCGTATGTAGTTACGGTAAAATAACGTTTTCCTTTGGATTTCAAATAATTCTGAGTTGGGTATGACACAGTTGAATCAAAATATTTCAAAGGTATTTTAAGCTTACTCTGTAACCTAATCTCCCTTTTCATCAGAGGCCTACACTGGCGCTCCCTATGCAAAGAGCCATGTCCGTCCCTCGTATATTTTTCCCGGCCAAGGGATGGTCATAGAAACTTCAGAAGGGGAAATTCGATTAGAAACTGAAAGTTCCAGTGCCTTTTTAAGGGTCTTAAGTCGTTCACGAACAGCCAGCCTCCACCCGTGCCTTTTTTGCTACCAAGTTCCCATAACCTTCCATGATATCAGATCAAGATTTTGAGGTAACCGTTTTATTTAAAATTGTTGAAACTTCCAATAAATATGGCTCCACAAAAATCAAAACCACCCAAGGCCTAGGGATTAGAGACATATATTATGCGAATTGTCAATTGTTTGCATATAGCTTTCATAGTTGAAAAGAAGGCATGACTGAAACTGGCTGTCCGATTGGCTTGAAACTTTCATGGATCGTTTCCTGGGCCACGAAAACACATGTTTTGCTAGATGGTGGCAGGGTGTTAAGGGCCCAGAAATGGGCAAGAAACTTTTTGTCCTAGATCAGTTTTAAACTTACAGCCCTAAATCATTGGGCCAAGATGAGCCTAATGTACAAAATAAAAAATTGTTGGGAGATCCGGATACCCCCCAAAAAACAGCAAAGAACTTTTGCTTCCGCTTGGCATCGAACTTATATTTTTAAGCCCTTGAACTAAGGGGACCTTAATGCAGCTGAAAAATAGGAACAAAATTATAGTCTCTCGATAAAGGGGTCCAACAAAGGGCCAATAAGCCTTTTTTGAATTGTTTGAAAGTCTTAACTGTGTAAATAACTGGCCCAAGGAAACCCTAATGTACAAAAATAGTTACGTTCGGGTATTGATACCCCAGTGCACAAGAAAATATTGAAAATAAAATTTGGTTCCCTTAAAATTGTGCTATAAAAATGCGATTACTTAACCAGTTTGGGGCGGGGGGAGTCAAGAAAGTACTTTCTTCCCTTGAAACAGCAGCTCCTCAGCAGGAAAGTTATGCCAGTTGTGTTATATGCACTTTTAAACCGTGCAAAGCCCTTCCGACACGTTTGTTCAGCTAAAAGATGGTCACCATATCATTCAATAAAATACGATTGCTTTTGGAGTTATTTTTCTTCATATTGAAGTAAAACTCCCAGCAAAAACACATTATCCGCTATATTCGATGAAGTAAAAAATATTGCTGTTTACGCTTCGACACTGCCAG
Organism: Artemia sinica; assembly: GCA_027921565.1. Classification (NCBI taxonomy): domain Eukaryota; kingdom Metazoa; phylum Arthropoda; class Branchiopoda; order Anostraca; family Artemiidae; genus Artemia; species Artemia sinica. Next base: position 48,289,912 of record CM051258.1, read on the forward strand.
GTTCTGACTGTGTCGAACTTAGCCAGTTTGTTTTAGTCGGGCTCAACATTGCAAGCACTTTAAGGTTTATAAAAAAAAAAACTGAAAAACACGACAAAAATTTGTTTATATGCATTTTTGTTACGTTTGTATGCAGACAAAAATTTCGGGGGGAGGATCAAACTCACTAACCACTCCCCCTGGATACAGCCTTGACTGGAGTTCATGAAAAAATAGTAAGGAGATTATAGATTATTTTGGTGACAATTTCCTAACAATTCACCATGAAAGTGGATAATTTTGAAACCTACTGTATGCAAACTAACAACAAATTTCTAGGTTTATCTGGAACGCAAACATCCTTTTTTTCAGGAAGGGGGAATGGACAATAATAAAGAGAAAAGAGAACTTGAATAATTTGATAATTTTGAATAAGACGTGCCCGGAAATCCGGGAAATTCTAGGATTTTTTAGGGGGCAGGTACCAAGCCCCCTTCCGTTCATCCCTGTCTCTGGTACCTCGTGCCAACTTACAGCTCCAAGCTATCAATATACACTACAAAAGTTATTTATGTTCTTAGAATCTAAAGAAAATGAAAAATTCACACCGAAAATTTTTAGGTTGAACTCCCTAAATTTTCAAAATTTATTTATCACCGCAGAAAATTCACTTACCAGCTTTTACCGACACCAATGGAGAAAATACTTCCAGTGAAAAATGTTCTAAACTTTTTTCTTCGCCTTTTTCTTACTACGGGGCTTTTCTTAGTGATCCAAGTCTTTTGAAAAAAAAATTCAACACATATTGTTATCTGTATTATATGAGAAAGGAGGAGACCAAAATAAAATTCTGGCTATATTTAACCATTTCTGGCGTTGTCACGGAGTCCTAAAACCCCACAGCCTCCACAAAAAAATATAGCGATACTTGTTTTTGAATAGTCTAGGCCTATTTTATCAGCACAAAAGACTTATAGACCTATTTGATCATACCACCCGACTCCACCCCCCAAATGGACCGGAACCATACTGAGATAAAGCCTCAGCTACGCCATTATAGGCTAAATCATCATAACAACAATATATTGCAGCAGATTTGTTCAAATTTAGTCAATTTTACAGTAGACCTACTATAAAAGTTAGTCGGATTTTTTCTAATCAATTTAAATAATTTTATTCAGAAGCTAATTGGAAAATTTTATTGAAAAATGTTTAGTATGAGTCTCAAGAAAAAACAGAAACGGCTAACCAAATTTTTACAGCATTACTAGGCGGAAAACAAACAATGTTTTTCGCTAAGCTGGCAACTAGATGACTAACTAGACAAACCTAATCAGAAAACAAACAGAAGATAAACCAAGTGAGAAAGCCAAACAGATTACAAAAGACTTAAAATTGGAACAAGTCTGGCAATAATAAAAATACAGCAAATATAAAAAAAAAAAGTTGGCTGCATAAGCAGCAATGAAGACACAAAATTATCAGAAATCACCTACTAATAGAAAACAGGGGCTGCCCAGGGACTCTCAAGTCCCCAGAGCACTTTTTTTGCTTGGCATTCGCATTTGAAGCAGCTAATCTCACTTGCTAATAAACGAAAATCAAAAATATCAAAAGTAAATTTTGCTCTTAGACATCAACAAGATACAGGAAATAATGGTTAGGTTAAAGTCTGTATCCACTAAAGATATACTTGACAAGCTTCATCTAAATTTGGAATTATGGTAACTAGGCACATAAAGAAGGGGGGGGGGACTCTTGGCCCATGAATTTGATATCATATCACCCAAACGCCAGAGCAGAATGACAAGAGAATTTCGACCCGTGCTAACCTCAGAGATGTTGAAATATTTTTAAATATGTCCAATAATCTATTTTTAAATCCACTCCCTAATACCAGCTTTGTTCCGAATCAAAAACTTATAAATTCCCCCCCCCCCCCCCCGAAAAAAAATCTTATATATATAGCCTATGCAATGGCAGCCATTTTTCCGTCTTTCTTTTCTTTTCTAAAACGAAGTGGCATGAAATGAACCACTGTGAAATAAGTTAACCAAAAAAAATAATGAGAATCAAACAGTTAATTAAAGCAAACGGTGTGAAAAAGAAACCCTAGTCAATAGTGACCAAACCTCTAAGCTACAATTTTGAAACGAACTATATATCAAATGAATCTGATCTTTATGTTGATTTCAACTATGTTAAATTCATTAGTTTGAAAGTTATCTATCAGCAGTTGTTTGCATAAAAAGATCTGTAGATTTTACTAAAAAAAGGAGTAAAGGCCCCCAAGATGGGGTGCAATTTTGATGAAACTTACATCATCAAATACAATACAACTGACGACCGTCTAGAAGAGGTCTTGAGCCCTTTTTTTGCCAAGTGACGATTAATTTCGCATTTTCCCCAAAAGTCTTATGGAGAATGCGTTTTTATGTTTGTTTATTATCCCCACGGCTTATTGTATAGAACCAGGGTCATAAGTTGGTTTAAGCCCTTGTTGGGGACTTCAGCAACAGTCAAGGGTTACTGGCTGTTGGCATGGACTGTTGGGACAATTGGCTCTTTTTAAAGCCCTAATGCTTCCAATAGTCTAAATTTAGTATTAAAATAACGGCAAAATACTGACAACCTATTTGTTTTGATGAGTTTACATGGTAGTACTGTAACTCAACTTGTTAAAAGGTTCATAAATTCGTCTTCCAAGAATAGCAAACATAAAATTAGACAATATAGAATATATTTGTATTTTAATATAGAAGTATAGACAAAGAGCTAGTTGTTGCAAAGAGTTAATTCAGTGCTAGGTGTATTCCCTCTCCACCTGCCCCTGGCGGCAATTACCACCAGAAAAGTCCCCCATATGCACAATTGAGCAGCCAAAGGGATGGTATAACAAACAAAAATAATAGAAAAAGAAGGAATTTTGGACTATTCTACCTATGTTCCAAAATATATGTATAGCCTAATATAGAGTTTAGAACATCCCATACTATTTATTTTTATAGTTTTATTTCTTTAAATTTTTTATCTTTAATTTTTTTTTTTAATTTCAAATTAAATTGTGTTTTGGGGGTAAGTTATCAAAGTAGAATAAGATAAAGGTTAAAAAATGTTTTGAAAATATGAAATTATTGGCAGCCGTAGAAGGGTTGCCCTATGATGGAAGTGCACAACAAAACATGCTGGGATTTAAAAGTACAACTAGTTGCTTCCCATGGACTTGTTCTGGTACCAACAACTATAACACAATATTAGTTCACCCCTTGCGATCGAGAACGCGTCCATTAGGCGTACATCTGCAGGTTTTCCCATCTAAAGTACCTTTAAGGGACATATTATTTTTTTTAATTTAATTTAAATAGCATGGAGACAAATTCTAAGTCAGAACTGAGCAAATTTAAAATAGACAGAGCTCTTTATCCCAAATAAGAAAGCAACAGTTTGAGTAAAGAAAGTTTTCAAAAAGTCATTAAACCCTATTCACATGAGAGGGCTCATTCATACAGAAATTAAAAGTTGCAGTGCACTTTTTAAATGACATATTTAGCTGATTCAGGTATGGTAACTATTATTTCAATTAATCTTAATACGATTTTTTTTATATAAAACAAACTTGCAGGAATTTTGAAAAAGTCTGAAACCCCTCAAAAATGGTATCGAATCGAAATGAAAAGCACACCATTAGAATGGCCACTGTTCTAAATCTGACAGAGGAATATTACGATTCCCATCTTGAGCAACAGAAATCACTATTTTGCATGGGTAGCACCTCTTTATTTTTGTTCACAATGATTTGAGTTCTCCTAAAATCCTGAAGTCCAAGAAGCAAAATTAGCAAAATGTAATTTCATTTTTTTTTTTTTTTGAGAAATTGGAGAAACTTTTTTTGAGAAACTGGAGAAATTAAAATTGGAGAAACCCCATTTTTTCGCAGTTATTCAGCAGAAAAATTCGAAAAGTAATAACATAAATTTTCGTGAATTATGTTGAATACATAGCCTATCTAAACCAGAATCCCTTCTTTTCTTTATTATTTTTATTTGTCTTAATTTCTCTTTAGCTGCTCAATTTTACATGCAGGGAGGATTTTCCAGAAGGGTAATTGTTTGGGGGGAATATTCTATGAGGGAATTTCCCAGGAAGGATTATGCTGAACTATGTCTGATCTTACCATTAAATTAAACTGGGGTAAAACGGATATAATGTCCCAAAGATTTTAATGAAAAGCCTACGATTTATCAGAGCTCAGTTCTCAAGAAAGAGGCATATTATGCAAACTCGATTTGCTTTCAGTGTTGGGCAGGTCTAGCAAACGTTAAGAAAACCAAGTATACAAGCAAAAGAAAAATCCAAATTTGGAACAGAAATGTAATCACACTGGCTTAAGAAAGATACTTAAAGAGAGATAATACCTGCTTATGCTCTCTCCTTGAAAGACTTTCTCCTTTCAGCATTTTCCAGGCAAATCCAAAAGCAATTTTAGATTCAATGTAAAGTAAACGAAATCCATGATAATAATGTTTTAATTCCCCAACAAATCTAGCCCATAGGGATTTTTTTGCAATTTCTTTTTTCTGCTCTCCAGAAACACTAACCAAATCCTGTTTCCTTCTTTCCTCTTCACGCATAGAATCAACTGTTTCTTCCACTAACGATGAAGGCTTTAGTTTTTCTTTTTCACAGAAAATTGAAGAAGTGGAGAAATACTTAACATAAAAACTAGATTGATAATGATTTGCAAATGTCACATCTTTGCAATTAGATATAGAATAGGAACATGGTTGAAGGTATATTTGAGAGCATCTTAAGTTGACTGTAGTTCTCCATAAGAAACAATGCCTACTGCCACAAACTCTTGGAACAAGCATGGCTCTAAAAGAGAAAAGAGACTAAGTGAAACAGGAACTAATACCTGTATACAGGAGGGGGGATAGGAATTTTTTTTCTTTTCTGATACTGGTCAAATGACTCTCTCCCCCTTTCTGGAAAAGTCAAAAAATAGTAGTACAAAAAAGCATTTTTTTTTTGTGCATGTGAGTGTTTGACCCCAATCTTCTCTAGATGATGTGTATATCTATGCAGAAACTGATTTTGTGGAAGGGGAAATGAGCTCAAGTAAGAACTTACCAGCCTTGAAAATGAGTCTAAGGTTTTGTACTAACAACCATTCCTGGTTTTTCTTTTACAGCTGCTTTGTATTCAAAAAAAAGTAGCAACTGAGATGGACAGCATCAATTCGATACAGCAATGAAAGTAGGATAATTTGGAACTGCTGTTACAATAGTCAGCAGTAATTTCAGCTAATATAGAACTTTTGCTATAGTATAAAACAATAGTCAACAGTTTTTTCTTATTTAATTTTATCTCCTAACTCCAAAAACTAAGCTGAGATTTCCTGTCCACCTCTGATAATTTAGAACTTTGTCCAGCCTAAAAAGTTGGGTATTGGAAAAGTTTTCTTGAATGCTAAATTAACCAAACGCCACCTAACATTTTATAATATCCATAGTTCTGCCCAGTATTTCATGTTTTTATTATTTTTTTACCTTTCAGAGAAAAACTTTTTTTTATTAGAAATTTGTTTGATTTTATAAATTTAATTCACTACTGTTGATTTAGCATTTCTAGTAGAATCAGGAGAGCCCAGAAAATTGAATATGTGCTCTTGATGAAGTTGAAATTTTGGAAAAAAAATATTGAAAACTAAGCAAAAATAAAAAACTGTACTAGGGTTTAGTCTGGCTATCTGAAGAAGAACAGTAAGATATGAAAAATCTTCAAGAAAGGAAACTGTTTGAAATAATAGGACTATTGATTTGACTGTATATTAGAATGTAGGACAAGAATGTTCCCAGCAATGTTTTGAGAAGCAACACATACAGCAGACAAGAGATCTCTTATACACATCTCTCAGAGACTTCTCAGTAACCAAAGTAAATAATTTACTTGTCAACTAATATGGTATTCTTACCACTTTCAGCAAACAGCTAGTGTTCAATAGACCCTCACTAGCTTCCTTGAACACCAAGTGAATTGAATAAAATTTATTATACTCCTGAGCAGAAGTGATTACTCTCAAGTTATAAACATCTCATCTCCAAAATTTGGAAATGAGTTTCAACTGCAGGAAAAAAGAAGAAAGGGGAAGTTACTGACATTAGTTAAAGAAAATATGCCTCTCATGGAATCATCTTTTACAGGTGAAAATGAAGTTGGACTCAAAACAGTTAAACTGCAGAACAGATGGTTTATCTACTGCTTAAGTTAATAGTTTATAAAACAATCATCTTAGATTCCATCATGCATGTGTAGAAGGGTGGCTCCATGGGGTATCCAAGCAAGTAATAACTACACAGTTTGGTTGAGGATTCCAAGGCATCCCAGTGTAGGCACCACTCCTCCTGCCCCCAATCCCTACCCACACCCTGCTTGAAAGAAACCATGGTGTGAGACTGGAGGATTTGATTGCTTAGGGAGTTCCAAAGCAGGGCTCTCTGGTCCTCTGGTTGGCATTGATGGGGAGTAGGCTTGAAGTGGGATTGGCCTGTAGATTTTTGATATTGTCACCTCTAGCTTATTGTGATAAAATAAAAGTAGTGTCATTAGTTTCAATTCTTTAAGCTCTTTTCAAGTATAACTATTACATAGAGAACACTAAAACAATGAGATTCTTACTTTATAATGCATGTTTATAGCATGTTTCTATTAATCAAATTATCATATTTCCTTCCATTGCATTCCACATTCTTATATCATTTCAAATAATATTTTTAGACACACTTCCATTGTAGCCTAGTCAATAAGGACAAAACTGGATCTCATCAAGTAAAGACTAGAGCTACCCATTATACAATGCACTATGAGATTAAAACCAACAAAGACATGTATAATTGGGGCTTTTTAAGGGACCATGGGGAGTGAGATGCATTCCAAGTACAAGAGAAATTGATTTTCTTGAAAGTCAACTCAACAATAATGAATCATTTTCATGAGAATGAGAGCTAGATGAAATTTATCTATACATATGAACTTGTGTTTTCATACTTGATTTGTTCAACAAAAGCATATTTTTACTTCCATCTTCCTCTTATCCATCTCCTCTGTGAAATTTGGTGAAAAGCTTAGGTTCAAATCTGCCTTGAGAACAGACTAGAGCATCTGCTCAAAAAGGGACATTTGGCATTTTGGTGAAGAAAGGAGGACATTTGGTATTTTTATGATTTCTAATAGGTCATTTTTTAAAATCAGCAAGCTTAGATGGTGCTGCTTTCATTTCAAAATAGCTTTAAAAAAAATGAAGAGAACTAAGGGCCTAGAAGGTTTGACAGCTAACTTATATTATTAGAATAAAATTCATAGCAAGTGCCTTTGTAGGTATAAATCACCTTTGACAGTTCCCTTTTATCCTTGCAGAAATACCAGCAAATAAAAAAAAACTTGACAGAAGAATTAGGCTATTCACTCAAGATAGCACTGAAAATATATTTGGCCAATTTAGTTAAGTGCTGCCAATGCAGAACTAGTGTGCACTGTAACCCTGATTTCTATAGATGCTATTTCTAAATATTCTAGAAAGGCCATCTAAATATTCTAGAAACAACAAAGGCCATGCTGTAATGAGAAAAATGGTATACTACTACTATAGTGCTGCTACTAATGAATCATTGCAGCACCAAGCTGCCTGAGGCCAACACAGCTTTCACACTCCTCCTCCAACCCAAGGCCTATCTACTATCTTTATTAATGATACTACCAAGGTAAGTGAAGCTATCCATTAGCTTGATCTTATTTTTGTCCAACATTATCTCTTCTTCTTTACATATTTCAAGTCCTAGCAATTTTGTCTTTTTTTTGCAGATTTTCAAACCTTTTGTTACACCCCAAACTTTCAAAACCTCCATATTATCATTCATTTTGCTAGCATTTTCATGTAGACTAGGACACTCAAATCATGAGCATAATCTAAATCTAAGATAGTTTCCTTCCCATATAATTCTATGCTCTCCCATAGCCTTTCTTATTCAACTTTGGACAAAATCCACCAAAAGGACCCATATAAGTGAGAATAAAACATAACCCTGCTTAACTCCTGATTCAACACAAAATAAACAGCTAGCCTCATTCCTTACCTCAACTGGAACAATGTTACTTTTGCACATAGGCTACATAAATCACTTTAATGTATTTATCTGATATAGGCTACCATTTATGGATAGGACCTTTGTTAAAGTTCTCCTAGCCTATATTCCCAATCAAATTCTTCCTCATGCTCAATAAAAATGAAAATTAAAGGGGTTTGATAACTGGTAAATTTGCAGTTGGTGCTAAAATTTAGCTAAGATGAAAGTGAAAACATCATTTGATGCCTTTTTTATGCTCTTTCATTATTCAATAATTGCTCCTGTCCCAAATTGCATCTTGAACCCTTAACAGGGCCCCAAAGGAATTTCAGTTTTGAAACTGGCATACACTGGACTCGTCCATATTGCTAGCAAGAGCGAATTAAGGTAATTTAAGGTAACATACCACTAGTTTCTAAATAAGAAAAATACTTATTTATAACAACTCAAATCTCATTTATTGGGCAACTCATAAAAAAGCATTTGGTACTTTTTTATGCTCTTTAATAATTCATATAAAATACCTTCAGGGCCCCTTTAAGGGCTCAAGATGCAATTTGCAACAGAAGCAATTATTGAATTATGAAAGAGCATAAAAAAAGGCGTCAAATGATGTTTTCACTTTCATCCTAGCTAAATTATAGTGCCACTTGCAAAGTTACCTGATAACTTGGGCACAGGTTAACAATTGTTAATGTAAGAGTAAAAATCTGGTCAACAAATTCTCTTGCCTTCCTATTTAACTGCATCTTAGCCTATTTAAAATGTATTGGGTATTTTTACTAATAGCCTATATACAGTCCTCTTGGAATATCATGGTTGTGTAATTGTTTTGTACTGGTTAAGCACAAATACTTATACCTTAAATTGCAGCTAGGAGCAATCTAAGGATTTCTCCTTGTAGAGCTCCAGAATGATGACTAGTTGTATACAAGAATCACTGGTGACCAGGTCCTATTCCATCTTTGATAGCATCCCAATTGAATTTAAACTCTTTAGAGGACCACTCAGCATCTAGCCTTTGTTTAAAAACATCAATGGATTCAGCAGTAACAATTTCATTACATAATTTGTTCCAATTATTGACAATACATGTTGAGAAGAATTGAGTATGGACTCTAGATGTTGTAGACTACTTGGCAAGTTTCAGTTGATGATCTCTAGTTCTTGAATTGGTACTAACAGTAGGGAATAATGCTGGGAGAATCTTAGCCCTCAATAACTTAAAGGCTAAAATGGCATCCCCTCTATTTCTCCTGTATACAAGTGTAGGGAGATTCAACTTTGATAGTCTTACAGAATAGGAAAGCTCTTGCATGCCAGATATCACTTTAGTGGCACGTCTCTGCATATCTTCAAGAACTTTTATATCTTTTTTAAAATATGGAGAGGCAAGTGACATTCAAACTTCAAGCTTAGGATGCACAAGTCCCTTATAAAAAAGACTGATGACTTTAGAAGAACAAGTGGAGATGGTATGCTTAATCAAACCTAAGGTTGAACTAGCTCCAGAAGCAGACCTCTTATCATGTGTGCTGAATTTTAATTCATAGTCAATAGTGACACCAAGATCTTGCTCATTATTTACAGAGGAGAGTGGGTGGCCTAAGAAAAAAAAAAGAGCAGCATGGATTCTGTTTGCAAAAGTGAATGATATGACACTTGATAACATTGAATTCAACAAGCCAGGCCTCTGCCCATTGACCCAGCAGATGAAGATTATTTTGTAACAGGACACAATCTTCACAGGACAAAGCTGGTCCAAGAAGCTTTAGGTCATCTGCATAAAGAGTTGAATTACTGCTGATAATGGAAGGAGCATCATTGATGAAAATATTAAATAATGTAGGACCCAAGACACTTCCCTGAGGAACTCCACTCAGAACACATGTTGAGGAAGAAAGAATACAATCTCCAGAGTCATCAAACAACTGAACACATTGGTTTTGTAAGTAAAGAAAATCAAGGATCCAGAACAGGGATTTCTCTTTGAGCTTAACTGTGCACAATTTAATTGCAAGTCAATTGTGACACACTTTGTCAAAAGCTTTAGAAAAGTCAAGCAGAATCATGTCAGCAGGAACCCCAATATCAAGCAACTTGGTGATGTGATCATATGATTCAAGGAGATTGGTGTCAACAGATCTTCCAGAACAAAAGCCTTGTTGTGAACTGTGTAAAACATTATTAACTTCAAGCTGTTTAACAACTGCAGAATTAATTATTCTTTCAAGAACCTTAACAACTGCTGATGGGTCAATAATTTTCAGCAAGGTCCTTTCTACCTTTTTTAAAAATAGGAATAATATGGGCAGTTTTCCAATCCTGAGGTAGTCTAGAAAGATTGAATGATAATTTGAACAGCAGGAAAAGAGGTTGACACAAAACTGTGTGACATTTGTGTAGGATACATGGGTGAATGCCGTCTGGGCCAGCAGATTTATTCAGTTTGAGGGATGTCAGTTCCTTTAGAACCAAAGTATCTGTAATCAGAATTGGTTCCATATTCTGTGATACATCATATAAGGGAGGTGTAGGATATACAATACTGGAGTTGGACAAAAAAACAGAAGAGAAATATTGATTGAAAATTTCAACTTTCAGTTCAGGATCAGCAACTGATTTACTATCATGCAGGATATCTGGGATTGTGCATCTGCTACTACATTTTTGAGTGGCATAATGCCAGAAAGATAGTTTTTCCTCAAACCTTCTCTTCAACACCTTTATTTGGTTTGTTGTTTGATTACAAAGGGATTTGAAGATTAGATAATTTTCTGTGGTCTTATTTTTCTATAGGCCTAATGGTTCCATGCTCTGTGTTTTCTATTGATTAGCTTACTAGTTTTAGTAGTTAAAAAAGGTAGGCTAAACTTTTTGCCTATGTTACCTGAAAAATTCTGGTGCATGACTTTTCAACATTTAGAATTTCTGTTTTTACATTTCACCAACTCTCCTCAATATAATCAGTAATAAGCTTTTTCCAGTTGACTTTGACAAGTTTTTCAGAGACTATTTTTTAGTTTACATACTTTTGTTGCTTAGAGGAAGGCTGAATGGTAGGTCAACATAACTCTGAAATAATTACAACATGGTCACTGTTACCAACAGGTGTGGTTATAACATTCTTAATAAGGTCAGGGTTACTGAGTAGGCTATAACCAGATCAAGAATGTTGGAGACTTGACCTTCCCTGAAATGAGTTGGTTGTGAAATTGTTTGACAGAGGGGATTATCAGAGAGGGCAGACAAAAAAGGAGAATCTCTATAACAAAAACAAGATCTATCAAAAACCAGATCTATCAAAATTGTAAAAATGGTAAAATTCTACTTTAGCTACTTTGCCTATCTTGGAAAGGGGTTAAATTAGGAAAATGAAACTTTCATGGATGAGTCTACAGGCTAAATTATGTCCTGGGAAGATATTTTGAAGTATGTATCTTGGTAAAGTTCTACAAAATCATATTATTGAGTTAGGAATAAAGTGAACACACCATTTGATGCCTTTTTTATGCTGATTAAGAATATAATCAGCATTTCTATTGGAAATGAATTTCAGCCCCCCCCCTATATAGGCTATACCATACCTAACCTAACCCTGAATTGGCATATATAGGGGGGGGGGCTGAAATTCATTTCCAATAGAAATAATTATTATATTTGTAATCAGCACAAAAAAAGGCATTGCATGGTATATCCACTTTTGTCCTAACTCAATAATGTGATTTTGTAGAACTTTACCCATATCTCCATGCCTTGTCCCTCTAGAGGGTCCTGAAATTTGCCTACATGACAGGTCTATACCTAGGCTATTGAAAATTTGACAAAACAATATTTTACCTTAATTTTCATTATCAGTTTCTTTTTCTCTGGCTTTAGTTCTGAAAATGCAATTCCTGTTATTTAAGTAGAATTTTAAGCCATATCAATGTTTTATTTTCAAATTTAAGAAATGTATTTAGCCTACATAGGCCTATCTTTAAAACATTATAAATTGGGATTGAGCAAAGTTGTGAAGCTGAAAACAATTTTGTTGTGCTTCATTTAAGCAGAAGATCTATTTTACAAGGTTTCACTTTTATAACACACAGATTTTTAAAGGTCATCAAAGGTCAAGACACCTCGAGAGGGAGAAGAGGCAGTGGAGGTTCAATTGTGAGTTGTCAGCTCAAGAGCACTACAGGTCTGGAGGACCTTAAAGCTCTCAAATGGATTAAGGTGATGAAGGTGAAGGGAGAACAAGGAGATAAAGGTTACAAGGCAGGCATATCCTCCAAAAGGTGGCTGTCTGATTACTGGGATGAAGAAATCCAATTTGTTCTTGATAGTTTCCATGGGGATAGGAGATGAGAATCAGTTCAAATGCTAGCCTACCCTTTTGGCATAGACCTAGGCTAGATTTGTTTTTAAAACAATCCTTAGGCTACAGCTCAATAACTATCCAGCTTGGCAAAGAACAGCTAAACTAAATGAAAACCAGAAGCGTTAAGACTTACTATTTTTAAGATTAAGGTGTAACCTATAAAACAATATTAACAGCTAAAAAATATAGTTTTTTTTTGTTTAAATAGCATCAGTGTGTTTAAGTAACTGAAAATTCCACAAAAAAACTCAAGTGGAAGGAAGTGAAATACTGAAATATTTTGAAGCTAAAAGTGCAAACTTAATAACTGTTTATTTGAGCAAATAAAGATAATGCTTACATTTTTTTTAACTATCAAATAGATTTTTAATAATATTCGTTCAAATTCTAGATTTAGAATAAAGAATTATAGTTTTCATAGATTAAGGAACCAACATTTTAGCATTAGAGCCTCGTTTTCAGGGACCGGGTTCAAACACGGGTTGCTATCGAGTTCCACATCAAGCGTTTTTAGGGTTGTGGGTTCAATAGGAATCCGCTTCTAAGCGTTTTCAGCTGCCGGGTTCTCCCCGTGTTTGAACCCGGGTTCCTTGAATCTGGAACCCGTAGAAATACCAGGTTCAAACCCGAGTTCTGCGTTTATTGGCGGTAAATTCAAAATTGGCTAACCACCTTGAATTTACAGCCCATGAAGTTTGCTCATTGGGATCCCATACAGTTGATTTTGAATTGAAAATCAAGTATTTTGCAGTAGGCATGAATACATAGCTAATTGTAGAAAAAACTAAGACAGATAGTCCGAGTAATTGAGAGGGTAATTCTATTCCTCAGCATGAAGCGTTTTCATCTGTGAAGTTTCAACCCCGTGTTTTCCTTGAGAACCCGCTTTGTGAAAACGCTTGATGCACTAGACGAGAACAACCCGTGTTCGAACCCGCTGAGCCTGAAAACGAGGCTCTAGATTTCTCTCTCAAGTATAATATTTAAATAGCATTAACGTGAAAACAGGCAAAGTGGTAGATATACGTAAACTAGCTGAGTTTTTTCTTATTGTTCATTTCAGAAAAATGGAAATGAATTTTAGCCCCCCCCCTATATATGCCAATTCAGGGTATATATTTCCACATTAGGGGGGTGGTGTTAAAGTTTAAACTTACCTCCCATTTATATGCCCCCCCCCCCTAATGTAGAAATATATAGGGTAAGACACCCAGTAGTCGGCCACCTGCCTATTCTCAGACAGAATGTAACTAACAGGGAACCTACCTCTAGGCTAATGTGCTTAGAAAGTTTATTAGAAAGTTTTTATACATAGGCCTAGCTGGTTTCCCTGGTCACTTAGATATCCATATGGATATCTAATAGTGACCAGGGAAACCAGCTATATATAAAAACTTTCTAAGCACATTAGCCTAGAGGTAGGTTCCCTTTTAGTTACATTCTGTCCAAGAATAGGCAGGTGGCCAACTACTGGGTGTCTTACCCCTACCCTGAATTGGCATATATAGGGGGGGGGGCTGAAATTCATTTCCAATAGAAATGATTATTATATTTGTAATCAGCATAAAAAAAGGTATCAAATGGTGTAGGCCTGTTCACTTTTCCTAACTCAATAATATGATTTGGTATATATTTAGGCCTACCATCATTTTTGTCAGAAATGAATTTTACCCCCACCCCTATATATAGGCTATAGGCCTTCTTTATTCAGGGTATATATTTGCACATTACAGGGGGGGGGGGAAGTTTAAACTTACCTCTCATTTACATTAGAAATAAAATTTACCCCCCCCCCCCCCCCCCTAATGTGCAAATGTATAGCCTACCTTGAATTGGTATATATAGAGGTGGGGGTGAAATTTATTTCTGACAAAAATAATAATTATATTTAGAAAGAGCATTTTTTATGCTCTTTCCAAATATAATAATCATTTTTGTCAGAAATGAATTTTACCCCCACCCCTATATATATAGGCCTAATTTATTCAGTGTATATATTTGCACATTACAGGGGGGGGGGGGTGGGTGGGAGAAAAGTTTAAACTTACCTCCCATTTACATTAGAAATAAAATTTACTCCCCCCCCCCTAATGTGCAAATGTATACCTTGAATTGGTATATATAGAGGTGGGGGTGAAATTTATTTCTGACAAAAATAATTATTATATTTAGAAAGAGCATAAAAAAAGGCATTGAGTGATGTATTTACTTTATTCACAAGTCAGTAATATGAACAACAAAAATTTACTAACTAAACACAATAGGCTACTCTAATTGCCTAAGGCCACCCAGTTTCTAAGGTGTATTTCTAGGCTATTTATTGGATTTTAAGAGTAACTTCCAGTTTAACTGTAACTCAGTCCCTGCCCTCTTGTTATTCAAGATAAAGTCTTAGGCTATATCCAAATTTTGCTAATTTTTTGGTAATTTTTTTTCAGTTCATATTATTGTCTTACAGATAAAGTGAACATACCACTCCATGCCTTTTTTATGCTCTTTACAAATGTAATAATTATGTTTGTCACAAATGAATTTTACCCCAATACCTATATATACCAATTCAGTATATATATTTGCACATTAGGGGGGGGGGGTTGTTGTTGGTAAGATTTAAACTTACCTCTCATTTGTATCAGAAATAAACTTTACCCTCACCCCCTAATGTGCTAATATATATTATTTTGGGGTTGGTTGACAAATTTATATGTGAGTAGCATGTCACTCTACTTGCATCAGAAGGTCAAAGGTGGGAATTTTAGGTTAGATAGCCTTTCACTATATGGTTTCTCACCAAGTCTAGAGATACACTTGGTGGCCCTCCTTTGTACACCTTCAATCAACTGTATATCACCTTTGTAGAAAGGACCAGCAAAGCAGGTTCCAAAGTCAAAAACTGGTCTCACAATTGCCTTGTATAGATAGCTTCAAGTAGATTCTGTTTGATCAGCTATTAAGTGTTCTTTTAATTAATCCAAGGCTAGAATTTGCTTTGGAAACAGTTTATGCAGGGTGTTCATGGAACTCCAGAAGATTATCTACTTTAGATAATTCAGAAGAAGATTATGCACCAGTGGTCTTTGCCACTAGTGCAAGTTTGGAGAGGAAAGGGGTATAATGTCTGGTTATCATCCATAGTGTATTGGTGCAGAGGATTATTGTAACCAAAATGAATGGTGGTGCCTTTTGATATGTTGAAAGAGAAAAACCACCTATCTGCCCATGCCTGAATGTGGTCAAGGTCAGATTGTATTGATGATTTATCAGGTACACTAAATAGTTTTGAGTCATCAGCATAAAGTGTTAAGTGGTTGTTGACTTTGGTAATCATATTGTTTATATAAAGAAGAAACAATGTGGGTCTCAAAACTGTTCCCTGGGGAACACTTATTAGAACATTCCAGGGCTGGGAGTAGGTACATTTGCTATCTGTTGTGAAGAGCCATACAGTCTGAGATCTACCAGTCAGGAAGTCCATTAGCCAGTCTACCAAATCATGGGACAAAGCCATGCTGCCTGTTGGAGATAATTTTATTTGTAACAAGGTGTTGAAGAAGTGCATCATTAACAATCCTCTCAAGGACTTTTGCAACAGCAGATTTGAGGCTGATAGGTCTATAATTTTCAGCTTTGGATATATCCCCCTTTTTAAAGATAGGTGTGATATAGACTACTTTCCATTGGGAGGGGACACACTTATGATCAAGGGAATGTTGAAAAAGTATAGATAGTGCAGGGGCAATTTCACAAGCAGCATCTTTTAGCAGATGAGGATGAATGTTATCAGGACCAGTACTTTTGTTGATGTCCAGGCTTTTGAGTTGTTTTTCAACCATAGAAGCAGTAATTGTAATGTGACTCATTTTCTTCTGGATGTTACTTTAAGTTGGGAATGGGAACATTATCTGGTTCATTTGTGAAGACTGATGCAAATTGCTCATTTAGAAGATCAACTATATTTTGGGCACCAATGACTTCATTTCCATCACTTGTTGTTAAGTGTTTTATGGATCTCTGATTGTGATCTCTGCTTGATACATAATTCCAGAATTTTTTAGGGTTCAAGTTGTTTGTTGAGACTCTTTAATTTATTTTGGGCTTTGACATATTTTTCATAATGGCCTGGTTTGTCCTTTTTTCTCTAATGGCATTTCTTTAATTTTCAGGCAAATGGGCAAAATATTGATCAGAAATAACCTAAGCAGAAAAGATAAACACAGCTTGCAGTTTGATATAGACCAGACCTTTGCTCAGACATTAGGAAGTAGGCTTAAATTGAAAGAGACTCAAAGAGCCTAATAAATACATGTAATTTGGGATGTAATGACAGAAGAATTGTGTTACTATGATGTTTAGTTGAGAAGAATAGACCACATAAAATCAACTGTTATAGATTTATTGATAGTATTGGTAAATAAACTAGACATAGGCTATATGACTGTTCTGTAATATTATGCTTGCTTGGTATGAAGGTTGATGTCTATTTATCATGTTGCTTGCTTGTTGTGTTACTTATGCCATTTTATTATAGGTGCCTTGGTTAATAAATTGATTGATTCATAAAGCACTACATGGTGGAAATATATTACAGAGTTGAAAATCCTAGTGAAAGCTTGTAATTTTAATAGTGCTGATGAAATGGTGCATGAAAAAATAGTTAGTGGTATCAAAGCCCCAAAACGTGAGAAGGACTTCTTATGGAAGGTGAATAATTAACATTGGTATCAACAGTTTAAAAAATACCAAGCAACCAAGACAGCTATAAACATTTGAAAAACCCAGCCATGTAAAAAACAAAATTGATGAAATGCAAAAGAAAAATCTTTATTAATAAGTAATCACCAAAAATCATAAATCATCAATAAGCTTCCTCTTAAATCAATCTTCTTAGATTAGAGCTAAATCTTTCCAAGACATTATGGATAATTGCTTCTTGTTTGACTTTTATTCTGTCATTCCAGCTGTTTATTTCTAGCTATTTCAACCATCTACCTTTTTTCAACTGCTTTTTTAACCATCTACCTTTCTTCAACTGCTTTTTCAATCATCTGCTTTTTCAGCCATATCTAGTGTAAATTTGAAGTTCTAGGGAGGGGGTGGCATCTGCTCCCCTTCCAGATGCCCATGTAAATGGGTTTATTACACAAAACATATTAACACAAATTCACAAATTAGTGATCAGGTTGATTGTTCATGGATTATTTTAACCTCTTGTTAAAAAAAATAATAAAGATTTAGCCCTTCTGATATAATGCTTCCAAATTCATGGATTAAACTAAGCTAATTTAGACAAAGACTCCAAATCTTCAAGGTAAAAAAGAACTTGCTGCCAAGTTGCATATATCTTTGTTTATGACAATGTTGTTCATTTGGCTTGATTCAAGTATCTGGGTTGCAGTGGTAGCTAGCAACCTAGTAAGAGATGATCATTCATGCCCCATAGTAAAAAAACAAAATAGTCCATAACTGCTAAAACTAGAGTCATATCAAAAAAAGTACACTTTTAAAACTGCCTTGTCCAATACCCCTATATAGGAAACTAACAATCCATTGGCTCAAATAACAAGGAAAATATATTGGTTTGAAAATCAAGAAAAGTGGCTGAAACCACAATATTCTGCACCAAGGGCATCTTTTTTTCTTTTTTTTTTCACTCAGATAGCTGGGTACTGAAAAATCATAGAGAGCTGTTTAGTGGCTCATCTTAGAAAAATTGCTACATCTAGTGCCTGTTGCAATTAAAAAAACAAATTATTAACAAGGGTTGCTATCAGCTTGCAAATTAACAATGGTTAAAACTGCAAGGCAAGACAAATTTGCATCAGGTATGTAAGCTTGTTGAGTATATGCTGGTATTTTCTCTGATCTTTGTTGAAAAATGTCAAGGTCTTACTTAACATATTGAAATAATGTAGTGAGTTTAAGCCTTACTGTTTTATTGATCTATCTTAATGGAAAACCCTTGTGTACATAACATGCTGTAGCCAATCATTTGTCTCAAAAGGATTAGAGTGCTATAGAATGGGTAATGATTTTTGCAGAGAACTTGTACAAAATCTGTTGATTTTCATATTCTCACTAAAGATTGTGTTTTTTTCTTTATTTTTTTATGCTTAAGCTTAAAGACAAGAGAATATATCTTTATAGAGACATTCCAGGTAGTCAGTAAATTACATTAAAAGGAAACGAATTTTATTTGCAGTTTTATTAGAAAACCTATTTTGTCTCACAACTGGGTGATTGAATTGAAATATTCGGGAGAAGCTTCTTTTTTTGTTGCAGCAGAGGGGGGGGGGGTAAAGGCAAGTGAGCAAACATTTTCCCCTGGCCCTTAGAGAACAGTATACATCAATTCTTTATGCCAGCTTTCCAGCTTTTTTGTTTATTTATAATGACTTCTTTTCAAGGCTGTATCCAGGGGGGTTAGGGGGTTGGAACCCCCTCCCCCCTTAAATGTTTGTCCGACTTGTAAAAACATAACAGAAGAATAAACGCAATTGTTAATGGTTTTTTGAAGTTTTTTCTTGTAGCCCCTCCCCCCCCCCGAAAAAAAATCCTGATTACGGCCCTGCTTCTTTTCATCATGACCTTTTTCATAATTGGTCTTTGAATGCAAGTTATTTTCCTTTTACTATTAGATCAGTCTGAAATTGTTCAAACTGACTTTTTGTATTGATAGTTTGACTTCATATGTACAATTGTGTATTGGGTACAAATTACTAAAATATTAGTTATTGCTGCATTGTCAAGCACCAATTGAAGCTTTGAGACTGTCAGTAATGTTCCATATATGCTCTGGTTTGTTTCACTGTGGTAACTTATAGCCTACTGTCTTTAGTTTGCTCATTTTTTTTTTTTTTTTTTTTTGCCTTTTTGGCATTCATTTGCCTTTTTGGCATTCATTGCCTTTTTGGCAATTATCAAAAGGAATTGAAGCCCAAAATTACCTTATGGCATGAACTCAGGTGTTCTTGGCTGAAGCTTTATAAGTTTATACCAAAGAATTTTCATGAGGGCCACAAGGTCTACTGTTTTTTCCTGGTGTAGTAGTGTCTTTGTGGAAATAGAGATCAGACAAATCAATAGAATTCAATTTTTGCCCTACTAGTCACCAAACTTTGGTTTTTGTTGTTAACCGTCATTGTTTTAACATTTCCGCCATCGTCTTTGAAGAAAAATGACTGTGTTTGCCTCAAATGCCCTTGGAGAGGCTAACCTGTTGTGAATCTAAAAATTAATTTGGTAGAATTAAAGTTTGAATAGTATGTGGGTCTTCACCACCCTCGATTTGACAACCTTACTAATTTTCAAATCCATAATTTGGCAAAAAAAATATCAAAATTTAAAACAATGTACTGAAAAGCCATCACTAATTTTGTAATAAGAATTAAGGTTTGTAAGTAAGTAAATAACATTTCACTCAATGTATGTTTTTAATGAATCATTGATTTGAAAATAACAATATCTTTAAAAAATTCTGAATAGTTCCTTTTTCATCAACAAGGAACATCTTGTATGACTTTAGAATGACCTTTTAATTTATTGTTTTTCTCCCTATTGAATTTGCTCTCTTTTTTTCAGGCAAAATGCTTGATGATGGAGAATTGAAATGCTCTGGCTGCTTTGAAACTTTTAATGCTGAGAATAGAACTCCAAAATTACTACATGACTACTGCAATTTTTGCTTATGCTGCCTCCAAGTAAGCAAGCACCACATTAATAAGTCTTATTTAGTTTTAGCTACTATTTAATTCTTTAGGTTTTGACTTCTGGGCTAAAAGCAAAGACTACTGGGGTTCTTGTGTTTGAGTATCCACAAGGCACACTTTCTATTTTGTGCTTATCATAGTATGGCACAAGATATCTAGCAGCATCCTAATGATTCCATGCTTGAAAAATACTAATTTTTGCTATTTTCATTGAAAAATAAAAGAAAAACATCAATATTGCGCTCCCTAGATTTTGAAAAATAAACTCCCCCATCCCCATCTCCATAAATTTGTGTCACTAATACTACCAGAAAAGTTCAATTGAAAATACCCCCCCCCCCTAGATTCATTACAAAAAAAGGAAGCAAACTGTTTGTTTTTCTAGAGATTCTGCTAGTCTGTTTCCTTTTCCTGCTATGATTTACAGATTAAAACATAGACATGGAACTTTTAATCTTTGTTGTATTGAATCCATGAGATACTGTAACTGACAAAAGAGTGTCAGTTTACTGACAAAACACTTCAAAGAACATTAATCTGGTTCCAGACATCTAAGATGTCTGACATCTAAGACATCTGGAAGAATAGGAAGATAAGTCTGCAAACCAAGATTAGAATCTTAGAAGCTACAGTGATAACAGTGGTCAAATATGGCTCTGAAGCATGGACGCTCCGAAAAGCGGATGAAGATTTGCTAGATGTTTTCCAGAGAAATTGCTTAAGGATTGTTCTGGGTACCCGGCTGACTGACCGTATTTCAAACAATAGGCTATACGAAAAATGTGGTTCAATACCGCTTTCTAGGTCTATAATGAAAGAAAGGTTGAGGTGGTTAGGGCATGTTGTTCGGATGAAGGATGACAGATTGCCGAAGATTGTTCTTTTCGGCCAACCATCTAGGGCTAAACGGAAAGCAGGTCGTCCCCGTCTGGGTTGGGAGGACGTCATAAAGAAAGATTTAAAGGAAATGGGAACTTCGTGGGCGGGTGTAAAAAGGGAGGCTTTGAATAGATTGGGGTGGAGGAGGAGCGTGCGTAGCTGTGTTGGCCTCAGGCGGCTTGGTGCTGCGATGAGTTGTTAGTAGTAGTAGTATTTTTTCATTATGACAGCTAAGCTAGAGGTAAGATACTGAAGATTATGAATATAATTTTTGATAAAGCAAAAGTATCTTGTTGTTTTAGGAACACCTCTTTATGAGAAAGATGAAAATGTATTAGTTATAGTGGTATTTGTTGCTTGATTTCTCTGGGGTGCAAATTGCTGAGCATAATGATACTTAATAGACTAACAGATGCTGTAGATTAAGCTCAAATACAGTTAACAACTTGCTGCTACAGCGTCAAGCCGCCTGTGGTGAACACAGCTGCGCTCGCTCCTCCTCCAGTCCTATCTATTCAGATCATCACTCTTTCTCTTCCCAAGAAGTTCCAATTTCCTTTAAATTCTTTCTTATGGTCACTTCCCACTGCGTTCGAGGACGACCGGCTTTTCATTTGGCCCAAGATGGATGGCCAAAAAAATTAATCTTTGGCAGGATGTTATCCATTTACCACAAAACAGGTCCTACTCATGTCAACCTTTCTCTCATTATAGCCCAAGAAAGTGAGATGGAAAAGTACAGCTTGCTGCTGACACACGGTCAGTCAAATGGTCACCCACAACTATCCCTAGACTCCTCTTGAAAGCATTTAAAAAATCTTCTTCTGTCTTCTGAAGCGCCCATATTTTAGAACCATAATTACCCACGGCACTGTTATTACCATAGCTTCCATTACTCTAGTCTTGGTTCACAGTTTGCCCTGTTCTTTTTTTCAATTGTGAAAAAAACACCATGGTCAATGATTATTCCACTTTGTATATCTTCACTGCATCCACCATCTTCACTCATAACCAATCTTCTAATGATCGATCTTCTGCTTACCTAGCATCACCTCTTTATTTTCATTTATTTCTAGTCTAAGCAAAGTAGTCTTTTTACTATTAATTTTCAAAGCTATTCTTGCACCATAAATGCTCAAAACCTCCAAAAATTCATTATTTTGCTAACATTTTTATCTAGGGCAATCAAATCATCTGCATAATCGAAGCCTAGGAGTGATTTATCTTCCCATTTGATTCCATGCTTTCCCACAGCCTTTGCAGTGTTGCTTAGGACAAAGTCCATCAAAATTATTTATTTAAACAGGAATATGTCACAACAAAACCATGCTTAACTCCTGATTCAACTGCCACACATCATAGCATTATTGCTCCTCTACTTAACACTTACCACTTTAGTGTAGGCTATTTATCTAGAATATCATGCAAAGATACAACCTTCACTAAAGCCCATTCATTGGCTGAATCAAACGCTTGTTCATAATATATTAAACTGACAAATAAAGGGGTCTTATGATTCAGACACTACTTGATTGTTAATCAAAGAGTGAAAATTTGGTCGACACATCCTCTATCCTCCTTAAATCACACTCTTATCACCTTAAAACTATATCTATGGCATCTCTAAGTCTAAAAGTGTCATCATACTGAGTAATTTGCATCCTATGGAAATTAAGCTAATGTCCACATATTTACTACACAAGAAGAATAATGTGGTTTTGGCAGATGAGCGTGTGCGTTGACCTATGATGGGCTTTGTCCATCAAAGGACTATTGCAAAGGCTTTGGAAAATATGGTATCACCTGAGAAGTAAAACTCTCGTACACTTAGGTTAAAATAAGAATGAAGATAAAGAGGTGGCGTTGCTTGGTTACGTAGCTATGCTCACATACGTAGCATTGTTAATAGAGATTGTGATGTTTTGGCAATATAAAAAGTTTGGAAGAATAGGAATATAACTCTGCGCATTAAGATTAGGATATTGAAGGTCACAAGAATGACAGTGATCAATTATGCTTAGGAAGTCTTGGTGCCTCAAAAGGTCAAATAAGATTTGCTATGTGTTTCCCAGAGCAATTGACTAATGATAGGTTAAGGTACTTTTTTGACGACCAAATATCAAATAATGAACATGTGCGAGAAATGTAGTTCAATCCTTGTTTCTTGGACTATAATGAAGAAAAAGTTAAGACGTGTCATGTTTTATGGATAAAGCATGATAGATTGAAAAAAGGGGGCTATTTGGCCATCTATCTGGAGCTAAATAAAAAGCAAAATAGATTGCCCCCTAACAGAGTGGGGGGGGGAGTTGAAAGATTGCCCCCAAACAGAGTAAAGGTTGAAGCTTTGAACAGGCTGGGGCGGATGAGTAGTGTGTGGTGTGTCGGCACCAGATGTCTTTATGCTGCAATGACCCGCTAGTAGTAGTAGGCTACATCCATGTGTTAGATGAATGTACCATGTAATAAAAACAAGTGTGAAACTTGAAGTAAGGCACCGTATTGATTCAAAATTAGAGCTCGTTAAGGGGGATCTTTAGTGAACGTGACTTATCAATACAGTTTTGAAGAATGTGATCTCTTCATACAGCAGTGCCGGGCTATTTACTGCACTTGAAATGGTAAAGCCAGTGCTATGTTCTGAACATTTTTGCTACAGAGACAGTCCTTCTTCAATACCCTGCCTGCAGTCCTCAAGAACTGGATATCAATGGAATGTCCATACTTTCCTTAAATTATGTAGCTGGAAAACGTTGGAACAGTGTATAGCATGGAAAACCTTATAAACTCACGCCACTTGCCACGTTTGGATAAAGGGTAAAAAGGAATAACAGTGCTTTCAATACTTTATAGTCCTTAGAGTTTAATCGTTATGAATACTAAATATTGTTATATTGTTCCTTTAAACCTAAGAGGTTATTAATATTATTCGTGACATTGCGTATTTCATAAACCATTGATTAAACGGGGGGGGGGGGGGTCATATTCAGAACTCTCTACCAGATTGGTCTTAAAAATTTATATTCTGATGTTTGACTTTCATCCCCGTCCAACTATTTCGTATATTTTAGACTATTGCATGCATATAATCGCCATTTATTGCCACTTAGTGATTACAATTGACTCATTAGAAGTCAACATTCTTTATTCTAATTTCTTTATCTAATAATTTGTTTCCTCATGGTACTTCTTATAATTTTTCAAAGTCGTGTCTTAAATTGTCCATTCTTTTTGGCTTCAGTTGTCAAAATGTGTTTCTACTACCTAGAGAAACTGGTTACTAACAATTGTAGATGAGTTTCTCCTTCAAAATAAATCATTGTTGTTAAAAATTCCTTATGGATTTTAAGTGAAAGTTTCCAAAATTTAATATGTAAAAACAGGACTTTTTTCTTTGAGGAATGGCTTTGAACACCTTCTGTGTTTCATAATTTTTCGTTCCGAAAATTGTATGTATATACTATTGCATTGAACTTTTAAATGCTGCCTTAAATCTTTGCTTGCAGTTTTTGATTTTATATTTTGTTAAACTCATTTGTAAAAATAAATGAATTCAGTGTGAATGCTGGTAGCATTATTTTTGTCGATCAGCATTTATTTTTACTACCCATCAACCAGAGGAACGGAAAAAAGAGGCCTATAATATTTAAATAATTTCTAAGACCGCACTGCTTTTCCATTTACAGAATTTAAGAGAGAGAGAAAAAACAAGTATAGTTTAAATAAAACCGTTGGAAAAAACAACAAACTTTCAATAATCAAAATTCGGATATTTTGACTCCATGTCCAGGAGCCTTTATCAACGGGAAATAATTAAAGTTAAATTAAATTGCACGCAACATGTAAAGAAATAGACAAAAAAAAAAACAACAAATAAATAAAACTCACAAAATACTCACCTCCAAAATACTGCAATCATTATAAAAGCGTGAATGAGCACACAGAAATGACAAAGGATTGTCTCTGGCACACCAAATTGTGTCTCATATAATTTCAGGTTGGCGATGATATATCTTAACAACCTCAAAAATAATGCAATCATTATAAAAGCCTGAATAAGCACATAGAAATAACAAAGGATTGTCCTCTGGTACACCAAGTTGTGTCTCGTATAATTTCAGATAGGCAATCGAGGTTATTGGGATGTGACTTTTATTTTTATCTTTATTTTTTTTTTCTTTGTATGCTGTGTTTAATTTAATGTAACTTTAATTGTTTTTTTTTCCTGCTGATAAAGGCTCCCGGAAGTAGAGTCGAAATATTCGGATGTTTTTTTTTCACTGCTTTATTTAAATTACTTTTGTTTTTCTGTTTCTTAAAGCCAATAATATTGAAAAAGATTTGAGAAAAGAAACTGATGAAATGCCTCTTCCCCAGAAGAACAGAAAAGCGAAGAATATTCTAGCAAGGACCTATGTCAAGCTATCATAGGTGCCAAAGAAGTAAGAATTGAAAAGACAAAAAAGACAAAGTGTGGTTGCCACAAACTTCAAATATTAACCCAGGAAGAAAGGGCAGCGATAAAAAAAACAGACTTGAAGAATGAAAATTTATAGATTCACTCTTATAAATTGAAGGCTGAAAATTGATTATTATGTCAGCGTATGGACACAGAACTTATCCTTATAGGAAAGGGGAGGCTGGGATTAGAAAAATAAAGGGGTAACGATACAAAAAAAGTACTTTCCGGTCATCCTTCTTCTGCACTCAAGGTATTTCTTGCAGAAGAAATAGCAGAAAAAATTTAATCTTTGGAACCGTTTGAAAGATTTACTTTTTAATTGAAGAGGGCACTATCGACAGAGAGGATAATTGTCATTTAGAATTAGACATATGCATATATTCATTAAAGAGCAAGAGAGAAAGAAGAGGGGAAATAGGTCTAATTTCTTAACTAACTGCTGAAGCAAAAGTTTTCAGTTAGAGTGCAATAATTTTCAAAAAATTTTCTGAACTGAGTGTTCCAAGTTAAAAACAAGGAAAATGAATTGAATGAAATGATTGTTTCTTTAACACGGGCGTGATAGGTATTAAAAACTACACATCTATACACTATTTCATTTATAAATTACAAAACTAAAACTACAGTTAAAAATTAACATTTGGAAATAAATTAGGGAGATGCTAATTGTAATATAGCAACAATCTGCTAACCTACTTTGGTCTGCGAGATCAAATTGAAACAGAAAAAGTATAAAATATGTAAAAGTCATTTAGCCAAAAAAATATTTATTCGTAATCAAAATATTGAGAAAGAAAAGACGCAGCTTTATTGAACATGTTTGTTGTACACATTATTGCTTCTAAACTTTGAGTATATGCTTGAAGTTCACTATTCCTTATGCTAAAACCTACAAAAATTATCCATGTATGATAATTAAGATTGAAACGCTAATTAAATCCGCGAGATCGAGTTTTTCACTAAGAAATTGTTTAGTTACAGTATGGAATAAGTTTGGTGAAAATTGTAATCTATCTCTTCCCCTACCAACACTAAAAAATAAAATTAAGGAATGCTTAATGAAGATGTAGTTTGTTAATATGTGTGTATATGTGTACATATATGTATGTGTACATTGGTATATATTTGTGTGTATGTGCTTGTACATGCATCTGTACGCCTCCTTTTGTATGGCGTGTATGGGGAGGAGTTGGTCCCTCTGCCCCTGTTGATGAGTTGAATAAAGTTAGTATTTTTTTTTTTTTTTTTTTTTTTTTTTGGTGGGTTGAGGAGTCTGGAAAGGTGAGTTATCTATTGTTTTTTGTTTTTTTTTTTAAGCGTAGTTTGAAATAGAAAATTGAAGATTTTGGATTAAATCCTTATAACTAGAATATTAGTACAGGTACAATTAATTTAAATCTATGTGTTAAATGTTTTTTTGTTCCCGACTCTGTCGAGTTTTCTCTCAGTCGGGAATTTAATATGTTGTGTAAGTATGGTATTAATAATAAAACCTTGAACCTTGAACTAAGATTGAAATTTTATGATTGAGAATTTAAGAAGAAAGAAGTAGTTAGGAAAATAGAGTAAAGTCAAGTATTCGTCAAATATTCAATTATTCGCTTAATTTCTTTATTCCCGCGCCAAAATAAACACACAGTTTGGTCAGTTCTGAAGTAAATATATTTTTAAGGTGTGTCACTAATACATTATATACAATTGTTTTGGCTGTTTCCACACACTACATTCTAATGGTTTTTTTATTCTATTTTATTATTAAAGAAACTTGAAGTTGATGATCACACCATTGTGTGTCCTGAGTGCCATGAAAAAGTTCAGCTTAGTAACGAGGGTATTTCTGGCTTGAAAGATAACACTCATTTGCTCTACATACTAAACTTGCGCAAAGGGAAAAAGAAAGAAGAGAGGGAAAGCAAAGAAAAGCCAGAAGAGATTAAACCCATTGGCACAGAGTAAGTGCTTGTTTTATCTCTTTAATCTTACTTCTTACGAAGATGTAAACACCGGTGGAAGTCCAGACTTGAAAGCCGCAAAACTCTAGAAAAATTAAGCTTTTCATATATAAAATGTAATTTTTGTTTGTACGGATTTTTCTTGCTAATCGTCATATTTATGAATAGGAGGAAAATTCTGGAAAAATTTGCCATCGGAATGTTGAAAAAAACACCGAGAGGCTTATTTTATATGGGTACTTGAGTAACTATTGTCACTTAAGAGACTTTGTTTTTGCTTCAGTTCAGTATTTATTTATTAATTTATCTATGCTATAAACAACTTTTCACTTAAGCATATATACAGTAGTAGGTCAAGGCCCTTCCTTGAAATTCATTCCATCTCCACTAGAATAAACCACTGAATTTTCCATCAAAAATAAAAGAAAACTTATAACTTTCTAAACTCTAACTTTCCATACTTTCACACTCTGATGTTTCTAACTTTCACAGCCAAGCGATTATCAGAGCCATCTTTTTTGTCTTTCTGTCAAATAACTGTATCTCTTGTTTCTCAGTGTTGGTAGCCTTTGAAAAGTTAACAATCCAAATTCTGAATCCGAAATTCGATGCATTGCTTTCACTTGGATATTGAAAGGAGATAACAAGAATTCGGGATGTTATTTTCCTTTTTAAATTGAAACAGGTTTTTGTAAAAAAAAATTCATTTTATTTCAAACATTGTGTTTTATTTAATTACAGAAGTGAGTAGGTGTAGCAATGTCCTTTGAAGTAAGCCCTTGAACAGTTCTCCATGATGTTCCAGTACCCGCTAGCAGTAGAGAAAAAAAGAAAACATATCAGTGCTACCCATGCAAAAAATGATTTTCCACGTTATTCAAGCAGGGGACTGTAAGTTTCCTGTGTAGGGCTTTTGGCCATGGTGATTCCAATGGTGAAATTTTATTTCGTTCCCACGCCATTTTTAGAGCTTCCGGTCTATTTTTCGAAATTCCCGTAAACTTTTTCAAAATAACATTTTACTATTAAGAGTAATTGAGATAATGGTTACCATTCCTGAACCAGTTAGAAATGGTAATTTTTTCTCACTTACCATTTCTTTTTTTCTTTCAAGAAGCGTTTTTTTATTTTTGGTTATTATGGGCCGAGGGTTGTTCCTTACTAGGTTGCAGCTACTGCTACAACCATGATTTGTAAGGTGGATTAGGGATTGTTAGTGATCCGAGGTTAATTTTTTTGCATTGAAAGGTAACCTATTAATCAGAACGAAAATGTGTTTTCGTTTCTAAACAGCTGTGTTTTTTTTTAATTATCGTCAATTTTTAAGTCTTTTATTCCTCGAGTCCTACGTGCCAAGACTGACCAACTGAGATAGGTAAAGGTTAATTGGATATTATTAGCATAAAGGAATTGTCATTTAAAATTGCAGTTAAGTTCTTCCTCTCCTTTGAAAATATTCTACGTATGCATATTGCAACTCATATTCGAAACTTAAATTTTTGAAAAACAATTGAAGAATTGCCAAAAAAGTGGAAGAAACCCGTTTTTCCCATAAGGTGTTGACGAAGTGATATGCTTTAAATACATAGATATATCAATCACCAGTTCATGTGAAGTTGACATATATGCTAGAAAGAATTATTGACTGCAGCCCTGGGCATGGATGTAACTAGGAAGGGGGGTCTGAAGGTTATCCCTTTGGATTGCACCAGATTATCTATCATTTCCATTTTATGTAAGCTAAAAAATACTGTATATTAGACCACTTTTTTTTTACTGAGGATGCTACTTGACATATCAAAATATTTTTTTTATTATAGGCCCCCCACTAATAGAAGAAAGATAGGTATACATAGGGGGAAGTCCATCTCAAGGTCCTCAGAAGCCGTAAACAAATCACGATTTTTTTTTTTTGGTGATTTGTCGTTTCCCCAGCCCCCTCAAAATATTACTTCATATAGGCACCCAGGTCTGGATTTACCAATAGGCCAACTTGGTCCGGGCATAGGGGTGCACAATGTCATAGGATGCAATAAATTATCCCTGATTAATTTTTTTTTCTTTATAAATACTGGACTGATATGATTTATCGTCAAAGTGCCAGGTTCACTTCGCAGCTGCGCTGCCTCTTCACAGAAAAGTGATTTTAAAACAACAAAGGAATTCCGTGGCCACTTATAAATTGTCAGATGTCTCCCAAGAATGGCAGCTGACATTGAGAGTCCCCTCTTTTATTACTTTTGGCTCATCAGTTGTGATCTGTCAAGTGTTTCTACTATCCCTGAATTTTCGGGAATTTCCCCGAAAATCTCGCAAAAACGTAGCGGCAAAAACGCTTTGAGCCTAGGAGCGCCAAAGCTGTAAATCCGGCCCTTTAGGCATCCATAATTTGTCACACCTATGAATAGTGGGAAAGTGTTAGAAAGCTCGCCGTCACTGGGAGTTTGATGATCTGCATTAGCTTCTGCCTGTAGACCAAGACAACCTCTACAATTTTTTTCATGTTAAATATAGACTTTATGTTTCAATACAAATGAATCAATAAACTGAGTTAATATTTGAAAGCATAGGATATTCTAGACCGTAAAGAAATGCACTGCACATAAATCTACAATGAGAACTCGTTGTTTAATATGCAGCCAGGATACATCCGGCAAGCATAAGGAAGCCCAGTGTACAGGAATTACAAATAGGACAATAAGCAGACAGATGACTGTGTGGGTACTTACGTATTGTAGCGACCACACTGCTGTTCTTGATCTGTTGTAAAACTGGTTTCTATGTGTGCATTCGGAGGTAATTAGCTTAGCCTGAGTGAGATAAACTACTATTCAGGTATATTTTTAATTAAATGTTTAATATATAGAGTTGGTTAGGCTAGGTATTTAATATAATGCGTTCTGGGCGCCTGCTTTCCGTAATTCTGTGTTGTATTTTCCATAATTTTGTTACTAAGGTATTATACTTTTATCGTATTTTGGTATTTTTCATTAGGATTAACCTAACTTCACTTCTTGAGTGTGGTCGCTATAATACGTAGGTACCAATGAGTGTTTCTGTGTGTATTCCTGAGAA
Organism: Artemia sinica; assembly: GCA_027921565.1. Taxonomy (NCBI): domain Eukaryota; kingdom Metazoa; phylum Arthropoda; class Branchiopoda; order Anostraca; family Artemiidae; genus Artemia; species Artemia sinica. The sequence continues at coordinate 48,320,451 of CM051258.1, forward strand.
AGGCGCATCCATGACTTTTACTTTCTTTTTTTTTGGGGGGGAGGGGTGGGAGGTATACAAAATTAAAAATGCAACAAAAATAAATTTATATGTATTTTTGTTACGTTTTTATGAGTCGGACGAAAATTTCAGGTGGGGGGGGGTCAAACCGTTAACCCTCTCCCCCCTGGATACGGTCTTGATTCCTGAACAATCAGAATGTTTCTAGTTATCATGGGCACCCATATGGGCGCCCATGCTAGTTATCACTCATCTTTTTAGGTTATTGAATCGTTTGCCATACTTGTAACCTAGCTTTCCCCTTTATTTTGGCGATCCTAATATGACGAGATTTTTCTTCCTTTTTTTTAGTTCCAGGTACATCAAATGGGCAGTATGCTTTAAGATCTATCTTTATTATGGCTTTTTCACTTGTCCGCGTTCAATAAGCTTTTTTCAATTTTTGTTTTGTTTTTTGCAATTTCGGGTGTTCAATAGTGAATAATTGCGTTCAAAAGCACTTAAGCGGTGTTCCCATGCGTGTCTAGCTAGAACCCCATGTCTAGACACGTGTCTAGCCAGACTTCGATGTCTAGGCAATGACCGTTCACAAGTAAACTTCGGTGCTTAACTAGACACGCTAGACAAGGTGCTTGACTAGACTTTGAGTTCTAGACTCTAGAACTCAGTTTCTAGGATTTTCGATTACAGCCAATCAGAATGTGTCAAGTTCCACTGTTTTCATCATCTATGTTTATATTTTTAAATTGAAATTTAATTATTTTTTTTTCTCATTAATTGTTTTTTTTTTCATTTTAGGCAAATATGCAACACAAGACATAATAGTGAAGCACACTAAGGCAATTGTTTGGCTTACCTCATCCATTATCTTGTGACAGTAAAAATAGGGAATACAATTTGAAAGTTTTGCCCGCATAAGCTCTCTTGATTGCCTAGAAATGACAACTGTAATCTATCTGAAACTAAATTTCTAGTTTTAGCTAAGCCCCAAATGTTACTTTTGAACGGTCGTTGCCTAGATATTGAAGTCTGACTAGAAACGTGTCTAGACATGGGATTCTAGCTACACACGCATGTGAACGACGCTTTATTGAAACCTATTACAATTAATTATTTGCTTATTGCACTTCAGAGCTCAATAAGCTGCAATTTCTCCTTTTACAGATAAAAAATTCTTGGAATATATATCTGCGGAATTTGGTTTCGGCGGTAAGATTATGCGAATGCGTCTCCATAATCATCCAAACAAGAAGAAGAAGATATTAACGTAAAATAACTACGCTTATTCAATAAGTCGTTACGGTTAATTGTAATTAAATGCAGTAAGCTTTGCTGAATGCGGGGGCTAATGCTTTAGAGTCCCAGTATCTTTTATATCAATAGGTACTATAAATAAAAAAATCAGCGAACAAACAACTTCAGCAAGGCCATATCCAGGGGAGGGGGGGGGTGAACCCCCTCCTCGAAATGTTTGTCTGACTCGTAAAAACGTAACAAAAATGAATGTGAAAAAATATTCGAGGCTTTTTTTAAAGTCTTTTTTTTTGTAAAACCTCTCCCGAAACAAAATCTTGGATACGACCTTGAACTTCAGGCATCTTTGAAGCTAATTATAGGGTTTCCTTGGAGCATTATTCTACTGACCACGATAAGTGGAAGTCTTAATTGTTTCCCAGTGACTCTCAATGAAAGCATGATATTTTATGCTAATATTCTCTTTTAAAGCTTTACATATAATCATTCTCAAAAATAATATATTTTTCAAAATCTTTCAAGGGCATCATTTTATATCACTTACTTGGCTAGCTAAAAAATAAATGCAGCGCATTCTATGCGCCTTTTAACGCTGATTCTAACATCGCAAATGCACACAGACCTTTTTATTGGGTTGAATATAGCCCTAGACTATATACAGAATTCAGGTTACTTAATTTTTTTTTTCAGTTTCAGGGGACCATCAAATGGATGGGGTGCATTGCCTGGGTAGTGTCTATTATGTTGAAAAGGAGTATAAAGTAAGGGATTTCATTAAGGCTATACCCAGAGGAAAGGGGGGGGGGGTTGAACCCCTCCCGAAATGTTTTTCGACTCGTAAAAACGTAACAAAAATGGACATAAACAAATTTTGTATGCGTTTTTGAGTTTTTTTTGTGCACCATCCCCCCCCCCTCGACAAAAATCTTTGAGTAAAACCCCCTCCGAAAAAAATCCTGGGTGCGGCCTTGAATGTAATGGTGCTATTTTTTGTCACTACTCTTGTCAATTAGTGATAGGAAATAGCCTAGATATCCCTTTACTTCCTTTAGGATCAGTTTAAGGGCTTTAAATTGGATTGGCGAGTAACGGCTATTATAACCAAAAAGAGCATAAAAAAGCATCGAGTAATGTGCCCACTCCTATGTAATTCATGGAATAGTCTCCAAGTTTACATCTTTTAGCATGCAAAGTAATTGAAGAACATTTTTAAAATATTTTTATTTACGAGAATGCAAAAAGATGTTCTTTTTCCAATTTCTCTCCTCCCCCAATTAGTGCTCATGCTCCAAATTTGGAAATCTTGTGTTTATTAACAGTTCATGGTTGTATCATTCACGTATAAACAAGCAACATAAGTATATTATTTTGACAATGATAAGCCTTCGATAGCTCAGTTGGTAGAGCGGTGGACTGTAGAGGTAATTGTAATCCATAGGTCGCTGGTTCAAATCCGGCTCGAAGGAATTTTTTTATAATATATTCAGCGTAAGAAATTGTGAAAGAATAATGGTGGTACTGTATGAGGACTGTTAAATGCTGTATGTTTTCAGATGTAAGTTAAAATTTTTGAAAAAGATAACTTTCGCTAGTAAAAGGCTTAGAAATTCTAGTACCGCTATTATATCCTATTTTAGGACTATGTTGTGGATTGGCTCTTCTTGTGTTAGCGTGATATCATAACTCCGAACCCAAGTGAACTAAGAATTTAGGGTAACGTCATGAAGTAATGAATGAATTACTAGGAATTAGCATTATGTCAAGACGTTATCAAACAGTTCCTGTTAAAGAACTGTAAGAAAGGAGCGACTGGGCTCAATAGTAACCGAAACTGTAAATTACCGTATTTTGATACCAATAGATACATCAAAAGAACCGGATTTTTATGCTGATTTCAAGTATATAAGTTTCATCAAGTTTAGTCTAACCCATCAAAAGTTACGAGCGTGAGAAAATGTGCCTTATTTTCGAAAAAAGGGGAAAACACCCCCTAAAAGTCATATAATCTTAATGACACTCACGCCGTTAAATTAAGCGTATCAGAGAACCCTGCTTTTCAAGCTCCTATCTGCAAAAATGTGGAATTTTGTATTTTTTGCCAGAAGAAAGATCAATGATACGTGTTTATTTGTTTTGTTTATTTTTGTTGATTTTTTTTTTCAGGGGTGGTCAGCATAGTGGAAAAATCTAATAACTATGGGTTTGAGGATGACTTAATCCCCCACAGTCCCTGGGAGAAGGGCTGCAAACTATGAACTTTGCCTATAGTTTACATATAGTATTGGTTATTGCAAGGCCGTACCCAACTTTTTCAGGGGGGGGGGGGTACAAAAAAAAAACTAACGAGTCAGAGCAACATTAAGGGGGGGATTCAAACCCCCTTAACACCCCCCCCCCCCTACCGGGTACGGCCTTGGGTTATTGGGAAGTATACAGACGTTTTCAAGGGGGATTTTTTCTGGTGAGGGGGGGGGGGGATTACGTGGGAGGACATTTCCATGGGGGAATTTTTCATCGGGAAAGGGAATTTTCCAAGAAGGGCGCGCCGGATTTCCCAGCATTATTTAATAAACGATCAGAAATTAAATAAAAAAACAAGTTTTTTGAGCTGAAAGTAAGCAGCAACATTAAAACTTAAAACCAACAGAAATTATTATGTATATGAGGGCCCCTCATATACATAATAATTTCTGTTCGCTCTGTACGCTAAAGGTTTTTTTAGAACTTTCAAAAGGGTGTTAATTCTAATTAAACGGACACTGTGATTCAGGGGTCATTCTTAAAGAATTGGAACAAAATTCGAACTTTAGCGTAAAGAGCGGGGTATTGACGAGGGAGCGAATCCCCTCATATACGTAATAATTTCCGTTCGTTTTAAGTTTAATGTTACTCCTTACTTTCAGTTGAAAAAAAACTTTTTTTCTTATTTAATTGTGCATAAAAGCTATCATAGAATTGTTCACGTTTTTGAACAATTTCTATTGTTTAGTGTTCGTTTTTTAATAGCTTCAATGAATAGGCTTTGCCAGTGGTATGATGTCTTACCAACTATTACCTGTTTTGTCATGACTAGTACAGTTGATAGTTGAGTTACGTTGTTTAGTAATGAAATACATACAAAGTATAGTTCTAAGAAGAAAAAGTTTGTCTTCTTCATTCGTCTGCTGTATAGTACAGTCAATTTCACTTTCGTCAGTTCCAAGAGCCGGTAATAACTGTAAGCTTGCAAGACTTGGTGCTTCCTTTTTTATTCTATTTCTCAAACTGGGAGATTGTTCCGTAGAATTAATACCAAATTTGTCCCAAACTTCGAAAACACTTTCATTGACGCTTGCGTCTATATCCTCCTTTGTTGGATCTTCCATTTCTCCCTTGTCATTCAACTTCAGCCTTTGGATCCTTTAGCCGAAATACAGTCTTGCTTATTCAAATGCATCCCTAGTCTCCTCTTGTACTTCGTCAGTTTCTACTGACTCCGCAATCTATGACTCAGGTTCTGAATGGGCTTCTCAGTAGGGTCGCCTCCCCAAGGCCACTCAGCGTGTCCCCAGGTGACGGATAGGGGAACGCTGTACAGTAGGGTACTACCATCGAGTTGGAGGCACGGACCAAGGGGAATCTAGTCCCTTGGGGTCCATGTTAGAAACTGGGGCACACTCGCCCGGGGCTCGTAAATACAGTTTGATGAGACTGAATGTCCCTTGGATGTACACTCAGCAGGGCCTACGACATGTGGACACGTTCTGGGAGTTACACACCTTCCCCTAGCAATGGATTAAACTGCATGGTAAAGCAGAACACCATCCTGGGAGGATCCTCTATAGGAGGACAACTGCGGCAGGGCATAGGATCCAGGTTTATGGACAGCAGCCTCTGCAAAGAGCTGCCTCAACCCTGTTGGGACACCGTGAGTCTGGGGAACTCTTGGTCAAGTAAATTCCCGTTTTATGGGTAGCCTCAACTTGATGAGGTGAGTGGGAGCCCACCCCACAGATTCTCAGTATCTCTGTAATCAGATCCCAGGCCTAAGGTTAGTTGGGTCTGCAACCCTCCACCTGAAATCTTCGCGCAACGAAAAATAATTATTCTGCCTCGGATGACCCTTACCTTTACGTTCCACAACCTCAGCATGTCCCTGGACTGATTTCAGACCAACGAATGAACCTTCTTGACCAAGGTGGACCACACATTGCCACCTGGAACTTACTTTCACTCAACTTGCCCTGAGCGAAAAAAATTCTAGCTCCTGAACTAAAATGCTTCATTTTGTAGCTGTGTCTGGACTCACGGAAACCCGCCTTGTTGGAAGAGATTCCAAGGATATCGATGAAGGATATCACCTGATTTGGTCTGGTGGCCCAAAAACGAAGACAAATGGCGTAGGCCTTGTGCTGAACACCAGATCAAAGAGATGCCTTCTCTCTTATAAGCAAATTTCAGCTAGAATATTGATGGCTCAGCTCCAGCACAAGCATAGAAAATGCTTCATTTTGTGCTTCATTTGGACAATTATTGTATGCTATGATCCTACTAACCTGAGTCTTGCACGGTAGAAATATCAATTTTACCCAGAGCTCTCTGTGACCCTGTCTAGAGTCTCATCCCACGTCTTCACTCTTTTGGGAGACCTTAACGCGACGGTCAATAACAGGGAGGGTGTCTGGAAAAATATTCTTGGTTCCATGATTCCGGACCCACTGAATGACAACGGAGAGAGGCTCCTTCAACTTTTTAGTATTTATAATCTGGCCATATCAAAAACACTTGGTCAGAGACGAGAAATTCATAAACACACTTGGTATAGCAACGACGTCCAGACAAAGAAGATGGTCGACTATATTATGATTTCTGACGCTGGCACTCTTCGGTAACTGATTGCCGGACGTCTGCCGAGCTTGGAAACACAGACCATAGGATGGTGGTCGCCACGCTAAGACTGCTTGAGAGCACAGAGACAAGACAAATAGCCTCCCAAGGTTGATCTGAGTTGCCTGGCAACAACTGAGACGCAGCAGAAATGTGCTCTTGATATTTCTAACCTGTTTGGCTGCCTTCAAGACCTGGATGGCTCCGAAGTTGTCTGGAATTCCTTCAAAGAGAGTATATTTGACTCTGTTGGCAGTACCATTGGCCATGCCAAGCACAAGAAAAACCCTGTATATCCCAGGAGACCCTTTCCATGATTGAGCTGCGTAGGAAGGCTTGCCTAGTACAGAACATGGCAGAGTACAGACGTCTCAACGGCATGCTCAATAGTCTAATACACAGAGGTAGAAAGACCTTTGTTGATAGGAAAGCCAGCGATTTTGAAGATGCTGGCTCACTATACAAATACCTCCACGAGTTGATGGAAGGGAACCTTCCACCGTGAGTCGTGTTGCGGTCACTTTTCTTCCTGTAGGAGCCATTTTTCAAAGCTTCTGAACATTGAGGTAGTCGCACATCCCGACTCAGACCTGATTCAAGCAGACATGGCCACACCCAAGGTGACTTCTGACCTCGTATCGCAACTGTTTGACGCCTTTGAGATCCTAAATGTTGTAAAACGTCTAAAAAATAACAGAGCTCCTGGTGTCTGTTGTATTTCTGTAGAACTTTCAAGTACGGAGGTGCAGAAATGGTACTGTGGTTCTAACTCATCTTCTCAGTTATATGGGTGACGGAATGCATACCGAAAGATTGGCGTGGTGGCATCATTTTGCCGTTCTGTAAACGAAAGGGCATCGCTAAATCTGCTCCAATTATCGCAGGATTACGTCTCTCCGTTCCCAGTGAACTTTTCGCAATGACACTACTGAACAGATACTCTGCTTTCCTGCGTAGAAATACAGGAGCTCAGCAAGCCGGGCTAATGCACGGCAGGTCGACAACGGAGCAAATCTTTACTTTGTGCCAGTTGCTGGAGACGACGGAGAGTTTCACCAAACAGCGTACTGGTTGCATGAACCAGTTAAACATTGTCAAAATATATGTTAAAAGGACTCTAGCCACCTACAATGAAAAATTTTTAGATTTCCGGTTGCCAATAAACTTTATTAAACCTTGTTTTATATTGCAAAATTCACCGCACCAACAGAAGAACCAATTTGTCACTAGTCTTGAAATTTTTCTTTTTTTCGTTTTTTTATAAATGGAAATTTCCCTTTTGAGTGAGTAGTCGGCCCAAAAAGACAAAAAATATCCACACCCTATTGCTTCTAAAGAAAAGGAATAGTCGATAAAGTTAAGCTCAGTAAAGGTGGTGGTAGCACTCGAGAGGGCCTAGGGTCAACATTTTGTGATAACTCCCTTATTTGGGCCATGTAAATATTGTCGTCAGTGCTGGTTTAGCGCTGAGGGAAGGTGAAAACTGAAGTTTCACCAGAAGAGTATTTTCTTTTCAACAGATTTTTAGAATAAAGTGAGTAATCGTTGCAAATTAATACATTCAATTTTTTTTAGTTTATGCATTCAAACACTTACGTATGCTTCTTTTTCATATGAAATTCAACTATGTTTGATAAATTTTTTTCAATAGAATTGTTGTAGTTTGCCATACTATTTGTTACAATTAATTTGCGATATATATTTATTACAAAAAAAAAGAGAGACGCTCGAAGCCCCGCTAAACATGCGATTGCTCAGAACTTTTTTCATTTTTGAAGTATCTTTATTCTGCAAAGAAGGGATCATTTCTTCAAGTGTCCTCTAGGTGGATCAGTTAAAAAAGGGTTTAGTTGCACGGGAGCCGTTTAGATCAGCCTGTTATTGCTTTTTATTGTAATGCTATGGTAGCTGGTAATTCTACTTCCGAATATTTCAGTATCTCATTCTTTTCTATTGCAGAAAAAAGGCAGATGAGCCGTATTGGTGCTTAGACTGTATTTGTGAGGCCGAAGAATCATGTTTTTTCTCTCATGACGTTGTTCCATTAAGTGAGGCAGTTGATTATTTAGCTGGGGTTCTTGAAAAAAAGAAGTCAAACTGCAAAAATGACCTTGTTCTTGCTCGTAATGTAATGTCTGAAGTCTTGAGAATTCGCCAGTATGTACGTCACCACATCAGAAGTTTGGATACATTTTTAGCAGCCTCTACTTCAAGGACATCGTCAAAAATCGATGAACTCGAAAAGACAGTTGAAGAAATGGAGGAATTCAAGTCTGACAATATAAAGGCAAGTGCTTGAAAGCTTGGGAAATAAATATTTAAAGCATTTAAAAAAAGAAGAAGAAGGGAATATATCCTATATTGTTACCGCAACGATACTAGGCTTGAATGAGGATGTACCCTTTTACGATTACCACATATCAGGGAAAAATCAACTTTATATTCATAGAATAGCTTCACTCATAATAAGTGTCAATATTGATATCGTGACATATGTTAGTAAATAGGGCTTGTCAGGATGTGCCAATTATTTTTATGAATTTCGCTACGATGAATCTTGCACAAGTTACAATTCATATTCATGATATTGTGAGAAGTCTTTCATTTTCTTCTGTCGGATTTGTAACTTCTGAAAGCTTGTTTGCTTCTGAAATCAAAATGAATCCTCTACAGAAGTGGGTTACGAGTTAGACATATCGCTTTTGTGGAATCACTGGGTATAGTGTTTTGGTAGTTATTTTTTTTTTTATTAATTGATGATCAACTTATTTGCTATTATTGTTCATGCATTCTTATAAGTTCAAATTATATTTGCTCAAAACTTGTATATTGTAGGAAATTCATACGAATTGTAGGGCCGAGTAGAAGAGGGTTAGAAAGTGGTAATTTAGGAAAGTAAGCAGATTAACGACGCTTCTTGACTGCTAAGGTCCCTGTATCGGCCCTGCAATGCGTTGCTAGAGCCGGGCTCGATTTCTGGGTCCCATGTTACCACTGCAAGGTCGAACCCACTGAGCCACCACAGGACAAGGTTCAATAGAAAGAATTCAAAATGGGTGGAAAATTTTTAGTTTTACTTTTTCTTTTTTTTTTAAATCAAAGGCAAGAAACTCATTGTTGTTGAAAGAAAGACAATAACTATTTGGAAGTTTTATGCTGCTAGGCTGAGTGTAAATATTACGATCAGTAACTTGGAGCTTTAAAAATAGAAAATGTTCCTTTAATTTTTTTACTTTTATTTCTTTTTAATATATTTTCTGGAAACCAAAAGAAAGTTGAAAAAGTCTTGAAAAAGTTGTTAAACACGTATTAATACAAACATATTGCCTTTTCGCGATAAAGAACAGTCACATTTTTTTAAATAAGAAGTTCAAAGGCATAGTCCAGTAGAAGATGCATCCAAGTTTGTGTTAGCTACTACTACCATTGCTACTAACAATTCACTGTAACACAAGCTTCCTGAGGCCAATACAGCTATGCAGAATGTGCCCTAGTCATCTCGACCTTTCTCTTGTTATAGCTCTAGAAAGTGGGATTGAACCACATTTTTCTTACAGCCGACTGTTTGAGATATGGTCAGTCAGTAGGGTACTGAAAACAATCCGTTCACAGTATTCTGGGAAAATATTTAGCAAATTCTCTTCCGTCTTTCGGAGCACCCACGCTTCAGAATCATACTTGACCACTGTCATCACTGTAGCTTCCGACATTCTAATCTTAGTTCGCTGATTTATCTCCCTATTCTTTCAAACTTTTTTCAGTTGTGAAAAAAACATCCTGGGCCTTAGCTATTATACTTTTAATACCTTCACTGCACCTACCGTCTTTACTAATAATACTACCTAGATAGGTAAAGCTGTCCACTTGATGGATCTTCTTGTTACCCAGCACCATCTTTTCACCTTCATTTATTCCTAAATCTAGCCACTTAGTCTTCTTAACATTAATTCGCAAAACTCCCAAAATTTCATTCATTTTGCTACCATTTTCATTTGGGATGTTCGAATCATCAGCATAATCTAAGTCTAGCAATACGAAGTATATAAAAAAAAGGCTTTAGTCTTTGATTTCGAAGTTTTGTTAATAATGTAAAAAAATAAAGTCAATACAAAGATGTATAAATAAAAAAACTTAAAGCTGTTCTTTTCTAAGTTACCTCCTATTTCAGGGCTAAGAAGTTGGGGCGTTGTAGATTCATTAATAGTGTACACTTAACTCAGTTTTTAAGAATTTTCTTTTTTAAAGTGCCTCTTTAAACGTCCTTTCTTATCGACCTATTAGTTTATTCCAGTACTATTTTAGAGCTATATACATATATATAAGGATAAGAAACGATAGTTTATATCAAAAAGTCTCCAAAGACCGAATTCATGTCTTGGTTCAAAAGCAAAAACCACAAAAAAAAAAGTTTAAAAACAACAATAGACTTTAAACTAGCTGAGGGATGGAAAATTAAAAAGACAATAAATGATTCATTCATTGTGTAAAACAACCATCCTGTTCAATTATAGCTAGGCCTATAAGATAGGCTTTGTAGGTTGTACTCATGCAGTGTTTTCTTTTAGTTGCTTCTGTAAATAGTGTTTTCTTTTTATTTTATGATGTTTTAGAGATAGATAGACAGCTGAATAGGGGGTTCATTTTATATTTATCTGGGTTTTTTTTTATATCTTGTTGTTGACTTAAACTTTTTATTTTAATATATTTGTATCAGAGCCGTTCCTAATGGAGGGGGGCAACCGGGTCAACTGCCCTGGGTACCGCAGCTGATGGGTGCGCCGCGGCTTGGGGATTGCCCAATTTGATCAAATTTTTCAATTTAATTGGGCTTCTTTTGCTTATATTTGAGTCAGGAGGGGGCGCTGTATTTAATTTTTCTCGGACGCCACCAATCCTAGGAATGGCTCTGATTTTATAATTATGATTTTTAATAATTCTCTAAAATATGGCTTTTGACGGCTTTTTAAGTCTCCTCTGTAAGTTCTTAATTCTACAATCATATGCCTAGATGGACAATTATTCACTGTTTAATCTCTTAGAATCCACATAACATTTATGAATTCATTGTAGTAGTCATATTTATGCAGCAACCGCATACTAAGACATTTTTGTGTATCATTTATCTTTTTGGTATTGTACAATTGTAGGGTTAGTATTAAACGAAATCAAGGCCAGAAGAAAGAATCTTTCATGTTTTAGACTTCGGTAATTTAAAGGCTAAAATTAATCCTTTTGGCTTCAGCTGCAACTTTGTAAGTAAATAGTTTTTAAGAGAAGTTTTCCCCGCGTTCAATACATCTTACTATAGTTAAGTGTAATTACTTATTAATGAAGCGCAATAACTTTCTCGCTGTATACGCCTATGGTGTTCTGTTGTACCAAAATTATAGTTGAAATGAAGAAAATTTAGTGTTAAAAATCCTGCACCTCCATAGCACCTTTTATGAAAGGTTCTAACGGGAAGATCTTTTATTTATCCTTATAGATAAATACAACTAAAATGTTCTATCGAGAAAAAAAATAAATTGTAACTTATTCAGATCTGACGCACAATTACTACTACTACTAACAACTCACCGCAGCACCAAGCCGCCTGAGGCCAACACAGCTACGCACGCTCCTCCTCCACCCCAATCTATTCAAAGCCTCCCTTTTTTACACCCGCCCACGAAGTTCCCATTTCCTTTAAATCTTTCTTTATGACGTCCTCCCACCCCAGACGGGGACGACCTGCTTACCGTTTAGCCCTAGATGGTTGGCCGAAAAGAACAATATTCGGCAATCTGTCATCCTTCATCCGCACAACGTGCCCTAGCCACCTCAACCTTTCTTTCATTATAGCCCTAGAGAGTGGTATTGAACCACATTTTTCGTATAGCCTATTGTTTGAAATACGGTCAGTCAGCCGGGTACCCAGAACATTCCTTAAGCAATTTCTCTGGAAAACATCTAGCAAATCTTCATCCGCTTTTCGGAGCGTCCATGCTTCAGAGCCATATTTGACCATTGTCATCACTGTAGCTTCTAATATTCTAATCTTGGTTTGCAGACTTATCTTCCTATTCTTCCAGACTTTATTAACTGTGAAAAAAACACCCTGAGCCTTGGCTATTCTATATTTGACATCTTCACTGCTCCCACCATCTTTACTAATAATACTACCAAGGTAACTGAAGCTGCCCACCTGATCAATCTTTTCATTACCCAACGTCACCTTTTCATCTTCACTTATTCCTAGCCTTAGTGACTTAGTCTTCTTAACATTAATTTTCAAACCAAATCTAGGACCCTGAACTCGCAAAACCTCTAAAACTTCATTCATTTTGCTCACACTTTCATCTAGGATGCTTAAATCATCAGCATAATCCAAGTCCAGGAGACTTTTTCCTCCCCATTTGATTCCGTGGTCTCCCATTGCCTTTCCTGTGCTCCTTAAAACAAAGTCCATCAAAATAATCCATACAAAGGGGGATATAACACAACAGCTTAACTCCTGATTTAATACAAAACCTGCTGCTAATCTCATTTCCTATCTTAACCGCAGCATTGTTATTCTCGTACATAGCACTAATCACTTTAATGTATTTGTCTGGTATACCATACAAGGATAAAACCTTTACTAAAGCTCTTCTATCAACAGAATCGAACGCTTGCTCATAATCTATAAAACTGAGCACCAAAGGTGTTTGAAAACTCAGGCACTTCTCAATTATTAGCCTAAGAGTGAAAATTTGGTCGACATATCCTCTACCTTTTCTAAAACCGCACTGCTCTTCTCTTAAAACTTTGTCTACGGCATCTCTCAGTCTAAAAAGTATCATATTACTAAGTAATTTACTACCTACAGAGACCAGACTAATGCCTCGATAATTACCACACTCACTTTTATCACCTTTCTTATAAAGTGGCTTAATTAAGGTTCTTCTAAAATCGTTAGGTACTTTCCCTTTTCCAAAAATCATACTCATAATCTTCAGTAACTTACTTCTAACCTCAGAGCCACCATATTTAAGAAACTCATTTACCACCCTATCAGCACCTGGAGCCTTATTATTCTTTAATCCTTTTAGTACTGTTGCTAATTCCTCCTCACAAAACAAATCTTCCTTCACATCCAAGGTATCACAAACTTTTTCATTTTCCTCTATATTTTTTCCTGCAATTCTATCTCGGTTAAGCAAATTCTCAAATGTTCGGCCCATCTCTCTTTAGTTTTTTCCTTATCGCTAATTGCGACCCCATTCCTATCTTTAACTGGGCCAAGTCCGGATTGACTACTCCCTCTCAATTTGTTAGCGTGCCAGTACAATATTTTACTATTATGCCGTCTAGCTGCATCTTCCAGATCCTCGGCAATTTTATCCATGGCCTCCACTTCACACCTCCTTAGTTCATATTTTAATGCTTTCTCCACTTTCTTTACATTTCTTTTGTTTTCATACGATCTATCACTCAGATAATTCTTGTACAAGTCCTTTCTGCTTTCTATTAAACATAAAGCTTTTTCACTAATATTCTTAGCTACAGTTCTAGCTTTCTTCCCTAATACACCTTCAGCAACTTAACAAATTATTTTTCTAAAATTATTCCAACCATCTTCCACATTATCAAATTTTAAACTCTCAAGTTTAGTATTCAACTGTTCCTGGAAAGTTTCTCTCAAATTCTCATCCTGGAGTCTACCAACATCATAACTTCCCGGGAGGTAGTTACCCTTCCGATATTTCAGCTTTAAGTTAACCCTTGACACTACTAGATGGTGATCTTTACTTTTAACATCAATAACAGCACTCCTATATACCCTAGTATCTTGTATTGATCCTGCCAGTCTTCGGTTTACTCTAACATAATCAATAAGGTTTGCTGTCTTACCATCACGTGAATACCATGTTAACTTATGAGCCATTTTATGACCAAACACCGTATTGCTTATAACTAGATTGTTATACCTACAAAATTGCAAAAGTCTGTATCCATTACTGTTTTCTTTTCCTACACCAAATTTACCTAGGCTGGGATACCATCTATCCCTATTTCTACCAACCTGGGCGTTAAAATCTCCCAGTAATAACATCATATTTCTACCTGGGACCCTGTCTATTTGCTCCTGTAACTGTAAGTAAAATTCATCTGAGTCACTAGTATCTCCGTCAGTCGGCTCTACAGGGGTGTATACTACTATAACTGATACCCTGAACTTTCTAGTCATAAAATGAGCAATTAGTATTCTATTATTAATACCTTCCCAGCCTAAACAAGACTTAGCAGCTTCCTTATTCATCATGAGCCCTACTCCCTGTCTATGTACCCCATCCTTCCTTCCTGAGTAAACAAATTCTATATCACCTAATTTCATGCTTCCTACCCTGGGATATGAGTTTCTGAAATCCTAATAAATCCAGTTCGAATCGTCTGAATTCGTCAGTCAAAATGTCGATACGATAGTCATTTTTTAATGTCGTAACATTCCAAGTTCCAGTTTTCATGTTCTTTAAATCATTGAAATTATTTTCGCCTCAGGAAAAGCAATGATCCCGGATACCAGTGCAGGACGGGGATCACATATCTTTTCAAGTCTACACCGAAGTGCTTAAGCCGGCTTAGAACCGGACAGCAAGAAGTCCCTGGGACCTCCATGAATGGAGGCTTTGTGCAATCCTGGGCCCATCTTGGTCACAACATGGTTTTCAGCACTTGGCGATGCTCTTCTATCAACAAGAGTCGAAATCCTGCACAGACAGTCTCAAGCCTATTACCTCCGACTCATTATGTATTCATGCCTACAAATATTATGCTACTACGGGGAGGCAATCCATAATAGATAAATTAGCTAGGAAGAGGTTTTTCAGCCTAAAGACGCCCATCAAAACATACCAAGCCCAGAAAAATTGTCCATTAGTCAGAATCCCGTGCGAATGCTGTGTCGTTTACTAGGCTATAATTTCCTCGATGGGCGCCACTCCTCAAGTGGGAATAGAGTTGACCGCAAGGTCCCCAGTCTTGCGGGTACCCCGAAAAGGTCGAGGCAGCCCTTTGCAGAGGCCGTTGTCCATAGATCTGGATCTTACGCCCTGCCACAGTTGTCCTCCTATAGAGGATCCTCCCGCGATGGTGTTCTGCATCACCATGCAATTTAACCCATTACTGGGAGAAGGTTTGCAACTCATGGGACTTTTGGACAAACCAGCGGGCCCTTTTGAGTGTACATTTGAGGGGCCTTCTTCCTCCTCCGCCTGTATTTATGACCCCGGGCGAGGGTGCCCCAGTTTCTATTATGGACCCCCAGGGACAAGGTCCCCCCTTGGTCCGTGCCTCCTATGGAGGTACCCTACATATCTGTAGAGCGTCCCCCTATCGCAACCTGGGGACACGCTGAATGGCCTGGGGGAGGCCAGGAACATAAAAATGAAATTAATTAAAAATATTATGTTTCCTTTAAACATGGGAAATGGTATAGTCTTCTGTATGACTTTTTAAACATCAAATTATTATAGGGAAGTATGAACAAAGTTATACAGAAGACTTTTTGGTTTTCTTATTTAATATAACGCAACATTAGCTTTTAAAACTAACGTCTAGCCGAATTTATTGATTTACTTCAACATTAGCCTGTAAAACTAATGTAAAACTAATGTGTAGCCTGTTTTATTGATTTACTTCAGCATTAGCTTGTAAAACTAATGTAAAAAACTAATGTAAAACTAATATAAAGCTAATATCTAGCCTAATTTATTTATTTACTTCAACATTAGCTTGTAAAACTAATGTCTAGCCTAATTTATTGATTTACTTCAACATTAGCTTGCAAAACGAATGTAAAAAAACTAATGTAAAATTAATGTCTGGCCTAATTTATTGATTCACTTCAACATTAGCTTGCAAAACTAATGAGTGTGGTGAGGGAAGGGCGAGAGGGTAGTGTGGTAACAAAAAGTCAAACTGCAGCATAAAGAGTGAAGGTTGAGGAAGGGGCAACCCCACCCCTCATATACGGAATAGTTTCTGTTCGTTTTAAGTTTTAATGTTGCTCCTTATTTTCAGTTGAAAAAAAAAACTTTTTTACAAATTCAATTTTCGACCGTTTGTCACATCATGCTAGGAAATCCGCCCCTCCAGCGGGAAATACCTTCCAAAACATTTTTGTATATTCCCCAATAACAAATACTATATGTGAACAATGGGCAAATTGCTTAACTTAATAGTTCCCAATAACCGCTATTGAACGCAATTCAATAATTGTAATTGCCTATTGAACACCAAAAATTATCAAAAAAAAATCATTGCAACAAGTCTGTTGGCCGCGGGGTTGTTTACTTTCCAATTAAAGCTGAGCATTATAAGCCAAAACAATTCCAAGTTCACAGTTCGCTGTTGCTCGGAATGGAAATCTTACTATTTGAAGCTGTTTTAAAACAGCTCATCACTACCTTGTAATGCTTCGTGTTAGTTCAATATATTCAGTGTTAGGAATTATTACATGAATGCACTGAAAAATGTTGAGCTTCAGCTGTGTCGGAGTATCGGCTCTTTGAAAATGACACAAGAATTGGAGGAGGGTGTACTTTAATTTTACATTCATCAGCTATATAAAGTGTAATTTTTCTATACTTTGATTTGGATTCCTTCAATCCTAAAGAAATACAATGTTGTGAAATGTCTTGCTTTCTAAATCATAAAAGGCAAGTGAGGATTAAGCGGAATTTAGCTTGGACTTGCACCTTATTTAGCACAAAGTAACCTATGATGTAATTGAGATATAAACAATTGCTTCTCTCCACCCACCTAAGTAAATGTTGTGAAAAGTTCAAAAATTAAGACATCTGTGTATTTGTGGCCAATAGGGCCCTTGTTCAATATTAGACTCAAGCGGGTGGTGGTGCGGGGATCACTGAATTTTTCGAAAAAAAAGAAGTTTTTAAAATAATGTTTTTGGCTGTCCTCTCTACCCACAGCCACCGTCTTGGTATTATGTACTTATGACTGAAGGTTTTATTCTTTTATTTTTAGGGACTCAAAGAACTGGTCGAGAAAGTCGAAAACATCAGATTCAAAAATGCTGCTGATATAGAAGAATCGAACCGCATCGGTGTTATCTATAAAACTATGTTAAATGCCGAAGCACGGATTAATTTCTCCCCTCCTTTGTCGTCACTGGTTTTAGACTTCCCTATACGTGTTTCCCCAGTCGCTCCTTATTCAGAGCTTTTAGAAATGCTGGCAAGTTTTTGTTGTTTGCAGAAAGTTGTGGATGATAACTTGATAAAAGTGTCAAAGAAAGATATTTTGGAACTAAACAAACGTCTGAGTAATAATACCAGTGATGAGGTCGGTCTAGCAAATGATGGGGAGTTAGCAACTGCTTCAGATAGTGAAAGAGCAACTGAAGAGGTTAAGCAGGATCAGTCTGAGTTTTCTAGTGGGGAAGTGGGTGTTGAAAGCACTAATCTTCCAAGCAATTGCCAAAATGGAGACACTATTTTTGACCAAGCCCCATCTACATGTGCCATAGTTGTGTCTAAGAAATCTAAAAATAAGCAGAAGTACCAAAAAAGGAAACCAAAAACACATAGTAATGTAACAGTGATTTCCAGAGGCTATGCTGTAGAAGGAGAGAAAATGGTGAGTGAAGCACCCTATTCCGGCGTTTTTCCTGCTTTACCCGTATATCGCTCCTCGAATCCACATTATTTATTATCCAAAAATATTCCCCGTCAGAAAGAGCGATTCCCATGGGAAGATAAAAATGTTGCCGTCACAAAAATGCGTGATGCTCACACAAATATTGGTTTAATTGGAAATCCGGCGTCGACCGTACGAGTTTTCTTAGACTTTCATGTTAATCGGAAATGGTTCACTTGCATCACCTTAGTGTTAGACAAAGTGGCTGCTCCACGCATGGTTGAGAATTTTGAGTCTTTGTCTCTAAGCCACTGCCGTCCAACCTATCGTGGCACTGCTGTTAAATCTAATAAACCTGATATGTTTTTACTTATTGGCGACGATCTGCAAGATAAAACAATTTCCTCATTTGGTGGGCTTTTTGAAGCAGATGCTTCGCCGCTTCCATGTCGACCTGGAGCAGTCCAAATGTCACCCGTGAAAATTGAGAACTATAAGAGAATGGTTGGGAATTATTTCGTAATCAAGGGACCTTCTACAGAAACTAAACAATATTCTCAATCTACTATTTTTGGTTATATTAATTTTGACGGAATGGATTCGCTAAAAAAATTGACAGAAATTCATTCGAGACAAAACGATGTTCGAATTTGTGACTGTGGTGTTGTAGAATAATATTTTTCTCTATTTTTTGCTATTGTCAGTCTTCTCATTCTCTCTCTGAGTGTTGGAAATGGGCAGTAGTTGTGAGTTACTGACTACAGGCGGTGGTGTTACCAGAATACCCGTCCTTAGCAGTTTACATCCTTTCATGTGTCGGGGAGGAGTCTAGTTACACTAAAATATATTAACAACTAAAATCCTGAAACACTAAAGTATATAAACAACTAGAATATATTTTCCAAATGTTTTGATGTGATCTAGATATCCAAAAGTTTCCCCTGTTTATACCGTAGAGTATGGGTAACTTATATGAGTGGGAACTGACGCAAGTGTCGACAAAAAAACAATTAGCGCCATATAGTGTTTGGCAACATGCTTGGCATGTTTTTTCAGCGTATTAATAAGAATAATTCATGTAATCAGTGTAATTGGTAAAATTAAGGTAGCAGTAACTTTCTGATCTCAGTTCCAGACAAAAATGATTCCAAAGCAAGAAAAAAAAATCCCAAGTCTCGCTCGCTAGATGGCATTGACAGTTTTTATTGTCGACACTAGCGCCAGTTTCCACTCTTTATGCGTTACCCACACTGTTTAGAATATACCAGTATTTTTTTTAAGTGTCAGAAGTTTCAGTGGTGCAAAAATTGATATAGCTCACTGCAGAACTTCCTCTTAGTGGCTTATCAACTTTTTAAGTGTGATTTTCCTTTGTGCCGAGGTTTGGTTAGAGTTTCAAAATTACACATTGTAACAGCAGTAGCCTGGACGTGACTGAGACGATTAGGTGTTTTTAGACAATGTTAACTTTTAAAAATTTTAGCCTGCTATGGCGACCATTCATTCTCTATTTAAATAAGTAATCTGGCGTATTCATCCCTCATCTTCTATTTCTTCAACGATTTAGAAGTTAGTGCAGGTGGTTGCTTAGCCAGAATTCTATTTTGGGATGAATCTAACGCTATTACAAACGCGGAGGGAAGGTTCGAATTAAGAAAGAAGTTTTTAAAATTGTTAATATTTTTGGGGTATTTACAATATTTTGGTTGTTCTGCACCCTATAAGCCCTAATCCTGGCTGTTCCTCTGACATAACGAGAAATAGCCATACTGGAAAAATGCCTGTTGACTGCGTAAAAGTAATAAAAAGAAATGTTCAATGGTTGAGACTCTTTGCCCAATATTGGCAAAGTCCTCCGGAAACGGCTTTTCCCGCGTATGTCATTGCATATTAGTCAGTAATCAACAACTAGTTTCTAGTTCTTGTGTGGAGTATGGATTACTAATTTTCTATTTTTTCTTAAACTGGTGATTACACAAAATAAACCAAAGAGTAGAATATTAAAGCAAGTACTATATCTACGGTAGCTTCATCGGTACTATTAAAGGAAATTCGATTGGGCTAAATATTTGCATACTTCGTGTTCAAAGGTTGGTAGCTTCTTTAGAAGTAAGGAGGCGAAAGTTTACTGTCTCATCTCCTTTATATAGTTATTTTTTTGTATTATATGTTCTATGTACTAAATTAACCTTAAAGCTGATCAATTGTTTTTGTTTTTTGCATAATTTACCCCCCCCCCCACCCCTTACTGTGTCTACGGTAATTTCAACGGCACTATTAAAGGAAATTAAATTGAGCTGAATATTTGCATACTTCGTGTTCAAAGGTGAGCTAAAGAAAAGCGCTTGTATCCTTAGGAGTTATATCTAGGTTCTTCCAAGGTAAAGCAGTTTCTAGTAATATGGCGCTACTTTTTAAAGCTGTTAATAGTCAGGATATATAAATCAATGTGTGTTAGGTTTTATTGAGATGTATCTAGGTTGTTTTTGTTTTTTGCTTTTTTGAACAAAAGAAAGCTAAACCTAAAAAACAACATAGGTTGAAGCTGAAACAACCTGTTGAGACTAATTTTTCTGTTGGGATAATAAGGAACATAGAGAACTGACTTTATATAACTGAGAACTGGCATGCCTATCAAAGTCTAAAAACACAGGTCCGAGACCTGAAATTTAGTTATACGTGACAATTTGTGTAAATAATTAGGACAGTAATTCGATTAGGCCTATATATCTTTCAATCTTTGTAATTTCGATTATTTTTGGTTTTGAGGTTATATAGAAAGTACCTACTAATGAATTAACCAATCAATTAATTTCTTTCAATTATGTAAAAAATAAAATTAGGAAGGGTTGAATTGTAAAAATCTTAATTTCGGGGTGGTAGCAGATCAATTTCCCCCTCCCCTCATTACCCGCTTACATGCTTATCTCTTACCCTATGCTCTCAGTTGTATGTTGAAATAAATTATAGTTTCGCAATGTCTAAAAACTTGAATGATATTAATTGTCCGCCTGGAAATAGAATTTTGTAATGCAAAAGGAATTTACATGTTATGTCTGTTAATATGATTTGTTTCTTAATTATGCTTTTTGGCTGTGGATGACCTATAACGACTAGCTTACTGATTTTTTTTTTGATTTTTTTGTGCTTCCACTATCACTTCACTGTGTTCTTGTTGATTAGTTTTCTTAAATTTTATTTTCGAGCCCTTTTACCTCCAAAAAAGCTTTGAAAAGCTTAAGCAAGAATTTGAAGTGAGAAGAAGTTTCTCCTCGAATGGGGAGAGGTCAAAGTCATCAAAACAACTTGGCAATTATAAAAAACGTTAGAAACTAAAGACTAATATTTTTAGATATAGAATCTTTGGTACTGGTGCATTATATGGGCACTTCTAAAAAGTCAAGTTTGGTTAATGCTAATGAAATAAAATAAAATAGGATGAATATATAATAGTTTATAAACAAATCTGGGCTATATATTTGCACATTGGGGGGGGGGGGGGGGGGGGGAGGGTTAAAGCATAGCATATATCTAATATGTAACCTAACCTAGGTACCTCTCCCCCCCCTAACCCCCAAAAGACAACAGTTTCAATATCGTAAACGCAATGAAAACCATGCTTTGCATTTCATTCCTCTATAGCGGTCTCTTGCAATTAACCCATCTGGCGGGTTTTTCGTGACTAATTTCCTTGTACAATATATAAAAGTGGCCATATAACGCACCAGTACCAAATCTTTGAATACTATAGCCATTGTTCACAATTTACTTATGATCAAATTAGGTTGGTTTTGCATAACATTAATGATAACAAACTTAATCTTCCTTTTTATCTTGTAGTTTGTGTTTCAAAATAAATGCAGTAAGTCAATCTAAATTTACCTGAAGTCTATTTTTCGTGTGGTTTACTATTAATATACTGGTTTGTTTTATTGCGTGAAGGTGATCTTCAGGTTGGTTTGATTGAGTTTTATTGTTTAGCCTAAATTGAAACACACCAGGTGTGTATATCTACGGGTCCAGTCCAGGGGCGTAGTTTGCTGTGGGGTAGAGGGGCAACTGTCCTACAGTAAATTACGTCGAAACTAATCTATCTTGTTGAAACCAAGATAGGGATACACATTTCAAGCATCCACAGAAACAGATCAGTTTTCTGTGGTCCTCTATGGTGCTATATGGCTCATTTTTCACTCAGTTTCACTTGATTTGGAAGAATTGGCTCCAACACTGCCCCCCTCCCCCTTCAAGTATTTTGATGAAGTTACACCACCGATCTAGTCCCGAACAGGATTTGGCTGGGGGGAAGGCAATTATGGATTACAGTTATGTGAATATAACAAAAAAGCTCAGTTTCTCATGTAATTTTAACACTTGGGAGAAGGCATATTAAACGGCGAAAAATCTAATGCTATATGTTAAAATGTTTGATGATCACGTGTAAGTCTCTTTTTGAAACAAAGTGGTTATATGCAATTCTTCATCTCAAGTTAGCTTGCTGATAATTCAACGTCAACCATTTCATGCTCAGCACCGAAATCTTCTATTGGAAATGTAAAGCCCGTATTTGCTAGTACTTAGCTCTGCTGTCCGGAATAAAAACGTATTTGTTGATCTACCAAGCTAGTGGTACAATTTATAACAAAAGCGTAGAAATTAGAAGACATTAATTATAAATAGGATAGAAACATCTATTCATCATTTAAACGAAAAGATATTACTGGTATATATTTATTTTCGTCTAAACTTACTTACTTAGACTTAGGTCCTCCTACGCCTGGGGGCGCATAAGGCAGCAACAGTGGTTCGCCATGACGACCTGTCCTGAACCTTCAACCATACCTCCTCCAACGAGGACCTCGCCAGCTTCGCCTCTTTAGCTACCTGCCAAGGGTCATTTTCGGTCTCCCTGACTTGCGGAGACCGGAGGGTGTCCAACACCATGCGTCGTGCGGCAGCCTTTCATCCCCATTCGCACCATATGCCCCCAATACATCCATCGCCGCTTTCTAATGAGATCAAGGATGGGGGTATAATTTGTCATACGATAGATTTCATCATTTCGTATTCTTTCCGTCCAATCTATATTTAGGATAGATCTTAGGCAATTGTTGTCGAATGCCTGGAGTCGTCGTTCTAGCTGGGCAGTGATGCTCCAAGTTTCGCAGCCGTACGTAAGGACGGAGACCTTATTGCTATTATAAATTCTAAGCTTTAGCTTCTGGGAATATTTATTATTTCTCCAAACATTTCTAAGGTAGCTGAAAGCAGACCCAGCCAATGCTATTCGGCACAGTATTTCTCTTTCGGAATTGGCATCTTGCGTAAGAATGCTGCCGAGATACTTGAACTCTCTCACTTCCTCAATTTCCTCGTTGTTAACCAAAAGTCCTTCGGCTAAGTCAGGTATGACTGCATTCGACATTGATTTGGTTTTGTTAGCATTTATGGAGAGTCCGAAAGCATTTGCCATACGACCGAGTTCATTAATGTTGCGTTGCATATCTTCTGGGTTGTGGGTAATAAGTGCAACGTCGTCAGCAAAATCACCATCATTGAGTTCTCTCAGTGGATTTAATTGTAGACCGCCACTAAAACTGCATTCACGGAGAACAAAATCTATCACTATGGCAAACAGTAATGGTGATAGAATGCAGCCCTGCCTTACACTTGACTGAACAGAAAACCACTCCGTTAGGCCACCCTCTGTCTGCACTGCGCACATGATATCATGATATAGCGCTTTAATTATATTTACAATTTTGGTCGGAATTCCATAATGCACTAAAATCTTACACATGGTTCCGCGATGTATCGAGTCGAAGGCTTTGAGAAAATCTATAAATACTATATAAGTAGCTGAACTTGCCATTCATTGGATTCATCCAGCAGGACTCTCAGGCTAAATATCAGGTCACAACATGATCTATTCTGGCGGAATCCGTACTGCTCATCTCTCAAAACTTTCTCCACTTTACTCTGAATCCTGTTAAGAATTATTTGGCACAGGACTTTGCTGCCAACAGACTGTAAAGTAATACCTCTCCAATTATCACACTTAGTCTTTTGTCCTTTTTTGAAGAGTTTTACAATTACTGCCTTCGACCATTCACTAGGGAAAGAAGTTCAAATATGGGTTCGGCTAGGGCGCTTCTACCGTACTTCAGTAATTCTGGTGATATGCCATCATTGCCTGCAGCCTTTCCGTTTTCAAAGTCTTTAGGGCCTCCTTGACTTCACTAAGCATGAGAGGTCCGGAACATATTCCGAGATCGAACAGTGGTTCTTCAGGGATATTTAAAGTAGTTGTGGGAGGCATCTGATTTAGTACCTCACTAAAATGCTCCTTCCAGCGTCGGACTATGTCATCAGTCTGGGTTAATAAGATGCCTTCTTTGCTTTCAACTTGGGTCGACGACGCCTTTGAAATACCCGCTAACTGCTTCGTTATGGCATACACAGTACGGCTATCTCCCCGTCTAGCGGCTGCCTCAGCCTGTTCGGCCATAGTTTCGAGGTACATCCTCTTATCATCCCTGGTTGCTGCTTTGACTTGCTTATGGAGACGCTTGTACTGCGCTTTCAGGTTATCTACATATTCTCTAGAACAAGTCGTGCTATGGTCATACTTATCTACGAGGATTTTGAGTTGTGCCCTTTGATCAATAATATCCCAACTACTTTCAGATATCCACTGCTCTTTCTTCTTCCTGCTGTAGCCCACAACTTCTTGTGCGACCTCTTTCACGGTTTCTGCAATTTTTTCCCACTGACTATCAAGCGACACTTCGTCCCTTAGAAGGGAAAACTTGTTTGACAAAGCTGTAGTATACTTTTGCAATACGTTCGGGTCCTGCAATTTCCTCAAATTGAAGATTTTTACTGGCCGCTGGGGCTTTGTCACAGTTTTTAGTTTCAGCTTGAACTTGGCAACAGCAAGTTGGTGATCGGAATAGCAGTCGGCACCTCGGAAGGTTCTAACCTCCTCTAGACATCGTCGCCTGCGCCTCGCAATTGAGATAGGGTCTATTTCATTTCGTGTTACACCATCAGGCGAGTTCCAAGTATACTTGTGAATCTGTTTATGTGGAAACCATGTTGCGCCGACGATAAGTTCATGAGTAGCGCAAAAATCGATTTGTCGCACACCATTGTCGTTAATTTCCCCCCAGTCTATGTTTACCGAGGATAGTTGGGGCATAAGAAGCATCACATCCAACTTAAGCATTAAAGTCCCCACACACAGTCACAATATCATGACGATGCGTTTTTGCAACAACATTCGATAACACACGATAAAAGTCGTCTTTGGTTTGATCACAGGCGTCATTCGTTCGGGCGTACACTACAATATCTGTCAATTTGGCCTGTGAAGTGGCGAAACGGGCACGAAGAATCCGCTCACTAATTGGTTCCCAGTCCACTAGGCATTTTTTGGCCCGATTACTTAGAGCCATTGCGACACCTGCTTCTTTTCTAGTCTCAAGTCCGGAATACAAGATGTGGTAAATCTCAGTTTTCAAAGTCCCAGAACCAGTAAGCCTGGTCTCTGAAAGTCCAGCAATGTCAATACGGAACTTATCAAGGGTTCTCATAAAACTGTTGAGTTTTCCTGGCTGTGTTTCTTGATTAACTGTTCTAACATTCCAGTATCCAATACGAAAACACTCGGCCGTTTTCAAAAATCCTGTCCGGGGGCGTGCATTAATCGTCATCACAGAAGAAGAAGAAGTCAATCCGAGGCTATCTGTTGCTGTTTCTTGAGTAATTAGTTTTTACGGTGGCGGGTTACTAGCCCACCGACCAACCAACGAATTGGAACACCCGGAGCGCGTTAGCCACCATCTCGCTCGGCGTGAAGTTCGATAGTGTTACACCCCTACACCACGTTGAGGTGCGCTGACGGATTTCCACTGTTGCCCAGGGACAGGTCTGCCCAGCGTCTAAAACAGTTTGAATTACCAAAAGACAAAACAAGAATTATTTGTCCAATTGGTCCTGGGCAACATAAGGACACTGCCAATTAATTTGGATAATCCGTCTTATTTCCTCGTTAAATAAAATTTCTTAATAGCTTATAAACTTATATTAATACAAATTTCTTAAAATAATGTTCAACTTTATATCAGATAATGACTATCCAGGAGATAGGTGCAATATATAATACCGATCCAGGGGTTCGATACCTACGCTAGGCGGACCATTATTCTGCATGCGGAAAGTTTTTTTGTAATGACCATACAGCTCATCTCGTTAGATAAAGACCGCTTCTATACATAAAATTTGTCTTTTCTCTGTGTAAATGACCTAATTTACCCATTACGAGATTCGCTATTCACATTTATTGGCCTAACATTTTCAATCTCCCATTTAAAATTTACTGCGCCAACAGTGCTCAAATTGAGATGTCATCTACTTCTTTTTGAGTTGCTGGTCGATTTTGTCGCACTAAAGCAATTTGTACCTTGATAACGCGTAGTATTGAAAGTTATGTAGGCAGTGATGGTGAGAGAAGGAGGCCCCGTAATCACTTATATTGTATCATAATGCTCTGAGTCAGGCACGCTCATAGGATTTGATTTTAGGAAGGGGGGGGGGCTCAATAATAGAACAAAACATGTTTTATCTGATAATTTGAATAAGCCGTGCCCATACCGGGAAAATTTCAGAAGAGAGTGAGCCCCCATCCGGGGGCGGATCTAAGAGCAAAATCTTGGGGGGCCCAATGTGACAAGGGCGCTAATAACCAAAATCCGAGGAGGGGGCAGTGTGACAAGAGCGCCAATAATAGACCAAATTGCAAATTTATTTTTAAAAAGTGAAAAATAGAAGAAAAAAAAAACAAAGAATCAGGGTGCCAGAAAAATCTTGGGGCCGGCCCCCTGGATCCGCCACTGCCTCCATCCCCTCTTCATGCATCCCTATTTGGAATGTCATTATCCTGACAGTGCCAGAGTTTCTTGAGAAGGTCATGGATATGAAACAGCTTGCCATATCAGAATCTTTGTGAAACTTGAAAATGGAAATCATGTACTACAATCACTGTGTGAAATTATAGCTAAACCAATGTGAAGCAACAACAAAATTTAGATCAATTAGATGTCTATGTTATGCAAAACCCAATCTGTTCTGTGGCCATCGTTTTCACTTATTTTCATAAATTCTCGAGAAAAAAAATCTTATAATCCATTTTGAAAATGAGCTTTTCTTTAGATTTTTGTATATTTATCATTTTTTACGTAGGACTTGGAGCCAGGAATAAATCCAGTTTTGCATCGTTCTTAGATTAAATTTGGCAGAACTTGAACTCGTAACATTTGGCAATGCAAGTGACTTGTTAAATCGGATGACAGATTATAAGAGAGATATAAAAAAAATTATTATGCCTAGTTTCTGGACATTAGGAATTGATACAACCTTCTTTTTGTATAGCTTCGTCTTCAAGGTTCTCTTTGGGCATGTTTTTCAAGAGGGACATGGTACCCTTGCACTAGTAATTGATGGGTTTCGGTTTTAAGCCGTTCTGAAAAAAAGTTTTTTGGACATTTAATGGAAAAGTGTTATTTATATTATCTTTTTTACTTTCTTTAGCAGTCCTATTAACAAAATACTTAATAATTTAAGTTTTAGCTGGTCGAAAAATGGTTTTGGCACTTTATCTGTGGAACCAACATGTTTTCTTTTATTGTGCATTAGGGTCATGTCAGGAGAAGCAAATCACAAAAGATAGGTTTTGGCCGTTTTAGGACCAATATTTTGGGGATACCGTATCCCTAAATTATATCTAACACTCTTCCTGTCCAAACAAAATATCAGTGACCATTAACCATGGGTATGATTTTAAAATTTGAAGCAAATCAGGAAAATAATGTTTTTTGAATGATTTTTAAGGCCCATACACCAACTAAAAGAAATTTTTTGAATCTTTTACGGACCGTACTTTTAGAGAATAAAAATCTTCTTCTCAATTTTTTCGATATTTATGGCCAAGGACTTATAATTTATTATAAATATATAATATAATCTGTATTTTTATTATAATATTTCATTATAATTATTTTCTTATATAATTTTGTTTTCCTATAATTAGCTGATTATCAGGATGAATATATTAATTCATTTCATCTGTAAATCAATTATTATTATCATTATTTATAATTTACTTTAATTTATTTTTTCTTAAACGAAACTGTGGTAGGCCCATGGCTCATTGAAAAAAAAAAAAAACAACATACACAAAATAATACGAACAAATCCACTAAGCCACCATAAAAAGCAGCTCAACTGGTAGATTGCAATCAAAGAGAGAAAGAGACATCATCGTAACATACTTTACGATAAAAAATATCCTCTAATTCTATTGATTTATTTTTGAGACATATCTTCGCCTCACCCCACTATTCCTTAAGGTCTATGAGCAAGTTTTTAGAATATCATAATAATCTGAATATTATTGATATTATACATTATACGTTGTTTTACATAATTACATAAAGTTTACAGAAGAATAAGAACATAAACAATAAGTGAAGCTGAAGAGGGGATGTTAGGTAACGAGAGGAACAAGAACAGCCAAGTGGATAGCTTCACTTACCTGTGTAGTATGATTAGCAAAGATAGTGGATGAAGTGAAAATGTTAAAACTAGAATAGTCAAGGTCCAGTGTGTTTTTTTTTTCACAGTTGAAAAGAGTTTGGAAGGAATGGAAGATAATATGTGAACCAAGTTTAGAATAGTGATGACATTGGTCAAGTATGATTCTGAAGCGTTGGCGCTCCGACAAACGGAGGAAAAATTACTAGATGTTTTCCAGAGAAGTTGTCTATGGATTGTTTTGGGTGCCCAACAAACTGACAGTATTTCAAATAGTAGGTTCAATGTGGTTCAATCACGCTTTATACGGCTATAATGAGAGAAAAGTTGAGATGGTTAGGGCAAGTTCTGCGGATAAAGGATGACAGATTTCCAAAGATGTCTAGACTACCAGAGATTGAACGGGGTTGGGGGATGTCATAAGGAAAGATTTAAGAGAAATGAGATCTTTCGTTTCATTTCGTTGCAGTTTATTTTCAACCCAACGCCTTTTTTATGGTTTTCGGATAGCTTTCGAAATTATCAATTTTTTTTTTTCGCTATAACCTTCAACGTTAATATCATTCGAAAAATTAAGTTCCCATCCCTGAATCAACTAAAAAAAAAAATTCCCAAAACGAAGTGCCTTGGTAAAATAAAAATATGTAATATATTGTGCCCACTTCGCTCTTTACATGACGTTATTGCAATATTATGATATGATTTTAATATGACGTCATCATGATTGGAACCTGAATGCAGCCTTTTATATTTATAAGTGACGTCATTTTCGACGTAACACCTTAAAATCAGGTGTTGTTTAAGTGACGTCATCAAATGAGCATTAGTAGTGTGAGTAAATGACGTCATCGATTATATATATATATCGGTATCCCCATGGTTAGGTTATCAGTAATACAGTGAAGTTTATACAGTTATCATATATAAAGCGTATGTAATGAATACAGTATTTAAGTTTCTTGCCGTTGGAGTACCAGCTTCCTGTGCTGCAATAGGAATCTGGTGGGCTGTAAAAAAATATAGAGAATCTGAAACGGAGGCATGTTCAAGACATTATATTAGACTTGACAATTCCATTTTGATTGAAAAAGATATAGCCAGTAAGAGCTGTGTAAGCACATCAGCAAATGTTTCAGAAGTAACTGAAGACGGAGAAGGAGAGAAAAACAAAAATGCTGAAGAAATCCCCAAGGAAAAAGAAAACTCTAGTGACACAAAACCTTCATCAGCAAATTTTGAAAATGAGGTAGAGGGCGATCTAACTGCCGAAGGAACTAAAAACACAAAAGGAAAGAAAAACAAAGTTGTGAAAGAAATCACCAAGGACAAAGAAAGCCCTACTGACGCAAAACCTTCATCACCGAATGTTAAAAATAAAGTAGAGGACAAGCTAAAGCTTGTTCAAACTACAATAAATGACACTATTTCATTGATTGAAAATTACAATGAATTTAAAAGGCAAAATAAGACAGAAGACAAAACAAGTGTATCAGTTTTGTGCCTTTTTCAAGGAGTTTGGGCAACTATTCACAAAATTTGTGGTTCTTTTTCTGAAACTCTTGGAGTTGAATGCGACGGGTATGAAAAACTCTCTGTCCCAGTGACAATATCAGATATGAGGGAGCTAATGCCGTCAGTTGCACACAAGACCAGAAAACTTCAGCAAAAAGTTGAAATGTTCCTTAGACAACCGTATGAGGAATTGAGTGCTGTTGAATTTTTCACATTTCTTGTAAGTTTTCTACCTCGATTAGGTGTAGGAATGAACCCTGAAGGTGTTGAGAAACTGTCTCTACAGTGTTTGCTTGATTTTGTCAAAGATGAAGAAAATGTTCGACTATTGCAAAATGGATTGGAGCAGCTGAAAGGATTTTGCAGTAGGCTCGACCATCTGTGGTCACTTTTAGTTTAGTGAATATAAAACATGAAGCCCTATATTCGTGAAGCCCTACTGACAAAAAGAAAAAGAAAGAAAGTTGTTGAAGTAATCACCAAGGACAAAAAAGCCCAGCTTTTGTCCTATAGTTTTTGAACAGTTTTGTACTTATTAGAACATTAAATTGATATCTTTCAATATGATTTATTGTTGATTTAAATTGATATGTTCAATACTCTTTCTAATAGTGAACTTCAGAACAGGAAAAATGTATTGAGATCTTTGCACTTATTTTTCTTTTAAGTATTTTCTGAGAGTTCTAACTTAATACACAAATCCATTCTTAAGATACGCTATTTTGACAATCTAACGCACATAGTGTCGTTTGTTAGTTCGAGTTTTCTATCAATATTCTCTCAAAATTTATCTTCATAGACCTAGCCTTAATAGTACTAGTATCACAGTAGTTTCGGTGGTAGTAGGAGAAGTTGTAGTAACAGTAATAGCAGCAGTATTAGTAGCGGTAGTAGAATGTACATCTTGCCTTTTGGTCTGTTGAACATCCCTTTCATGATGCCCTAGAATTTCATCTTGACACGGTAAGCCGTTCCAAAAATATTGCTGATGTGCACTTTTGACGCCCTGGCGTAATATTAGTAAAAAGAGCAATGGTAATAGTGTTAGTAGTGACATGCATATATTACCTTTTTGTCAGTTGATCTTCCCCTTTAAGTATTATCTGAAAGTTCCAACTTAATACTCAAATCAATTCTTGAGATAAGCCCTTTTGACAATCTGCATACACACAGTGTGTTTTGATTTAGTTCAAATTTCCCCACAAAATTCTAGCAAATTTTTTCCTTCACAAGCGTAGCATTAACACGCCTAACACGCGTAGCCTATTAATATCATAGTAGTGCTAGTTGACCTCCGTCACTTTGACTCTTAAAAGGGAACTAGAACTTTCTATTTTCAACCAAATGAGCCACCTCTATAGCTTATACAATCATACCTTCTATACAAACCTTAAATGCCCCCAGGTCATAATTTACAACCCTTACCCCCGGGCTCTGGTGGTTTGTATCAACCCCAAAGCCTTGTTATATGATCTTTGGTCTATTTTCAATAAAATGCTTATCTCAATATTTCTGTTCGATGCATTTCGGGAAAAGACGACGTGTGGGGGGGGGGGGGGGGGTGGGTAGTTAACCTCTGATCACTCTGACTTAAAAAGGGCACTAGAACTTCTGATTAATCATTTCATTAATAATTATAATTATATATATATATATATATATATATATATATATATATATAATATATATATATATATATATATATATATATATATATATATATATAATATATATATATATATATATATATATATATATATATATATATATATATATATATATATTATATATATATATATACTGAGCACCAGAATGGGTATAGCATGATGACGAAAGGGAGTTAAGAACGAACAGTGCCCCTAAAAAACTCATAATTCCTCAAGAAAAATCATTAAAGCCAGCGTAATGGTTGGTTCCCGCGCAAAAATAGTAAATTTGCCCGCCCTTATCCCCATCCTCCCCAGTCACCCACCGTAGGGAGAGTACTTATCCAGATAAAAAAAATCCTCACTCCAATCAGGATATGTAGCTACATTCATTTTGACCCCAACAAAGAAAATGGAATTAAGTAGCTTTTGACAGAGCCCAATAAAGTTAAATCTCAGGTTAAGGCTAAACTAATGGAATTCTCAGGATTATTCAAAATCCTACAAAATTTCCATTTCATTATCACTTGCTTCTTCGCTAGACATTTCTTCTTCCACAATATTCTTTGATCCCTTCAAGCTGCTCAAATTCAGCAGATATTGCATTGTGAAGCGATTAAAATCACATCTGGAAATGAAAATATATCTAATATTATATACAGGAAATAAAATACGTTTTGAGCATTGTAAAAAGGCTTGAGTAGGAGTAACCTAGCTTCACTTGGCGAAAAGAAAGACAGTTTTTTAATCTATTTCACAAAACAACTTTCATGTCATTTTGTTTTACTCGCTCAAGAAAGTAAAACCATTAGGGTATTGGACGTCTGGGTATTCCTGACGTCATTCATATGAAAAATGTTTTTTCCAAAATTAATCAAGGCCTTAGAGAATTTTCTCTAAGCCATAACCAGTTACGGTTCTATGCCTGGGCAGGGGGGGGGGTATCTGCTTCCTCCCAGTTTTTCTGGCATCCGACATTAAATTACTTTTATTTTATATTTTTCCACTCCCATGTGGAAAATAGATTGATGTTATTTACATTGATTCAACTCTGCCGTTTGAGGCACAAATAAGTAAACTTAAAGCAACAGTGCCAAGGAATCTCGGTTTTTTGCATAGATTAAAGTTTCTGTTTCCGTAAGAAATCATGAGATCTTTATGTGTTTCATTGGGTAAATGCTATTTTCAATATTGCCTGGGCGTTTGGATGTTGACTTCCCTTTCACATTTACGAGGACTCCAAACTGTTCAAATAAATCAATAAGAATCCTGGACCATTTTGTGACACACCCTAAGAATACAGAAGAATTATCTAAAACCAAAAGCTCTTTTTATTTTTTTATATTCTTGATTTACAACAAATTTTTTACCTGAATTTGGGCACACAGTTTTTAAAATCCAAGATACAGATCATTTTTTCAACAGCATGAAACTTTTGGTCGAAAATAAGAATAGCCATTTACCAAGAGCTAAGAATAAGTTTATTTTATTGTTTGTTTAAAATCAGGGATCAAGATAAGTTTAAGATACCAACCTCCCTAAATTGCAAAACAAAATAAAATATTTGATTAGTCGGTGAATTATCATCACTCTATACATATATAAAAGAAATCGAAAGAGATAGCCCTTTCCGCCTACAGTAGCTGGGATTGAATATAGTATTGATTTTTTTTTTATAAAATTTATTTTGTAAATACCATCCCTATCTCCGTGAGTCAATCTTTTCTTTCTCTGTACTCTGTGAGAGTTATGGAAGTGTTATTTCTTTTTTCCTTTTCTTTATTGTTAAAGGATATATAATGAGTTGCTTCTCTGTCTCCTTTGCATAAAAGTTACGTATAGCATTTTAGTTCAATAAAGTCAAGTTCAAGTATGGTATACCTCGCTCCTCCAGATTATGGGACCTAAAAACCGCTATTGGTCAAGACCTATGTAGATCCTTTTTTTACATCGAAAAACGGACAATTATCTTATTACAAACAATTTTATTAAACAAACAATAGTTACCGGTTGAAGCTGGGTGCCCTGGTATACAAATCATTATTGTAATTTTACTACCATAATACGTAGCATTTAATGCGCATCAACTAAGAATCCGAGATTCACTTAATGGCTATCAAGCAGGATTGCCATTTTTACAAGTTTGGAATCAATAAGTTTTGGCAACGCAACAGTTGCATTTAAAACTTTTCTTAATTATATTCAAGACTTTAAAACTGCAGGGGTCTCTAATTTCAGTCAGCAGACGATTTATAAAAATTTTGAGGGGCTGGGAGGAAAGAATAAATTCCTCCAAATTCGTAATCTATCTAGATAGTTAATTGAAAAAATATTTGTATGTATTTTAACAAGGGATTACAACAATTTAAAAACCTTTAAAAAGAAAACCAAAAGTTTGATGAATTATATCATCCTCCCCCCCCCTCCAACCACATGAGTGAATGTATTCGTTTTTATATCTATGACACATACAACATTACAAATGGAAAGTATTTAAGACATGAAAAAAAAGTTGAAATTTTTTTTAAGTTCAGTTCAGAATCGCTAAAGCTATTATGTAAACTGCAAAAATATTTATGGTATCCGAGCAACAATTTTAATGTTTTAATTCAAACTAGAAAAATACCAGACAATTTTGAAGTCATTTTGATATATATCAGTATTGCAATGATGTTGTCAGACTTGTCACACTTATGTGGATATTATGTAAGAAGTTTATATTAAATTGCTTAAAGAGCAGAAAACTGGTAATTGCAAAAATATTTGCATATATTTTGATAAGGCATTATAACAATTCAAAAACCTTAAAAAAGGAAACCAAAAGTTTGATGAATTATATCATCCCCCCCCCCACCTCAAGAGTCAATGTATCGTTTTTATATCTATGACACTTACAACATTACCATTGGAAAGTATTTAAAACATGAAAAAAAGTTGAAATTTTTTTTAAGTTCAGTTCAGAATCGCTAAAGTTATTATGTAAAATGCAAAAATATTTATAGTTTCTGAGAAATAATTTTTGATTTTTTAATTCAAACTAGTAAAATACCTGACAATTTTGAAAATAGTTTTTTTTTTTTTTTTTTTTTTTTTTTTTTTTTTTTTTTTTTTTTTTTTTTTTTTGATAAAAACAACTAGATACGTGAATAAGGCCTATGGCCTAGGTTTAAAGGTAAACAGCTATATAATGTCTTTAGGAAGACCAAAAAAACGAAAATTTGCATTTATTACAAATGATGTTTCTTTGGAATCACCTGAACTAACAAACATCAAAAGATCGAGAGAACAGCCCGAACAAATTAAATTCACAATGAGTGAAAAACAACCCAGACCGTCAAATGAGACAAGATCAATATGGGCAGTTAAAGCAGAGGGCATTGCTAAATTGTCTGAAGTAATCAAAATCCAAAATGAAGAAGAAAGACAAATGTGGTTAGAAGACAAGCGACAACGATAATCTGAGCGAGTAAAAAATGAAAATGAAGAGCAAAGACACACGCGGTTAGAAAAAAGAAAACCAAAAGTTTGAAGCTTAGTAGAAATCAGACTTGCTGTAATAATCAATATTATACATAGTTGTTCATTTTGCAGTGTACTTTATTTATTTTTTCTTTATCTTACTCCACTAACTTCACTTCTGTAAGTGGCTTACAAATAGTTATGTTTATTATTCTATAATGGTGTAAAAGAGCCAATGACTGTAACAAACATATTAATGGAAAAGCCAGGGTCATGTTAGGGTCAAACCAGGCATCTAAGAGCGCTTTCCAGACACTGTAATATTGATTGACAAAACAAACAAAACAGAGAAGAATGCACAATTGATTCATATTAGTATTATATACTCTAGTTTTTTATATGTATTTACTAGATTTTTTTATTCATACCACTTGCCCTCTGAATTTTTTTGGTCCCCGTCTAGGTTTTGAAAATGTTTTTTTGGAGGTATTTTCATTGAAAAATGCCTTTTCTTAGTAATTTCATTCAAAAAATTGGACGAAACGACCAATTTCCCCCTTGGATTTTGAAAGATGCATGTTGCCCCTCCCCCCAGTAAATTGACACCCCTGAACTGCCTTTTGGTACTATTGGCTGGGAAACTGGCTTTCAACAAATGGATATTTAGCTTAGAATATGCACTTCATTAAGGCAGTTCAGAAATGCATACCACCCATACCCTGATTTCCAAAAGAAAAACCCTTTTTGTGTAGATATGTTTTTTTTATAACAAAGATAGAAAGGGGGAAGTGTCTTTCAAACTATATTGGTTAATTCTACGTACCTTCATACCCTGATTTGCAAAAAAAACTTTTTTTGTAATTTTTTTAGATGTTTTTTTTTCCAACAAAGATACAAAGGGGGAGGTATTTTTCAAAATCCAGGGTTAATTCTTCCCCTCCAAGTGGCGTCACCTGCAAGTGCAGAGGCTGTAAGATCTAATTCTAATTCTGGGTTGCTTATTATCAATGCTGAGCGGTTTGGCTAACGAAAAAATATAACCAAATCCAAAATAAAATTTCCACGTCCGTAAAACGACCTATACAAAATAAAGAGTCCCAATATATATTATGGGATATCTTATTTTATACACAAAACTCAAAATTTCGGAAATAATCGCTTACTCTTTTCATTGGGTGGTTTGTAAAAAAAAGACTTAATAATCGTTGATCAGGCACCATTTTCTTTGAAAAACTTTGTTTTGGTAAGTTTTCAGGTCCATTTGACCTTCAAGGTGGCTAATAATGAAACAATCACCTATTATAAAGCAAAATTTGCCCTGGTCTGGAGCTTTATGAATAGCAATGACGTGATTGATATTCAGTCACACTAGTCCAACTTTCAAGCTTCATTTTTTTCCGGTATTTAAGATTTAAGAAAAATATATTAACAGCGCCTGGGAGGGGGGACGAATTTCCCGGAAGTCGTGATCTATCCAGATCTTTTTTTCAGGCCATAAAATGTTAGTATGCTAATTTTCAGAAAAAATTATCATAGCGTTTCCGAGAGAATATATACACAAAAACAAGAATTAACTTGTTGCAAAAGATTACAAGCTTTTCATAAGCAAAAATCTTTACATAAATTTGCCAATGGTGACTGATTATGGTGTACATAAGTTTTTAATGAGCAATGAACAAATATGATCATTTCCCTCTTTGTTCCGACAGCTACAGTTTCGAAAGTTGTAATTTGGGAAATTTGGCAAATAAATTTACCCAGGAATAATTAGGACATAGAAGACTTATCTGTTATAATTTGTCCAGGAATTGGATTCATCCCTGGTATGATTTTGCTAATGGTATGCCAGTTTATTTTTAAACCAAACTATAAAGTGCACAAAGATTCGAACCTTAGAGGGGTGAACTTGGGACCAAGGTCGAGAGGGGCACACTCAATGCATATGTGATGGAACTGATTTGTCTAAAAAGCCATAAACTCGACCTCAAATTATATATAACTGCTGTAAAAGTTATACACAATATATATTTATCTTGAGATTACTAAAAGCATTTTGTGGGAACTGTGATTTAAATGTTAATTGGCATGCCATCTAGTATACATAAACAGGATTGCATGTAAGAGCCTCCACAAAATGTTCAAATTCAAAAGCATTCTACCTCTTGGATTGGTACATGTTCGCATTTTAAGAGAAAAACAATGGACGTCTTGTCGGGTTCCTTTCCCTGACAAAATTCTCGATCTAGCCATTTAGAGCAAAGGATAAATACATAGAAATTAACCGTAATTAGGTGTTGCCAGACACAAGTCAGATAAAAGTTAAATGAGCAAAGAAAATTTCAATATCTCGTGCAAAAAAATTAGTTGCATGAACAGGAAGAAGTCATAGTCTTTCTTCCCGAGAGTCCTCATGCCCGGACAAGGAGGTCCCTTCTGTTTGCGTAGTTAACGATGCTATGCAGTACATGGCACTTTCAAATTGCAGAGTTAAAAATTAAAGGCTATGATATATATTTCAATTAGTTAGGGCCAGTATTTTAGTTTAGTCTCTCCAATGAATTTCTAAGATAAATAAGAAGATAATTATTAATTAGCTTTCTTTTTTGTTTTAATATTGTAGTTTCATGTTCTTCCACTAATTGCAACACGTTAGGGCACACATAAAACAAGGTGGAACAAAGACAAAAACAAGGAGAAGGGGAGAGGGACTGAAGTTTTGGTAGCCAATCGCTTTTCCGCTTAACAGGAAAATAGTGAACAAAGGCACAAAAAATATGGTTTCCCATTTTTTAAAGTTAGAAAACTCTTAAGAAAGTGGGGAAAGTCTGACAGTTGTTAATAAGAGAAAAAAAATCATTGGTAGACACACTAATTCAGTCGAGGGACCTCAGCGAATGAGAACAAGGAAACTACGAATAAAATCTTTAGCTATTTCAGTTACATTGACCATCTGAAGTCAACCATATTATTTCAGTGCGCTTTCCATGGTTTTGAGTTTGATACATCATACCCAAACCCAAGGCTGTATTCAAGGAGGGGGTTGGTATACCGGGTTTATCCCCCCCCACTCGAATTCATCAAAAAATTTTAATGAATTTTGAAGTTTTTTACCCCCCCCCCCCGCGAACAAAGTCCTGGATACGCCCTTGCCCATACCATAGTTGTATTTTTATTCAATGGCATATTCTCATGCATGGGTCGTTCTAATATTTTCCCCAATATTTAAAATACTAAAGGGGATCTGGCCATACATATCTGACCTTTGGCTATTTAAAGAACATTGAAACGGTTTAACATTACTGTTTCTTGATGCTGGGCAAGCATAGAAGCGTAAGCCCTCATCCAATTGCTTTAGCACCAATGAAAAAAAAACAGGTATTCTCCTTTTCAAAATTTTCTTCTAACATCAAAATTATCTCACTTTTTATGTTAAATTTTCGTATCTTGAGAATCACTTTCTAATATACTCAACTTACATTTTACTAATATCATCGGCCCGTTTAGATAATGCCTTCTGTAGATCTCTTAAAACTGCCATCATTTTCATCGTAGGGGGGCGCCAACCGGGTCGAATCTTCTCACCATGATGCCTTAAACATTCATTCAGCCATCTTACTGAAAATTCCAAGTGAGTTGAAGATTCTAGGTGACTGGCAATGAATGCTAATAACTTTTCTACATAGTTTATTGGCAAATTTTCAGCTATAACACTCGCCGAGTTGATTGGAATTTTTTCGTAAACCTCACAAATTAGCTGAGGATCATTCAGTCGTATACTCATCATGAGTGCTGTAAAAAAAGGTTAAATTATCTTTAAAAAGGGGACAATTATAAAGTTAGCACTTTCCAATGAAAATAGGGCACTAAAAGGAGTATTTTTCAATAAATATATCAAAACGTGTATTTCTTGAAACTTAAATAGGGGGAGGGGAAATTGAAACACATTTTGTGTTTTCATCGAAAAAAAAGAATTGAGAAAACAACAAAATTGACCCCCCACCATCGATTTTGAAAAATATATTTTTGACGGTCCCCGCCCCCCCCCTCTCCCCCTATTTCCGTGAATTGACACCACTGCACCCAAAACTTGGGCAAGATGTTTCTTTCCAATTAAACAAAAACTACCTAGAGCTTTTTTAAAGATTTTTTTTTTTTTGCTGTTGGAAATTTGATCTACTCACTCAAGATGTACAATTGAATGTCATTTAAATGTCCACCATGGCTACGTTAGGATCAGTAGTTCCCATTTATAGTTGTTTTAACGGTTTGTCAACATATTATTGGGAATCTTTTTTAATTTCATGAAATTTTGCGGATTTAGCAATAGATAAAATAATCGAATTCCTGGGCAATGAAGATCCTCAATTATTCATTAAAGATATGAAGAACCACAAGGTCACTCCTCGTGTGAATTTTGAACAAACAGAGGAAACAGGAACAGCATACAAAGTTCAAGAAACATAGAGGATAAACTCTATGTAAATGATTGACTATTGGCATGTCTTGCTCTAAATTTTTAGCTCCCTGGCGCCATAAATTTTGTCCTAAAAAAAAAAAAAAATGCAAAATTAGGCATTTTCTTTTATGCGATGATGATTTAGACTTTATCTTTGATTTTTGACTTTATCTTTGAATGGTGAGAGGTACTAATAAGAGATTACTGTCTAAAGGAAGTCCTATATAACCCAAGAAAACATTCTCCTTGTACCATCCAGTCAAATTCCTAAGATTTACATGATGAGGGCAGGGGTGTATCACCTGACGGGAGGGGGAGGGGGGCAGTCAGTTCTAAACCTCTACCTACCGAAATATTTCTTCGACTCGTAAATTGGTTAAGTTCAGGTAAAAAGCCCTTTTCCTCAAAAACCTAAAAAAAATATTACTCCAGCTCGTAAACTGGTTTTAAAATTTCAGGAAAAAAAAAACCTCAAACCACTCTCGAAACAAAAATTTTTCGTACCCCCCCCCCCCTTCAAAAAAAAAAAAAAAAAATTCGGCCCTTCATTAAGGGTTTTAGTCTTCCTACAATAACATGTGATTTCACGTCATTAGAAGTTTACCTTGGTTGACATGGAAAGTGAATGTTAACAATAAGAAAAAATTGTTGATTACTCGAACAAAAATATTGAAAAAAATTATGATATTGGCATCCAACAAAGTGTCTAAAAGCGTAAACAATATTTGAGACTTCCAATTGTTGCTTGCCGATGCAGCAGTAGGTATAATGGACTCCACACATAATTTTGATTCATCATACTTTCGGTGAGAAAAACAAGCGTAAGAAATTCTGTGTAGGATAATTTAAGCAAATTTTTTACTCAAATATTAAAGTAGTTGACACAAAGCGAAAAACTGGTTTCAGTGAACTTGAGTAAAGAGCTCAAGCTGAAATATGGGTAAATGACCCTATCTGGAAATTCTTTAAATGACTTATTATTTCAAAGAAATTCTTCAAATTTTAATATTGATCCGTGTTGGATGGGAGCCCTTGAATTATTCAACATTTTTCTTTTATTGGTCAAGTATGGTTTTGAAGCGAGGGCGCTCCAAAAACAGAGGAGGATTTATCTGATGTTTTCCAGAGAAATTGCTTACGGATTGCTTTGGGTACCCAACTGACTGACCGTATCTCAAACAGTAAGCTGTGCGAAAAAAATGTGGTTCAATCCCGCTTTCTATGGCTAAAATGAGCGAAAGGCTGAGATGGCTAGAACACGTTCCACGGATGAAGATGATAAATTGCGAAAGGTCGTACTTGTCAGCCAACCGTCTAGAGCCAAATGGAAAGCAGGTCGTCCCCAAGTGGGGTGGGAGGAGGTCGTTAGAAAAGATTTAAAGGAAAAGGGAACTTCTAGGGAGGAAGTAAAGAGGGAGGCTTTACGCCCTCCTGGGCATAATAGATTGAAATAGAATAGATAGGGACGGAAGAGGAGCATATGTAGCATACGGAGCATACGTAGCTGTGTTAGCCTCAGGCAGATTGGTGCTGCAGTGAGTAGTTAGTAGTAGTAGTTTCTTCTAGTACAGTTTTGGCAGGCTTTGTTGGATTCATTTTTTCCAGTCTTTTTTGTATTTTGGCCCCCATCCAAAAATTGGTAATGACTAATGCCCAAGCCACATTATAGTCACATTAGTCGATAAAATAGCCAAAATTTATTAATGACATGTTTTTTTTCGACTTTTAAAGCAACACTCATACAGCAAATGCAGAAAATAAAAATGGCAAAAAAATAGTTTGAAAACTTTGTGTTAACGTCATTTTGTTCCCAGCGTTCGCCTCCTAATGCTATATCTTTAAATCTTTTGCCAGATTCATCCCACGTTAAGCAAAACCGCTGTTCCAAGCCTACATGTTTTCTGGTTTCCAAAAATTGTGCCTTAAACCCTGACTCTCAGCTAACCAAAATTTTATGCTTGAAAGTTGAACATAGCTCGATCCAAGAAATTTCGAACAGCACACATAACTGGTGCTGTAGTAATGTTAATTTTGATCTCAAGTGTGACTATAATGTGGCCCGGGCACAAGATTTCTACAAAACAAGGAAAAACAAAACATTTTCTTAGTCCTTTCACACAAGAGAAGAAAATTGAAACCTCCACATCAAAGAGAGGTAGCCAAGAGTTTACCTCGATGTGGCAAGAGGGTGGCGGAGTTAAACAAGATAAAAACACCACAAATAGGGGAGATATGTGGACAACATAAGAAATGTTAGTAAAATTGATAAACTATGAATTACCTGCGGAATATTCCTTTTCTCTTAAGTTTGTTCGAATGGTTTGCGGTGTGATATTTTCTGTTAATGCAAAAGGGTCAAATAGGCTAGTGCGGTCCAAAGAATAAATGAGAAGACCTTCTGTTGTACATGCTCCAAAACTTCTTCCTGCAAGACAGAATAAGCGCGGGTTATAAGTAAAAGATTATGATTAAATCAATAAAATAAAATATATATTTACGTCCAGACTTGTTTCTTTAGAAGTAGCTAATGAAACGACACTGTCTATTTACAAGTGAGAAATAGAAGATTCCGACTTGAAACAATAAATAATAATTTAGTATTGACGGTGTTATGATGGAGAGGAGTGAAATATCTTGCCCCCTCCCCCAGAATAAAAAAATATCATAAAACGTATTCCAAAAGCAGAAAAACCTACCTGAACATAGGTATTATTTAAAATCAAAAAAAAAATGGCAGGTCAGGTAACACATTTACCCGAATACAAGGTAAAATATTCTTTTTTAAATGTTTTTTAGCCAAAAAAAAATGGAAAAGAAAACAGGGTATTTCCCATAACACAGGGAGCTTCTTTGTTACAATACTCAAATTAAACACAAAGGGAAGAGTGTCCCCAAGAAGGGAGAGGAAGTACTGGGTTTGTCTTCCTTCTTCAAAATTAGGACACTTGTAGTTTTAAAAGAAATTTTCGACTGCTGGACTCTCCCTACCTAAAGGAAAATCATTGATATTTATTTACAATTAAACAAACAGAAACACAAAAAATATTGCCTACATGAATATACTGTTATTGACTAGCCTACCGACAGCCCACACCAATACTTTAAGTTCGGATTCTTACAAAACACCGACTTTCATTAATAGCCTGATGGCATTCAAAACCTGAATCGTTTAATCCTGGAAGAGCACATGCCTAAGTTTCTAACCGTTATGCCATAGAAATAAACATGCATTTGAAGAGCTAAGGTAAACAATAACGTTTTATCGCTCCATTTTCAAATTTTAATCACGTTTTATTGCTCAACTCATTTATACAAAAGTGCACAACAGTACGGATTGAATCCAACGAAATACGCCCCAAAGAAAAAAGATCCTCCAAAGCTACTGATGGTGCATAGGGCATCGTATCGACGTTTCAATTCCAGGGTCTTTTTTTTACAGGGACAGAATGCAATCCTGTTGCCCAACCTTGTGACAGCTGAAATCAAACCCTGGGGCCCGTATTGCCAAGCTGATCAATCTTCTATGCTACCACATGGTTATAATTGTGTTACATACAGTAGTCAATCATTACTAAAGAGCGACTCGAACCCCAGTTCTCCTCCAGAGGAACGTCTCATGGTCTCAGCACTGAATTATCTACGTCGTGAAGAATATATATAAAAAAAAACACATATACTGTTCGGTTCCACATAAATGTGAAACTCAAGCTAGTTTTGCATTGTTGCTAAAGTTTTGCAGGATGATAATACATCGTGCATCAGGTTTACACTGAAAAGGATAATTGAGGACGGACAATTTAAACTCTTTTTCAAATTTCTTCAATTAAAACTTAATTTTTTTTACAGCCTAAAAGGTTTTCGAATTAATTCCTATGCATGTATAGCCTGAATAGTTAGAACCTTTTACCCTTGATATTCAAGTTTACATAGTCCCATTGAATTGACTTTTAAAAACTTCGGAACCTTTAAGTCACAGGCCTGCAACTCCAGTCCTATACTCCTGGTTTAGAGGCATATCTACGCGGAGGTGTGTGCAGGCAGGATTTACCAACAGGCCCGCTAGGCCCGTGCCTAGAGGTGCACAATGCCAGGGGGCGCAATAAATCATTAAAGAGTGCCTTTTTTCTTATCAAAACTGGATTGATGTGATTTATCGTCAAAGTGCCAGGTGCACCCTCCCGCCGTACTGTCTATTCACAGAAGTGATTTCAAAATAACACAGGAATTCCGTGGCCACTTACAAACTGTCAGATATCTCCCAAGAATGGCAGCTGAGAGTTCGGTATAACCTCTCTCTTTCATTACTTTCGGCTCATTAGTTTCGTTCTATTCAGTGCTTCTACTATCCCCAAATTTTCGGGGATTTCCCCAAAAACATTGCAATAACGCTTGGGCCTAGAAGCGACAAAGTTTTAAATCCGCCCCTGGGTGTGTGACGCAAAAGCTACAAAGCCTTAATAGTCCTATCCACTACAGTGATCCTGTGGTTTTACTAGTTGGAAAAAAATTCCTTCCTTTCGTTATATTAAGAATTTGTTATTAGTTGCTATTATATATTGTTGCAGTCATACGTAAAGTTCGTATATGGCACTTTTAATCTTCTGTAGTATTTACCAAAACTGTTTGCTTAGCTGCTCTTAAAGGGATGAATGTTTAATACCACTTTGGTCATACAGATCTAAGCTATCC
Organism: Artemia sinica; assembly: GCA_027921565.1. Classification (NCBI taxonomy): domain Eukaryota; kingdom Metazoa; phylum Arthropoda; class Branchiopoda; order Anostraca; family Artemiidae; genus Artemia; species Artemia sinica. Next base: position 48,364,542 of record CM051258.1, read on the forward strand.
TGCTCATTTTCCCGTTGAGAATTTTTCCTGCTTATGGAACTCATTTTCCTGCTTATGAAAAATATTTTGAACGTTTCAACGCTAGAATAGGATCACTAGAAGTTTGAAAACGTAAGATATAACCTTTAGCGACATAACAAAAATAGTACCGAAAAAAACAACAACTATAAAAGGAAAATTTAGAAAGATTATCTAGTTGGAACTAATTTAGATGATGGAAAAGAAGAGTTAATAATTTTTTAGCTGGTTGAGTTCATAATAATAAATTAGAGCAGCTAAATAAGGAATCACTTTCCTCATTAAACTTCAACATTAACTACTGTATCACGCCTTGGCATTAGCGGCAAATCACCACCGGTGAGTTAATTATTTTTTTTTTGTAATGATAATTCTGAAACTAAATCAGTGACGCGCCAGGCTAAACAGGAATATAGTAAGCTAATCGGGTTGCAACTGAATTATTTTTTCAAAGGATATCCTAACAGCTAAAAAAGGATTTGTTTTCCTTATTAAATTTCAAACTATTATCTGCCTCAGTGCAGAATTAACAGTAAAAGTAAATAAAAATAAAAGTTAGAATACAAACAGTGTTTTTTTTTAATATTTTATTCTTAATTCGATACTGAAGACGATTAAGCAGAGTTCTTTACTGAAATATTTGCATTGTATTCTTCTTTTTCAATGGCTCTAATTATTCTCATTTTCTATGTTTAACCATTATTCTTTCATCACGATTAGTAAGTATGATTTGAGAAATTACTTTGGGCGTCGCAGCGACAATCTATAAAGGAGAATATTTGAGACTGAATGGAAATTTTGAAGCTAACTATCGTTTCTAAGAGAAGATAATTTTTAAGTAGCAAATCTAATTCTAATTGATTATCAAACTGACGAAACATTCGTCAGTTTGCTATTAGTGCATTCCAAAATTATCAGTTTAGCACAAGTTTTCAGTAGTCTGGATGCCATATAAAATCTCCCAAAAAAACTGAGAAAATTGAGACGACTACTTTTATTTCACGTTTGTTTAGTCTCTTTAAATAAGCCTTTTTGACTGTAACCATTCCTATTACTTAGTTCTTCTAAATACAAATATATAATACAAAAGTTAGGGCTAGATTAGTAGGCCTACATACAAAGGGCGTCGAATCGTAGTCTCAGTTGTCGGATATTTCTATCGGGACATGTTGAAAACCAGCCCCCCCCCCCCTTACGGCTGCTGGAATCAAACCCTGGGCCCCACATTGCCAGGCAGAGTGACAAATCCACTGTAGAACCAAAGGGATGCTGCTGAGCATAGGCTAGTTAAAAGAGAATATATACAAATATGTCGGTTACTCTTGACAAGTGGTTCTATCATTTTTGGCATCATGTGGAGCGAGCATAATAAGCGATGGGGGGATTACAACTAGCATTTCTGTTTATTTTTCAAAATTGGTTTTATGATACTGCTGGGCATCACTAGATGGCATTGGTTTAATTTCAGAGACAAATGTTAGTTTCTTTTTCCATTCTCTATGGTTTTACCTGTTGGAGAAAACCGAACACATTGAACTCTGACTTCTGGTTTAAGTTTCCTCACTGCCATATCTCCTTTCCTTACACCTGGGAGACTAATATTGCGAATTTCATCATCGTCTTCCATTCGGGCCTCTATTAACGCCATAGGACCAAAGTCAGTCATAGATTTCTTACTTACAAAGTCCTAAAATAATACAAACTTATACAACAAGGACTAAGAGGACGTCTTGAAGACTTCTGGGAAAAAAAGTAAACTTCTGGAACATTATTTTTTAAGCGTCAAGAAACTAAAATATTTTATTTAGAATAGAAAAACCCTGAGCCCTATTGCTACAATTTGGTTTAAGGCTTTAAGAGACAGGTAAAGAAAATGGTTTATATATAGGGACAGGGGTCCAGAACTATGGAAGCGTTTTGTTTTATTTTGGTCTTTCGTAACTAGTTCATAACTGAGGATTGCAAATTTTAAGTGGCTGGTCACATTCCGAGGGGGAGGAGTTAACTAGAATTGCCTCCTGGGTACAGATCTGAAGGAGCTCCGATGTTTTTGGTTGTTGTTGTTTTTGTTTTTTTGATCGTGATCAGCAGTTTGTAGCTTGAAAACGATAAGAGATAAAAATTCGTTTTTTTGCTTATGTAAATCCTGTGAAACAGAGAAGGAAAGTTTCTACAGTGCTTGCAAAATTTCTAGTAATTTTTCGGATTCTTTTTCTAGCCCACTAAATAGTAATAAAACAAAACTGTACTAGCTCCAAAAGAAATCTTCTAATTCTGGTGTCTACAGAACATGAAACATCATATATATAGATAACGTGATGTTCTAGATTTCTAGAGAATAGTTCTGTAACAGTCAATTATAAAACTTCAAATCCCGACTTGTTCATTGGCTTTTATGAATTTTTCAATTTTAAACAGAACTTTTTTAATTTTCGACTTCATAGCATATACAGCTTGGGCTACAAGCTACACTGAAAAAAAAGAAAAAAAAAGAAATTCAAGCTTCTACGTGAATAATAAGTGAGTGAAAGGATTCAGAAGATTGTCTTTCACATATCTACCAGAATAGGTTGTAACATCTCAACAAGAAGTTGACAAATTATTCTCATCAGAATATGGGTCAGGGGGGCTACCGCATCTCAACCAAAGCTCGAGAAAATCAAGAGGAAGTGTCCTAACTACGACTGTTTGGGGTCTCAACCGGCCCAGACTTTCGTGGGATGATTAAAAAAAAAACATTCATTTTTGTAAATCACCACATCAACCAGAGACGGTTGTCAAATATATATCAAACTTTGTGAGAAGTAAGCGCTAGTGTCCTACTTGCAATTTTGGGGTCTGAACCCTATCTTACCTCTGTGGGGACTAGGGGAGGGGAATACATCCTAGTAAACATCTACTAAACACGGTGTCGTAGGATTTCACCAAATTGTGGAGAAGATGAGATTTACATCTCCACAGTGTGTTTGGGGAGGGGTCCCTAAAGAATTTCATCGGAAGATCTACCAGGAAATGTTGCTCAATCTATATTGAACATGCTGAAAAGTAACAGCTAGTGTCCTAGTTGCGCTTTTTGGAGGGTCAGGAACTAGTTTGATCCTTGGAGGGGGCGGGGACTGCGGGTTACCTAGATTTTAGTCATCAGGGTAGTTTGTCTAAAGGAGCTGACAGGATTTAACCTAACTTAATCAAAAGAAACAGTTACTATCCTACTTATGTCTTTTCAGAGTCCGAAATCGATTCAAGCTCTGTGGAGGAGGAAGAAGAAGAATACCTAAAATTCTTCTCATAAGGATATCTATTAAAAGAGGACGTCGGATTCCAGCCACTTATGATAAGAAGTAACAGCTACGCTGAGCTGGGTCTTTTTAATGTCTGTACCTGATTCAACCTCTGGGGAAGTCAAAATCTCTTAGTGTCAACCTACTTAGTAGGCGAAATAATCGGAATTATTTAAACAAGCCTGTTCAACGTGGTAGTAACTGCAGCTCTACAGTTATGTTACGGTTATGGTTTCGGGTGTACGTGCTCGATTGGAACACTGTGAGGGAAGCGCTACATTCTTTTCACCGGATTATTTAGAAGGGCTTGTTGGATCTCAAAAAAATTTTGAAGGATCAGAACTTCGGGTTTAGCTGCATTTGGAAGGGGCTGAGCCTGATCTGATAGCTTATACATTATTTGCTGTTGAAGTCAACGCCATGTGCCCTTTTAGAGTTTGTTTAATATTTTGATTATGGCGTGTGACTTTAAAACACAAGTAGAGCGTTTTACGGAAAGTCCATAATTGCAAGAAAGTGTCCAGGGCCGTCACACAGGCGAACAAAACAGAGAGTTTGTGTATTTGAGCAATAATTACTGCTATCATTTTGTCGTTGCTTCCTGCTTATACGTAAAACTTATTTCTTGGGTTATCTAACACCACGGCAAGCATGAAGCAGGATATTGTTGTTCTGGATGAGAGACGTGTGCACGTGTTGCTTCATAATAGTGACTTTGGTCACAGTTGCTACAGGACATCACGAGGCCTTGGCATTGATTTTAGTTTCAAGGTTGACAGTAAACTAAGTGAAGCGCAGTTCCTGCGTTATTTCGTATTACTTGTAGACGAAGGGCATCTGTATTTATTTGTTTACTTCAATCGCCTTCTTTTCGACTACTTTTTGGTTTTTATTCCACTGGAAACAACGAACGCGAGTTATATTTTATCCATGAATTTCACCGAATAAAAACGAACCTGAATAGTTTTTTTTTTATAGAAAAATTATATTCATAGAAAAACACAAACTTAATTCTTAATTTTTTGTTACATGTTGTATATATTTTTAACATTCAAACAGACTTCAACGGAGTTATATTTCATTGGTGTATTTGGTCAAATCAAAGAAACTTCATCAAAAAAATTCTTTTTTTATTCACACAGTACCTCCTTGCCCAATGTTAATCTTCATTTACTCGTCACTTAAACTTTTATAAGTGGTTGAATTTTTAAGTTTTTTTTTTTTGCTTCCCTTTTTTAGGGAGAGGCGGAATATTTGGTATATTTTCCAGAGATATTTCCATTCTTTTTCGATTTTTTGCAAGCATTTCTGAGCCAGACGGCCCGTTTCCAAAAACTAAGAAATTGAAACTTGAAATTCTCTTTGATTTAGTGGGGACGACAGCCTCCTCCGTTTGACCATAAACCATAGCAGTTGTCACGCAGAAGCATTTCGACCGGCTCCCTTTAGACCCTTCCAAACCGGTGGGATTTACAACTGATATCAAATAACTTAGCCTTAAGCTTAGAATACTGTGTACTGGTACAGAAAATTTGACGTTTTAAAACTGGTATGACACATTTAACCAAAGGACACGCATAAGCTAGTCCAAAAAGTGTTACCTCTATCAGTTATTGAAATAACAGAAGTATGACTTACAGGTATGTACACTCAGATTCGTATATTTACAAGAAAAAAATCTTTTTATCTATTACCCATTAACACACTAGAAATAAAAAAAATTGGTCAGATGAACTTAAACAAGATCAGAATAAGATAAATCGATTAGTAGGACAAAAAAAAAAAAATGGTAATTGTGAAAAGTGGAAGCGTTTCAAATGGTTGATTTCAAATAGTTGACAGTTGTATCTCAAAGTATCTAACCACTTCTATAACCTCCTTATTTATTTTCCCAAAGTTTCTCTATTGTCCTTCTGATCTAACTTCTCACTACTGTTTTCAAAAAACCTTGGGGAAACACATGCAATATTCCAATAAATTATTAATTATCGATGTATTAATCATTTATTATTAAACAGCCCTAAGAAGTCCATTGTAAAAAAAGAAGTGTCTACATACACAATTACCAATATTACCGAAACAAATTAAAATAACAATCCCAATCAGCCAATACTACTACGACTACTAACAACAACTCACCGCAGCACCAAGCCACCTGAGGCCAACACAGCTACGCACATTCCTCCTCCTTCTATTCAAAGTCCTCTTTACACACCCCTAGAAAGTTCCTATTTCCCTTAAATCTTTCTTTACGACATTCTCCCACCCCGGCCGCGGACGACCTACTTTCCGTTTAGCCCTAGACCATGGGTCGATAACCTTTTGTTGTAAAAGGGCCTAAAGTTTACGTTGGGATATTACGCGGGTCGCACTTAGGTTACTGGTCATTACACAGTAGTCTAGTATTGTAGGTATACTATAATGAGTAGAGTATATCTACAATATTTATGTGCAAATATTTTAGGTCTAAAAATAAAACACTTAATGTATATTTTTACTACATTCATTGTAGTTAATACAATCAATGAGATTTTCGTTGTTGCATTTGACTTGCAAGTTTTGTTTACACTAGCTTGTATTTTGTAGTAGAGACGTGAAATATTGCGTCTAAATGTATGTCCGATAACCGAGAACAGTGTTTGTTTTTTCGATAATTCAGAATTGAAAAAGATTACTCACAAATATATGTACTACTAAACATAGCAATTGATTACTAAGCAAGCCTTTTTAATTCCTTGTAGTTTTCAGAAGGCAAACTTCCATAGGAATCCACCAAGTTGTTTTTTTCCTTAAAAGCCATTTTAAGTTTGGTAACACTTTGTAAATATATCACATTGATCTGCAAATCACTTGGTACATGGTAAGATGGAAAATATCCATCTTACGACAGATCTTTGTGAAATCAGGAACCCGGTTTTCAAGCTCAGTTTGAACTTGTATTAATGCACTTTTCATTTAATATTTTGCCAAACAAAATTTATACCAGCTTCTTCTACTGCTTTCTTGCAATTTGGAAAACGATCGATGTGAATATATCCCTGAGGTGATGAATATAATTCAAAATAGATCTTGACTGAGCCAAGTGGATGGTGAGACTCCACCTACTGAGTTTGTTGGAGCACCAGTTAGCATGTGAGGCTGGAAATTTTTCCTTGGAAATATAAATTAAGGTGGTAAATACTGACTGCTTACAGAAACAGTCCCGACCATGGTCACAAGGACAGCTCTCTTTGATGATGTTGCCTTGCACAATATCATCTGACCCCTCTCCCTAAACACTTTAGGAGGAATATAAACAGTGGCCACAGAATTTTCGTCACAGTGGCATATGTCACTCGCATTAAAAGGAAGCTTTTCTAGAACTGACTTCAAGTTTGAGAAGAACTGTTCAATGTTGACTCTGTTAAAGCTCGTTACATGACCTAAGCTTGTGGGTTCAGGCTTGCGTAGTAACAGTTGTGGATTTTAAGCTCGAAAACCTACCACCCAGTCTATCCCTGTCTTTTTGGCATTGCTCCAGTTTTGAGGGATTGCCTTGTTGTTTGCTATAACAAAGTAGTTAATGCAGTCAAAGTCATATTCACTGGCAATTTTAGTTACAATTAGTTGGGGTCGTAGTCGCAATCAGTCACATTCACAAGTATTTGCAGTTGCAAGTAGTCACAAATTCAAACAGTTAAAAGCAGTCACAGTTTGAAAAAGTCACAATAGCAGTAGCACTAATTGCATAAGTAGTAGTTGTAGCAGCCCTGAAAGGTTCAATTTATTGCTTTAGGCTGTTTTTCAGATATTGTTCATATGCCCTTTTGACAACCTGCATGCATAGAGTACATATTGATTTTGTTTAATATACTTGCAATATCCCTTGATAGTTTCACCCTAATGACCTTAGCCATCCCATATATATTGCAGATAAACCATTTCAACATCCATATTTCTCTGGTGGAAGGCACTTGTGCCGAATCCTAACCCATTATGGGGTACCACCTCCATGTTGAAGATGCGGTAATAAGGTGCGTGGCAGGTGGCACCGTTCCCCGTCTAATGATGCATGCCAATGGATTTATGGGCTTTGTTGGGCTAACCACCCGGCAAAGCTTCTTTTACCTGGTTATGATTAACAACAAAAAGCCTCGGACCAAACAGCCATTTCGACGACGACCTGTAGCACGTCCACCGACCATCCAAACAGACCTGTTTACGGTAGCCCACTGCAATGTACGAGGTCTCAGATCTAGGTTTGACCAGTTCCTACATTTAGTGAACTCGGTCAAGCCATCTATCATGTGCATCACTGAGACCAATCTAAACCAAGAAATACAGAGCAGTGAGGTTGCCATACAGGGATACACGCTCCTCAGGCGGGATCGAGAGCGTACTGACGGCGCTAAATACGGAGGAGGAGGTGTCACTGTTTATCTACAGCGCAATATACCTTATTCATGCCTGAACATACCAGATTCAGCAGGTGAAGAAGCTCTGTTGGTCAGGGTGACCCTCCCAAATAAATCCGTGATTGTCGGTACCGTGTATAACCCTCCAACTTACCAGATTACCAGCTACCTTGAAACCTCCCTTGAATATATTCGGGGCAAGTACGCTAAGTCTGCCATTATCCTTCATGGAGACTTCAACGTCCATCATAGCGTGTGGCTTCGCAGCAAAAATACTGATAGGGAGGGGTCAGACTTGTATGATCTATCTCTCTCTTACGGGCTGGAACAACTTGTCGATTTCGACACGTATCACGGCCCAAACGGATCATCTCGTCTTGACCTCTTCCTTACAGATCACCCTGACTCCTTTAAGGTAGACGCTCATGCTTTCACCAGTGACCACGTTGCCGTCGTTGCACGTGGAAACCTACGTATTCCGCCTCCAGTAAAGCATGAACGAACAATCTGGCTATACAAAAGAGGTGATTGGGACGGTTTGAGAAACACTCTTTTTTCTCAGCAGTGGAGAGCCTTCCTCCTCGAAGGCCCAGAGAAAGCCGCAGATAAGTACCAGCAGGCCATAGTTGACTCTGTCGAAAAGATATTCCTTCAAAGCGGATCCAGGTGTCCAGTAAGGACAAACCTTGGTTCAACGCCCAGTGTAAGAAGACAATCCGAGCAAAGCAAAAGGCACACAAGCGATGGCTACTTTCGAAGAGCGAAGAGGACAGAATTGCATTCATAAATGCGCGCAAAGATGCAGTTCGAGCGATTCGGCAGTCCCGGGTTCAGTATAAGGAGAAATTCGCCACCAAGCTTCAACTTGCTTCGGCAAAGAGTTGGTGGAAAATTGTCAAGGAGGCTTTACCGTCGTCCAAGGGGACCGCAATTCCTTCTCTCCAGAGTAACGGGACAGTGGTACAAGATCCACAGGCAAAGGCTGAAGCTCTTGCTAAGGCTTTTGCCGAATTCTCGAATCTAGACGATGACGGTAGAGAAGTGCCAAAATTCTCCGACCGAACCGACACTGTCCTGGAACGCGTGAATTTTTCTGCTCCCAAGATCCTTCGCATTCTGCAGCATCTAGATGTGACCAAAGCCAAGGGTCCTGACAACATACCAAATGTTGTCCTCAAGTCCTGCAGTGCCGAACTAGCTGGACCCTTGTCATTGCTTTTCCGGCTGTGCTTTTGCTCCGGAACCTTCCCACGAACATGGAAGTCCACCCATGTTATACCTACTCTAAAGCCAGAAGGCGATCCAACGAGCGTGGGCTCCTACAGGCCTATTAGCCTTCTCTCCTGTGTTGGCAAAGTCTACGAGAGCGTCTCCAATAAAACACATCATCAGTACCTGGAATCAAATGACCTTCTAGGCGATCGCCAATATGGATTCCGCCGGAAACGCTCAACATTAGACTGCCTAGTGGCCCAGTATCAGGAGTGGATAGAACTACTGGTAATGGGATACGACATCAGGCTACTATCCTTCGACATTGCGAAAGCTTTTGACAGAGTATGGCACCGTGGCCTGCTAAAGAAACTCTATGTGTATGGTGTTCATGGATGTCTGTTAAAAGTGATTGAGAGCTTTCTTTCCGATCGTTCACTGCGGGTTGTTCTTGACGGGTTTATTTCCTGCGAATATCCAGTGAAAGCAGGGGTACCCCAGGGCAGTGTCTTGGGATCTACGCTTCTCCTTATCTACATAAACGACATGGGAGACAACCTCGCAAACCCTCTGCATCACTTTGCCGACGATACCACGACACACTCAGCCGTCCCTAAACACGAAGACCCAACACAAGCCTCCCTTTCCCTACAGATGGAGCTTTTGAAAATTGAAAAGTGGTCTGATGCATGGATGATCAACTTCAATGCATCGAAAACAAAGGAGCTTCTAATTACCCGATCAAAGGTGCCACGTGAACACCCCAGTTTCATCTTCAAAAATGAAGCTATAAAGAGAGTCGACGAGCTTCGTCTACTGGGGATTCATTTCTCCACCGATCTCTCTTGGAACAACCACCTTGATCGGGTGAGAACCTCCTGCGCAAGAAAGCTGGGAGTTACTCTTCGCTGCAAAAACCTTCTTCCATCAAGCTCGATCATCCCACTCTACAAGTCTTGCATCAGACCCATAGCTGAATATGGATGCCCGCTATATGCTGGTGCTCCGAAAACGCTGTTGGCACCACTCCAGAAGATCCAGAATAGGGCAAATAGGGCGGGCTGCGCCTCTACACAAGAATCGCTCCAGCCTCTAAATGAAAGGTTTGATGTAGCGTCGATGGCTGTTTTCTACAAGTACATGAATTCGCCTCCCTCAGACGAGCTCTCTCGAATTGTGCCCCCTTTTGTCCAGCCGACAAGGCAGACACGAAGGCACACAGCTCGGTCCAATTATCTAAAGGAGGATACGCCGAAAACCGAGTACTTGAGGAACAGCTTTATCCGGCGTTGCACTTCTATCTGGAACGATCTTCCTGGGGATATTATCCCTGCAAATCCCTCTGTTGACACCTTCAAAAGAAGGTTCAATAGACATTTAAAACGTCGAGGCCATTGAAAGAGGTAAATAAATAGCGGCATATCAGATACTTTGAAGTACCTGGCGCTGTGAATATTGGAAAAAAAAAAAAAAAAAAAAAAAAAAAAAAAAAAAAGTTATAAATCCCCCTCAAGAGATCCCTAAGTTTCAACTTAATACCTTTATCCGTTCCTAAGATGCCGTAATGTGCCCTTATGCCAAACTTGGACGGACACAGAGTCTTTTGATTTAGTTCAACATCCCAACGGTTTGATTTAGTTCTAGTTCCAACGTACCCCCTTTTTTCCTGGGATGTTGCACATACCCCTTTTGATAATCTGGATATGTATTGTACCTTCTGATTTAGTATTACTCTCCTCTAGTTTCCCTGAAAATGGAAACTTAATACCTATTCTGTTCCTGAGATATTGTATTTATTCTCCTTTGACAACCTGGTTGTACTTAAACCCTTTTGAAAAAATTTACACTCGATTTTGTAGATGGGTTTCATCTGGTATATGCTAGATGTCCCAGAGTTTACCATATTTTCTCGTCCCCCTATATACCAGTAGACACCCATCTGCAAAATCAAGCGTTGTTTTTTCTTCTGAATGTTTCGCCACAAGATGACCACCTAGCATGACCAGATAATTTGGCTTTCATTTGGTACCCCAAGCGCTAAATTTTACTGAACTAAAAAGAATAAACAAAGAAAATCCAAAGACAAAGTATTTTTTTTTGGGGAGTATTTACCAAACTTTGAGAAGGGTTTGCTAAAAAAAAAAAAAAATTGTAACATACCAAAACAATTGGTCTGAACTGGATAGTTGAAAATCAAACTATCTGTGCTAGATGAGGCTTATGGATTTTTTCGAGAATGCTATATGGCAGAATGCTAGATGGCACCCCCTTTTACTTCGTTGTGTATTGTTATGGGGAGTATGGTCCGTCAGGTGCGTTGCGGCGAGGGTCTTGCAGGCCGCACCAATACGCCTCTTGGGCCTTGTGCGGCCCGCGGGCTGCGGGTTGCCGACCCATGCCCTAGACGGTTGGCCAAAATGAGCAATCTTTGGCAATCTGTCATCCTTCATCCGCAGAACGTGCGGCTGAAGCTATCTCAGCATTTAGCCATCAGCCTAGCCATCTCAACATTTCCCTCGTTATTACCCTAGAAAGTGGGATTGAACCACTGGGATTGAATCAGCCAATGCAGGAATAAGAAATCCACAAAGTCTTAAATTACCAAGGACAGTGAAGATGTAATCTGAATTTGGAAACTTACACAACCATATACAACTTGAAAAATTAGGAAAGAGCGGGAAGTCAATTTTTAGCCCAAAAGACCTTCATATGCAGTTATGCAGTTTTTGGTAGTAGCGGGAGCCAAATTAAAAAGGAAAATAAGATGAAAAATCAGCAAAAAATAAGCGAAAAATATACGTCACATGACAACTTAAGAGGGTGTAGTTGTCTTTGGGAACCAAAATTTTGTTAATGTCTAATTTTTATGGACAAAAAGTGCTGTCTAATTTAACTAATTAGTTTGGCCCATTTATTTCGTTTAACGTGGCAACACTGACGAAAATGTGGTAGCCTACTGCGTACTGCCCTAAAAATTTTATATCTTGAAACAACCAGAAGAAAAATATTCAAAAAATTTCAGTTTTTAGGCGTGAATAAGATGGGTCAATGGGGAAAATATTTTATTTTAATGTCTTTGGTACCATAAGAATGAACAGAAAACTATATTAATTTACACAAATCCAAACTCCAAGGTATTATTTGTAATAACTCCCATATTTACATAATTAAATTTATTTATTTTCAAATACGAAGCTGACACACATTCAACAGATGCTTCGTCGAAAAAAGGACTAACTTTACTACCTTATCTTTAGACCTTGGGATAAAGAAAGTTAATACATGTTTAAAACTCCAATTTCTTCAATTTCGTATTTAATAAACCTTCAATTTCTACTTTTCTCATAAATTATACGAATATTGTTTGTGAGACAGGGTTGTCGACCTAAGGGCTTTGATGAGAGTTGAGTTAGTTAGTGTCTTGGCCTTAGACTGCACACATTCAGCTCGAGTAAGATTCCGAGTGCCAATCCTTACAAATTTTTATTTAACTTAATACTATAAGTGAATCTAACTTTTTGCATTTATTTGGTAATTTGTTTTAATTATTGATTTTTCTTTAAGGAGGAAACAAGGAGTCTTACTATTATAGTTATTTGTAGGTAAGACCTGATTAAAACAAAGATCTACAATTTTTTGGCAGCTAAGAAGATATCTGTGAATATAGCCTACTAGATTTGTTCTACATTACATTAAAGCAGTCATTTTTAATTTTTTAATTAAATAAAAAAAAAAACAAGTTTTTTTAACTGAAAGTAAGGAGCGACGTTAAAACTTAAAACGAACAGATATTACTCCGTATATGAAAGAGGTTGTCCTCTCCTCAACGCCTCGCTCTTTACGCTAAAGTCTTTTATTGTTTAAAAAAAATAGAGTTGTGAGAAAGTCAAACTTTAGCGTAAAGAGCGAGGCATTGAAGAGGGGACAGCCCCTTTCATATACGGAATAATTCCTGTTCGTTTTAAGTCTTAACGTCGCTCCTTACTTTCAGTTAAAAAAAACTTGTTTTTTTATTTATTTTTTGAACGTTTTTGAATTAACGCAGGTTTTGATTTTGGCTCACCGTACATGAATAATTAAAACAAAATTTGCATATTAATTTTACTTTTATTTGGTTAAATGGCTTTCTCGAAAGTTGTTTAATTTTATTTACGAACGTTTCTATTAGTAATAAATATACGTAACTTACGAATTAACTTACGTAACGAACTTCTATATTCATATACTTTTAATACGTATATCAGGGGGTTCGTCCCTTGGTCAATACCTCGCTCTTTACGCCAAAGTTCGAATTTTGTTCCAATTCTTTAAAAATTACCCCTTAATAACAAAGGCTGTTAATTAGAATAAATAGCTCTTATGAAAGTACTAAAAAATCCTTGGCTTAAAGAGCGAGGTATTGACTAGGGGGCGAACCCAATCATATACGTAATATTTTCTGTTCGTTTTAAGTTTCGATGTTGCTCCTTACTTTCAGTTGAAAAACTTGTTTTTTTTTAATTTAATTTCTGATCTTTTTTTAAATAATGCTGGGAAATCCGGCGCCCCCTTCATAGCAATGTCTCTTCCCCCATGAAAACTTCCTCCATGGAATGATCCTCCCGCATAACCCCCGACCCCCCCCCACCCCCAATACCAGAAAAATTCCCCCTGAAAACGTCTGTATACTTCCCAATAACCAATACTATATGTTAACATTGGGTAAAGTTCATAGCTTTCAGCCCTCCCCCCGGGGGCTCTGGGGGATTAAGTCATCCTAAAAGACATAGTTATCATATTTTCAACCATGCTGAACAAAATGGCTATCTCAAAATTTTGATCGTGTGACTTTGGAAAAAAATGAGCGTGGGAGGGGGCCTAGTTGCCCTCCATTTTTTTGGTCACTTAAAAAGGGCACTAGAACTTTTAATTTCCATTCCAATGAGACCTCCCACGATATTTTAGTACCACTGGGTCGATACGATCACCCCTGGAAAAAAAAAAAAAAAGCAAACAAACAAACAAACAAATAAGCACGCATCCGTGATTTTTCTTCGGGCAAAAAATACAAAATTCCACATTTTTACAGACAGGAGCTTGAAACCTCTACAGTAGGATTCTCTGATACGCTGAATCTGATGGTGACATTTTCATTAAGGTTCTATAAGTTATAGGGGGTCATTCCCCCTTTTTCGAAAATCAGCCAAATTTTCTCAGGCACGTAACTTTTGATGGGTAGGACTAAACCTGATGAAACTTACATATTTTAAATCAGCATTAAAATATGATTCTTTCGATGTATTTATTGGTATCAAAATCCCGTTTTTTAGAGTTTCGGGTCGCTCCTTCCCGTTTTTTGAGCCGGGTCGCTCCTTACTTACAGTTCGTTACAACGAACTGTTTGATAAATAGTTAAATTTTTTCTTATACATGGCTTGTTATTTATTAATAACGAAGACATATTATGTTTTCTGTTTCTTTATTTGATGCAAAGGGTTGAGACCTTCTCTTGCCGAGCGTACCATAACCCTAGAGAGTAAAATAAATGTTATACCCTGTAGCTATTGTGATAACCCTGAAACTATTCTTGTTTTCGCCTAGTTTTCTAATTGAATGCGCTCTTTTATGGTTTTATGTTTCTTGTGATACATATGATTTTGCGAGAAGCTAAAAGCTGCAACTTAGATCGAAAGGATAAGACCCTAAAATCATTGGACTCATTAATTTTATATCTATCCTTTAACCTAACCAAATTACGATGTTACTAAAAAAATTTCTTCTATTCTCGCACGTTTGAGACCTGTTTTCAACGTCTTTATTTAAAAATAAGGCAAAGTAAATTTCAAAATGTAATCCAGTACTTGGTTAGAGCTGAATTTCAGCTATTGAATAATAGTGAAAATTGCCGTCTTACACCCGAAACATTAAAAAGGTAAAATTGCAGGAAAACAACATCCCAAAAACTACCAGAGAGAACATAAACGTAAGTACCAATAACAGTGAAAACGGTTGTTTGAAATTGATTGCTTGAATAAGTTCAGCGGAAACTTACACAACCATATATATCTTTAAAAATTAGGACAAATTTCGAAACCGACTTCTAATTAAAAAAATCCCATATAAAGTTACGCAATATGCAGATTATATGCATCATTATAGAGTTTTTGGCATTAGCGGGCGCGAAATTTGAAAAAAGAAACGTGGGTGAAAAAACTTGTACGGACAAAAAGCTTTATCAATTTTAACTAAATAGTTTTGCTTATTTATTTTAACGGCTCAACTCGGTAACACTGACGAAAAGGTGGTACTGCCCTATAAATTTCATAACTTCTAAACAACTAAAAGAAAAACTCGTAGAAATTTGCTGTCTTCAGGCATGGACAGACCGAAGAAGAGGGCAGAAAATGTTTTTCATTGGATGCCCTTGGTCCTTTTAGTACTTCTCATTTCAGTAGCAAATAAAATTTAAGAGAATAAACTAAACAGCATAAAACATATCTTATCCGTAAACTCATAGACATGTAACCTTAGGGAGACCACATCTACATTTTTTCCCCAAATTCCTTGGCATGATTAACTCAAGAATTAAGACTTACATCAATGGCATCTAGCGACCGGTTTTGAGTCACTTCAAACTTCTTTAATAATAAGCCTTCGGTAACATAATACAGACACAAATTTTTTGATTGGCCAGCAGCTAAGATACATAAACCGTCGGCAGAGTAGGCTAAGGTTGAGAATGCTCTAAAAATAGATTAAACTTAAGAACAAGCAGCTTTTAATAGACGTTTCTCGTACAGAATGATGCACGGTTCACATTGTAGTCACACTTGTGGGTAAAATAAAAATTACGCAAGACTAGAACGCTACTTATACGACCCACTCAGAATTTGTTGAGTTGAACACTAAATAAAAGCGTCTGTACGCAATTGCCAATATTATAGATTCAAATTAACAACAATCAATACATAAAGCCTTAAATTACACCAAGGACAGTGAAAATGAAATCTGATTTTGGAAACTTACTTAGCCAGCTTTGATGCAGAACATCATTGAAAACTTTAAAAAAGTATAAAAATGCAACTACAAAACCGTAAAATTCATAAATCTTCTAAAACTACTTGTTTAATAAAGATACCTGGAACTTTTACTTTAACTCTTCGAATTTTTGAATATTGCGCTCAAATTTAAACAATAATTTTCCTCAACAATGTTTAGAATTATCAGAAAATTTCATCAACATTTGATGAGAACAGTTTTCTGATAGCTCACAAAAAATTAACCGTCAGCGAAATTGTTACAAACATTTTCTGTTTGAACGGCGGAAACGGGCCTTTTACCGTTAGGAGTTCGTGCTATTCATCGCCTGACAACAGCGTTGCCGAACTTAATTTTTTGGGAAAATCAGAGAAACACAAGCTGGGAAAAAAGATAGATCGTACATTGTTACATTTTAATTGCCTTTATCTAATGAAGGCGAAAAATTGTTTTACTGCAGTGGCCAATTTTATTAGTCCAGGGTAAGTCAATGGATATAAATCTTGGTAAAATTGTTAAAAAAAGAAACAAATGGCAAAAGAGAACATCAAAATATATGTAGTTAAGGATGTTTTTCGGAAATATTAACTGAATCAACAGAAATAGATTTTGTTGTGTACACAAGATAACATTTGGAACAAAAAAAATTGTTGTTTCCGACAACACCGCTTTCAGGAGACGAAATTCGTTTGCAATTTGACGTACAAGCTACGCGACACTAGGGCTTGCAGTAAAATCTGTCACTAAGGTTAAGAAAACAGTTAATGACAAAAATATAGCTTTAGGGACAATTTCATTGCAATAAAACTTTTTAACTTTAACTCTGCAAAGGTAAAAAAAAAAGGCTCTAGGGGCTATTGGTCTCAGAGCCGTTCCTAGGGTTGGTGGCGAACGAGGAAAAATTAATTACAGCGCCCCCTCCCGACTTAAACATAAGCAACCGAATCAAAGTGAAAAATTCGATCAAAGTGGGCAACCCCCCAGCCATCCTCTTCCCTGAAGCTGCAGAGCCACGGTGCAGAAATCCACTCGAAATCCCCTTTTGGTGATCTTCAGTTATATCTTAACCCATACCCACTTTTAAAATATCAATATAGATACCTTTTTAGAAAGCATCCGACTATGAATTGTACATGTACATGTATACAGTTACAGAATTCAAGAAGAATATTAGGTAAAAGCAGTAAACAAATATTACAGAAATTTTTGTTTTGAACCTGATATAATCTGACTTGAATCGGTGGTAGCCTCGAAACAACTGTCGTCAGAATTTTGCGCTCGATCATGAACATGAGGAACCAAAAACAGTTGTCCTCCCAGCTTCTACATTAAGACGAACACTAACTCAGCGTGAAAGCACACCCTAGACCATAAAACTTTCCTTGCTGTTACGACGATATTTTAATAATTAGGTATATAAAAGGGTCTTGAATGCATCATCCGGGTAAAAAAATTGAGAGTTTAAATCAAGCGGTAAGTTACACACGAGAAAATCGCACGACAACATTTGAGTGAGATAAAAGAAAAAATAGAATAGAAGCCGAAAACGATATGGTATTTTGTCTTTACGTGATTAATAACTGATAATTGGTTAGTAGTATTGTTTTCTAAGGTAATTATACCCTCATTCATTTCATTATTGCTTTGTCAGCTCCGTTTTGTCGACTGCATAGAAATATTTCTCTTCAACCAAAAGACATTAGAGACGCGGAAAAAATTCAATACTTGTTACATAAATTTTACTATGTATCTTAAAGATACTATTTCCCCGAAAAGACAAAATTGTATTTAAATCTAGGGTTAGATGAAAAAAAAAATACTTTCTCGTTTATATACATGGATGAAAGGAGTGTGCTTTGATATGCCAGCAGTCTTTACAGCACCTACCTTTCAGTTTTTTTGTGTCCACCGCAAGAACGAAAATTATTCCACACACCATCGCTTAGTTACTGCTTTCTAGCGTAGTTCGCAATAGCAAAAATCATTGACATGTGACTTCAGAGGAATAGAAAGCAAATGAGAAAATGTGTGTGAGAGAGAGACAGAGAATCTAAGAGAAACAATCAGAGAAAGAGTTAACCCTACTTACTTTCCTTCTAGATTCTTTTTTGCGGTTGTAAAATCAATTTCAGAGCGACCGCTACCCAAATCGTTTCTGCCATTAATCGAGCTAACCTGTCTGCCTTCTACTGAATCAAAAAGAAGGATTTGTCCATCTAAAGTTGCAACAGCAATTTCTTTTCCATCAGGGCGAAAACAAACATTCAAACCTATATTAAATACATACATAAATACAACATCAAAAGCATCCGAGGTTCTACATAAGTTGTAATTTATGTGATATAGTTGTTACTGCCGCAGTACGGTTATAATACGTACAATTGTAACTTATGTGATTTCCTATTGGGTACAACAGTAGACAAAAAAAGAACATCTGGTCGACATCGGTCAGGCAAACAAACAGGAAACAGATTTTAAGGAAAAATATCGTAAAAAAAAAGAAAGTTTAAAAAGTCTAACATACGAAACAAAAAGAAACGCGTAAAATAGATTTCGCCAACATTCACGATCTAATCAACTCTCTACGAGGGATCATAACCATCATCACAAACACAAAAATGAAGACACCAACACAAAGAAAAAAAAGCAGATGCAAAAGAAATGATATGCAAATACAGTCAGGACTACTCAATCTACTTATTATACAGATAATAGCGTTTATTAGCCATGGTTAGGGACAATTTATCCAGAACGCATCAAAACCAAGAACAGAACCTAGTGCACATGATATCAATGGAACAAAACAAATGGTGTATCTACCATTGATTATAAAATTATTTGAAAGGTAAAATGAAGTTTTAGTGCCTTTCGCCTTAACATTTCTTCGAAGGATTTATTAAGAACATATTAAGAAATTAAGAACCTACTTTATTAAGAACTATTATAGAATACAGCTTATAAATGAGGGTCCATTTAGGTACAGGGT
This sequence comes from Artemia sinica, assembly GCA_027921565.1. Taxonomy (NCBI): domain Eukaryota; kingdom Metazoa; phylum Arthropoda; class Branchiopoda; order Anostraca; family Artemiidae; genus Artemia; species Artemia sinica. The sequence continues at coordinate 48,383,450 of CM051258.1, forward strand.
ATACAAAAATATGCCAAACAGTTTTTTTGCCAGAGTTTTTGGACACGTTTTATCTGCAACGGGGCTGGATTCCCCTATCTTTTAGGAAGTAAAACACCAATGCAAGCACACGAAGTGATTAAAAACTATCTGGAGGACTCATAGCAGAAGCTCAGTAACTCATTTTGAGAAAACGTGTCAGTTACACTCTTTGGCTCCAGACTTGACGATATTCATGTCAAGAGATATGTGGTAAAATAAATACAAAAAGTGGATTACGAAAGTTTTAATAGCTATCAAAATAATATTATAGGATCCAAAGAGAAAATTAAAAGTTTTAAAGTAAGCCAGTCACTTTCTAAATGAGTAAAAACCTCAAGAAAAAAAAAAATAAAACGCAGAGAAGATAAATGACATAAATTCGTGTCCCTGCGACGCACTATTTTTGTGATTTGTGATTACTATAAGAAAAAGACAGCTTGCACTTCAGACTAGTTATAGACTTTCTGCTTTGCATTGGAAAAAAAGCAAGGGAAATTTCAAGTAACATGATGTGCTCTTACAAAAGGAAAAAGAGATACGGTAATCAGGGCCGTATCCAGGATTTTTGCTCAGGGGGTTTTTTACTAATTTTGACTTTTTTTGGGGGGTTATTAATTTTTGACTCAGTTTTCGACTAATTTTACTGATTTTTACTTAGGTTTTACTAATTTTTTACTTATTTTTGAGTCGGTCAAAAATTTCGGGGGGGGGGGGGGGGGGTTCAAACCGGGTAACCCCCCTCCCCCCCCCCTGGATACGGCCTTGACGGTAATCATTTAACGTAAAATGCTTCATTTAACTCGATGTATTTGTTAAAAAGATTATGTTTAAAGTTTTAAAAGTCAGAACTCTAAGCTGCTTGAATTAAATGATGGTTGTTTGCTTCTTCGGGAGAGAAGAATATAAACCGAGAACAATATAAAAATAGAGGACCATTTTCACCCCCAATGTAAGAGTGTTTGAATAAGTGTGTTTTACACTTGATGTGTGAGTATGAAACATTGAAGAATTTTAAAGATAATACCTTTGTGTGTGTGAAATACGACGAAGAGTGGCTAATAAGGGTGATTGTGATTTATGACTAAGACACTATTCTGTGGCTGGAATGATTCTCCAGGGTAAGAATGGAGGAAATTGAAATATGAGAGAAAAATTGTAGAAAATGTTTTAAAGGCAAGGTTTAATTGAGATTCAAAAATATTGACAAGGTGCTCAGTTATTTATTAATGTTGGTATAAATTATCTTTGTTGTCATGGTCCTTCAGCATTTTTTGCCTTAAGTCTCATATCACATTCTGTGACTCGTTGAATGAATGAATCCAATGCTTAAGCTTAAAAGTTATGCTTCTGTTATTCAATGGAAGAGTCATTTCAGCATGGAGTAAGTTTTCTAAGTTAACTTAACGAAGACGTATTTAACATAACAAATAACGGAGTATCTTTTATGTTAACTATGTTTTCTAAGTACGCTTTAGCACTTGATGTCGACAATTCCTCGATGTTTCGTTTTTCAGTTCAACTTCGACCGTTCTGGTAAAGACGAATAGGCAAAATCAACGACTTAAAAGATTTAATTCCAATGAGCTGAGGCAACTGGAAACTGAGAACATTAGCTGAATTATCCCAGCTATTCTTTACAAGAATCAAGCAGGGAATCATTTTTTTCCCATTAAATCGACTCAAAACTTAACTATTTTCTAGAATATTGACGGCCACCTTTTGTACATTTACATTATCTTTAAAAGTTTTACCTTCCAAAACAGAGGATTGATACAACTCACCGCAGCACCAAGCCACCTGAGGCCAACACATCTACGGCCCACAGCTGACACAACGGCTACGCAAAAGTACTTTTATTTGTATATTTTGATTTACATAATCCTAAAAAAAAGTTTTTTGAACCGTTAATGATCTGCATATATATATAAACACTATTTGAATCACTTTTCACTACGATTTAATACTAATATCACACATCAAAGTGTGATATCTATTAAATCGAATAACAATAGAAATTGACCTATATCCTTGATCGTGCACCTTGACTGCAGAAACTGAGAAACGAACTTGAACCTAATTGTAAATACAGACTTTTAATGCTCTCCTTCGAGTTGACAAAAATTTCACTGCTTTTAAGGGAAATTTGTATTTTTTTTTTTTTTTTTTCACGTAAACAAAAGAAGAACGAAAACTTTACCATCTGCAGTCAATGTAATGGCTTCTCTTGATACTGATGTCTCCACAGTATCCCAAATACGCATTGTTTTATCCCACGACACAGAGACTAGAGTAGAACTTGCAGAGCTTGGGTTAAAAGCAATACTTGAAACTGGACCTTCATGCCCACTCATTACCTTAAAAAGGAAAAATAATTATTTAAAATTAGATTAGATCAAACTCAAAACCATTATTTTTTTTCCTTCTTTTTAATTTTCATCACTTATTCCTTTTCCTCAAATTCAAGTGCTTAATATATACGATAGTGCAGCAAAATATATATTGTACATAACTTTTCAAATAGCTTACAGAAGCACCGCACCGAAAATTTTTATCTATAAGGAGGGGAGGGGGATTTGAAAACGCAGAAGGTCTCTTTGAAAACGCAGAAGGTCTCAGGCTTGAGCTCCCTCTAGGCCTCCCCTTAGAATGCGTTTTGGCTGAAGGTTCAGGCCTGATGGTTAGGCTTAAGTTTTGCTTTCTCTCTATTTCTTCTCAAGGAATTGTATGCAAGAGGGCAACTATTACTTTTTTGTAATTAAAGCAAATGTAAACCTGGTTTTTAAGATTATTTTAGCCATAGGAAAAACAAGAAATTTTTTACTTGGCAAATCTGAGACAATGAACATTCAAATGCATAAAAGCAAAATGCTCTACAAGAAAATAGAGATATAGGCACCTATGCAGACAAAACAGGACTTGGCTACAAAAAAAGACAGGGTACATTTCTACGGATCAATGAATAACATCCAGTTTTTAGCTCAGCAAGAGGGATAGAATTTACACAATACACATTTCTTCACATAGTTAATTAGGTATAAACCAAAAAAAATTATGCTTGTGCTTTGATTTCATTGGCTAACACCTGTGACGTATTTTCACAAACCGAACACATTCTTCTTCATCTCTCTAAAGATGTCTTCCTTATTTCTGAATATTTTCTTATTTATACCACCTTAGATGAACAACATGAAACGAAATTCAAATTTCGATATGTAACAATTTAAAATAGCCACCTACCCTTTTGGTTCTGTAATATCTAAAAATATTCATTCTGAAACTAATGTTTTCTCGAGGAAGGAAGCTCCATATATCCAATTCACCCCAGCCTGAAGGTACCCACGAGTACATGAACATTTTTTTCTATGTTTCCCCTACAGTAACATTATCCTCTCGAGTATCCTATCTGTAGACAGAAAACGATAAAGACTCCCCTTAGCCATTGATGGCACATAAAGTCTCAAAACCACGCTTCAGCTGCAGGGACATTTTTGCAGTGACAGACAGCAAGCCTGTTGCCCAACCTTGCAGCAGCTGGAATTAAACCCCGAGTCCCGTATTTCCAAGCTGTTTATTGTGCTAATACATGGTTATCTATAGATAGATACATAGATATAGATATAGATATATATATAGATATAGATAGATATAGATATAGGTTATCTATAGATATAACAACTGGAAAAAAAAAAACATAAAGTTGCCCTTACTTCAAGCAATTTACCCAGCTGAAGGGACCAAAGATAAACGTCGAATACGTCCTGCCCTCCGGCTGCTACTAACTCCCCACTGCTATCCACTGCAACGCATGAAAATTGAACTGGACGAGGTGAAGTTAAGGTCTTGAAGTTCCGATACCTGTAAATAAATTAATTCTTCATTGAATAAAAAATAATCAAAATTGCTAAAAGATTTTTAACCTTACTGTTTAACGATTTAACAGTTAGAAGGAAAAGTCACACTGAGCTAGGGTAAGATAAGATATTTATTCCAAAAAATGACTATCACAAGCCCCGAAGGGCCGAATTCGCATAAAACTCAGGAGTCTGAGTTCTGAAGAAGTGGAATATTCAGAGATTAGAGAAGTACAATTATGACAAGATGTGGTCAAGTGAATTGCGGTAAAAAATGTATAAGCATCATCCAAAAAATTATGCTAGGAGTCAGAATTTCAAAACACCCTCGGCACAGTACTGAAAATGACCACACCCGATCTAAATTATGTTATTTACGTGTATTTTGGGGGAGAGGGAGACAAGAATTAGAATTATCATTTCTTATACAAAAGTGTCCACACTTTTAACCATATATACATGTATGTATGTTGATCTTGTCCCTCTCTTGCCTCTTATCACTCGTGTTTCTAGCGTTATCCAAGTTTTACTATAGTGACTTCTGATTATTTTTATCATTTCATTATTAATTACGCATTTTCTTTACCTGAATTCTGAATTTGTATATCGTTTCTAAAACAATATTTATTTTATTTATTTTTTTTATGTAAAATACAACTCGAAATTTTTGCCAGTGAGAATCATTTTTGAAATAGAATCTTAGCTTACCTATAAGAACTATGAGAGAAACAAAAAGATAAAATTACTTTTCTTTTCACATTAAAATTAAAAGAATTGTTTTCATAAGTCGAGACAACTGTCTACGGATCCTAAACCCATTCCGATTAGCTACGAATTAATCATACATTTTTGATTCCACTTCATAAAAGCTGAAATACAATCTTCATTCAGATTATCCAGTAAATCCAAACCTGACTGTATTTGTCCGGAAGACTAAATGATACACAATAAATAAAGGCAAATCTAGAAAAACAGAAATAGAATTGAAGAAATACACAGCGACCCATTCAAAAATAGACCAGCAATGATGGGGTAATAGGGGACCTCAAGACGCGCTTAATTCATTCTTGAGCATATGCGCCTTGACTTCTTTAAGAATTATTTGGCTTAAGTACATTTTGGGCTAACTCCAGTTGAGTTCATAAATTCTGACTAAACAGACAAAGTTGTTGCTGTATATTTTTTCTAGAATACATGCAACTGTTAGGCCCCTTGAAAGAGGACACTTTTCTGCTATCTCCGTTTTTCTTCTAAGCAAAAACTTAATCATAGATAAATCTTGGTAGTCTTTTAAGAAAGCAGGTTCACAATAATACAGTTCAAGAACAAGCCCGGAAAGAATATTCTTCTATTTTTAACACACTTCTTTTCTAAGGAGGGTTCATCCCTGTGTTCATCCCTGTCAACTCAATCTGGGTTAGGTCACAAACCAAAACATCTGTAGGCCTGCGCATAACCAACTCGGTTGCAGTTAACTAGCTTAAAATAATATGTTAGAGTTTCATATTAGACAATTCATTAGAATCTTAAAAAGACTTTTAACATACTGCGTTTCCCAATGACGCCCAATAATATATCCGAAATTTTGACAAGAGGGGGGGGGGCGAATGTATTGATCTTCTTTTTTCGCTCGACAGAATATTGTACAAGAGATAACGAACTACCTGAAAAGTAAACTGCACCAAAGCAAGAGGGTTCACCACCCCTTCGTACGTCACCATTAGAAGTGGGCGGTACCGAGTAGCAGAAAAAAGCAAGTATCAGGCAATGTTGACTTTTTAGTAGAGAAACAGCCCCAAAAAGAAGAAATGATACTTCTACCTATGTCAAAGGGTCAGTCATTTTTAGTCTCATGATTAATGTGTGAGATATAGCCCTTGTTTTGGTACGTTTAGTATTGACATTACGTCAATACTAAACATCAATGATTAGGTTTAAAATGCCTACTATAAAGACCAAGATCACATACAGAGTGTCACCACGGGAAGGGAATTTTAGCGCCTAATTCGATGTTAATGTTTTAAATTCGACTTTACAGTGGGAAATAAAAATTAATTATATCTGAAACAATTTATGAAAAAAAATTCTTTCGACAAAATCAAGCTAAACAAAATTGACAAAGGGTAGACGTATTTTTGTACAGCTAAAAATAGGCAATACAACTCAATTTTATTTGATTTATATGGACCACGTGACTGCGTCCATTCTTATTAAAAGGTGGGATTAGCTCAAAGATTTTTAAGAACGAAGGCCCCCCCAGGGAAGATTTTGAGAAGGCATACTAAAATGTGCAAATTCAGAAAATTTAGGGTCTGAACCTTTTTTTGAAACGTTGGACTCTTCCCGCTAGCAAAATCTTCCGGTACCCAGGGGCATTCACAGACAAAGACAAAGGACTGACTTTTGGCCATGTAATATATTTTCTAATCTCTAACATTTTGGCCATACCTGGGATTAACACCATTCTCTCATGAAAATAAAAAATTCTCATATGGTGACATGCATCCTAAGAAAAAGAATAACTCTAGTGCTACATATTTAGTTAAAATACCGATATTCATAAATTGAGCCGGAGCTAGTCAAAAAGCCTTTCGGGCGACAGGGGCAAAAAGATACCCGTGTCATATACTTTATTATGAGAAGCAGACAGAAAATATTTTGTTCCCTTTCCCAAACAAGAAATTTCAAGTACCCTTACCCCCACCCCCCAAAAATAGAAGAAAAGAAGACGATTGCATTTTTTCCAAGAAGTTTCGACTCGAGATCCTTGACCGTGAGACAAAACAAGGTATACTCTTTTGTGATGATCACAAACTAGTCGAGTCTAATTGTAAAAGTATTCCCAAGAAACCTTGGTTTCAGCTGCATGTTGTGAAGCCTCCCGTCATTGGCTAGGTATTATACACATTAACTAATTATATAAACTAAAATTAGATAAAAAAAAAAAAGCACTTAATACCAAATAACTCCCAAAGTATCCGTTTCCCATGGATGCGCGTGCATAAGTGCTCACAGGCCCACTAAGGCCACTCCCCTTGTTTGCAGGGAGATGCAAGGGAGAAAATCAATGCGGGTTTGGGACCTTTGTCACCATGCAAGGACTGCTGTATCTTCTCAATCTCACAAGAAAAGTTTATGCCACTCAAAAGCATAACTAACAATCTAAGAACTATGTTAGAATGTATTTAACCAGTCCAGAGAAGAGTAATGTTAGGAGATTGCAACCACAAATCTACTCCTAAAATTTGTTTGCATTATTTTTCCCTGGCATATACGAAGAGAGTTAATGTGTTTCCATCAGCTATTGATAAATTAATCTGATGACATACCTAACTGTGTCACAGGCTCTAACTGTACCATCCAAGGAAGCCGACAGAATTACTTTTCCGCTTTGCGTGAACGTGACATCCGTCACACTGGATGAGTGAACTCGGTATTCTCGTGTGCAAAAGCCCGTGCCTGTGTTCCATATTTTCACCTGTAAAAAGAGGATACTAACACAGAAAATAATTGATTTCTTATCCTTCAGAGGCAGAAAAACTTAAAGGACGAGTTAAGGATTTCTCTCTTTTGGGAAACCAAATTCCACCAAAGGGTCCAATTTAAAAGGAATGTTTGATTGAACGCAACTTTCAGTTTCGGGGGTCACTTCAATCATAATTACAATAAATAATCAAAAAGACATGTAGGCGTTCAATTTTATGATCCTCTTTTAAGTTAGAAAGTCAAATGCGTGTCAAACGTCGCGAAAGTCAATGTTGAATTTGAAAAGGTAATCACCATTTACCACCAAGCAACTTTCGGGACCGTTACGAAAAAACTTTTTTGAACTTGAAAAATTCACTGATATTATTCTGGGCGGTATCATATGTTACAATATAACAAAATTTTATGTAATAGTGTGCAATACACATTGCCAAATACAGTAGGAAACCTCGTCATAATCAAATCTGAAAGTAAATCCTACACATAGCTAATCCTAATCATAAGATGTCAAAATTCGACAAAAAGTAAGTTGGAAAAAAAAATCTTACAAATAACAGTTCAAATGGGGATAATCCTTTTATTAGATGGTGAAATATAATGAAAAAATTCTGGATATCTGGATCACATACACAGAGACCGTCATCAGCAGATAAACAGAAAAACAGTTTATCTATTTATCTGCTGATAACAGTCGCTGTGTATGTGATCGAAATGTCCAGAATTTTAAATCATTATTTTTCACCGTCTAATAAAAGGATTTATCCCTATTTGAATTGTTATTTTTACCTCATGAAAAGGCAGTGTGGTCTTCGAAGTTTATCTGCTGATGACGGTCGCTGTGTATGTGATCCCGATACTCAGAATTTTAAATCATTATTTTTCACCGTCTAATACAAGGATTTATCCCTATTTGAATGATTATTTTTACGTCATAAAAAGGCAGTGTGGTCTTCGAAAATACCTACGTCGTATATATAAACAAAATTCTCAGCAATTTGAAACGTTTTTTGCATTTTTTTTTTCAAAGTTTTTCTATACGTCATTAAATTAACGAAATTACAAAGCTTCTGGCGACAACAATCCCCTGCTATAATCAAGAGTTCCTATGAAAAATCACTTATGCAACGAACTGTAAGTAAGGAGTGACCCGGCTCAATAGTAACCGAAACTCTAAAAAACTGAATTTTGATACCAATAGTTATATCAAAGGAATCGGTTTATTATGCTGATTTCAAATATATAAGTTTCATTAAGTCTTACCCATTAACGGCTACGAGCCAGAGAAAATTTGCCTGATTTTCAAAAAAAGAGGGAATCACCCCCCAAAAATGATGAAAATCACATCATCACATTCAGCGCATCAGAAAACCCTACTGTTGATGTTTCAAGATCCTATCTGCAAAAATGTGGAATTTTTTATTTTTTTGCCAGAACAAAGATCATGGATGCGTGTTTATTTGTTTGTTTGTTTTTGTTTTTTTTTTTCCATGGGTGATTGTATCGACTCAGTGGTCCTAAAATATAGTGAGAGGGCTCACTTGAATGTTTCAAGATCCTATCTGCAAAAATGTGGAATTTTTTATTTTTTGCCAGAACAAAGATCATGGATGCGTGTTTATTTGTTTGTTTGTTTTTGTTGTTTTTTTTTCCATAGGTGATTGTATCGACTCAGTGGTCCTAAAATATAGTGAGAGGGCTCACTTGAATTGAAATTAAAAGTTCTAGTGCCCTTTTTAAGTGACCAGAAAGATTGGAGGGCAACTAGGCCCTTTCCCCTGCCCCCTTTTACCCCTATATGTTTCCCCCATAGTCGAACTTCAGTCATTTACTAAAACTTATAACAGTAAGGGTCCAAGAACAGAACTTCGCAGAACTCCGCATGTAATGGGAAAACTTTACGATCACTTCGAGTCGATCTGAACATACTGTAGCCATCCTGCTAAGAATCATACAAGTCATTCTAAGAATCAAGTCTTTATCATACAAGCACTAAAACAAGGATTGTTGCTACTAAAGTGAAGGACACTTTACAGCCCTAATTTGTATATTTCTCTATTGTTTTGTATCTGTTTATGCTTTGCTTTATTTGTGAATAGGTTCATTGACCTGTCAAAGCCATTAGACAAAAAATCATGCTGCATATTATACAGTAAGAATTTTCTTTATTTTTTATTAGTTTCATACAGACCTACATCCTATGTCTATATATGGAACAATCAGGCTGGGAGAGGGGTACATTTGTAAGTCAAAATATTATTATATTTGGAATGAGCATGAAAAAAGTAATTGTGTAATGTTTTCATGTAAATATTTACCCTTGATAAATATATACAAGATTCCATAACTGACATACAGAAACGGTGGAACACATAACTCAATTCATTTTTGTATGCTTTTCCAAATATACTAATCAATTCACTGACGAATGTTGTACACTAATCAATTCAATGGCAAATGCAGCCCCCCCCCCCCCCCCCTGATGGTCCCATATATAGCCCAAGGAATATATCATAGATAAAACTGAAAGCATTCAATAGCATTAATAATATGAATATTTTAATGCTCTATTGCACAGTGGTGTAAATGTAAGTATTGTGAAAACTATAAAATTTTGGTATGCAAATTCAACAGTATCAGAAAATACCAGAAAAGTCTATCAGAAGAGTATCAAAAAAGCATCTTCGAAAATACCTACGTCGTATATACAAAAAAATTATCAGCATTTTCCAACGTAATTTTTGTAATTTTTTTCAAAGTTTTTCTACACGTCATTTAACTAGCAAAATTACCAAGCTTCTGGCGACAACAATCCCCTGTTGTAATCAAGAGTTCCTATGCAAAATCATTTATGCAATGCATGTAGTGATGTATTGCAAACTACGTCATTAAAACTACATCAGAAATCTACAATCCTTTAATATAGAGCAAGAACAAATAATCCACAGCCAGCGAGTTTAAAACGTTTATACAGCACCGAAAAATCAATAGCTAAGAAAAATCAATATTTAACTATGTGGTTCAGTGCCGCGCCACTAATTAGCAGCGCATTTTCAGATATGAATATTTGTGTGACTTATTAGAGTGACACATTAGCTAAAAAAAAAAAATCAAAATTTAACTATGTGGTTCAGTGCCGCGCCACTAATTAGTAGCGCATTTTCAGATATGAATTTGGCAAATACCATTTTGTGTGACTTATTAGAGTGACACATTAGCTAAAAAAAAAATCAAAATTTAACTATGTGGTTCAGTGCCGCGCCATTAATTAGCAGCGCATTTTCAGATATGAATTTGGCAAATACCATTTGGCAATCTAATAAGCTAAAAAGATTCTTATTTTGTATCTATTTCTAATAAACTAAAAGTCGAATTAACATAATTCATGTTCAAAAATAATTTTGTGTGACTTATTATTTTACCCCCACAATTTTACATCTTTGAAATGGCTCGCAAAGATGTAATTTTGAGTGCATATACAGGAACGTACAACCACTAATAACAACATATTGCAGTACCAAGCTGCGTTAGCCCAACGCAGCTGCGCACGCTCCTCCTTCGCCCCAGTCTGTTTGTATGTTGTTTTTTTTTATTTAAATCTGAAGAGATCCTAAATTCAACCACTTGAGCTTATGACTAGTCGTTTTGAAATAAACTATTCGGTCATTTAATCAAGTTCCGATTTCTTTTAAATTGATAGAAGAAAAGTTATGGTTGCTTTAAATTAGTCTATTAAGAGAAGAAATAGCAACTTACGGCAAAGTCATCGCCACCAGTTACAATATACTGTCCGTCTGGAGAATACGCCAAGGAGGTTAACCCATTGAAATGTCCTTGTTGTTTAAGAACTGGGATTTCACTTTGCCATTCCCATACAAGAAGTTGACCTGACTCTTGACTCCCCAGTGCTAACCAGTCCCCGGTTTGATTCAAAGCGATGGATGAACATGCCGTATCTAGAAGTCTAAAAAAGGCACTAAATCCTTGGACAATTTAAAATTCACAGTTCAAAATTCCCAAAAATGTAATGACTTTGTACGTGTAACCAATGATTTATACATATCCGATAAGAAACAATAAACACAAAATTTGGACAATGGCAGATATTCTGAAGAGACACGCTTCTCATTCTATGATAAGTAAATTGTTTCAAGCTTCTACTAAAAGAGGGAGTTGTAAGCCTCTCAAGTTAAGATGACACGATTCACTCGTATCATATGGCAGAAGATATCCAACGCCCATTTTGAGTGGGGGGTCCAACAGACTTCGTCCAGTTATTACTTTATTGCATTTCAGCAATACCAGAGTGTGACTCCATTCTGAGGTTTTCCCAGAGAAACTACCGGCATATCTGCCAAACTAGGCATGGCGACTGCAAACATGCAGACGTGAGCCGTACCTTAAAAAAATAAGTAAGTTCCATATAAATAATCATACGGAAGTACCGATAAATTCTTAAATTGCAGTCTAGAAAATTCTCAACATTCAGATAAAAAGGAAACAAATCTAAAAAAGAAATCAAATAAAAAAAAATTAAGATGTAAAAAAATTGGAGTCGAACTTGTCAGAAATTAAAGGAATCAGCGGTGTCGTCTATGCATACCATTTGTGTTCTCTGCCTTGTTTATTGTCGCTGTAACTGATGCGCTACACAGGTAGATTCATATGGGAGGTTTCTGAAACCAAACTGACAGAACGCTAATAAGGTAAAATGTTCTGCAAAATAGCGTACTGAAGTTTCTGAATTTGAGTGGCGGATCCAGGCGGGGGGGGGGGCACGCAATCCCCCTAGCGTAGTCTAAAGTAGTATAATTTACTTAATTAACGCAATTTTGCGTTAATTAAACTTGCTCCTAAGGCAAATTTATTGGATCAACCTATTTTGCGCCAAACTCCTAAAAAAATCCTGGATCCGCCCCTGCTGAATTTACTTTGTGCTCATCTCCCGCTTACTCTAAATAACGCAGCAACTTTAAAAGCTAATTACAAAGTTCTATTTCACTGATTGTTAGTTTGTTCCTTATATCATTATTTTGTTAATTATAAATACCAGAATAAATTTAGAAAAGATCTAATCGACTTGCTATCATAGGCAGCGCAATAGCGCTGCCTAAGTAAAGAACGATGGGGGCACAATGTGTTCTTTTTCCTCCATACCCGGGCACTTCGTATCGAAGGAGTTGTCGTAGAAAGTTCGAAAAGGACTCATTCGATTGGAAATTGGAGTGGCTAGTGCCCTTTTTAATAGTTGAAAGTGATTGGAGGGCAACTAGCCCCCCCCACGCCCATCATTCCCCCATACACATCCAATCAAAATTTTGACTTAGCCATTTTGTTCAGCGTAGTTGATTTCCAGAAAGAAAATATGTTTTTGAGGAGGATACTCCCCCACAACCCTCGGGGCAAGGGTTTTAAGTTATGCCCTGGGGGCATATAAGGTTTTTATAGAAAGCATTGTCGTAGAAACTTCAAAAAAGGCTCATTCAATTGGAAATGCAAAGGGCTAGTGCCCTTTTTAATAGTCGAAAGTGATTGGAGGGCAACTACCCCCCCCCCCCACGCGCATCATTCCCCCAAACACATCCAATCAAAATTTTGAGATAGCTATTTTGTTCAGTGTAGTTGATATCCAGATAGAAAATATGTTTTTGAGTAGGACACACCCCCACAAACCTCGGGGCAAGGGTTTTAAGTTATGCCCTGAGGGCGTATAAGAACGATGTTGGCACAATGTACTATTTATTTTTTTTTTTTCCTTTAGAGCAGGGCACTTCGTATCAAAAAAGTTGTCGTAGAAACTTCGAAAAGGGCTCATTCAATTTGAAATTGGAGTGGCTTATGCCCTTTTTAATAGAAATTCAAAGGGTTAGTGCCCTTTTTAATAGTCAAAAGTGATTGGAGGGCAACTAGCCCCCCCCCCCCACGCCCATCATTCCCCCAAACACATCCAATCAAAATTTTGAGATAGCCATTTTGTTCAGCGTAGTTGATTTCCAGATAGAAAATTTGTTTTTGAGGAGGACACTCCCCCACAACCCTCGGGGCAAGGGTTGTAAGTTATGTCCTGGGGGCATATAAGGTTTTTATAGAACGCGTTGTCGCAGAAACTTCAAAAAGGGCTCATTCAATTGGAAATCGAAATGGCTAGTGCCCTTTTTAATAGTCAAAAGTGATTGGAAGGCAACTAACACCCCTTCAACGCCCACAATTTCCCCAAACATATGCAATAAAAATTTTGAGATAGTCAATTTGTCCCACGACGTTCAAATTTCAGTAAATTATACCTTTGAGCAGGACACTCCCCCCAGTTTTCAGGGCAAGGGTTATAAGATATGCCCTGGGGGCATATAAGGTTTTTATTGAAATCTATGTCGTAGAAACTTGAAAAAGGGCTCATTTCAAAATGCCACATTTGGCATTTCAAACTCAAAACGAGCAGAAATTAATATAAGTTGGGCGCAAAACCCCTATGCCTTCCTAAGGCCAGAACAAAATTTGCACTTCACTGAAAAAAATATAAAGTTTTTACTTTTATAACTTTAATACATCAAACAATATTAACATTTTGATTACTAAATATCAGTATATGTATATTAAACTGACAATGCACATTCATTTGTATTTTTTCAGTAAAGTGCAAATTTTGTTCTGGCCTTGGGAAGGCATAGGGGTTTTGCGCCCAACTTATGTTAATTTCTGCTACTTTTGAGTTCGACTCGGTTATTTATTGTAATTTCCGTTCGTTTTGGGTTTCATTTATTTATCGATGCTGATTTGTGGTAGTTTCACGCTTGGTAGATAATTTGATTTTATTTTTGCTAATTTTTTGTTTAGTGGAGTTCTTAACTTTTCTTTGAAAAACTTATTTTGTGGAAAATAAGTTTTTTTTAATTATTATATAAATAGAAATAAAGTTGCGCACTTAAATCCTGAACATGCAGTTTTAAACTTGTAACTTTGCAATTCTTACTAATCCATTAAATAGCTTTACTTAATCGACTTACTAGCTTTATTTGGAAATAAAAATTATCTTTAGAATCCTGAATTTCTTGCAGTTTCATAAATTACGTAAGAACGCTGAGCTTCTTACGCATTCAGTTACAGCTGGGCAATATATTATGAGCACACAGAATAGCGTTAAAGATCAGAGACCAAAAATCTAAACGGAAAGATTTTTACCTTATTTTACATCACTATCATCATTTAAGGTTACCGTAAAAGAATAAGGTGAGCGCAATAGCGTATAACGGTATTTCAGAAACCTTCCTATCGTCTCAAGAAAAACGACGTGTTTTCACGAAAAAGTCAGAACAAAAAGTTTATTACTTACGAACTGGAATTGTGTGTTCGATCACTCGCCTTACTAAGGCGTAAGAGTTCATACGTTCATAAGTTTTTTAATCCACATTCATAAAAAAATAAATAAATTAAACAACACTTTCACGCTGGAGAAAACCTATGAAGGTTTGCGATCGCGCGAAACTCCACGTAACTACTTACCTAATAACTCAACTATTTACATAAACCTTAACTATTTAATTAAAACTATTATAAATAAACCAAAAATAGATAAACTATATCCTATATCCTATATATATATATATATATATATATATATATATATATATATATATATATATATATATATATATATATATATATATATATATATATATATATATATATATATATATATATATATATATATATATATATATATATGTATATATATATATATATATATATATATAATAAAAAAATAAAAAAAAATAATAATAATAATAAAATAAAAAAATATATAGAAAAATAAATAAACAACTGAATTAAAAATGATAATACATAAATAAAATATAAAAGAAAAATAATAATATAAAATATAAAAGAAAAATAATGATAGCCAATCGAGTCTCCATCACTCATTTCTCTCAACTCCCTCTCCCCTCCCCCACCATGCCAACCTTACCTTAGCCCCTACCCACCCTTACGTTATAAGAGTATCCCTAAAACATATGTAGAGAACAAATTCAATTAATTTATTCACGACATCCAACGGCACATCAAAACCAAAGGAGAGTAAGCTAATGGAAATTAGTATTGTATAATAATAACATAGATTACGATAAATAACAGTTCGAATAGGGATAAATATTTTTATTAGACAGTGAAAAAAAATCGAAAAATATACCGGATATTTTGATCACATGTTTTATAATCTGCCGTCATCAGAAGAATGTATGTCTGCTGATGACGATCACTGTATATGTGATCGAAATATCCAGTATATTTTCTTTTATTGTTTTTTTCACTGTCTAATGAAAGGATTTATCCCTATTCGAACTGTTATTTATCGTCATGGAAAGGCAGTGTGGTCTTCGAAATTACCTATAACGTAGATTAATATTTTATAACAGTGATAAAAATTACTACATTAATGAATTTATTGCATAATAACGTTTTATTTATTTTTTAATTCAGTTAAAATACTGTCATAGTTGGGCGGTGTTCTAATTTCGGTTAAAAACTAGGTTTCATCTAATTTTTTAGGTGGTTTTTTCAAGGCTAATTTAGGCGATTTTTAGGCTAATTTTCAGCACCTAAAATTAGGTGCATCAAAGTTTGGTGTGTATATAAGAGTCCTTTATAAATGCTGTCGAAATACTTTTATTTTACGACCAAAGTTTCACTTTTGACCACTTAAAACGAATACAACATGAACTTAGATTTAATTTTGCTACTTTTTCCATTGTACAATTGCAAAATCATATTGGCGCACACACAAATTTAAATAAAGGATTTACACAATTTTAGTCAATAGAGGTAAAAAAAAATCCCCCCCCCCATTTTAGACACTTGAAACTAGAATGTTTCCAGTATAAGAAAATCACCTCTCTTTATAAAGGGCAGAATTGACAATCAGAATACAATCTGGCATTTCATGAATGAAGAATGTCCCATTTGAAAATGCAGTCACCAGCATGTGTGTATCCGGATGGAAGGTACATGCAGTCAATCTGACGTCTGCGGTATACCCGTTCTCTCTATGAATGTCATTCAGAAAGAAGCGACCCCCTCGTTGATAAAGCACACCAGTGCGATCTTCTCTGTGACCTAAAAAAAATGCAATGCTGATATTACAATTCCCCATAATTAATCCAAGGAGCTAAAATTTGAGCCTTAGAAGAAAGCAGAAAGAAGTAATTGGTAAAGAGATAGATATTCGGTAATGCAATACAAATGCAAATAATTACAGCGAAATTACAAATCTCTCCAATCAATTACAAATAGTTAAAATCAAAATATAAAATCAAAAGTAATGGAGTTACTTATGCATTATAGTGGTGGTTATATAGTGGTTTCACACTGCCATTTTGTAACGCAAGCTACTTGACATAAGAATATATATAGTCTATGGTTGTTCAGTTAAAACAAATCACCAGTAGACAACAAGTTTACATTCTTATGGATCTTACGTGAATATGTGTGATAGGCCAACTCAGCCATCGGGTAACCACTCTGATTCGTATACTGTCTACTTTTAATCTTTTGCCTCATCTTTTTATATCTACTTTTAACCCTTATGAAAGTATCCCTCCATTTTTATTCCTAAAATTAAGTTCTGTTAAGGCTATGTTAACCATTTATCTTGCATGGAATAAGTGACTTTTCAGGAACGACTGTGCCACCGTGTGGTACAATGTGTAGCTCTTAGATACTTTTAAGTATCTGTCATTAATTGGTCATTTTTAAAACTTCCTGTTGATAGAAATTTGGCCCTCTTTTGGGAAAAATCGTAGTTCGGTACCGCCAAAAGGCAGGAAATGTAACTTCCCTAGGGCATAATCTTTTTGGCTACTTAAAAAGGGCACTAGAACTTTTAATCTTCGTTCGAAAATTCGTAGACAGAATAAACTCGTGACTATGTTCACATGCAATGTCTTTCAATAGAAAAATGATAGTTTCCCATGAGAAATCCGGTTTCCACGAGTTCCTTGATAAAATTCTTTGGGGTTTGAAATACTACTATTGATTCAGCACACACACAAATGGAAGAAAAAAAATAAGACTTATGACGAAAATTGTGAGCAACAAAAATATTCTTTTTTTAATAAAAGTTTTGATAACAGCAGATATTCTAAGGCTAGAATTCCAACATCTACTCAAAAAAAAGTTTCCAATTCGTAGATGAAAACTGACATTAAACTAAACAAAATAAATCGGTCAGGCAGCACGCTTCTGACCGTCTTTCAACAATCTTGGAACTAGTTCAATGTTTCCCAATAAAATGTATAGAATTAACCAATACTTACTTTCTTTTTCTGGTTTTTCTTCGTCGCTTTCGCTGCTGTTTCCGCTATCAGATTCTCGGTTTCGTTTTCCGGGAGTCCATCCATCTGGAGCATCTTGAAGATCTTGAAGGTCTACTGTCGAGTCCCAAACACAAACATGGCCGTCTCTACAAAATTCAACTGTCACGATAGAGAGATATTTGTCTAATATTATGAAATAGCTTTGGAAAGTTGTAAGGCCATAGACTATACCCCCCCCCTCCCCCTTTAAAATAAGAATATAAGCATACTGAGGAAAATTCAAAATGCCACATTTATTAGTTACATCTTTCTTAATTTTTTTTACGACAAAGAAGAGTCCGAGGGAATAATTGGCAGTTTATTCTTGAGAGTGGATTTTTTTTTACATAGTTAATGTCTGACGCTTTATCTTTATATTACCGTCGATGCTTTCAATACTGAAAACAAAAATTTTTAAATAAAATCTATGCAGTGTCTATAGTGACTCTGCCTGTCTGAATTGGGGCCATCTAGGTTTGTGAGTCATTTTTCGGGAATGTCTTAATTTAAAATTCTAACGTATTACTTTAATCACTGCAATGACGTGAGATTATGGTTCAACCAGTACGGACTCGTACGTTATTAAGAACCATACGTATTCCCTTGAGACACATACAAAAAGATATCTAATAAGAAAATGGAGAAAATCAGCAACAATACTACCAACAAACTCGTAAAAAATATCTTCAAATTCACAAATTACAGAAGAGACTGTACCGCAATGACTACTTGATATAGAATAGACAGCCTAAAAACCTTGTTTAGATTTAGATTGGTCAGTTCAGGTCTAAGAAGTGCAATTTTTCACGTTACTCCCTTGCGTACTATTTAATGACTGTACAAGTGCAACACATGGGAATAACATAGAGTCCAGACACCCCCATTAAACCAGAATGTTTGAAACACATGGGCTGAAACACAAGTGTTTCAGCCCATAAATGTTCAGAAAAAACAGCTTTCCTAGCTATTAGCTTGAGATCTTCAATTCTAGGAGCACTATGGAAGCCTGATTTAACAACTGAAGAAGGCATGGGGCTCGTCTAAACTGGCTTTATCTTTCAATTTCAACACTTCTTAGATTGGGTATTCAAATTATTTACGCCAAAAAACACACACGGACACACACATAGACACACACACACAAAAAAAAAAAAAAAAAAAAAAAAAAAAAAAAAAAAAAAAAAAAAAGACCTGAACTTAAAATCTAGGGGGTTTCTATTGAGGTGGCCACAATAAAACTTTAAGCAGGGTAGGATGAAGCTTTCTGTGTCCGCCAGTGTCTTAGCCTCAGGCGACTTAAAGCTATGAAGAGTTAGCTATAGTAGTAACAGATTGAAAGAATATAACCTCAGAGAGCTATAGATTAGCTGTAGACAGAGATTGATATTTCCTGACAAAAGACACAGTTAACGAAAATAGCTACAAAATACTCATTTTTTCTTAACCTTACCACGACACTAATTTTATTCTATTTCACTTTGGTTTTAAAGCTACAATATTAGTTATTCATTAATATAATAGTTTACTCAATAAGATTTTGTACAGTATTAGACCGACTTCAAATCATAATTTACAGTTGAAAGGGTACGAAAAGCCATTTTCAAGAACTAAAACTATAAATAAGTGTCTTCTGATTGAGTTACAGAACCATAACTCATGTTAGGATTGTGTTTTTGGTCTGACACATTGTTAAAACAGTGTCTCAGACTGAACAAATATTGAGATACTGTATAGTCCTCACATCACAGTAATGTGGTATGTCATTGAGGCAGATGCATTTCACAGCTATTTCCCAGCAACCGCATACTATTATTTTGTTTTGTTAATCTGATAGACTTTCTTAAAGAAAGAAGCGGTTATGAATGAAACTCATTTGCATCTTTATACTTAATAAAAAAGAAAGTAAAAAAAAGAAACAGTTACGTCTTTCTTGGCTAAGAAATCGTTTTTAAAGACTGAAAAACTGTTTTTCAACATGTCTGAGCTTATAAAAAAGGTGATATATCATAGATAAACCCTATATAAAACTATTTTATCTGAATCAATGATAGGCTTGTTTTTTAACAATTTTTACCTTTTTAGTACTAAAATGGTCGTCATAAGTATTATTATCAAACTTTACATCTTAACAGGCTTTCGGAAAGCCCTTTCACGCAGACTAGTTCAAATTAGTAATTAATATTTGCTCGAACCGCAAGACTGTACATATTGCGTTTTTATTAGCTAAATATAATCTGACGAGGCACGCATTTCACTTGAAAATTGAGTTACTTCTGCTAATTTTATTTTTATTAATAGAAACAAGGCAATAAAAGGTAAAAGCAAACCTTGAGATGGTGTAGACATCCAATGAATCTTTTTCGAAGAACGTACCAGCAATAACGTCTTTATGACCACCTAGAGTGACTATATGAAAATTTGTCATCCATTTTAACGGATAGATTTTGGTCGTCATATCTTTAGAGCCAATTGCTACCACCCTGATTGAGAAAAATGATTATACAAAAGAAACATATAAGAATCAGGCACTTACATAAGATACAAAAGCACAAACAGTTTAGAAATTGTTTCAAAAAATCATACTATCTTCCGGATTTTATAACCTACTTAAAATATCGAATTTTCGTGGCCCCCAAAAGCACTTTTGAAATAGCGAATGAACAATTACAACCAATTTCAAAACTTATCGGGCAACCCAAGATCACTTTGGGTTGATATATCACCTTATATTCTTAAATGATAGATACAGAGCATACAGATTTCATCGTGTTGCAGATATTTTGACCACAGAGCAAAGTCAAAACAATTTTTAAGTACGATCCAACTCGTAGGTATAGGGAGGGGGCTTTCCCAGACTTTTCTCATACCAAAAGAGATTGTCAGATCTTTACCAAACTTGATGGGAAGCAAGAACTGGTGCCATAATTGTGCCTTTTAGGTGTCAGGACATTGTCCAGTCTTTTCGAGGGGAAAGGAAGGAGGGTTCCTAAGAACTTGTCATCAGGTCAACCCGATCGGAGGTGTTTTTCAACTCTTTTCACCAGGACATCTTGTAAAAGGGATCGTTAGGTCTAGTCTAGACCAAAATTAGTGAAAATTACGACTAAGTGTCCCAGTGCAAAATAAGATAAGAAAGTCCGTAAATACATTTCACCAGCAAATCTACCAGAAAAGGCAGGATCTAAACTAAACTTTTTAAGAAGTATGAGCTAATGCCCTAGTTATGTCTTAAACGGATCTGGGATCTTGAGCACTCCAACTTTTATGGGGGAGGGGAAGGGGGAAGATTAGCAAGATTCTTATCATAAGTAGCCTTTATCTAGTCGAATTGCCCTAGCCTTTGAACAATACGTTTTTTGGTGTTTTCATTTTAAAAAATCGTTAAAAACAAAAATACCCCTCCCCCCTGATTTTTCATTTTTTTTTGTATCTTCAATAAAAAAAAAAATTAAGAACCTTGCCCCGCCCCTACGTTTTCGTAAATATCAATAATAAGGTCTTATTTGTGCCTTTTGATAGTTCATCTCCAATCTGTCATATATGAGGCTTTGGATCCCTGAATTCTCATTACTCAACGATTGTAAAATCTGAATAAAAAGAGAGGTAGGCAAAAGATGGTGCCCTACTTAGGCCATTTCGAGGTATAGCTCAATTCTATATAATAGAGGAATGGGGAAGGGAGGAGAGGGTCTAAGTTCCTGTAATCGAGGCATAAACTAGAACGGGTCGTCAGGTTTCAACAGAAGCTAGCGAAAGGTGACAGCTATTTCCCATATCCTGTTTTTTGGAGTCCGAATCCAATCCAAACTCAGTAGGGATAGGGCCCTAAATCCTTGTTATCAGAATATCTACTAGAAAGGGTTATCGGATTTCAACTAAAACCGATCTATATTAAGGGTACCCATGCTAGTTTTGCCTTTTGGAACTCAACCTTAAACCCAACTTTTATGATGTGAGAGGTCCCTAAATTCTTGTCAACATAGCTTCTAATATCTACAAAAACAAGTTATCGGACCTCAATCAGATATGGTAGAAAATAAGTTCTAGTATCCTACTTGTTACATTTCAGTTTCCAAATTGGATCCTGCCTTTAATATATGAGAAATGAGGGATTATAAGAAACAAAACAAAAAAACTAATAAATGAATAATAAAATTAAATAGCCACGAAAAACTAGGGTAATGTCATTCTTGTAAAGAGGACATATAATAGAATAGTTGTTGGATTTCGACAAAACTTTTTACATTTCGGGAACGGTCCGATTGGTTCGAAACATATTTGTTTAAGTCTTAAATTGCTTGGGAGCTTTGCATTCAACATATCTATCTGCTTTGTTAAAATGGAATTCAGCTAGACTCGTCTTACCATGTTATAATTATAAACAATAATCTGAAGAAATATGACAGGCTATATATTATACTGCTGTCAAAAAACTTCCAATTAAATAGCACTGTCATTCACAGTACCCTGAACTACCACTAGTTCAGATCGACCGATTGAAACACTAGTTACGTTATATTGACCAAATAGATGATCCCTGCTCAGACTATCAATATTAATATTATTTTCCATAAACGATTTCTAGTCTAATCAGGTACTTTCTGACCAGATTAGCCCCGTTTCTTCTACTACATAATTACAACTCTTCATGCGAAACTTGACTGAACCAAATATATTTCATGAAAAAAAAATGTTCTCGACCATACGTGCACGCATAGGGAGAAGACGACGACAAAAACCCTCTTGAAAAAATCTAGAAAATAGTGGCCTCGAAATGTGCATTTTTAGTCGGACCTATCTTCTCATTCTTCACAAAACTTTTTTTTTCCTTTTTTTGCGATTACTATACAACTAATTTATGATGTCCATTTTATGACAACAAAACCTGATGAAAAGTTGGCAGTTTGTAGCCATTACTTAAAGAAGTACTTCAGCTGAAACTTCACGAAGCCTCAATTTTATTTTATTTAACAAAATTTATCAGTTATACCTCTTAATTTTGAATTTTACTTCATCCTAACAATAATAAGGTAAAGTACAAACTGATGGGAAATTAACAGTTCCATCGTGGACCAGTATTCTGTCACTACCTAGAGAAAGTACGTAAGTGAAGGTTCCAAGAGCCAAGTCTTGTTTTGTCCAATAGAATACGTTCCCAAGACTAGCAAAACTAATTATTTTCTCTTTAAATTTTCAATTTTTAATCTAATAATAAGAAGTAAAATAATTTGTTAACAAACTTTAACTAAATCTCACGAGTGTTCACATGCAGATTCCTACTGTATCATAGCTACAGCATCGGTTGTAACCTAGTAAAGAACGAACTCTAGTTAATAGTTACCGAAAATTCAAAACACGTTTTGAAAAAAAAACTGTCCAAGTGAGGAAGAATTGCCATTTGAACCTGACTCAGTAATGGTAACTGTGATTTTGATTAATCTTAATGGTAAAAGTTTATTGTAGAAACAAATTTATGGGAATTTGAAGAAATAGTCGGAAATCCCCAAAAATGATGTTACATTGAAATGAAAATTGCACCATTCGAATCTCCATAGTTGAAACCCTCATTTAAGAGAGAATTGCAGCCCTTTATATTGAGAAACAAGAAAAATCACTTTTTCGCATGGGAAGCAGTGATTTGTCTCCTTTTTATATCCTTGTTTTTTTTGCTTTTTTTTCTATCGCCGCTAGTGAGGCACTGAAAGATCCTAGACAGATGTTTAAAGGCTCATTTGAAAGCCAATTTTTATATCTAAGGAATTTTTCTATGTAACAAAAGATAATTTTAAAATAAATGCAATTTTTGACAAAAACTGCATCGGCATATACAAGACGATACAAAACACGTATCTTTTGACAAAAATAATATAATACACATGTCTCTTGAAATATTCATTGATAAGAACTTACTTTGAATCTGACGACCAACTAATGGATGTAGTATCCTCAAAGTGACCCTTGATAACCTTAAACAACGCGAATGGGGTGTATTCTCTTGTCCTAAGCCCCGGAGTTTTGTATACCATAACTAAAATTTGGAAAGAAAATGAAATAGCAAGCACGTATACAGGAGGGAGGGGGGTACAAAATCTCACAAATTATTTTATATTTCACAAATTTTGCATTCGATATAATATCCACAAATTCTTTTTATATTTCCGCAAAAATTTTTCAACCCCTCCCCCCAAAAAAAAATATCCAGGGGTAAAAATAATCCAGGGGTAAAAATAATGATTTAGCTAATAAGCTGTATGGTTGCACTAGAACATACAATGCATTGATGTGGAGGCATTAAAAATCCAGAAACGATTTTATCATTCTAGCATGGTAAATCAATTTATAACTAATTCAATTTGGCTTGGTAGACAAGGTTCAGAATAAAAAGAAATGTTTAAAACACGACGAGAGAAGATGATGTATGTTTGGTGTACAAAAATATCCCTAATTCACATAGATTCTGTCACAAAAACACAACAATTTGGCATCACGGTTAATATGCCAATCAAGGCCGGATTTTAAGCTTTGACACTTCTAGGCCCGAGCATTTTTGTCAGATTTTCGGGGAAATCTCCGAAAATTCGAGGATAGTGGAAGACTGAACAAATCGCAACTGATGAGCCAAAAGTAATGAAGAGAGAGGTGATACTGAACTCTCAGCTGTCATTCTCGGGAGGCATCTGACAGTTTATAAGTGGCCACGGAATTCCCGAGTTGTTTTAAAATCACTTTTCTGTGAACAGCCAACGCGGCGGTTGAGTACATCTGGCACTTTGACGATCAATCACAGCAGTCCAATTTTTGTTAAGAAAAAAGTAACTCAGTGATAATTTATTGCAGCCCCCGGCATTGTGCGCTCCTAGGCCCAGGCCTAGTGGGCCTATTGGTAAATCCTGGCCTGATGCCAACTCGCTTATATTTATCCGTCATATTTTTTCTTCAGTGAGTATGAAATCAGCAAATCACAATGCAATTCTTCCGCTTAGGTCCCAAAGTACCAC
The DNA here is from genome assembly GCA_027921565.1 of Artemia sinica. Classification (NCBI taxonomy): domain Eukaryota; kingdom Metazoa; phylum Arthropoda; class Branchiopoda; order Anostraca; family Artemiidae; genus Artemia; species Artemia sinica. The sequence goes on from CM051258.1 coordinate 48,408,149, forward strand.
CATCCTTAAAATGTTCACACATAAACTTTGATTTTTACCTACAATAAAACTTGAGTATCTTTCCATTTTTTCGTAACTGTGATGTGAGATGAATAATCGAGTACGTGCTATATTATATACAAAAATCCAATTTGAGTAATTTGTACCAACCACAGTGAAAATTTGTCAGACTTTATGATCATCAAGACACGTGACATATTGTAGCATGGTAGAATATTTAGGCACCGATGAATCGAAAGGAACGAGAGTGACACCATTGGAACAATTAAAAAAAGATTTTAAAGGTTCGCCTTTTATTTATAACAGAGGATATTAAAGGATTACAGCAAACCAATAGCAGCTATTTACATGACTTTTGTTGATTTTCGTAACTGTAATGTGTCATAAATAATACAGTACATGCGGAGAAAAATGGACGTAAACTGTATTTACTATCATTATTTGTTTTTCACCGACGCTATGCTATAGTATAATATGTGGTGTAACACACACAAAAAAAAATACAAAGAGAGAGAGAGAGAGAGAGAGAGAAAAAAAAAGAAGAATAACTCAAAACAGAAAAAACTTGATGTTACATAAACAAATCAGACTTAAGTAGTTATGCAAATCACACTGCGAATTTTTGTCAGACTTGATGATCATCAAGACATGTGACAAATTGTTGTAGGTTTGAATATCTGAGCGTATCCGATAAATCAAAAGCAACGAGAGTCAAAGCCAAGAGTCAAAATCTAGAGCAAAATATTGGCGGGGGGGGGGGGGGGGGAGATGGGCAAGGTGACAAGGATGTCAATAACTGAACAAATTGACAAGTTTATTTAAAAAAAGAGTGGAAAAAGAACAAAAATGGAATGAGGGCGCCAGAAAAATCTTAGGGGCCCGACAGGGCCGTATCCAGGATTTTTTTTTTCGGGGGGTGTTTTACACAAGGCTTTTTTCGGGGGGGGGGGGGGGGGGGTGTCCAAAACCCCTACACCCCTTGGATACGGCTTTGGGGTCCGGGTTCCCCGGCCCACATGGATCCGCCAGTGACGAGAGTAATCTATTAGAACAAAAAATATTTTAAAGATTTGCCAATATTGACATGATGCATGACGTGAAACCTTTTGCGTTTTGCCGTATCTGACACTGGGCAATCATACCTGCAGCAAAAACAGCGAGGTATCTGCATAAACCGGGGTATTTGTTCTTTCTAGCATTCTTTAAACATTGAAGAGGAGAAGGAAGAAAAAATTAATTGATAACATATTTGAAGTATAAAATTTATCAACATGCTGATTTTTTCATGGAATAAAATTACTAGGACCTCACTTCTGTGATGACAAAATTGGATTTCCAGCTCATCAGAAAACTAAGACCTTAAACCAGTGGAATTTTTGGCTATCATTCGAGTCTATAAGTTAAGTGACTTAAATCTTTATGGTATAACACGACTCCAAGATTTCAACCAAATGTGCTATTCTAAAGGCATAGACCAAAACTTTCTCAACAGCGGCACAAACAAGGGGATTTTTGGCTGTTTTAACGTATTTGAGTCTCTCCAGAAATAAATCCTGGTCTACATGCCTGATACTTAAGTATCTACATCAATGCTACCACCAGAGGAATTTAGAAAAAAATCGATCTCCATGGCCCGTAAAAGGGACATAAAATGGCTATATAAATAGAAAAAGCACTCGCTAGATAAGCGCGCCGAAGAAACGTTAAGCCTAGTATCCTTCAGGAGAATCAGAATCATACAAGGATCTACAATCTGTGAATTCTAAAGTCGGCCAGTTACGGCTCTATTATTTATTATTCCGTTCCCAGATTTCACTACCATGAAAAGAAGTAACTTGTAGTTTAGTCTACTTGTCTGAGAAAAACTTGTGCAAAATCGAATCCTTCGGTACTTACCAACATTCTCCTTAGTAACAGCAAACATAGTTCCATCTGGTGAAAACTGAACTGATCTAATTTTTGTTTTTAAATCCATGACGATAGATCACTGTCTTGCTTATTAAACTAATTAAATGCGCTTCTCCATCTAAAATGAAATCATGAAAATAAAATATTGGTATGTTGTTGACAACAGTTCTATTTCAAAGCCAAAAATAAATAGCGAGCATTAGACATGCACTAACACATTTCTGTATAAACCTATGAATACAAGATTATTTGTTTAATAGACACAATTCTGCATAAAATTAAAGAAAAATTAAATCGAATACATCTATAACTTTATCTATGCTAAATTTGGACAAGGGTTCAAGCACCAGTTCAAGATAATATTCCCATCGTGCATCAGAGGCAACGATTCACGAAAATGGAGGGGGAGGTAAAATACCTTTTTTTAAGATCAAGGAGAGGGAGGCAATTTTTTTCAGTTTTTCAAATGAAAATATAAATCGAAAACATTTTTCAACGAAAATACCAAAAATAGGTATTTTTAAAACCTAGAGGGAGAGAGAAAAATCTAGGGGGTCCCCCACTCTATGAGAAAAAACACATACATAACTACGACCCGTTATAGTATTTGTAAAATCTAACACTTTACCTGCAAAAAGATTCAGCCTTGGCATCCCTGGTTTGGAAAAGATACTAGCGAGCCAACATCTATGCTGCAGTCCACAGCGAGGAGAGGGAGGCAACTAAAAGCCTTCATAACAGGCTTTTTGCAAGCAAAAGAGATGCTTGTGTATAGGGTCACCGAGAGGAAGATGTGGATGTTATATCCAGGGTCCTGGGTCTCTTTGGGACCTGGGCTCGGAACAGGAAAAAGAAGTTTTTTTTTAGCTTGACAACTTCGAATTCTAAGATTTTCAAGACTTCTATTCCTTTTTTTACTTGACGATGACAGATGATCAAAATGTAAGTGAAACTGCACAAACCTGACCTGTAGACAAGCCAAGAATGGTGCTTGCCTCCCTAAATCTGCCAACAGCTTTAAAAAATTACAGAATCGCATGCAATTTTGCTTTAGAAGGGCACAATAATATTAGAAAATCTTTTAATAATTGACATGACAATTGATCAATCGAAAAAGGAAAGACCTTCGAATCCGTAACACCCGCCCCCCCCCCCCCCACGAAAGAAAAAAAATCTTGTTTTTTGCACTGTTTTCCATTATTTCTTATATTTTCCATCTAATTCGCTCATTTTGTATTTTAAAGCAAATTAACATCGAAAGTAAAACGATCTTCTAGATGATACATGTTATAGTTTTCTTATTATTGGCCTTTTTTGTGTTTTACTTTTCCTTCATGTTCCAAATGTGGGCCCCTTTATATACGCTCCTGCTTATATGCATGATACATATATCAGTTAAAATACATATTTATTAGCGACAGACTTCGTAGAACCTGAAGCTCCAAAACGTTGGAAACCGACGGAAACGGAAAAACAGTCGATTTTAGAAACAATAACTTTGAAGTTAAGAACTTCACATGTGAAGCGTAAAAGGTTTTTAGAATTGAATATTTACATCTTTTATAACTTTTTTTTGTATAGATAACTTTCTTAGAAAATTCTTTTGACTGGAGTCTATAAAAATTACCTATATTGACACGTCTAATAGAATTAGCCTTTCTGCTCGAGTAAAAAGAGAGGGGTTAAAATCCGATTCACCTTCCTGTGGTCACCGATTATAGACCAAAAGGCCTTTGAAATCTTATATGTTCTAGCATTCCTCGGTAGTGGCATCAATTCACAAAATTTAGGTGAGGGGGTATGTTTATCAAGGTCAAGAGAGGGGCAATTTTACTGTTTTTTTTTTATTTTTTAAATGAAAAAATACCAAAAAGTTATTTTTCGATTAAATTACTACAAAGGTATGTTTCAAAATTTGGGGGGCACCAAATCTGGGGGGGGCGCAAACGCCCCCCTCTCCCATTAACACCATTGTTCATCAGTAGATCCAAGCACGCGTTGTATAGCATTTTCAAACTAAGCGTCACTTTTTTCTCATGTAAACAGAAAGGTACGCATCCAGGGGACCTTTGGACCAGAGCAGCTTCTGAAAATCTCCAGCAAGACAATGTCTTAAACTTTCCACGTGGTTCACACATATTTTATTCGAATCCTTTTTTTTTATTATTGATTGTTTTTGGTTCAGCTTTAAAGTGGCAGTTTTTCAAGATTAAAGGGACTATTACGATTTTGATTAGTTTTTTTTCATTGTACTAGGCTTTCTTTGTGATTAAACATACAAGCTTGTTTTCAGTGAGAGTTCATTTGTATGATTCACATACAACTTTATTTTCAATTAACAAGAGCTATCAAGTGAGCCTAAAGTGAGGGGGTTTTCCCCCCTTGTGGGGGAAAACCCTTGAGGGGGTTTTAAGTGAGCCAAGTGAGTGGGTTTCATTTTCTACAGAAGACTTGAAAGCTACCCAGTGCCACTTCAAGTAGTCTGCATTGGGTTTACGATCCTTACTTGACTTATCTTGTCGCGTCTACCCCTATGCTTTCTCAAAGTCAGAATAAGATGTGTACTTTACTGAAAAGAATCAAATGAATTTACTGAAAACAATGTGTATTGTCAGTTTAATATACTTATGCTGATAATTATTCCTTAAAATACAAATTATAATACAAATTACAAAATACAATTTTCAATACAGTAAGTACGAATTATATTCTGGCTTTTAGAGAGCATAAGGGTTTAGAAGCCTACTCATATTATTTTCTGCTCGTTTTGAGTTTGACTCTGTTATTTATTTTAATTTCTGTTTGTTTTGGGTTTCATTTATTTATTAATACTAATTCGTGGTATTTGTATGATTGGTAGATTATTTGGTTCCTTTTTTGTCCATTTTTGGTTTATTCTTTGCTTTTTTTTGAAAAAGTTATTTTGTGGAAAAAGTTTTTCTTGATTAATTTCTCTTTGCTTTATATTGACATAGCCTTTTTCAGGGAAAAAGACTGAACCTCTTCTAAAGTTAAACAACCATCCCTTCCATAAAAACCTTAAATACCCCCTGGGCATAACTTACAACCCTTGCCCCTAATCTTTCGGGTTTGTTTCAACCCCAAAAGCCTTGTTATATAATATTTATGCTATTTTGAATAGAATGGCTGTCTCAAACTTTTTATTAGATGCATTTCGGGACGATACGACGTGTGTGTGTGGGGGGGAGGGGGGTGGGGTATGTGCCCTCCGATCACTTTGACTCTTAAAGAGAGCACTAGAGCGTCTAATTACCAATCCAATGAGCCCCCTCCGAAGTTTATGTGACCATGCTTTCTTTAAAAACCTTATATGCCCACAGGGCATTACTTACAACCCTTGCCCTGAGGACTGGGGGATTTGTTATCCTCAAAGACATAATTTCCAGACCTTTCAAATACGTTGAACAAAATGGCTATCTCAAAATATTGATTGGTAGTGTTTGGAGAAATGATGGGCGTACGGGGGGGGGGGGCATTTGCCCTCTGATCACTTTCGACTGATAAAAAAGGCACTAGTCCTCTTAATTTCCAATCGAATGAGCCCTTTTTGAAGCTCTTACGACAAAACTTTCTATAAGAATCTTATATGCCCAAAGGGCATAACTTACGACCCTTGTCCTGAGGGCTATGGGGGGAGGGTTGTCATCCTCTAAGACATAATTTCCAAACCTTTCAACTACGTTCAACAAAATGGCCATATCAAACGGCATATCAAAATGTTGATCAGAAATGTTTAGGGAAATGATGGGCGTGAGGGGGGGGGTGATTCTCCCTCCGATTACTTTCGAATATTAAAAAGGGCAATAACCATCTCAATTTCCAATCGAATGAGCCCTTCTGACGTTTTAACGACAACACTTTCTATAAAACATTATATGCCCCCAGGGCATAACTTACAACCTTAGCCCTGAGGGCTGTGGGGAGGGGGGGTCATACTCAAAGACATAATTTCAAACCCTTTAACTACGCTCAACAAAACTATATCAAAATGTTGATCGGAAGTGTTTGGGGAAATAATGGACGTGGGGGGGGGATTCGCCCTCCGATCGCTTTTGACTATTAATAAGGGTACTGAGCCTCTCAATTCCCAATTGAATTAGCCCTTTTTAAAGTTTCTACAACAACACTTTCTATCAAAATCTTATATGCACCCAGGGCATAACTTACAACCTTTTCCCTGGAGGCTGTTGGGGGTCCTTCATGCTCAAAGCCATAATTTCAGGACATTTCAACTACGTTGAACAAAATTGCTATCTCAAAATTTTGATTGAGTATGATCAGGGAGATGGTGGGCGTAAGAGGGGGTTAGTTGCCCTCCAATCACTTTCAACTATTAAAAAGGGCACTAGCCCTTTCAATTTCCAATCGAATGAGCCATTTTGAAGTTTCTATGACAACACTTTCTATAAAAACCTTATGCGCCCCCAGAGCATAACTTACAACCCTTGCCTTGAGGGTTGTGGGGGGGGGGGGTTGTCATCCTCAAAGATCTAATTTCCAGAACTTTAAACTACATTGAACAAAATGGCTATCTGAAAATTTTGATTTGACGTGTTTGAAGACATGGTGGGCGTGAGAGGGAGTTTACTTTCCTTTAAATCACTTTTAAATATTAAAAAAGGCACTAGTCCTTTCAATTTCCAATCAAATGAGCCCTTTTTGAAGTTTCTACAACAACGCTTCCTATAAAAGCCTTATATGCTCCCAGGGTATAACTTACATTCCTTACCCTACGGGCTGTGTGTGTGGGGGGGGGGGGGGGGGTGTCATGCTCAAAGACCTAATTTCCAAAACTTTCAACTACGTTGAAAAAATGGCAATCTCGAAATTTTGATCAGACATGCTTGGGGAAATGGTGGGCGTGAGACGGGGGTTAGTTGCCCTCCAATCACTTTCTACTATTAAAAGATCACTAGCCCTTTCAATTTTCAATGGAATTAGCCCTTTTTGAAGTTTCTACAACAACACATTCTATAAAAACCTTATATGCCCCAGGGCATAACTTACAACCCTTACCCTGAGGGCTGTGAGGGGGGAGATTGTCATCCTCAAACACCTAATTTCCAGAACGTTCAACTACGTTGAACAAAATGGCTGTCTCAAAATTTTGATTGTATGTGTTTGGGGAAATGTTGGGCGTGAGACGAGGGTTATTTGCCCTCCAATCACTTTCGACTTTTAAAAAGGGCACTAGTCCTTTCAATTTCAAATTGAATGAGCCCTTTTTGAAGTTTCTGCGACAACGCTATCTATAAAAACCTTATATGCCCCCAGGGTATAATTTACAACCCTTGTCCTGGGGGCTGTGGGGGGAGTGTCATCCTCAAATAAATAATTTCCAGAACTTTAAAAACGTTGAACAAAAGTCCTGTCTCAAAATTTTGATTGGATTTCTTAGGGGAAATGGTGGGCGTGAGAGGGGGGTTAGTTGCCCTAGAACCACTTTCGAATATTAAAATGGGCACTAGCAATTTCAATTTCCAATCGAATGAGCCCTTTTCGAAGTTTCTACAACACAATTTCTATAAAAAAAAACCTTATATACTCCCAGGGTATAACTTACAACCCTTTCCCTGAGGGCTGTGGGGGGATTGTCATCCTCAAAGACATAATTTCCAGGACTTTCAACATTTTTGAAAAAAATGGCTATCTCAAAATTTTGATTGGATGTGTTTGGGGAAATGGTGGGCGTGGGATGGGGGTTAGTTTTTCTCCAATCACTTGCTACTATTAAAAAGGGCACTAGCCCTTTCAATTTCCAATTGAATGAGCCCTTTCAGAAATTTCTATGACAACGCTTGCAATAGAAATCTTATATGTCCCCCAGAGCATAACTTACAACCCTTGCCCTGAGGGCTGTGGAGGCTTTATCGTCCTTAAATAGATAATATCCAGAACTTTCAACTACGTTGAACAAAATGGCTGTCTCAAAACCTTGACTGGATGTGTTTGGGGAAATGATGGGCGTGAGAGGGGGATTAGTTTCCCTTCAATCATTTTCGACTATTAAAAAGAGCCCAAGGCTTCCAATTTCCAATCAAATGAGCCCTTTTCGAAGTTTCTACAACAACTCCTTCAATACAAAGTGCCCTGGTATAAAAGAAAAAAAAAACAGCACTAATGCACTGCCTATGATTATATCCCCTCAATCTACTGTTACTTATATTAATTGAAGAATATGATTTTATCTAACCTTCATAAAATGTTGAGCGTAAGTCCGACATCAAGGAGTATGACAGAGCTGCTCATTATTTCTAAAAATATACAGACACACAAATATGCGTGAAAAATACGGTTCAGGATGTTCAGGATTTCTAAATTACACTTTCCAAATTTTAAATATTGACAAACAGTAAGGGTAAACAGCTGTTTAAACAATTGGTTTCCTAAAAAGGCTACGTTTTGTTTTTTTCTTAAAAACAACAACATAATACAGAAAAAGATTATCTGTTTGTGTCTTAGCCGTTACTTTTCTTTTTCTGTTTTCAAAAGAAGCCATACAGAAACAAATTACTTGCTTTTATTCCAATGCTTTTAGTCTGTTTCTCTTTTTCAAATGCTGTTCTACTATACAAGGTCCTATCCTTGTATGGTATACCAGATAAATACATTAAAGTGATTAGTGCAACATACGAGAATAACAGTTCTGTGGTTAAGGTAGGAAATGAGGTTATTAGCTGTTTTCGTATTAAATCAAAAGTTAGGCAGAGTTGCGTTCTATTCCTATCTATACAGATCATTTTGATGGAATTTGTGCTAACGAGCACAGTAAAGGCAATGGGAAAACACAGAATCAAGGGGAGACGTAAAACTCTCCTAGACTTTGATTATGCTGATGATTTAATCATCATATATGAAAGTGTGAGCAAATGAATGAACTTTTTGAGGTTTTGTGATTTCAGGGTGCAAGAATAGGTTTGAAAATTGATGTTAAGAAGACTAAGTTGATAAGACTAGAAATACTTAAAGGTGAAAAGGTGATGTTGGATAATGAGGAGATCGATCAAGTGGACAGCTTCACCTACCTATGCAGTATTATTAGTAAAGACGGTGGGTGCAGTGAAGATGTTAAAAGTTTAATAGCCAAGATCCAGGGTATTTTTTCCGAAGTTGAAAAAAGTTCGGAAGAATAGGAAGATCTCTCCGAACCAAAATTAGAATATTGGAAGCTATAATCATGACAGTGATTAAGTCTAGTTCTGAACCGTGGGCGCTCCAGAAAACGGAGTAGGTTTTGCTAGATGTTTTCTAGAGAAATTGCCTACAGATTGTTTTGGGTAGCTCACTGACTGATTATAGCTCAAACAGTAAGCTGTATTATAAATGTGGTTCATTTCCACGTTCTAGGGCTATAATGAGAGAAAGCTTGAGATGGCTAGGACTAATTCTGCAAATAAAGGATGGCAAGATTGCCAAGGTTTCTCCTTGTCAGCCAACAGTCTAGGGCCAAACGAAAAGAAGGTCGCCCCCGAAAGGGATGGGAGGATGCCATAAGAAAAGATTTAAGGGAAATGGGAACTTCCAAGGAGGGTGCAAAGAGGTAGGCTTTGAATAGATTGGGATGAAGGAGGAGCAGGCGTAGCTATGTTGGCCTCAGGTGGCTTGATACTACAGTGAGTTGTTAGTAGTAGAAGTGGTGATGTTCAAACACTTAATACTGATATGTTTCAGAATCAAATTGATTTCAACAAATTATATAACACATACCCTAGCTGTTTATAGAGTCAATATTTTCAAAAAGTAGGAGCATTCTCTGGTGCATTTTCTCCTTTGTTTTTCTGAAAGGACATGCATTTTTTGACAAAATATATGTAAGAGCAGGGGGCGGGGATATCACGCCCATGGTTAATTTGAATTGCAGTGTAAGCTTGCGTAGAGGTAAGCCTGGGTTATTTTCAACCTGAAATTACACCTGCAGGGCATGTGAGTGAGCTCTAGCTTTATGAACTGATGATTTTCAAGAAACGACAGATAACAAAGATTAGTGACGAATTTTAAAAATATAAATGCAATTATAATTCTCGTATTTCAGGATATTGTACAGGGGGGGGGGGGAGAGCTCGGCAAAAGGGTTTTCTTTTCTCCCTGGGTCCAGTTGTGGTTTATGGTGTCCTTTTTTATTTAGATAATAAATCCACTTACTTTCACATATGGCGATAAGAATGCATCCGTCAGGTGAGATAGCAAGAGTGGTATAGCTGTAACGAGCCTCAATTGGTAGAGTTTCAGATTTGTTACTGCAAAACAAGATCAATACCATTACATAAGCATTTTTCCAGACCAGACTGGTAGCCATGGGTTCAACTAGAGATCTTTCTTTGGGGAAGGTTGGGCCGAGTGCATCCAGCAAGCTAGCTGGGTGGGAGGAAGAGGGGAGAAATTTACCACCTTCTACAAAGAAATAACTTTAAAATTACTTTTAAAGGATTTTCTAAGAAGAGTTTTCAAGGGGGAGCGGGCACTATCCAACTTTCACCCCTTCCCCCTTGCTGTCACCTAGCAATATTCATAATTTTAGTCCTATTAAAATGTTTAAACCTTGCAACGCATAGAAAAAATTGAATTTTGTTCAGGCATAAGTTAGAATACAAATTTGACAACAGTGATTTTGTGATTGTCAGAACGCTGAAATGGCCAATAAAGGTACCCACAAAACCCCTGCAGCCATCAAAAATGAGCAATTCTTACACCCGTCAATATTGTGTTCTTTTCTCTCCCAAGTTATTAGCTCCTAATGCCTATATGCCATGAAATACACCAAAGAATGAGTAGATTATTTTTTTCTGATTTATTAGGTCACCAAAAATTAATTTTATGAAACACTTTCACCCTTGTTGCTCCTGGTAAGTTTGTTTATTAAATTACACTTAATATTCTGTTGACATATACTTAAATATTCTTTTTGGCATTCTTGACAGAACTTTAGTTTTTCAATAGAACTCCAAAGCACCATAAGTTCTTTGGTAATTTGAAGCTGATTTTCATAAAGGATTGATTGAAGCTGATTTTCAACATCTCATTTAGCTATGCCCAGTTGTTGAGTAAGCTGGTCCTGTTAGGAACTGCAAGGAATTGTTAAACAGAATAGAGACAGTCCAAAAAAGATGCCTGTTAATTATCTTTAATGTAGGTAAGATGCTTTGTATATCCCTTTTTTGCAGAGCCAATCTGGTTACCCTTGAGAAAAGGGTAATTTCTTATGCTTCACCCATAGTGATCTTCAGAACTCTCACAAAAATTTGCTTTTCCCTAATCTCCCCCTCCCTTTAGACCTTGTCTCCCTTGTTCTGGTTCAACAAAAATTGTGGTAAAGTGATTTTTATGGTATTAAGCTGAGGTTGTCGTTGATAACTTTATTCTCCCTTTATAGGGGAGATACTCTATGGCCCTAAGGTAATTAAACTTTGGTAGCGTGCCTTAGGCTATGACCTGACTAATGAGGTTTACCAGCTGGGTATATTCAAGGGACTAAATGTAAATTGTAGTGGGGTTGGCTATAATACAATACTTTTATTCAGTTAACATACACTAGTACAGGGATTGATAATAGATATATATTCTACTGGGACTGGTTGTCCCAGGGAGACCACAAGTATCATAAATCTACAATAATATACAATACAATAGGATACTTAGACACTTACAATAATCCGACAATATTCCAAGGTATTTCTAAATCAATGGGTCAGAGGTCAGTCCAGCATAAGATTAGTATCTCTCCACCCCTTCCCATAAAATGTATCTTTTATACATTTCCTAAGCCACACCTTATCAGGACCCACTGATACACATAGCTAAGAAGTAGTAATTTCTCAATTTCCTATTAAGCATATACCTGCCAGGATATGTCCCTTGTTTTAATAAAAAGTGGTATTTCTACACTTTTGTATTTGCATCTTAATATTTTACTAAATTCCAAATTGACTTAATTAGAAAGCATCACCACAAAGTCCCATTTTTACCCCAACAAAATCTTCCACCAAAAGGAGAACTTTTTCCCCAATATAATTGATATGTCCAAAATCTGATACAAGGGCCTTAGTAGTCAAGAGGCGTCATTAATCCAATACAAAAACGTAATATGTTAAACAAGTGAATTTCCCCTCCCTATTCCCCCTTTTCATGCCAACCTTTATTTTACTAAATCCCATTGATTTTCAATTATGTTCATTTATGCATGGCATGCTTTGTTTCTAATTAGTTTTTAAGGTTTGCTTCTTGTTCTTTGTCTTTTTTTTTCTTACTTGAAATAAGAAGCAAATTCCGCTCTATTAAAGTTTGTGATGGACTTTTTGAAAAAATTACAACCTTATGTGTCCTTGTTTTCTAATAAATACATGTACCCCCTCCCCTACCCATAAAGAAACTAAATCACAAAAACCAATTTTCCTTTGGAAATACACTTTACCTGCCAAGTTTTGGAAGCACTTTTCTCCTATTTTCCCCTTTTTTCATATTTCTTTATATCTCTCCCCCCCCCCTGGATTCCAAAATATACCGTTTTGGGAATTTTCTTTTGTATTTTCATTGAAAAAAAGAGGAAAAACAAAATTACTCCCATAAATTTGAAAAATGTATTTTGACCCCCCCCCCCCTTAACATTTTCACAAAGCGGCACCATTGTTCTGATAACTGTTGCTTATGATTTTCCCTAGTAAGTGGGCCTTTTTCTATAATTAGCAACTGAATCTTATGAGGAGAGATTAGCTTTATGCTTATATACTGGAACTAATTATTTGCCAAATCAAAAGAATTTGTCACTGAGTATTCAGTTACCATGCAAATGTCCTCTTACTTATTGTATTTTTATATTCTAAAGCAAACAGAAGCATATAGCTCCTCTCCCTCACTTGCAAAATTGTCAAAGAAAATCAACTTACCTTTTGAGATCATAAAATGATATTTTATTCCCAACTGGTGCAATAACTACATCCCCTATTGGTGAAAAAATCAAATTTCCTTTCTTGTAGACTGTGCCCAATAGTGATGAAAACTAAAAAGGAAAATACAAAAAAGTGCATGTACACAAGATACAGTTTCAAATCACATTTTGAACAAGAAACTTGCCCTGACAATTCTGATACAGAAGCATTTAAATACAACATCTGATTGTCTGCTAAAAGCACATATACACAACATATGACCTTAGATAACTTTCTGGATGTGTCTTGTATACATAATTCTGATATAAAGTATCTAGAAGTAGTCTCTGACAATTATATATACAAGACCAGACTTTAAGTCCCATTCTGAATAAATATTATTAATATTACCACCCAGTCTGGCAAACACAAGCTAAAACTATACATGCAAGGACAAAAATATCAAACAGTTTGTGGTAACAAAATGTAAGTAAGGAGCAATGCTGCTTAATAGTGACAAAACTCTGAAAAATGAAATTTTGATATCAAAAGATATACCAGAAGAATTGGCTTATCATATTGATTCCAAATATATAAGATTCATTAAGTTTAGTGTTACCCATCAAAAGCTACAAGCTTGAGAAAATATGCCTGATTTTCAAAAAAGGAAAAAACCACCCTCTTAAAGTCAAGTATTCTTAATGAAAATAACACCCTCAGATTCAGTGTATCTGAGAACCCTCTTGCAGGAGTTCAAGCTCCTATCTTCAAAAATGTGGAATTTTCATATTTTTTACCAGAAGAAAGATGACAGATGCATGGGTTTTTTTTGTATGTTTTTCTCATGGGTGATTACATCAAATCAACAGTCCTAGAATATCAAGAAAGGGCTCATTCAAATGGAAATTAAAAGTTCCAGTGCCCTTTTTAAATGACCAAAAGGATTGGAGGGCAACTGGCCCTCTCCCACACAACTTTTTTCCTTAGTGATTCAATCAAAATTTTGAGATGTCCATTTTGTTCAGCATGGTTGAAAAGCCCGGTAACTATGTCTTTGAGGATAATATAACCCCCACACCCCCTGGGGATAGGTTTGTAAGTCATAAAATTTGTCTGTTGTTTATGTATAGCCTAGTATTTGTTATTGGCAAATGTTCAGAAATATTTGGGGAGGGGTGAATTTTCTGCAGGGGGTATTTTCCATGGGATAATTTCTGGTGGGAGGGGGTGAACTTTCCAAGGACCATTTTACACTGGGGGAATTTGCCAGAATTCACAAAGATCAAAAATAATAAAACAAAGATCAAAAATAACAATAAAGTTTACCAAATTATTAAACAGACTCTGTTCCTCCTCTTGGCTAAAAAGGTTGCCAACCACTCACCAAACTCAACAACTTTCTCAGATAGGCTAGTTGAAAGCCACAGACTTGGAATTTTACCAAGGTAGAAGCTGGTAAAAACCTGCCTGGGCCCAATTTGAACTAGGTAAATTAACATTTTCTGTAGTTTGAAAGATTGACTAGTACAATATAAGAAACATATGTTTAATATAAACACTTTCTTAGGCAAATATTTAGTTGTTGGTCACTGTTGAAGGAGACATGCTTAAGAAAAACAACTAGTACCATTAGATTCCTTATTTTGACTTATTTCCAAATGTCATAGTTACTTTTTTTTGACAATGCACCTCACCCCTCATAATAGCAGATATATCACTAGGAATACATAAAAAGCTTAAATGGAATCACTTAAACAATAAAATTCTTGGTCAAGGCAAATACACACAAAATTATATTATTAACATAGGGTCAAGTTGAGCACACTACTTGATTCCCTGTTTTATGTATTTACTTAATATAATAACAATAATCATCTAAAATGAAAATGCACCCCACCCTCTGGGTTACCTACATATGACAATATAGAAAAAATTTTCTTTATATCTGAGCAATAGAAAATTGTCATTTACTCTTATATAGAATGCAGTATAAAGTCAAACAGAAGACAATATCTTGCTTTCACCTATTATGTAGGGCGATAAAAAGTCATACAGATGACTTTATGCCTCATTCTTTTATAGAGCAAACATAAATAAAGTCATACAAATGACTTTTTATACCTCATGCTATTATTGAGCAAGCAAAAATAAAGCCATATAGATGACTTTTTATATATCTCACTATTATTGAGAAAACATGAATAAAGTCATACAGATGACTTTTTATATCTTACACTATTATAGAGCAAACATGAATAAAGTAATGTAGGTGACATTTTATACCTTGTACTATTATATAGCAAACATAACAAAGTCCTACAGATAACTTGGTATTTTTATATTAAATGCACTCTTTTATATATGTCAAACTGGAGATACAACAGAAAACCCATTTTGTATGGGTTAATTCAAGACACTGTTATGCAGTAATTAATGCTTAACGTGGCTTCCAATGTGTTGACAATATTTAAACTGTTGTTTTTGGGGGTTTAGGGGGAGAAAAAGGTACCTAGGTTAGGTTACATATTTAATATATGCTATGCTTTACAAATGACTTTTTATACCTTGTATGTTTGTAATTATTTATTTATTTATTTATTTATTAATACCAAGATACGGTAAGCTTTAACAAGCTTGTTGCACAAAACAATTATAAAAAAGTCTATAACAATGTCAATGACATAACAAAAACATACAGTAACTGAAAAACATTGGAAAAACAATATTACTGAAACATACAATAACATACCAACTTAACTGAAACATATCTGTTAATAATTGAAACCTACGAAAAAGTAAGCCTACAAAATAACTGTCACACTGTCACAAATCAGGTAATACAAAAGTAAAAATAATCTCAAAATGGATTGTGATAGGACCTAGTATAGAAATCTGTAGAGGCTAAACTACTTTTGAAAGACTGGACCGTGGTACTTGCAACTATTTCTGATGGAAGTGAATTCCAAGTCTTCCACACTCGGCTAGACAAAGAGTTTTGGCCTAATCTTTTCTGTGAACATGGTGGGTAAATTTTGTGTTGGTGTTGACGGGTACTATTGTATTCTGTAAAAGTAAAAAAGTGAGTTGGGGGTGATATTATCAATATTCCTAACAATGCGAAATGTATTTATTACATCGGCTCTATCACGTCTGAACTGGAGAGAAGGCAACTGTAGTCTTTGCATTCTCTGGTGGTAAGGTAGATGACTCAGGTATGGTATGAGTTTGGTGGCCCTACGTTGCACTCTCTCAACCCTCTCTCTATCTCTCTTATTAAGGGGATACCATACTGATGAGCAATACTCAAGTACTGGACGTACAGTGGATACATAAAGTGAAATCAGTGAATGAAGATTAAACTTAGAAAAGGTACGCCTTAGACGTAATAATTGGTAATTAGCCTTATGGGTGATATCTGATACATGTTTATTAAATTTGAGACTTGAATCAAAACAAATCCCAAGGTCACAAACATATTCTACACTTGAAATTAATTTACCAACAACAAAGTAATGGTAATTCTGAATAAATCTACGCAAATAATGCACAGCATTGCACTTGGTTTCATTAATGAACATAGAGTTTGCAGTACACCACTGGCCAAGAGCAACCAACTCCTCTTGAAGTAAAGAAATCTCATGTTCACTCATGACTGGCCTGTAGATTTTTACATCATCTGCAAACATTTTTATGGTCGAATTCCTAACAACGCCTGGTAAATCATTGATAAAAAGGCAGAAGAGTACTGGCCCAAGACAACTGCCTTGTGGAACTCCACTTATGACAGAAATAGATGATGACAAAGCATCACCTACTGCAACCTCTTGGGTTCTATTTGTAAGATAATCTGTTATCCATGCTTTAGTTTGTGGGCCTATACCATATAGTTGACATTTGTTTATCAGAAGTGGAATGGAAATTTTTTTGAATGCTTTGGAAAAGTCAATATAAATACAATCAAACAAAATACCATTATCAGCCATCGATTGAAAATCACAAATCACCTCAAGAAATTGCGTGTTACAAGATCGTCGTTTACGGAAACCATGCTGAGCAGAATGCCATAAGTTGTTTTCCTCAAAATGCGCTTGGATTCTACTCACCACAATTTTCTCCATTATATGGGAAAAGATTGATGTATTTGAAATTGGTCTGTAATTATTGAAATGGGACTTTGAACCATTCTTGTACAACAGCCTAATGATAGTCCTTTTCCAAGCTGAAGGACATTTACCAGATGAGAGACAAAGATTAAAAGATATGTGAGTGGCCCAGCAAGCACCAATGCAAGTTCACGTAACATCACATTGGAAAATCCATCAATATCTGGTGCCTTTCCTGGATCAAGATTTCGGAGTGTCAGATAAACCTGTTGGACTGTAAACTCTGAATCAACAAATTCTTTTGTTAAATCTGGAGGAATAAACTGAGTGTGTGTTTTGGTGTGTGTTTGAGTAAAAACTGAACCAAATACCTTATTGAAGAGTTGTGATTTTACAAAATCATCATCTATATGTAAAAAAGTTTCGGGATCTATAAAGGAAGTGGATGATGGGGATTGTGAAACTTGATTCCTTCTCACATATCTCCAAAATCTTTTTGGGCAACTTTGGACTGATGCTATAACATTTGTCTCCACCTCTTGACGATTTAAACAAAGGAAACGATTATATATTTCTATTTCTAGAGAAACGATGAAGAATGATACAAAATCTTCTGTATGACTTTTTAACATCAAATTATTGTTGAGAAGTACAAATAAAGTTATACAGAAGACATTTGTGTTTTCTTATTTAATATATGATCCACTAAGGTGTCATACAGAAGAAATTATATTATAAATTATATACAGAAGAAATTATATGACTTTATTTATGTTTGCTCTATAATAGCAGGAGGTATAAAAGGTCATCTGTATGACTTTATTTAAGTTTACTCTATAATAGTATGAGGCATAAAAAGTCATCTGTATGACTTTATTCATTATGCTTTATAGTAGAAGGATATATTAAAAAGTCATCTGTATGACTTTATTTAGGCTACTCTATAAATGAAATCATGTAGGCCTAGGCTATAAAAAGCCATCTGTATGACTTTTTGTTGTTTTCTCTATGTACTAGCAGGAGGCATTAAAAGTCATCTGTATGACTTTATTGAAGTTTACTCTATAAAAGAAAGGCATAAAAAGTCATATATAGGGCTTCATTCATGTTCGCTCTATAATAGTATAAGGTATAAAAAGCCATCTGTATGACTTTATTTATTTTTGCTCTATAATTGCAGGAGACATAAAAAGTCATCTGTATGACTTTATTCATAATGCTTTATAGTAGAATGATATATTAAAAAGTCATCTGTATGACTTTATTTATGTTTGGTCTATAATAGCAGGAGATATAAAAAGTCATCTGTATGACTTTATTCATTATGCTTTATAGTAGAAGGATATATTAAAAAGTCATCTGTATGACTTTATTTAGGCTACTCTATAAATGAAATAATGTAGGCCTAGGCTATAAAAAGCCATCTGTATGACTTTATTGAAGTTTGTTCTATAAAAGAACAGCATAAAGTCATATGTAGGACTTCATTCATGTTTGCTCTATAATAGTATTAGGTATAAAAAGCCATCTGTATGACTTTATTTATGTTTGCTCTATAATAGCAGGAGACATAAAAAGTCATCTGTATGACTTTATTGAAGTTTGCTCTATAAAAGAACAGCATAAAGTCATAGGTAGGACTTCATTTTTGTTTGCTCTATAATAGTATGAGGTATAAAAAGCCATCTGTATGACTTTATTTATTTTTGCTCTATAATAGCAGGAGACATAAAAAGTCATCTGTATGACTTTATTCATAATGCTTTATAGTAGAATGATATATTAAAAAGTCATCTGTATGACTTTATTTATGTTTGCTCTATAATAGCTGGAGACATAAAAAGTCATCTGTATGACTTTATTCATTATGCTTTATAGTAGAAGGATATATTAAAGTCATCTGTATAAATTTATTTAGGCTGCTCTATATATGAAATCATGTAGGCCTAGGCTATTAAAAGCCATCTGTATGACTTTTTGTTGTTTTCTCTATGTATCAGTAGGGTAGGCTGATATAATTTTTCCTGTATGACATTTTAGTGGATCATATATGAAATAAGAAAACCAAAAAGTCTTCTGTATAACTTTATTCATGCTTCTCTATAATAATTTGATGTTTAAAAAGTCATACAGAAGACTTTATATCATCCTCCATGTTTAAAGGAAACACAATATTGTCTTTTGTTTAACTTTATAGTACTTTCTATATAAAGGTAAATGACAATATTTGTTGCTTAGAGTATAAAGAACCAATGACTTTAATAGTCAAACATTGCACACCCCCACCCTCTTAATGGTTTTATATATAGCCCTAATTAATATATTTATATGTTGTTTTGCGCTTGGTGATGCTTTATTTTCTTAGATAATGGTTCCTTGAAAAGTTGCACATTAGAGGGGGGGGGGGTAAAGTTTAAAATTACCTCTCATTTACCTCAAAAATAAAATTTACTCCACCCCATTAATGTGTAAATATATACAGTGAATGGTAAAGTTCTATGAAATCATATTATTGAGTTAGGACTAAAGTGAATACACCATTTGATGCCTTTTTTATGCTGATTATGAATATAATAAGCATTTCTATCGGAAATGAATTTCAGCCCCCCCCCTTATATATGCCAATTCAGGGTTAGGTTAGGTATAGCCTATATAGGGGGGGGGGGTCTGATATTCATTTCCAATAGAAATGCTTATTATATTCATAATCAGCATAAAAAAGGCATCAAATGATGTATTCACTTTAGTCCTAACTCAATAATATGATTTCATAGAACTTTACCCAGTGAATTGGTAGGCCTATAGCTATAGGCTATAGGGGTGGGGGTAAAATTCATTTCCGACAAAAATGATCATTATATTTGGAAAGAGCATAAAAAAGGCATCAAGTGGTATTTTTAATTTATTCATAAGTCAATAATATGAACAGTTAAAAATTTACCAAATTTTGTTGTTTAAGCATTTTTTAGTTTTACACAGATAGCCTAGGCCTATGTCCTAGCAATAGGTGTTAGGCCTAGCATACAGGACCATAAGGCATGGGGGCATTTGCAAAGCGAAATGACTATTATATTTAGAACAAACAAAAAAATATCAAAAGTAGCCTATGTGTATATCCTTGGCTAAACAGCCAAGTTTTAGACTAAGCTACCCCTGCCTTTACTCTAGCCTACCTTGTAATTTTTCTTCATAGTTTCTTCTAAGCCAACTAAGCCAGAGTCTTTGGACTACGATGGGCAACCTCTTCAGCTGATTCTCGAAACTTGATCAGAAGACAGACAAATATAAAAGTTTGAAGAGCTGTGTAGCACTGACCACGCTATTATAATTCAAATATTCGTTATTAGACTGAAATCCATAATATGTCATATTGTGTAAATCAAGGTAATATTCTTAACTATAGAACTTGCAAAAGGATGAAATAGTCAAGAAATTGTATTAGAATATTGCCTAAAATATACTAAGGCCTTGAAGTTAGGGAATGATTTTAGTGGAAAGCATAGGGAAACATATTCCTTTTGTTGTCATGGAAACATATAGCCAATAAGAAGTCAGTTCTTATCAAAATTTCACGTGATTCAGAGGAGTTTACAAAATCTTAAAAGTTTCTGCCTAGGCTTTCCTTTCTTTCAGATATTTACACAGTTCAACCTCAAATCCTTTAAAATGGTTCTTACAGAGGAAACACCTATTTATGGACCTTTTTTTGGAGTAATGGGAGCTGCATCTGCCATGATATTCAGTGGTAAGTTTGCTGAAGTAGGCCTACAGTTTTCTGTGCATGTCCTATTGGTTCTTATGTAGCCTGTAAATGTTTTGGGGATAACATCCGAGAACTACAGCATATCTAAAGGAATTGCTGTATAGGGAAAGAGTTTTCTATTAGAGTAAGGCTCCCAGTGCTGTGTCCAGAACAAATATCTTGATTCAAATGTAGGAAAATGAAACTTTCAGTGATGGGTCTACAGGCTAAAGTACGTCCTGGGAAGGTATTTTGAAGTACCTAACTCCACTCCTCCCTCTAGAGGATCCTGAAATGTGCCTACATGACATGTCTATAGGCTACCTATTTAAATTTTGACAAAACATCATTTACCTCAATTTTTAATTAGGGTAAAAGACCAGTATCCAATTGAGCAAAATAATGTAAAACTTAAAACCTCATATCTTGTTATTAAATTAGAGTTCAAAAGGTTTGTATAAGCAAATGAATAGCTAAACATCTAAGCTATGCAACAACATGGTTATTATTAAAATTATTTAAGATCATTCACTGAAAATGATTAGTTTATTGACTTACCTAGAAAGACCTCTTTTTGGAAATACCAACTATCCTATTTTGATGTAACTATCTTTTTAGTGTTTCAGTATTATTCACATATTAATAGAAAGCTGATTGTCTTCTGATTCTAAAAATCTAACTTTTGTTTCTTGATTTTTATTCTATAAATCACAAATTTTAAATATATATTTTTTTCATTTCACTTGCTTGTCAAAACAGAGACCACACATTGGAATTATGATGACAAATTACTCCTTCTGGGCTGGCTCTAGTGAGAGATGATCAAGTCTACACTTCCATTATGTCATACTGTAGTAAAAAAGGGCAGTCCAAAAACCCATTGCAATTTTTCCAAAATGCCAAAGAAAAGTGGTCTTTCCCAAAAGAGGTCTTTTACCCTAACAGTTTCTTTTCTCTGGCTTTAGTTCTGAAAATGTAATTTCTGTTATTTGAGTAGAATTTTAAGCCATGACAATGTTATTTTGTTCAAAATTAAGGAAATGTATTTGCATAGGCCTAGGCTATCTTTAAAACCTTATAAATTGGGATTGAGCAAAATTGTAAAGCTGAAAACAATTTTAGGCCTATTGTAGGCCTACTACATTTAAGCAGAATATTTATTTAGCAAGGTTTCACTTTCATAACACAGATTTTTAAAGGTCAGGACCCTCTAGAGGGAGAAGGAGTAAAGGTAGGTACTTCAAAATACCTTCCTTGGACATACTTTAGCCTATAGGCAGGAGCATCCCAAGAGGAGGCAGGGAGAGGAGCACTGCCCCTCCAACGTTTTTGGTATTCAGTAAAACTTTTGCTGAAGGCAAAAATTTGGCAGAAATTTAGCAAAATTCTTGATTTCTGCAGAAAGTTCAGCATAAATCAGGTAGCAATTTGAGAAAATTTACAAAAATTGCCCCCCCCCCCCCCTGCCCTCCTCAATGAAATGAGTCTCAGGATGCCTATAGGCCTATCTATAGCCCCTGCCTATAGGCCTATCTCTGAAAGTTTCATTTTCCTAACCTAACCCCTTTCCAAGATAGCCAAAAGTAGTTAAAGTAGAATTTTACCCAAATTTTATAAGCTATTTCTATTATTGCATTTCAACCATATCTTAAAGAAATGCATAAATTGGTCATATTATGAAAGATTGAATTTATGAATAGTTTTCAGCACAATGACAAAGGCCACAAAAATATTGAACAACAGATCCTAATGAACAAATATAATTAACTGTAACTTGGGTTTGTAGTTCATTTTCAAATTCTAGCACCAATTGCTGAGAACCCTGTGTTTGAACTTGGTACTAAAGCAGGTTCCAGATTTAAGAAACCCAGGTTTGAACACAATAGAAAACACAATGGCTGAAAATGGTTGATAGCAGGCTTGTGTAGAACCCAGACTTCTGAAAGAGACTGGTGCAAAGCTGGGTTTTAACCTGTGTTGGAACCTGGTGCCTGAAAATGCAGCACTCAGACATGTTGAGCTGCATTTTCCACCACAGGTCTCAACATTAGGTTAGATGCATGTAGTGTAACAAACATTTTTTAAATGCAGGTTCTACCACCAAAGAACAAGGTTGGAACCCAATCTGCTGAAAATGCCTTATGGTAGGATTGAAGGCAAGAATTCCAAAATTGTACACATGAATTTTTAAGCTAATATAGACTCCAGTAACTTAAGGTTTAAGAAGAAAAATTAGATAATTACCTTAATTTGCACTTTGGAGCAAAATAAGGTCCAATTTTGGATCTGTTTGGCTCCATTGTTGAGATAGCAGTTAAAAAACACTTTACACAAAATATAAAAGAACAGGGTTGTGACTGTGTTTACAGCCCAGTGACATGCCTTCCAACTAAGAGTGTGCTAGGATAGATGCAATTTAAGCCCACTTAGTAAGGGTGACCACAGATAGGTATGATCAAGGGGACCATTCTCCTGTAGTTTAGAGTAGACACCACTGCACAATGTCAATTTCAGATAGAGTATATGAGTTGGTTGGGCATGACAAGCAGCATCTAGCACAACTCTTTTGTATATACATATATATTAATCACTATTTATGGGACACAGATGATGGGCAGCTCCAGTGTCTTGAAGGTTTGGCTTCCCATTCTTTGTTGAGTCTCCTTGCTTAAGCATTTCCAATCATTAATGACCTTTGGCTAAAGAAGTCTTGTCTGATTCTACTGTTAACTCTGGGCTTATGAAGCTTTATAGAATGACCATGTGTTTGTCTCTTGTTGGGTGACTGGGTAAAGAGCTTGTTTTGGAGTTGGTTGACAAATTTATATGTGAGTTGCATGTCACTCTGCTTGCATTGGAGGGTCAAAGATTTTTTGTTTTAGGTTAGACAGTGTTTCATTATAGTTTCTCGCCAAGTCCAGAGATGCAATGGTACACCTTCAATGAACTGTAAAGATTATAGAGAAATATAAAGATATTTGTTTGTTAGTTATGCTTCAGATTTTTATTGATTTTTACTGTTTTCCATAAAGATAATTCAAATTTTATAAGCTATTTCTATTATCTCATTTCAACTGTATCTTAAAGAGATGTGTGAATTGGTCATATTATGAAAAATTGAATTTGTGGATAGTTTTCAGCACAATGACAAGGGCCACAAAAATATTGAACAACAGATCCTAATGAACAAAATCTGTTAACTGTAAACTCAGGTTTGTAGTTCATTTTTCAATTCTAGCACCAATTACTGGGAACCCTGTGTTTGAACTTGGTACTAAAGCAGGTTTCAGATTTAAGAAACCTGGGTTTGAACATGATTGAAAACACAATGGCTGAAAATGGTTTATAGCAGACTTGGCTGACAACAATCTTGGAAAACTTTGTTTTTCAACATTTAGATTTAGGCAAAAGTTACCTTTACAGCCTAGCCTATTTGAATATAAGGTTAAAGCCTAATTTAGCTACTTTTTGCTTTCTTAGAAAGGGGTTAGGTTAGGAAAATAAAACTTGCAGGGATTGATCTACAGACTTAAGTATGTCATGGGAATGTATTTGGAAGTACATACCTCCACTCCTTCTCCCTCTAGAGGGCACTGACTCTTGATGACTTTTAAAAATCCTTGTGTTATAAAAGTGAAACCTTGCTAAATAGATCTTGTGCTTAAATGAAGTACAATAAAACTGTTTTTGGCTTCACAACTTTGCTCAGTCCCAATTTATGAGATTTCAAAGATCTGCAAATGCAACTCCTAAATTTAGAAAAAGAAGCCATTGTTATGACTTAAAATTCTACTTAAATATCAGGTGTTGCATTTTTTAAACTAAAACCAGAGAAAAGGAAACCAAAAGCTGGAAACTAAGGTAAAATGTTGTTTTATCTTATTACAATAGTGGATCTTTGAATAAAAATCAAGTTGCCATCAAGCCATGACTAATTAGAGAAAAAGCCAAGACAGATAGTCTGAATGAAGCTTGCATAAGCCTTTTTAAGGATTGTATAAAAATGATGTTGTTTCACTTGTTGATAGATAGTCTATCATCCATCCTACAGCAGAACTAAGGTAGACAGACATAGAACTAAGGGATGATCAAGATTTTTTTTTTACTCACTTGTTCAGTTTTCATTTTCCTAACCAAACCCCATTCCAAGGTAGCAAATAGTAGCTAAACTACAATTTTACCAGATTATATCTCCCCTCTTGCTAAAACATGTTAGAGCAGGGAGGCTAAGCTTTTCTAGTTATTGTTCATGGGGGGTGTTCTGTTTGTGCAAAAAGCAGCATTGCTGCTCTTTACTGGGCCTTTTCAAGGGATTTTGTGTCACACTTGAAGTGCAGTTTTGCAATCAATTTACCAAACTTAAGATGAGGACAAACAAGGGCTGGTTAGAGCCTCTTAATGACTCTAGGGTGGTGACTCATCATTTAATTAAACCAATGACCTTGTTAGCCTTTGCAACTTGGATTTGACAGTGACTATGAAAATTGAGCTTCTTCTTCTATTTCATACAGGTGGGCTTTTCAGTCAATACTATTCAGCCCTTTTCCTTTTGCTTCACTCTGTTGGCTGAACAGAGCTTCTGACTTGGTTGCCTCTTAGTTATTAGATATCCTCAGATATCTTTCAGTAAATCTTTTGACTCAAGGAGTTCAAATATAAGACAATATATATCAATTTCTGTGCTCTGTGTGAAGGTAGGCCTATGGTCAACTAGGCTCTTGGCTGATAGTGTGATTTTGTGGTGTTTGAAGCACTTTAACAGTTTACAATGCAAGGTATACTGTGCAGAAGTCGGTATATTACATTCAAATAGGCAGTGGTCAATTGTTTCAATATTCATATTACAATACCTGCAAAGAGTGGAGAAGGGAACTGAACTACTTGAATTAGGGGACTGATAAGAGAATGCCAGAAAATTTAGCCCATTTGATCCAGAACAAATTCTATGATGAATTTTAGATAAATCCTTGTTGGGAAAGGGGGAAAGAATGGGATTATTTTTATTAAACATAATATCAGAAAGTCTCCATCAGTAAATATCTCTAATGGGGATTGGTCTCCCACTTGGCTGGTCAAAATTTATAGCATTTTTTGCTATTACCACTTATACCAGAGTGGCTAGGAACATACTGAAGATAAGTTCTTATATCTCTTGAAGCAAGATTATCAATAATGCTAAGACAATGATAAGTGTCAATATCCAACTTATACTGAAGATCTGTAGACAGCAACTCAAGGCTTGGCAAAGAGTCAGAATAAACTATAATATTATGTGAATTAGCAGTCAAAGGTTGGTTATTCATAAGGTGCTCTAATGCCATAATTATGGTATTTAACTCTGCAGATATTATAGGTACATTATTATACAATCTCTCACCTATTTCAATATTCAGGTGAGGAAGGAAAGCACCACTTGCTACCTTCTCATTCAATTTGGACCCATCAACAAAAATTTGGAAGTGGTTTTTATATGTAATTGTATTAAGTTCAGCAAATTTTTTTCTGGACAAAAGCAATGGGGGTTAAATCTTTAGTTCACTTTGAGAAATCAGTATTTATTATGGGAATTGACCAATTCCATGGAGGGGAATGGGGGAAAGTAGGTGCAATAGACTTTGTGGGTACAGGGAACTCCTTCTGAATGTTGGCATACTCATCTGCAATGCCTCTATACATGGCTGGATTTCTTAACCAATTATGTAGGGTGTGTGGGCTATTGCTTCAATTTTTGTAAGATGTTTTTATCAAGAGAAAGCTATGTCTCTCCCTTATTGTTGTTAATCCACTGTCCATAAGTAGAAACTTGGTGCTTGTGGGTTTCCTAAGGCCAAATATAAAATGAATTATATCATTTTGTGTTGTTTCAATTTTTCAAAACATGCACCATAAATGATTTGCCCATAGTCAATATGGGGTCATATGTGAATTATAAAACTGGAGTAAGGTTTTCTCCTTACAACCCCAGGGTGTGGAAAGAAGTCTTTTTAGTATACTTGTTTTTCTATGGCCTTTTTTATTGTGTTTGAAATGTGGAGGTAGAAGTTAAGTTTTTGGTCAAGTATGAGACCTAGGTAATTAATATGATTATCTTCTGTAATAGTTGTTCCATTTAGAGTTATTCTTGCATTAACATAATTTCGCATGTGGTGAAATTGGATTATTTTCAACTTGGTGAATGCAATGGGTAAATCTGAATATTGACAAAATTTTTCAAATTGGAAAAGTGACTTTTGCAGCTTTGACTTTGCAATTTCAAAGGTGTTGCCAGATGACCATAGTACCAGATCATCAGCATATTGTATGCAGATATTGTGTTCGTGTAGGGGAGGTTCATGTCCCAGAGATATAGGGCAAAGAGGAGGCAAGTCAGGACTGCACCCTGAGGAAGGCCTTTGGTTATTGCTTTTTGGGGTGAAGAGGCTGAACCTACACAAACAATGAAACTTTGCTTTTCTATGAAAAATTTTATAAAAGGTGCTAGCTTGGGGGGTAGTCCAAGGTTTGCAAGTTTAGTTAAAAGGATTTGGTGGTTCACATTGTCATATGCCCCTTCAAAATCTAGGAAAGCTGCAACTAGGACATTATTTTTTTACAATGATTCATTTATTGCATTTGTTAACAATATGAAAGCATCTGTTGAGGAGTGGTATTTCCTGAAACCAGTTTGGGTGTGAGGGATTATATTATTTTTTTTCAACAAACCAGAGGAGTTGATGATAGATCATTTTCTCCATTATTTTTCCCATCACATGAGTAATCATTATAGGCCTATAAGAGTCATGGTTATATTTGGGTTTATTTTTCTTTAAAATTGGTAGGAGGGATGAACATTTCTAGATATTGGGGAAAATAGAAGAAGCCCAAGCATGATTATAACAATTTAGGAGTTCCTGTTTATATGAAGGGGTGAGATTCTTTATCCATGTAGGGTGTATATTGTCATAGCTGCTGGTAGCCTTGGTCCTAATATGATATATTGCATTTTTCATTTCCTGGATTGAAAATGGACTGGTTATATACTCAGATCATGGGCAAGGTTTGTAAATTGGATTTACAAGAATTGGGGAAGTGTTGCTGCAATTATTGGATGTTAGCTTATTAACAAAAAGAGTTGCAAATAACTTTGCCTTTTCATTATCATTGTCATAATGGGTATTAATTATGTATAATTGGCTCATGTGTTTCTCTGGAGAGATTATTTGCAAAATTATTCCAGTAATTATATTTAGCATTTATTATAGTCCTTTTTAGATTAGATTCTGCTTGTAATTTTCTTAAATATGTTGTAAGAGATGTTTTTTTTTAGGAATGTTCTCCTAGCTGCCTTTTTTGTTCTCCATTTATTTTGGCACTCATTCATCCACCATGCTTTGGGAATGTGTTTGGGGAAGGTTTTCCTGGGTGTTGTCCAGGGGATAGCATGATTAGCTGTATTCATTAGTATGGATGCCAAAACTTCAGCATGTGTGTCAGCTGTTGCATTTAAAATGCATGAATTTTGGGTGAAACTTGTAATTTCATCATTAAGCTTATTTTGGAACATAAGCCAATTTGCTTTAGTGTTAATATATTGGAGGTATGTGACAGAGTTTCAGCAGGTTCATTTAGGGAACAAACTATGGCAAAGTGGTCTGTACATAGACTATCAATTTTATTTATGTAAATTTTATTCAAAATATTTAATGCCACAATTTGTAGATCAATTGTAGAGAAACTGCCACTTTTGGGGTTGAAATATGTATTCAGATTTGGAGGGGTAGCAACAGCTAATTCATTATTATTTGAAATCAAACACTCAATAAACTTACAAGCTTTATTTGCTGGTTTATTCCCCCACAAAAGGCTGTGGGCATTAAAATCTCCACAAATAATTATATTTTTCACCATATTAGAATTACTTATATAACTGAAGAAATCCATGGCATCTGTAGTTTAGCCATTAGGGTTATAAAAGCTTATTATGTAAGTTTTTGTAATATTCAGCCAAACACTGATACCAATTGTATCAACATCATTTACAAAATCTGGAAAGTTGATGCCACAAGATTTTATATTATTATTAATTATTAAAGCTACTCCACCTTCTTTTCTTTCTGATGATCTATCCTTTCTCAGGATTGTATATCCCAGAGACTTAATTTGTTGATTTTGGGTTAAATGAGTTTTCTGGAGGCAAGCAATATCAATGGATTTATTATTCATAAAAGATATTAGTTCATTTAACTTATTTTCTGAAAGTGATCTTATGTTCCACTGGAGTATTGATATGTGTTGTTTTGTTGATTTATTTTTCATATGTCTGTGTATGAATGTTAAGCTTTGTTAACCAAGATCTTTTTTTGCTTGAATGAGCATATGATTAGGTATGTAGATATTTGCCAATTCAGCTATGATTTTCGTTTTCTGTAGTTGTTGTATATTCATGGCCTGAACTGCGTTACAGTTTAGAATGAATAGGCATATATTTGGAGTTTGCATGTTTGGTTGTGCATCTGGTTTGTCAGTTAAGGGATTAATTCCTGGTAGTGTTTCTGGTTTGTTTCTTCTTGGGAGGGGGGGGGGCATGCAGACCTCATCTCACTGGATGAGGAGGCTTGTTGGCTTGGTGATTCTTTCTGATAGGGATGTAAGCTAGGGGGCTTAGAGGATGGTGTTTTGTATGGGTACTTGTTGCATTGAGAGTGTTTGACTTGGGAGTTTAGGTCAATTTCATTATGGGTTTTGTTTGGTGTGGTTGGGCAGTATTTGCTTCCATAGCTGCAAAAGGGTATGGAATGACCTTCTCTGTTGCTATTTAGAGTGTTAGTGCTCTTTCTCTATATGCAGGGCATAGTGATTTATTGGTAGAGTCATGTGGGCCTTTACAATTGATACATGTAGGCGGGGTGGTGTTGCAAGTTGTCAGTTCTTTAGGATGGGAGCCTTTAAAATTACTTCAGGCTAGGAGAATTTCGCTGCATTTGTTTGTTGTGTGTCCCAGTTTGAGACACTTCTGGCACTGGATAGGCTTTGGCCTGTACACCTTGTGTGGTTTGATTTGCCCAAAAAGGAATAACTTTTCTGGGATATTAATTTTTCCTTTCTGTGTGAATAAGAAATTTACTTGTTTTTAGGCCATTAGAGTTGGGTTTACCCAGTTGGGTGACATCTTCAATGGGGATTGTGTTGCCAGGTCTATCTGAGAGCCCTTCTTTTAACTCCTGAATAGGTATTTCTGGGGGGACATTGTACACTACTATTTTTTGTTGGGGATTGGTTTGGGTTCTATTTCAATGAGTTAATTGCGATATTCAGTAGAGATTTTAGATTGATTATTATATCAGCTGATTTTTGATCTTGGACAGCTATTAGCAAAGATCCATCACAGTGAATGTTAAGAGAGAACATTGATTTTAACAATTTGAAAATTGCAACCCTTATTGTAGTAATCTTTGTTATCTTAAATGGGTTAATAGGAGAAATTTTGAGGTAAATCCCTAAGTTTTGGGAAGGAGAAGCTTGAGTAGGGGGAGGGGAAATATTTTTGATTGGGAGATTTTTTTTCCTTTTTTGGAGCCCCTAGAAAGGACCTCTTGAAACACGTTATCATCTATAGTACATTAGCCCCAGCACTAATCATTGTCCTATTCTCAGTATTTGAACTATCATGTGAGCTCTGAGATAGTGAGCTTGACCAGCCAGGATGGGGCATAAATGGATCAAATTCATTAGTATTTGGGGTGGTGTCTGGGGGGAGTTCTTTGCATTGCCTATTGGAATAAGCTTTAAGCTAAACAAGGATAGTAAAGAAAAGGATAGTACTATGATACCAGACCGTCTGCACTCTACTGTGGGGAATCACATAGATAACACCACAGTATTCCCTGAGGAGGGTTTTGAGCAGAATTGGTTCGGTACACGACTGATAAATCGAGAAAAATATTTCACAAGAAATTTTACTGTAAATTTTTTAAAGTGTTGCTGCTGCTGATGATGAGCTTGTCATCAATGATTACCCTAATGTCGTGTTCTTCTTTGGCACTCTGAATTGGAGTATCAGCACCTGCAGAGTCAGATGAAGTTTCTATTTCAATGTTTTCTTCAAAAAAGCCATTGTTTTCTGGTGTTACTTTTTTTAGTAAATGGGTAGCAATTTACTGTTATGGCCCCCTTTATAACTAAACAATTATTACTTCGTTGTATTTAGAAGATTTGGTTGACTAGGCTATATAATAGGACAGAAATTGGGTTTTTTTTTTCTTTTCTCATTAATTAGCTAGCAGTGAAGATGAATATACTTGAATACTTGATATACATTTTAATATTCTTACTCTCATTCTTGTCTATGTCCTCTTCTGAAGGAAACACTAGGAAACCTATAAAAGTTCTTACAGTATAATATGCAGGAAACCTATCTTAGACAGATTGTTTGTATTGCTTCCACTTTAGTTCACATTTTGTCTGCCCATATTTTGTTTTGTTACAGTATAATATGCAGGAAATCTATGTTAGACAGATTGTTTGCATTGCTTCCACTTTAGTTCATTTTGTCTGCAATATTTTGTTTTATTTTTTATATCATTGTTATATCTTCTTCTTTAAAAGCCAAGCCTTCTGGAGTCCACTTTGGTCTCCTTTTGGCTTCATGACGATTTTCAATCTACAGGGGATGATGGGTCAAGAATAAGTCTTGCTACCATCTATTTGAACTACTTGTAGATATTGTTATGTCTTAGGAAATCGAAAATACTTTTGTATAGATGTCTTTCAGTGTTAGCTGGTAGGTTTGAGAGCAGCAACAAGTTCATGTCAGGCTTAAAGAGTTGCTTTTGATTCTATAATAAAGAATTTTATCTGCCCATGTTGGAAATTAGGATAGAATAGGCCTTTTTGTTTTTGAAGGAACTCTTCTTCTGAGTATGTCTCGGAAGGTCTGGGCCTTCAAATTAGGATTAATTGGATTATTCAAGGAGCTACTAGCTAGCTGGTCTGTTAGCTAGTAGCTAGCTAGTAGAATTTGATGTCTTGGTGGCTGGGGATATGCTGGAACTTGACTTCAATAAGGCCATTTTGGAGACTGATTAATTGATCTCTGATTGTCCTCAGGTCTGTATCCTTAGCACTCCAATGGATATTATCAATGAGCTGAAGGGCACCTTTGCAGTCTGAGAGCAATACTACTCTTTTGGAAGCTGGTGGATTAATATTGATGACTTTTAAAGCCTCTTTTATTGCTGATAGCTCTGCAGTGAGGATGGAAGTATTGTCAGGAAGTCTGGTTTTATATTCAGTGCATAACTTGGGATAATAGATGCAGAGCTGCATTTGCTGCCTTTAACCAAGCCATCAGTGTAAATTTGGAGAGAATCTGGATACAAAGTGGTCATTTTCTCATGAAAAAGTGTCTGTATTTGGATTGGCAGGTAATTGTCTTTTGCTGCAAGGGTATCTCTAGTGAAACACTTGAAGGTGAGATTTGCCATCCTGGGGGACAAGAAAATGACTGAAACAGGGTGAGTCAAGTTTCCAAGATGGGACAAGCTCGTTAAATGTTTTCCATGAACTTACAGATGTCAAACTATGGGAGATACCATCTTTGGCAAAAGTGAGCTTAAAAATATCATGCTCATGACCTATAGCTTGTATCTTGATGTAATATTTGATGATCAGTGTAGTCTGTCTTTCTAAAATAGAGGGCAGGCCAGTTAAGTGTTTCACTTTGTTAGAGGGGCACTGAACATGAAGCCCTAGGGCAATTTTCCTAGCCATATTTTGGATTGTTTCTAATTTGGCAAGATTAGTGTTGCTACATTCTCCATATGCTTCAATGGCATACTCAATCTTTGAACAAATAAACCTCTTAGAAAAATCAAGAGTATTTCTTGGGAATTAGCCCACTTTGACCCCGTCAGCCACTTAAGGATGATTAACCTTTGCATACATGGATTTTTTATGCAGTTGATTTGATTTTGCCAAGTCAGTCTTGGATCCAAGTATACTCCTAAAAATTTAGGGGCTATGGCATATGCTATTTTGACATTATTGATGAATAATTTTGGAGGTATGATAGACCTTTTGTTGTGGAATATGATTGCATTTGTCTCAGACTTGGAGATAGGTAGGGAAAATGCAGCAGAAAAAGTTGCTAACCCATCTAATGCTAAGTTAATAATATTGGCAATAATATTTACATCTCTACCTGCTGACCACAGTAGACAGAATATACCAGTAAGCTTATTGCAGATCATTTCTGGTCTTCGTGAACAAAAAGCTCCTCCCACTTATTTCTGCCTTAGCTTGTTTAGCCTGTTTCTGCATTAGCTTTATTTCCGTTTGTTTCAATGCACTTTGATGGAAACAGTTGGAAACAGACTGACCTGTCTAGCATGTCTAACATGTTTATATCTGCCAAAACGTTCTCCAGAGCACTCGCACCCCGGTCCGGGTTTTTATAATGGGTGAGATAGAGAATGATCATACTGGATAATATATGAACTGTGCTGCTGACCAAAGAACTAAGTCATCTGCAAATTCAAGCTTGGATATTGAATCACTGCTCAACTGAAGCTCACTTAAAACTAATCAGAAAAGAAGGGGGCTGAGTATGGACCCCTGAGGGAGTTCAACATGTAGTGCTGAAATACTGGATAGCTCATTTTGTACCCAGACTTTGTAGCTTCTATCAGATAGATAATTGAAGAGGAACTTAATGACTCCATCCGGGAAATACGTCCCTTTTAGAATTTGACAAATGAGATACTTGCAAACGTGGTCAAAAGCTGATTCAAAGTCAACTGAGACTGCTGTCATGATCTCACTACTATCTATGGCATTTCTTGCAGCTGCTTCAAGCTGGATTACATCGTCTACAATATTACGCCCCTTACAAAAGCCATCCTGGGAATTAGGTAGAATTCTATTAATTTCCACAAACCATTCTAACCTCCTATGTATTATCTTTTCAAAAAGTTTTCCAGGCAGTCATAGTAGTGAGATAGGCCTGTAGGAATTGATTAAATCTGGAGGTTTGTCTTGTTTTCTAATTGGGATTATAATGGCCTGTTTCCATATCCTTGGGAATATTTTTGTAGTCCATGCATAGTTATATACATGAAGTAAGATAGTTATATACATGAAGTAAGCATTTGCATCATGAAAAATTTCTTCTGTATTTATGATCCAATTTGATACTTATTTTGTCTTCTCCTGGTGCTGAAGAGGAATTTGACGACTTTATAGCCTCCTTTAGCTCAGATTTGGTAAACATACATTCAAGTTCCTTCTTGAAATTTGTCCTCTCATGCAACTTGCAGACTCTAGGTCTTTCTCTATGCACTGGGAGGACCTCTTTGTTGAAATGAATAGCAAATGCTTCAGTAATGTCTTTGTTGGTGTTTAAAGTGGTTTCTGTTGTTGTAAGACAGGGGATCTTTGAATTGTAAGTTTTATTATTGCCAGCCATTCGATTTATGAATGAATGAATTTTACTTGAAGGAACATTGTGGTGAATTTCAGATGAAAAGTCATTCCAAGCTGAGCGCTTGGCCTTCAAAACTGTTTACTTCACTAAAGCTTCATCCTTCCTAAGAGCATTGAAAGTTTCTTGGCTTAGATGCCTCTGGGGGAAGAAGAAGACGATCTCTTGAAAGGCTCT
Source organism: Artemia sinica (assembly GCA_027921565.1). Classification (NCBI taxonomy): domain Eukaryota; kingdom Metazoa; phylum Arthropoda; class Branchiopoda; order Anostraca; family Artemiidae; genus Artemia; species Artemia sinica. Next base: position 48,442,418 of record CM051258.1, read on the forward strand.
TCTGGATTAAATATTTAATATTTCACAAATTTGTGGATCAATATCAAAGAAACCAAGAAAAAAAGGTTTCTCGTGATTGTATTCCTAAGGAGCTCCATATTGGTGTATAATAGGTATAGTGAACTAGAATTTTGCTGGCTTTTGAATACGTGTTTTTGCTTGGCTTGCTTCTTATTGTGTAGTGCTTTAGTGCTTGTTTTATTGCCATTTATTGTTTTAGTGCTTGCTTTGTTGTGCTTATTTATTTGCTTCTAGGCTATTTCCTGTATAGGCTATTGACAATTTCTCTATTGACATGGGTGAGCCTTCTGCTCACCCATTACAGGGTGATGGGGCCCCTGGGGCTGGGACTGGTGGCCAGACTCCCAGTGTCCTGGTGTGGGGAAAGACTGCTGACAATAAAGACGATGGACCTTTACCCAGGACTTGCATAGGATACATAGGAAAGCTACTGTCACAAAATGTATGCAGAGATTTTGGGGTGGTTCGTCCTAATGTAACACTAAGTGGTGCTGTGGAAGTACTAGCCAAGAACAAGGAAATTGCTTCTAAGATTATGTTGCTTAGAGGACTAAAAGTCAACAATACTGAAGTAATCTTCAAAGAGAGGGTTCCTGGAAAAATATGGAAGGGAAAATGTTTCCTTCCCCGGGCAGTTGGGCTAAAAGAGGAGGTCTTAGAAGAAGTAAAGGCTCAACCAAATATAAAAGATGCCAAAATTGCAAATGAAGAGGATATATCAAAGAGTGGTAAGAGACAAGAGTCATATATGATCTTAATCACCTTCAATGCTGATGTACCATTTCCAGCAAGAATTGCTGTATGGGGTGCCCAGATATACGTTCATGAATATGTACCAAACCCAAGACAATGCTACAAATGTTTGAAATTTGGCCATATAGCAGTAAACTGCTGGGGAAAAGAGAGATGCCTGATTTGTGCAGAAGCCCATAATTTCAGAACATGCCCCTCAAAAGATGAATCCAACCCTCCCAAAAAATGCAGCAACTGTAATGAGGCTCATACAGCCAATAGCAGAGACTGCAAGCTCTACAAAGAGAAGGCCAATAAATTAAGAACATCTGTAATTAATGGAAGAAGCTTTAGCCAGGTAACAACTGGCCAAACAACCCAAGCCACAAGACCTACTGGGTTGGCAAACCCGCAAATACCCTACAATGCATTCCCACCTCTAATATGTAACCATGAAGAAGAGATCCTTAAGTTGAGAAAATCTGTTGAGAAGTTAACAAAGCTGGTAACCTCCCTCTGCTCAATCCTCCTACAACAAAAAGATACAGATGAAACAAACAAAGAACTCATTAGGGATATGGCTGATGAGCTCAGTTCTGATGAAGACCCATCAGACATTGTCATGAGTACATCAGAATCAGAAGATAAAAGAGGAGTAGGAAATGCCTGTAAGAGGGCAAAACTAGGAAACAGAGGTAAAGGAAAAGAGAAGGTGTCAAAAAACAATGATCAAAGGAAAAGAGGAAAAAGCACCCATGCAATATGAAGGTCCTACAGCTAAATACACAGGGTTTGGGAAGGACAAAGGTAATTGAGCTCCGTAATCTCACCCTCAGGCTACAACCAGATTTAGTACTGCCACAAGAAACATTCCTTACTGCAGAAAAACCTACACCAAAGTTCCAAGGATATACTGCAGAAAGGTGGGACAGGGACCAGGGAACTGGGGGTGGCCTCATAACCTCGGTTAAAGATTGTCTTGCCCATGTTGTGCAGCCTAGTGTACCAGGAAGAAATGAAATAGGATCAATTAAAGTAAAATTCAAGGAAAATTGGATAAGCATTGTCAACTATTATAACAGTTCTACAGGAAACTTTGATGTGAAACAACTTAAGGAGGTTCTGAATAGTTGTGAAGACTCAAAAATATTGGCTGGAGATTTCAACCTCCACAATCCCATGTGGGATACAGTATCACCTCAAGATCACAAGTCAGATGAACTGACCAACATTATCATTGACCCAGCATTCTTGACATGCTTACTCACCCCCCTGGATCTTGGTACAAGACTTAATAAAACAACTGGAAAAACATCTACAATTGACTTGACTTCCCCAAACCTATCAACTGACTTCAGCATTAGAATCCCAGACACTTTCTCATCAGATCACTATCCAGTGTTAACTACCTTTCACATGCTTGAGGAGCATAGGAACACATACCAAGTACAAGAATTGAAACTATGGAACTTTAAAGAAGAGATGTGGCCAGCCTGGAGATATGAAGTTGACCAGCAGCTTAACAAAATCCAAGATACAGCTGCCATGACTACAGATGAACTGACAGACACAATCACCAACACCCTAATCAGTGCGGGTCAGAAGGTATTTGGTTTTAAGAAATTTAAGGAAAAAAGCTCAACTCAATCCCTGGATGGAATTCAACATGCCAAAAAGCCCACACTGAGAAGAGACAAGCTGAGAACAAGTTCAAGCGGAACCCTAGCACTGAAAACCGTATTGAACTGAATAAAAAGTTAGCAAAACTCCGCCAGACCATAATCCAAGAAACAACTGCAAGCTGGACCTCTCTAATTGAGACAAAGTTCCAAAAATCAACTTCCATTAGAGATCTGTGGCGAAATTTCCAAGCATTTGTGGGGAAAAAGAAAACAAGGAAGGAACCCCCAGTCCTCCTGAGAAATGGTATCCCAGTTACCTCAACCCAGGAAAAATTCAATGTTCTACTAGACCAGTTCACTGAACAAGCACCAGAAAATGCAAGACATCACCAAAAGACACACTCTACCAATTATAACATACCTTTTGAGCCTTTTACTGCATCAGAAGTTATTCAGCAAACTAAGAGACTGAAATCAGGTGCAATGGGACCTGACTTGATACACAATCAAATGTTAAGGAACCTTAGCCCCAAAACAGTAGAGATCATTACAGCTTTGTTCAACAAGTCTGCAGCAACATCAACAGTCCCAAAGAAGTGGAAGAAGGCCACAGTAATTCCTATATTGAAGACAGGAAAGGATCCAAAACTTCCAGCCTCCTACAGACCTATAGCCCTCACATCATGCCTCTGCAAACTTATGGAACACCTTGTTAAGTTACACAAAAGAAAGAAAGGCAATTTGAAAAGAAATATATGGACCGCTAAGTAAATCTGAAGCCAGGGTGATATTCAGACTAAGGTCAGGTCATGCAGGAATTCAGAAATATAGAGCCCGTTTCTATAATGAAGATCCGAGATGTGCATTTTGTGGAAATGAGGAAACGGTAGAACATCTGTTATTCGAATGTACTGGAACAGAAGACAGGAGGAAGAATATTAGACAGTTTATTAGAGAAAAAAGAATTCGACAGAGTAGTGACATACTAAGTGGAGCGGGCTTGAACAGTGACTGTGCTGATGGACTTAAATTGATATGCAAGTTTTTAAAGGATATTAATCGGATACATCTTATATAAACCAAGTAGTATAGTGATTACAAGAAGCCTCCTGAGTCCTTGCAGGAAGAGAGGAGGAACCATCCATTTCAATTCAATTCAATAATCCACAATTTAAATTTTACAATAACACATGGGTTTGTTGATCCAGCACTATATTTATTGCATGTACTCATATTTGAAACATCCTGAAAAGCCTTACGAATAATTTGATAAATAATTGTAATTAATTTAATTTAAAAAAGACACAATCCCTTCCCTTAATCACATTTATACAGTCTAATTGTATATGTGACAAAAAAAAACCTTTTTAGAATTCTAGAATTCATGAAACCAGTATTTGCAAATCTTTGCTGACAAAAAAAAAGACAGCATTTGAATTGTATATATGTAAACTATTTGAATACAGGAATAATTAACATTGAATAATCATACATAAAATACAAATATAGTGGAAACAACCCAGAAAATATGTTTAATGTAACTTTTTTTGTATATTGTAAAGTAATAATATTGCCATTATGATGTTCCCATCACTAATGGGCATCACTCTCTTCCCAAATATACTAATTACTACCATTGTAAATTCAATTTTGAGCCCTTAAAGGGATACCTAAAAGAAGGTCCCCGTAGCAGCATTTGTTGACTTCGAATCTGCTTTTGACAAAATATTAGAGAAGAAGCTATGGCAGATTTTAAAAACAATGGGCTTCCCAGACAAATTCATCTCTGATTTCCTTAATAATAGAACATTCAAAGTGAAGATCAATGAAGCTACATCCTCTATTTGTTTTGTAGACTCCATCAGGGTTTACTGCAAGGATCGCCACTTAGCCCACTTCTTTTCCTCCTCTTTCTATCCGAGCTCGAATTTTCAAGCGAGAGTTTAGGGCTAGCAGCCTTTGTAGATGACCTCACCATTTGGGAAGTAGGATACAGCAACAATGAAGCAATTGGAAAGTTAAACGGTGCTATGAACGAACTAGTTCAATTCTCCAAGGCATTTGGAATGAGTGTTTCAGCCCAAAAACAAAAGCAATGATGTTCAATAACAAAAACATTTCCACTCCAATGGCTCAAATAATTATTGGGGGAGAGAGACTTGATTTAGTCAAAGAATGCAGATTACTGGGATCGAAAATAGACCGTCGATGGACTTGGAATAAACAAGTAGAGGTGATGAAAGAGGTCTGCCTGAAAAGGATTGTAATTCTAAAAAGACTTGCCTCTACAAAATGGGGAAACTCACCAACTGTATTGGGAACTTTTTACAAACAATATATAAGGCTAAAAATGGAGTATGGGATAGTTGCTTATGGCCATACCAATAAAAAAAAAAAAAAAATGTCGAAATTGGAAACTATCCAGAACATGGCACTCCGACTGGCTCTTGGAATGTACCCACACACTTCTAGTGATCTTACCAGGAAGCTAGCAGTAGTTGTCCCTATAAGCGAGAGAATAACCAAAGCCACTGTTAAATATTATACCAAGATCCAAGCCTATGGGGAGCGGTACCCCATTTTTGCTCTTTGTCATGGGAGCGCTAGGCAGCAGAATAAAATCGGGATCGCATCATGGCCAGCTTTTTGAGCACTCTGTCCAAACTAGTCATTAGATAAAATTCAGGTTGATTCTTTTAAGTTCCCTCCTCCATGGAAGTTTTGCCGACCAAATATCAGCTTAAAGCTTGTATAAGACAAAAAGGAGAATATCCCACATCAACTAATTATGGCTGAATTTTTAAGAAAAAAGGGTACAGAGTTTAAAGATCTTCTGAGCATTTATACTGATGGATCCCTAGTAGAGAATAAATCTGCCGCAGCAGCAATAATTCCACACACCTCTCTGTCCATTCAAAAGCCTCTCCCACTGAACTCCTCAGTTTTTGACGGCTGAACTGGCAGCAATAGTTCAATCACTAAAGGCGGTCAAAAATATAACTCCCCATTTCTGCAAAGTAGCAATCTTCTCGGATTCTCAGACTGCTCTTAAACTAATGAAAACCTTAACCTGGAACGCAAAGGACACTGATTTGCAGGAGATAAGAGAACAGCTTGATTCTCTATATAAGATTGACATAGCAGTGACTTTCCAGCATATTCCTAGCCATGTAGGCATCCACTATAACAAAAAAAGTGGACATTCTTGCCGCAGAGACTGCAAAGTCGTTCAACCCAGAGCTTGCTCAAAATTATTCAATCGTACTCAGAGATGCAATTAGAAACCGCCATCCTTATAGAAAGCCAACTCCTGCTTTGGCTCCAATTTTCAAAGAGTCTGAAATAAATCTGGCGAACTTTAAAGAAAAAAGCTTAGCAGTTATACTGAGAAGAGAAGAATTCAGATGGAAGCAGTATAGAGACCCAAATTGTAGACTCTGCAACCTGACTGAAGAAACTTTGAATGCACTGCAAGTTCTCCTGGAATTTATAAACTGCATACCCTATCCCAAAATTTTAAACTTCCACTAGATATTAACCTGATTGTGGATGCTCCCTTGCCAGCTTCCATTGAAAAGAGGTTTTACAGAGAGGCAATTGATGTGTTAATGAATTTAGAGGTTCTTTGAGTGAGTAACTTCTTCCGAAGTATCGTAAATTTAAAGAAGAGGGGTTGACAAGCAGAAGAAGGGAAGGGTCCTGTCGCAAGAGCCGTAGAGGTACCTGCCGAGTTGACTCTTAAATTGCGGGGAAATGGTAGCAGGAACCTACGCTTCCCTTGTTTGGCCCTTATGAAAAAGCCAATTTTGTTTTCTTCCCCTCCTCCCTTGGAAGAACATAAATTTAATGCCATGGAGGAGAATCCACCAACTTGGAAGCCAGAAAGACACCAAATGATGGAGAAGTGATTTCTAACAAAGAAGAAGGAAAGTACAGTTAGAAGTCGAAAGGAGTCCGTTTAGGATTCCAGGTGCTTTTTTTTAAGAATAAGAAAAGCTTTTTTCTTATTTTTTGGGCTAATAAATCTGTAACTAAGTTCTACCATTTGAATCAAAATTCAATGTAAAGCCAAAATTTCAGTCATTCATTCAAGCATGATCTCAAGAAGGAGTGTGCCATAACCAGTCATTTAACTCAAATCCTTTCCCCACTGAGACCTAACATTAAAAGTGATATCTCCACCTAGGTTAGTGGTATTACCTACAGAGTGGCACACATTGAAAATTCCCTTCAGTCAGTGTGCTTTGTATAAACTATTCAGGACCTAGTTGCATCTACACTGTCTACTGAAATGTCAAAACTTGCTATTGCCCCTTTAACAGAAACTAATGTTTGTCAAATTGCATGTTCTGAGTGTCGGAGTGTCATTTTGAAAGGTGTTTGAACATTGTGGCATTTGGAAACCAATCCCCCCCCCCACAGATGAATGCTGCAGTTTACCTACAAAATATTTGTCCCATGTTTATGGAGCTGACATTGGCGCCCCCCCCCCCCCCAAAAAAAAATGTAGAAAGACTTATGAATAGCCAACAAACCTCTGGTACCCACCCCTCCTCTCCTTTTCTATGGTGATAGCCCAATGGATGATCATGAAAAGTGCAAAGCCCTACTAGAAGAGTTGAAGTGCTTGCAAAAAAAAGAAGAAGTGGATTTTTTATTTTGGGAAGGTGCCATTGCCCCAAAAAAATATGCCTGGTGGAGCAATCCCTCCTACCACTCCAATGTCCCACTAATGGCAGTGCCTCCTTGTCCCCCTGTAAACAGTTCAAATGATTGTGATTCCCTAATAAACTTTTGCAATCCAATTATCCCTTTTTATAGTATACCAATGAGAATTTATGGAGGAGCAAAAACCTTCCTTAATTAGTTGGAATCAAATCTATTGAATAGTTCTAAAAATATTTCTTTTGTATCCATTATCGAAGAGGGACCTGAAAATAATTCTCAAACATCTGCCTCCTTCAGAACTTTTGAATGCTCAAGCAGTAGTGGCAACACTGGTGGTATGGACAATGATGCCAATGGATGAAGATGAAATTCCTCTGACCATGCTTCCAATGCCGTCCTAAGGATATTAAGCACAAATGTTGATTGCATAACAAATAAGTTAAACGAATTAAAATCTGAAGTTGAAGAAAGTGAATTTGAAGTCATTTGTCTATGAGATATATGCCCAAAAATTGTAGTATCCCATTAGAAAATAGACACATTGAACTAAGTGGGTATGCTACTACTAATAATAATAACTCACTGCAGCACCAAGCCGCCTAAGGCCAACTTAGTTATGCATGCTCCTCCTCGATCCCAATCTATTCAAAGCCTCCCTCTTTACACCCTCCCAGGAAGCTCCCATTTCGCTTAAATCTTTCTTTATGACATCCTCCAACCCCAAGTGCAGATATTCTGCTTTCCATTTAGCCTTAGACAGTTGACCAAAAGGACAATCTTTGGTAATCTGTGATCCTTCATTTTTTTTTTTTTTTTTTTTTTTTATATATATATATATTTTTTTTTTGTATTCTTTCATTTAAATAGCTGTTATAGCACTAAAAAATAAATGCTAATTATGCTACTTTTACAATCACAAAGGAAATAAAATTAGAGAAGAAAAAACTCACTTGCTAAATATGCCACAAAGGAGCATACAAATCTGTTTGTACAGCATTTAACATGTCATAGTTTTATTTTGATGCCTAGTAATTCCGCTGATCTGTGCAGATGGTGGAAAAATAGATTGGTGTTTCTTGTTTGCTAATAGCTTTATCCCAAATTTCATTATTAAATCATGTCTTTGAGCAAATAATGTGGGCAAGTTCGTGAGCACTTTCATAGTTGCTGATGAAGCAGGCTCCAAGTACTATTTTAGTAGCATGTTTTTGGGCATCTTTTAGTTCTGCTGACATGTAAGCAGGGTTTTGAGTGACAGCAACACTTGAGTATAGGCCTGATGTAGGTTGTATATGCCAGTAGGAGTTGGCAATCTGAGAAACCCAACTTGCACATACTTGTTAAACTCATGATTGAGAAGTGACCTTTGCATACAATATTTTCTACATGCAGTTGAAATGAGCAACGTGTAAATGTTACACCTAGGATTGCTGCAGAGAAAACAGTTGGAAATAGTATATCTGAGGTTATAATGTCCCGCTTGAGTGGATTGAATTGTAGAATTTCTTATTTCTGATCATTCACTTGTAGGCCATTTGATTGACAATTGGTGATGAAGTCTGTGAAGAACGTCTGGTCAAACTGCTTCTTTGCTACCATATCCTTTACTGTGTACTTGAGAAGTGCACACAAGTTGTCAACAAACTTATAATGCTCTTCAAATTCTGGTAGAATTGGGTTGATGATGGCAAGGAGTTAAAGGGCAACTAGTTTTGTTCGTTGGGGTCAGCTGCAGGTTAATTCTGAGCTACTCAGAGCACGTATCTTCAGCAAACAAAGGATAAACTGATTGCTGTCTCTCCTGCAGAAACTCTCACTTATAGTAGTATTATACTTTTAGCACCCATCTTCTTCAGATTTTTTAATGTGGTCAGGTGTTTTATAAGGTCAAATGCTTTTCTGTAGTAAACCAAAAGTAAACATTTACCCCCTGGAAAAAAAACACCCGCGGAAAATTGGGTTTTCTAAATTTGAGAATTTTATTTGAGTTTTTTTTTTAGTTTTTTTGTTTTTAGTTTTGTTGAGAAGTGGTAAGGAAAAAAAAAGAGAAATTTACACCCCATAAGTATCTTAAAAACTTGGAAAAGAAACCACAAATCCATTTTAGTTGAAAATATTTCCATATGAAGTTCTGCAGTTTTTGGCAGTAGCAGGTGCCAAATTAATAAAAAAAAAAAAAAAATTGTGGCTGAAAATGATCAAAATTAAGCTAAAAACATGGCACCAAAAAATTTAAGGATGTTTATCTTTCCTTTGAAAGCATAGTTGGCTTTGGGAACCAACAAATTCTTATTGTTTAAGTTTTTACAGACAAAAGCATTGCCAATTCTGTGAATTAGCTATTCTTATCTTCCAAGTGTAAAACTACCACAAATCACCATTATAAATAAATGAAACCCAAAATGAACAGAAATTACAATAGATAACCTAATCAAACTCAAAACGAGCAAAAATTCAAAGGAGTAGGCTTACAACTCCCATGTCTTCTCAAGGCCAGAACATAATTTACACTTTACTATTAAATTATGTTCTGGTCTTGAGAAGGCATGGGGGTTGTCAGCCATACTTATGTTAATTTTTGCTCGTTTTTGAGCCATCTCAGCCTTCTCAAGTGGGTATACACTTCACAAATTTGGATAGAGGTAGATGGGGTGTTGCAGTTTATGTGTGCAATGACATTGATGTTACTTGTGTCCTTCTCCAGTGCAATTATGAACCATGGATTGAGAATGTGTTTGTGAACTGGCTTTGCTGGATGAAAACTTTCTAATCGAATGTATATACTGCAGCCCCTCTGTCCCTGATAGAAAATTGTGTGAAATTCCCTTGCTAATCGTATTTTGGATGCTAAATCCATAAGAGCTGATAACTTGGTAGTCACTAGAAATTTGAATATGCCTGGAGTTAATTGGGCTGACAGAAGTGGATTTTCCTCATTTAGCACCCCATATGTCATCCCTGAATAATAATTTCCCTTTTCAGTCTGTTAACACCCCAACTTGGAGTGTTCCTAATCAAATGCCCAGTATTCTGGACTTAGTCATCATGGACTGCAGCAAAAAACTATTAAGAAATGAGCTTCTCCCCTCCCCTAGCTTCTAGTAACCATAAGTGTGTAGTCTCAACTTTTCTGTTAAACCCCAGGAAGAGAGAGTGCATAAAAAGAAAATATTTTTGTTGCAAGGGACATTTGGACAAATCTAAGTGGGGATCTCCTCTGCCCCCCCCCCTCCCATGTATACATATGCATGAGTAATAATTCGCAAAAATATAGGGGACAGGCCATCACTTGGTATCCCATTTCCACCCTAAGCGGGGTCAGAAGGGGTAAAAATATCAGTTTTCGTATTATAATAATATGGACTTTTAGGGTTTGACCCGGACAAAATTGCAATATAAACGAAAACGGTACCAAAATGATCAGAAAAAAATTCTGTACAACATACTAAAAGTCCCCATAAATCCGAGTGGGGCGAGTACCCGAAAAACAGGGGAAAAGGGGGAAATGCGGGGGAAATTGGGAAAAATGCCGAACATGCCCAGAAAATAGTTCAAAGTGAGTTTTCTGGGGCTTTCCCATACGCTGATCACGAAACTGACATCTAAAATTCAGTATAGAATAAAAGTACTACGGAAAACGGGGGGAACAGGGGAAAGAGGGGAAAAAATTTAAAAATACAGGGTAGGGGTAGAAAGCACTTTGAAATATGTTTTCTGGGGTCTTTCTATCTGCTGATCCCGAAACTGACATCTAAAGCAAAATAAAGAACACGAGTCCCACCATAACGGGGGAAAAGGGGGAAAGAGGGGAAGAAAAGGGACAATTGAAGTCAAGGGTAGAAATCAGTTTGAAATGTGTTTTCTGGGGTTTTCCTATCTGCTGATCACGAAACTGACACCTAAAATGAAGGAAAGAAAACGAGAACCATGAAAACCGAACAAAACTGGAGGAAATAACGGAAAAGGGGAAGGGAAGCCTGACTCCTGAGCCAGCTGCTAATGGCTAATAAGTAGGCCTATGGACAAAATAACTCGCTTAAGCATCAAACTTTTACTTTCTTGAATCACAGACATTTCTTACAACCATTTGAATTACTAAACATAAAGAAAACAACCGCTTGGCAGTCATCACAGTATAAAACTTCAGCTATTATAGGTAAAATTTGTACTTTCGAAGGCAATGTCGTTGAATAAAAAACTAAAAAAAGAACTTCAGTAACTATAGGTAAAATCTGCACTTTTTAAGGCAGTAGAGTTGACTTGAAAAACAGAGCATTGATGTCACTAGTCGAGCTCCTCGTCTTCGACAATCTCGTTGTCCCTGTTCAAACAGTTGATACCCTGACATTCTCCGCACGCGAACGTACACGCTAATCCATTTTTCTTGCAGCTGCATCGCGAGTTCTCGCAGCCTGTCTTACAGTTGCATCTCACGACACTCAAAAGAGTCTGAGGTGCGGGCAACAAATCGGTCATCACAGGTGAGTATTTATGGTCTCTGAGGACCCAACCCCAGTCAGCCGGGTCGAGGTCAGCTGGTTCCCCTTTCCAACGGGATACCTGGAGGTGCACTCGCTGGGAATGGAATGAAGCTGCAGCTTCGGTTGGCGGAAGCCTTTCAGGCTTAACAAACGCCGTAGTATTTGACGAAGAAACTTTTTCCAAGAAAATTCGATGTCGCAGCTTAGTGAGATCTTCGTTTGGTCGTGCTTTATACAAGCTGAGGAGAAGATATTCACCCGCTTTCACAATTTCATCTTTAGACGATGATTCATCTAGAAACACTTCGCATTTTTTTCTGAACACTTCGCTCTTCTTCAAAAGAGGTAGCACAGCTTACTTTCCAAGTCCGAAAACTCGTGAGGTCGTGTCACATCCCAAGAGTGCGTGCCCTACCAGAAGTAGCCTGGATACTTCTCCCATTTTTTTTTAACTTCGTTGAGGCACCAGAACCGTGTTATCGCTTCTTTTGCGTTCATTGACGATTCGAAGTAAAGTGTTTTTGCATTAGGCGGGAGGTGATACAAGAGTAGAATCAGAAGGTCAGTGTCGTTGCCAAGAACTATTGTTTCAGAGTTTTCTGCTTTCGTTACGGCAGTCTTCACGATTAGATAGTCAGCATCGTCCTTCGCATGGACGACTTCAAATCCTTTGGCTCTGAGTTTTTCCCCGATGTAGCTTATAATTCGCTGCTTGTTCTGAGAGTTGCTCAAAACTCTTCCTTCTTTTTCTGGAGCTTCATCCCTAAACTGAAATCGATCCCTTGATGCTGGCTTCCCTTACACCGTCGGTTGTGGGTAGCATCTTTCGTGGTTGGACCAGCGCTGTATCCATCGAAGACAACAGTAGGGGAGGTACAGCGTCGAGTAACGAAACTAACATAGCTGTCACAGATTGAATCATAAGTATCACCAATCTTCCAAGGTACTTGCTGAAGCAGCCAACCTCCGTCAACTACAGTGACACGATCTGACACTGGCAGGTGGTGAATCGAGTCCGTTTTCCGCTTCTTTCCATATTGCTTTCGCTAGTGCAGGTTTGTCTGGCTGACGCATTATGCCAGAATTCTCAAACAAAGCGGGCGGATAACTGCACAGTTCGTAACGTAGAGTTTCTGCCATGTCATTTTCAGATGTATGGGCAGCAGTCGAAAGACGTTGAAAAAGCAGTGCAGGGTCGATATGCAAAATCTCGCCATCTATCCTTATGTTCCCATCGGATGCCAGTGTAACGACTTTGTCTTTCTTCCTGAATGAAAAACTGTCGACGGATTGGCCATCCATGCGCTGGAGGATCAGCTCACCTACAGCTTTAGCATCCTCTGCATTGACGCCTTTTTGGGCAATCAGCCCGGAACCTATACTTCTAAGCTCTATGGAACTAGTGAAAGGACAGTTCTCTAGAAGGAATTCAAGAAACGTCAGTAGACGTTTGCCTTTTCCGAACCTATGGGGTAGCCGAACCTCTATAGATCTCCTGTATTAACATTTGTAAACATTTCCACATGCTTTCTACCCCTACCCTGTATATTTCCCTTTTTCCCCTCCCTCCCCCCCCCCCATTTCCCGTTTCATGTTAATCAATTTTTTTATATCATTTTAGTTCTCAATTTCGTAATCACCAGATAGGAATACCCCAGAAAATATCTTTCAAACCGCTTTCTACCCCTACCCTGTATTCTTCTCTTTTCTCCCCTCTTTCCCCTGTTCCCCCGTTTTCCGTAGTACTCTTTTTCTATACTGAATTTTATATGTCAATTTCGTAATCAGCGTATGTGAAAACCTCAGAAAACTTACTTTAAACTATTTTCTGGGCATGTTCGGCATTTTTCCCATTTTCCCCCGCATTTCCCCCTTTTCCCCTGTTTTTCGGGTACTCGCCCCACTCGGATTTATGGGAACTTTTATTATATTGTACAGAATTTTTTTCTGATCATTTTGGTACCATTTTCGTTTATATTGCAATTTTGTCCGGGTTCGAAACTTTTTTGAGCTAAAAGTCCTGGACTAATGCACGATTGGTAAAAAATGGGGAAATGGGGCAGAAATGATGAGATTTTCCAATTCTGATTTCACTTTTGACCTCCTTGGACTTGAATTTATTAGGAAACTGCGTTTCAATTATATATTCTTCAATTATGTATTATTTTATTATAATGCCACTAATGGTATTTTTATCCCTTCTTACATCACCTAAGGTGGAAATCGGGTACTAAGTGATATAATTTTCAATTCTGATGCCATTTTTGGTCTCTCTGGACTTGAATTAACAGGAAACGACTTTTTAATCCTGAAAATATTGCAGAAATTTTAATTTGAATTTTTTGGGATTGTCAGAAGTTGAATTTTTCAGAAATTTGAATACCCCTGTAAAAGGGGTATTTTGCATGGCCAATTTGGATATATTATTAAGCAAATTTCTCTGAATATTTTGGTGCCAAAAACATTTCTGTTTCTCAAATGCTGAAGTTTGGCCTTTTTTATTGTATTTTACTGGATTATTAATATCTTCTGACGGCAAGGAATAGTACTCAAGAATGAGGATTAACCATGCCTTAATAGCTGAAAAATAACCCCTAAAATTGTAGTCATGGCATGGATTATAAGAGAGCTATAAATTAAAAGTAATGAAGGGAGAAAGATTCAGTGAGAGGTGAACAATTACCTTGAGCTTAAACTTGTGAAGGATCTCCTTTGCCTTCAAATCAATCAAAACAATCATTTGAGAAAATTTGAACCTAAAACATGCTTCTGATGCATTACATCCTGAACCTTCTATGAAAAATCTTCACATCCCTCTATAGGTTGAAATTGTGTGCATTTGTAAAATTGCAATACATTTACACAATCAGAGAGGACGCTTTTCTCTTTCACCCCTCCCTCATCATACATTTATGATTTTAATGTCATTGGGTCTTGTTCTTGTCATATCTTTTTCTTTTTCTTCCTTTTTTTAAATAAAAGATATGCAGGTAATAATCTTCCAACTGAACTGTGTGAAATACTGTTAGCACTAAATTCAAACATGTCTGAAAATGCAAATGGTAAAAAATATATTAAGTCAAACTACTGCACAGCAAAGTTTAAAAACACATCAAAATGTATCTTCTCTTAGGTACAGCTGATATGAATCTCATCTTCTATAGTAAGATAGATTTGTTTTTGTTTCGTTAAAGGCTGTTGTTTGGGCCAGAATGATTTTGTTTGTTTGTCAATGATTTTCCTAAGTATTTCGTTACTCCACTGTCAAACTGTTTGCGGACGGTATAAAACTGTATAAAAGTGTCACCTCAAGGAGGCACACTTGTGCCTCTATAAAGAGGCGACCCACCACAATGTTAAGCGATTTCAGGTCCTAGAGGTCGCAGAGAGACGGCGGTGATCGCATTTTGTAGCCCAAGCTCAAACTAAGAAACGTGCAAAATTTCATCCTCCTCCGACTTTATCTTCATGGGGTAAACTGGGCCGGAAGTTTCGACCCTCCCACCACAGCCCCCCTTTAACGTTGTCCGATTGGGCTGAAATTTAGAGGTAAAGTTCATTTCTCTTTTTTTTTTTTCTTGTTATCCACGCCTACAGGCCACAGTTGGCAACTGATCCGGGTGAATGAGGACTCATTCGAAGCAGAATTCGACCTGTTAGGGCCTTTTGATATTTTCAGACCGAAAAAATTATCCCCCGAATTTACATTTACGAAAAACCTCGTTTTCCTATAAGAGCCCGCTATAAGCGGGCTCTTATCGTTTTCCTATAAGAGCCCGCGAAAACGCGGGCTCGTTTTCCTATAAGAGCCCGCAAGCTGTCAAATCAGCTAACAGTTAGTCAAGCAATAATAAGTAATAAACTGTACAAAAACGTGCAGAAATTATTTGAAAAAAACTACGTTTTCTAAAGAGTTAAAGAGGCTGAGTTACAAGGTCGAACCTTAAAACGTACAGGGATTAGGAGGCACAGTTGGGGGCTGCCGCCCCCCAAACCCCCCCCCCCTTTCGCAGCCTTTAAATAAACAAAAAAAAAGTTTTTTAAACTGAAAGTAAGGAGCGACATTAAATCTTAAATCGAACAGAAATTATTCCGTATATGAAAGGGGCTGTGCCCTCCTCAACGCCTCGCTCTTTACGCTAAAGTTTGACTTTCTCACAACTCTTTTAAAAAAAAAAATAAAAACTTTAGCGTAAAGAGCGAGGCGTTGAGGAGGGCACAGCCCCTTTCATATACGGAATAATTTCTGTTCGTTTTAAGATTTAATGTCGCTCCTTACTTTCAGTTTAAAAAACTTTTTTTTTTTTATTTAAAGAAGTTTCAGAGAAGTTTAGAGAAGAGAATTAAGAATTAAGAGAAGTTTCAGGAAATTTAACCTTCAAACTTTTATGGCACTATACAAAACAAGAGTACACCCGGTGGTAGAATATTGTTCCTCTGTGTGGTATCCGACATGGAAATGTGAGTCGCAGCAAATTGAAAAGGTTCATCATCGGGCGTCAAAGTTTGTGCCATATTTGAGTTATTTACCGTATCAGCGTCGACTGCAATGTTTGGGACTTCCTTCCCTGGAGTTTTGATGGGACAGGATTGACCTGATCAATACGCTCCGTATTATGAAGGGTGTCGATAATGTGGACTGGGCTAATTTCTTCAAACTTAGTCATTACTCAGCCGCTCGACAAAACTCGTATAAATTGTATCAGCCGTGAGTCCACAAGAAAATAGGTCAATGTAGCTTTATTAACCGAGCAACAAAACTTTGAAATAGTTTACCTGATACCGTAGTTTCTGCGCAAACGGTGTAAACATTTAAGAGTGCTCTTGTGGAAACTGAGTTCTATGGGAAACAGTTTCTTTAATGTAGTTAGTTGTGTAGTTGTTTTTTTTACTGAAGAATATTTTTGTTTTTTATTTTTTGTTTTGTGTTTTGCAGTGTTGCCGTTTGAGCTGTCATTTCTTGTGTTTGTATTGCAGCAAGCCTGTGGCTTTCTCCTGTATTGAATAAAATATTAAAAAAAAATAGTTATTTGTCTTTGTTTGTGTAATTCTTTTCATGTGGGTTAAATTTCCAGAATTTAAGACCTACAAAGGCTATAGGAAAACTGGGTGTGCTCTTTTCTTTCTTTGTTTTATGTGTGAAGGCCATTTTCTGTTCAAAAACCTTTACCTGCAAAAATATGGACATTTCTAAGCATTAAAGGGGAGATGGGGTTATGAAATCACCATTAAGCTTTGATAAGTTAGGATTAGTTACTTAAACAAACTAAGAACAATCACAATACCAAAGGCCTCATTTGTTGCAGATCATAGTAAAGTAGCTGATTCTGTTCTGCATTAACTGGGCCATTAACCAATATCCATACTTTTATTGGTTAATTGCTGGGCTCCCTAACAATCAAGCTTAGCTCTAACTTAGATAAAGCAATAGACTGAATAATTGAAGTTTGAAGGTGTAATCTGGTTTTAAAAGTTGATAAGAGGATAACCATCACTACTGAGTGACTTTTGCTACACTGAAACATGAATTACAACATCAGGTTAGGTGTGCTTTCAAACCTAAATGGCTTTAGGAGATTGTTAGGGGGGCCGAGCCTTAAAAGGGTGTACTTATTGCTACAAATATCTAGATTTTTTTTTACAAGATTTCCCCATTTGTTTTTTTTTGTGGGGGGGGGGGGGGTATTTTCAACTATATTTTTATTTGTTTTTAAGATTGGTGTGGAATTTCCAATCCTAACTTAAAAAAGTTAAGATAAGTCTTGTTTCTTTCTTTTTTACTTGTTTATGTGAAAATTTTTTTTTTTTTTCAGCCTTTGGTGCAGCTTATGGAACAGCAAAATCAGGAACTGGTATTGCAGCCATGTCAGTTATGCGACCTGAGCTGATTATGAAAAGTATCATTCCAGTGGTCATGGCTGGTATTATTGCTATTTATGGGCTGGTAGTTGCAGTCTTAATTGCTGGTAAACTGAAATCACCTAGTGATGGTTACACGCTTTATAAGTAAGCTTTCATTTAATTTTTATTTATGTGTGTACAGGAGGAAAAGAGGTAAACAATTAAATTGCCAAAAATAAGCAAGTGCTTTTCATTTTATCTTAACTTTTGTACAAACCGTCTTCCTTTTGAAAAAAATACTCTAGACAGTAAAGCCTAGCAGGATAAGTAGCAATGATTTAAAAGGCTAAATATAATGGAAAACAACATGACAATTTGGCTGGACATTATGGGCCATGTCAGAAAACTGGGGTTGTAAGATGACTTAATCCAGTTTCTATTGGCCTTAAGTCATGTAGATCTCCAAGACCTACCAATGGTAAGGGGCATATTACTAGCGTAAATGTTGTTAAGGAACTCGGGAGGTCATCATAAAAATAAACGTTGAATTTTAGTAGACAAATAACGCTTATGTTCTTACTTATCTAAAACGCCAGTACTTTCAAAAGATCTCAGTAAAGATTTGAGTCATTTACTTTGCATATGTAGATGGGATGGGTGTCATTAGTTTTGACCATTCTGCCTGTCACTCACAAATATTTTTTTACTGCACAGTAAAGGCCTTTTCTTTTGACGTTTTTGATCAACATTTTTGGTCAACAATCTGTTCTGGCATTACGTTGTTGATTAGCAATCATGTTTTGACTTCGAACAAAAGTTTTATTGATCACAATTTTGGGCAAAAACGACTAACAGTTGAAATCGTTGTTTGTCAAGCTTGTTGGTCAAATTAAGCTGGAAATTTCTAGGCAGAATATTGCGAGTATTCTAGAAAAAAAAGTTTCAAAATTTTAAAAGAGAAAAACCTTACTATGCCACGAAGGTCGTTATGATTTATTAGAAGGCTCATCTCCTACCTAAAGCAAGACACAAGAAGATACTTTCTTTTGAATCATCTACCCCTTTCCCCTCCAAAAGGCACCTCCAAATCTTATAGGAAATAGTATAGTAATGTTAAATTGGCTTTGGAAATTATTGCTATTTATTTCCAAGAATCTTTCCAGTGTTCACTATGCTTAGTTTTGTATCTGCAATAAGCATTTTCAAAACTTAGACAGCTTTGTCCTATAACTGGGAAACGTCCATATTGTACTGTCAGCCTGAAAAGAAAGGAAACAAAATTGACAAATAATTGAGATATTCAGGCACCATCTCTGGTGAAATATTACCTTTGTCAGTTACATGCCAAGCAGTTGAAAGCCAGGACACACCTTTCTCTTGTGTTTACTATAGACACCTTTTAATTGAGCTCTTTTTGTTTGGGTATTTTCCTTCTTAAACCAAAGGTAGCCTGAACCCCATTTTCAGGCCACCTCACATCCAGCACGGAGTTGGACACGGGGGGGGGTGCATATTATTGTTTTGAGTACCTTTGTTCAACCATGCTATTCTGGTGTGTCCTAATTTTGAAGAACCAGGGTCCAATATGCTAGGAACCTGTTGGTGAAAACTCTTCAAAGTTTTGCTGGATGAAATATGGAGAAGTTGAAAACAATTTTGTCAAGCCCACATAAAAAAATTCTTTAAACCCGGTGCCTGAAAACGGGATTCTAGATATAGGCCTGTGTATATGTATATATGTATAATAGGTATGGTGATTGGACTCGATGAAGACACATCTTAGATGCACAGGATTTTACAATGTCTGAGAAGGCTTATTTCTGTAATCTATGGTAATGAAATACGAAGATTTTGCATCCAAATCCATAGAAAATGCATCAACCCAAAACACTGTCTATTTCTGTGCTTATTGTTGTATAGAGTTTAAGAGATTTGTTCATCATACCGTGATTGTACAAGCTAAAATTACAGAAATTAATTATAATACGGTAATGGCAGGAAGAAGCATTTGAAGCATGGCTGGCGGCACGAAAGGGTACACATCTGCGAAAG
Organism: Artemia sinica; assembly: GCA_027921565.1. Taxonomy (NCBI): domain Eukaryota; kingdom Metazoa; phylum Arthropoda; class Branchiopoda; order Anostraca; family Artemiidae; genus Artemia; species Artemia sinica. The sequence continues at coordinate 48,461,835 of CM051258.1, forward strand.
ATAGGGAATAATTCCCTGGCAATGTCATTAAAGATGATTTGACTTATTTTAGGCGGGAGGGGGTCAAACTGCAGAAACTTCTAACCATTAGATATTGGAAATATGCATAGCCTATGATAACTGATAAAAAAAAAATTGAACCCACAGCTCATGGTGAGCCATAAACTGAAGGGCTGTAAATTGAGCTGCTTCGTATATGCCAGAAACACAAAGGTATGAAAGGATATATGTACATAAAACCAGATTTAGGCTCTTATGTACTGGATACAGAACTGGCAGCACAATGTGGTGCACATTTATGACAGTTAGTGTGCCACTCTTCGTCATAACTCTTATATTCTTTTTTTTTCTATTTTAAGAGGCGTTGCATGTAGGGAAAATTTTCGTATTCCATTTGGTTAAATTATTGTTAAATTAACCACGTAGGAGTTTTTAACATTATTTAAAATTGTGTTGGGAAAATAGGGATTTTCCATAATGACACTGTTTTTAAAACGTTTCTGAAGTGGAAAATTATTTATGTTTAATTGAAATGCCACCGCTTAGATGTGAATAAATTTTGATACTTCAGTTTGATTTGACTTTTTGAAGCTGTGCCTAAAAAAGTCAAAAAGAAAAAAAAAGGTGGCCAACCAGACTTGTGATTGAAAGCCAAAAACGCGTGTTCAGGGTGGTTTCAAGGTAAAATACAAAACAAGAGCAAACCAAGCCTACTATATTTAATACGTTATAAGTTTGTTCCAGCAACAGATGCAACCATGACATAGCTTCATTTAATGGCTATCCTCGGAATGGGAATCATTTTGAATAAACATTGTCCTCTTGTTAATTACTAATGGAAAAAAAGGCTATAGTAAAATCTGTCTTTAAATTCTATTGGTTCCCACGGGTATAAATTTATCTGAGGCGGGTGGAGAACAACTCCCCCCTCCAGACCTCTTCCTGTCCCTATCCAGACCTTATTTTGCCCCAAGGTTTTTGCTTGCCTACTCAAACATTGATAATTTTTATGATTCTATTTGAGGTTGTAATTCTGTCATTTTTAACTATATATACTATATTGACCAATTAATACAAATTTCCTTTAACATAATTTGGCTTATGTCTACCTTCAATTGTATTTTCGCTTATTTATCCCACTTAAGGCATGGGTGCCTAAAGTGGGCATTCTAATCTTTTTGTTCTATGTACTTTGTGACCCATTTAAGATCTCCTAATACTATTTGGCTTAGTTCTACCCTATATTGGGTTTTTGTTCAGTTGTATCAATTGACAAAAATTTGGGGGGAGGGTTACAAACTTGTATTTTTTTTCTCCAATTTTTACATGAAAATACCAAAAAAAGGGAATTTTTGATTTGAATAGCCTATCTCCATCCCAGCTGTTTCAAAACGATTCTGCAAAATGAGATTAACTGGTTGCTTAGGCTGCATAGGAGTGCACTCACATCATACTTTTGCTGTGTATAAATCTTTTTTTGAGGGGGGAAGGCTTACTTATGAATATACGAAGTCAATATCTCAAGGAATTAAAAAAAAATGGTGTTTGTTAATTTGGCTATGCTAAACTTAGAAGTAACAAGTAATAAAAAAACAACAGATTTATGCGAATTTCGGAAAAAGCGCTTGAAAACCCTTCAAAAATGGTGGCAGATCAAAATAAAAAGGATAGCGTTGGAATCACTAGCATAGAACACCCATGACAACCGGTGGTTTTCAGCCATCCATCTTAAAAATTGGATGAAAACCATGTTTTGGCTTGTGTAGCGCTTATGTCCCTTTTTTTAGCCAGTGGTAGCAGGCTACTGGGGCATTTAATACTACGTGCTTTTTAAAAACCCGTCTTAATAGCGTTAAAGGGGAATTCAATTTTTCAAAAAAAAAATCTTTTTTGGTGTGTCCTATGTCTCGTTATGCAATGTGGTGTTATGGCACTGACTGTACATATTAATGGACTTTTTGTAAATTTTAGCTTTGACAAACCAAATTTTTCCTTTTTAGCGGATTTTTGCATCTTGGCGCAGGTCTGGCTGTGGGTCTTAGTGGATTAGCAGCTGGGTTTGCTGTTGGTATTGTAGGTGATGCTGGGGTGCGTGGCACTGCTCAGCAGCCACGACTGTTCGTCGGTATGATTCTTATCTTAATTTTTGCTGAAGTCTTGGGTCTCTACGGCTTGATTGTTGCCATCTACATGTACACAAAGTAGATTGAAAAATTATTACCAGGATGAGTGTTGTGCGTGATTGTTCAGTATTTTTAATTTACAAACTACTTGCGCTGTTTGAATGAATACATTGTTGAATTTGACGTATCCGTATGGGCGCTGTCCCTTTTGGTCTCGAGTTGCAGTTTTTGTGATAGCTATTGAATAAATAGTATGAATAAAATGCTACACCATCTATTTCTTTACGTCTGGTAGAAAAACTAACCGGAATGGACTACATTATATGAGCATATCTTAAATTTTAGATGTAAAATTGTGTTATGTGTTCTTGCTCTTATATTTTCTTTCGAATGTAAGCTTCTTCCTTCTTCTTTAAGACCTTTTTCGAAGCCTATCATATTTGTATTTGATTAGTGGCAGTTATTTTTAAATTACCAATCCTTATTTTATACAATTTTCAATCTTTAGAGCAAGAGGTCCAGTGCTGTTTGTGTAACGTCAATGTTGTAGGGTAGCCAGATTAATTTATACTGAATCCGTTTGGTGTTATTTGTCAAATCAGTACTTCTATTTTGTTTTTGTTTTTTCTTCAATTTGCATTCCTCGTCTGATTTTATGTGTCTGCGTTTTAAAATATTGCAACTTGGTCAATAAATTGCGTTCTGAATGTTGGAGTTTTGCACATGTTCAGTTTTTTTTTTTTACAATATAAAATACAAAAGAAAACTGATCAACATTGGAATAAGATACGGTAAATAGGATTGTGATGTTATATACCGGAATGGGCAACCGTATAAATTTTTACCAGAATTTAAATTGGCAAAAATTCTTACACTTGTGACCTTTCTATGTCGTATTGCTTACTAATGATAGTTACCGTTTTTTAGTTATTTCCATTCTTATGGACTAATTTTTTCCAAAATACAATAGTTTTGTGAAATGGTTTTTAGAAGTCTAACTTTAAGATAAAAAGAAACTGATAATGGCTCAATGTTATGTCCAGCAAACAACCCACTGTCCAAAACGCCTCAAATTATATTTCCAATTCTTATTGTAGTTCTCCTGCAAATTTTCGTCTTGATCACTTTTTTTCGCAAGAAAGGGAAGGGTAAAATCTTTTGTTTGAGGTTTGGCTAAATAAATTAGCTTGATGATTTTAATGAGTATTTTGAGATATCATAATCTAGTTTTTTGTATGAGTTTGAGTTTCCTTTCATCAGTTTTCTATACTCTTTGGCTCATCTCAGGATTGTGATTTGATGCCTTGACATAGGATTGAAACTCTGAGAGAAATTTAAAAACCATAGCCTAAAGATAGATTGCTTGTGTTTAAACTTGTTGTTGGGCTCTGCCCCATTCTCGCTCCATTAAGGTTAATATTCTATGCTTTGGTTATTTTATGGGCTAAAAAACATCTACAGGGCTCAAAGAAAAGCTTAGATTTTTGAGGTTTTATTCAGTAAAACTACTGCATCCTGCATTTTTCAGGCTAAGCTGGGCGCCTTTCAAATACACTGTCTGGTCAAAGTTTGCTCAAAAGAAGCTTAAGTAGGATTGATTTCATCAAGAAAACGAACTACCAGTCTGTTAGTCCCTGAAAAGGGATAAACTTCATGGGTTACTAAGGAACGTTACATATATATATATATATATATATATATATATATATATATATATATATATATATATATATATATATATATATATATATATATATATATATATATATATATATATATATATATATATATATATATATATATATATATATATATATATATATATATATATGTGTGTGTGTGTGTGGTGTGTTACGATCAATGTTCTCAAATTGGTTAATGTCGACGTTCACCGGTGAATGTCCGAAATACCTTTTTTTTTTCTCTTTGGATTTATTCATCATTGCCAGTCAATTTTTTCAATTTAATGCAATGTAACTTTAACTTTTACCATCGTAGGTTGCACAATACTGAAAAAGCTGATTGAATCAAAGCAGAGAAAAGGGAATTTCGAACATTCACCTGTGAATGTCGACATAACCAAGATTACGATATTGGAAGCTACAGTGATGACAGTGGTCAAGTATGGTTCTGAAGCATGGGCGCTCCGAAAAACGAAGGAAGATCCGCTAGATGTTTTCCCGATAAATTGCCTATGAATTTTTTTGGGTTCTCAATTGACTGACTGTGTCTCAAACACAAAGCTGCACGAACAATGTGGTTCAATCCCGCTTTCTAGAGCTATAATGAGAGAAAGGTTGATATAGCTAGGACATAATCTGCGCATGAAGAATTACAGATTGCTAAAAGATTTTTCTTGTTGGCAAACCGTCTTGGGCCAACCAAAAATCAGGTCGTCTCTGAATGGGGTGTGAGGATGTCGTAAGGAAAGATTTAAGGGAAATGGGTACTTCCTGGGAGGTTGTAAAGAGCTTTGAATAGATTAGGATGGAGGAAGAGCGTCTGTACCTTTGTTGGCCTCAGGCGGCTTGGTGCTGCAGTGAGTAATTGCTTGTGGGTAAGGTAACATGTCGAGTAGATTCAGGGAAATTTTCCCTACTGGGGAGCAAGGATCCTGTCAAATGTATTAACAGATGGTAATTTCAGCAGACCCGTAAAAAAAAGACAAAAAAAAATATTTAAGACTAGTTTTTGGTTCAGTCGTGTATTATACGAGGCTGCGTGTCAGAAGCTTCGATTTGATGTTTATATTACTTCTAATGACCGTACCCCTGGACTATTTGTCCAGAGCTGTCGCTGTGCCTTTTTGGATGAAAGTACCATTCGGACACTCTTACAAACATGTAAAGGAAAAAAGTGTTTTTCAGAAACGAACATAATCTACTTAATAGTTCGGTTCTGTGGCTTTTGCCCATAAGACATATCCTTGTAAGCTATAGTCGTCAAAGTCGAGAAGATTCAGGACAGTATTGGCTCTGTTCATAGATGAGACGTCGTAGGAACTATCCAAAATTAATATAAATTGCTGAAATATGAAAGTCTTGTCTTGTAAAGTGATTAGTGCTATGTATCTTAATAATATTGCTGAAATAAAGGTCGTATGCATGGTAAGTAGTTGGTTCAGTGCTGAATCAGTAGTTAAGCCAAGTTGTGACATATTCCTGTTTACATAGATTACTTTGATGGACTTCGCGCTAAGCAGCACGACAAAGCTACGGAGAAATGAGGAGACGAAGCTCATCTAGGCTTAGACTCTTTAGGTAATGTGAGTATCCTTGATTAGAAAACAGAGAAGAATAAAATTTATGAAATATATTGATTTTGGAAGGTTTTCGGTGCATTGTCAACGAAGTTATAAAAAAAAGGTGTGGGTAGTGGTGCCAGGGTCCAAACCGGCGGTGCTCATCTCCGTTTGATAGCCTTTCAGCCATTTCGATTTTTGGGCCTTCCTCGAAGTTTCTTGTTAGAGGTTACTGAAAGAGCATATGCTGTAAGTAATTTTTGTTTTTGTTGCATTACGCTGCGTTAGAAATGATGTATCTGAAGGTTCTAGGCGTACCCCCCCCCCCCTTGTGGAAAGTAAGGCTCCAAATTTGAGAATTTTTTTTAGTTTTATTTTTTTTATTTCCGTAGGGGGAAGGAATTTTGGTACTTGTGTGTTATGCGCCACTCACTCAAGTTTACGCTGTGTAAAATTCGAGAACATACCAGTTTTTTCGTTAGTTTCTTCGTTACTTTAGAAATAAATTTGGGCTACAGGTTTGCATATTAGGGGGGGGGGTACTGTATAGAGAGTCTGCATGCAAAATGTGTTTTGTACAATTATTCTGCATATTAGATAGAGAAGTGTATTTTAAAGCCAAATATACAGCCATTAACATAGTAAAATAACATAAATGAAAGGCACAAATAACATAAACTTTGATCAGCGATCATGATGAAACACTACATTAACCTAATAATAGTACTTAATACTTGGAAAAACGGTCATTAAAAAAAACACTTAGCACTTGGAAAAACCACTTGAATGAAACATTTCATTTACTTTATACTGAGATTTTTTTTTTTTTTTTTTTTTTTTTTTACAAAATTTCTAGATACCTCACTATTCTTCTGTAATTTTTTAGTGGCCATACCTATAAAGAATTGTTTTCTAACTTCAAACTGTCCAAATACTTTACCCTCCCCCTTATGTGCAAATATATAGCCCAAATTATACATTTCCCATATATTCTGTCACTTGTCTGTCTTGTCTCGCGCTAAGCTGAAAAAAAAAAACTAGCGAAGAAACCGGTTTTTCTCGAGTTATACCCAGCGTAAACTTGAGTGAGTTGCCCATAATACACAATTACCAAAACTCCTTTCCCCTACGGAAGTTAAAACTCATAAAATTCTCAAATGTGGAAAGCCTTCTTTTCCACGGGGGGGGGGGGGGGGGTATATACCGGAGGAGTAAAGTATTTGGACAGTTTGAAGTAAGAAAATAATTCTTTCTAGGTATATAGCCACGAAAAAATTACAGAAGAATATCCAGATATCTGGAAATTTTGTTAACTAAAAAGAAAAAAAAATCCCAGTATAAACTAAATGTAATGTTTCATTTAAGTGTTTCATCGTGATCGCTGATCAAAGCTTGTGTAATTTTTGCCTTTCATTTATGTTATTTTACTATGTTCATCGCCGTATATTTGGCTTTAAAATACCCTTCTCTGTGTATCTATCTAATATGCTGAATACTTGTAACAAACACATTTTGCCTGCAGACCCGCTATACTTTACCCCTCCCCCCCCCCTAATATGCACTCTATAGCCCAAATTTATTTCCAAAGTAACGAAAAAAAATGGCGAGTTCTCGAATTTTACACAGCGTAAACTTGAGTTGAGTGGTGCATAATACACAAGTACCAAAATTCCTTCCCCCCCCCCTACGGAAAAAAAAATAAAACCCAAATAAAATTCTCAAATTTGGAAAGTCTTACTTTCCGCGGGGGCTAAAAGCCGACCACCGTGTCTGAAATATCGTATGCTCTAATTAAGCGTTATAAATGTTGCCTTAAAATGTAGTTTTGAAAATGATGTTCTGGAGTTTTGAAACCTAAAGCCCCGTTTCTGTGGCATTATATGTGGAATTAAATTCGTTGATGAAAGCATATTTTAAAAGAATGGCTTTTCGATCACAAAACTTTGCTTCCCCTTTTATTAATTCATTTTCTTATCCGCTTCATCTGTAGAACGCAAAAGAAAGAAAGCTCAATTCCCTTTCGGCACTAAGCAAATTAAAAAAAAACAAAAAAAAAAAACAAGAAAACTTTGTAGAAAATATTTTGTTTCAAGAAAAATAATTTCAGTTTTTGTTTGATAAAACAAAAGATATAGATACCTAAGCGTCAGTTTCAAAAGTGACGAAATATTTAAATTTTTATCGGATTCATTAATTAAGGTTACTTAAAAAAAAAAACAGTAGTAACGTAAAACGTTTTATCAGAAATGTCTCTTTAGTTAATGAAATTACAGGGCGGTAAAAAAAATATTTTTAAGGAAGGTGGAAAAACTTCAGGCATTGAGAATATATTCTAAAACTAAAATTGTTGATAGTTGGAAAATAATCGGGGGGGGGCTGTTTGAAACTAATTTAAAAGCTGTACTGTTTTTGACAGCTGCTAAACTGAAGTCGTCAATTTATCGCTATAATTTGCGTAAGATATTTCCGTATCAACTAGTCATGTGATTTGTCCAGGTTAAACCGGTTTTTTTCATCACGTGGTGCAATCTTATCTGAAGTATTTGAAAACAAGTAGGAAATTCGGTAAAAGGAGTGTTGTGACACGGCACTTTCTTCTGCTATTTTTATTGTCGAATTTCTTCAATTTATCCTCCTTGTGCGCTATGTTTTTCACGAATATTTTCACTCTTGTTTTTCACGAATTTACACTTGTGATATCTAGCTCTTCAAAAGATGCAGATATCGCCATTGGTGATCAACGACGTGTAAATTTGGTACACTGTAATTATTTAATAGTTAAAATTTACTTATAGCAGGAATGTAATACAAATAATAATATATAGCATCTTTGTAATTTGTTACGAGCCTATCTAACTACGCATTTGTAAAATAGGACTGTTTTGTAGAATGAGTAGAATGACAGGCTAGCTCTAGACAGGGGCGGATCCAGGATTTTTTAGGGGGGGGGGGGGCAAAATAGGTTGATCCGATAAAAAAAAAATTAGGCGGGGGCTCAAAATAGGTTGATCCGATAAACTTGCGTTAGGAGCAAGTTTAATTAACGCAAACTTGAGTTAATTATGTAAATTCCACTACTTTAGACTACGCTAGGGGGGGGGGGTCCCCTCTCCCCCTTGGACCCGCCACTGGCTCTAGATTTGAGTAAAAGATTTGACTATAACTGATATTGGAGATTTGGTTGTATCATTGGAAATTCAGACATCATCTAGAAGTAGTTAAAAAGAATGTATATATTTAGCGTATTTACATAATTCATTGAACAACATATTTTGTTCATATTTTGGCTGCATAATAAACAGTGGTGCCAATTCACGAAAATACTAGGGTGGATATATTTTTCAAAATCTAAGGGAATAGAATTTCTTCTTTTTTTGCAATGAAAAAAATGGTGTCTCATTAAAAATACAAAAAAGAATCTTTTAATCGAGAGGGGGGGCGAACGACTTCCCCAATTGGTGCCACTAATAATAAAGGTCTTATAAAGAAAGCTCAATCTTACTATCAAATCAGCATTATTATTCTTATTTACTAATAATTGCCATTCTTAACTAACCCTGCGTTTAATAGTTTATTGTAATTGATTTTTCGCAATGAGAGCAAATAAAAGCCTTCCTCTTCGAAAAGAATGGCGTTTATTGGTTCTCAGTGACGAAAATCAAATCCAATAACCTATATTGAATGCAGGGGTAGCAGTAATTATTAGCGGACATCTACAACTACTAAAAATTCACTGCAACACCAAGCCACCTAAAGGCGAGACAGCTACGCATGCTCCTTCTCTGTCCCAATCTATTCAAAGCCTCCCTCTACACCCTTCCAGAATTTTTTCAGTTTCCCATAAATTTTTTCTTTCGACGTCCCAACACTGCATTGGGGAGGGGGGCCTGATTTTCGTTTTGAGCTATATGGTTGGCCGACAAGGACATTAATATAGTAATAATTAATATTCTTAGACTGTGCAAATTTAGTTCTTTAACTAAATTACTGCTAAGTTTACATTCATGTTATGTCTTACGTAGACTTCCATGCCTAGGCAGATTTCTGGCGAGAAATCCTTTTCTGGATATTGAAGTATGAATGCTGTCTTAGCAAGGGCATTATAACTGTGACTAAAGGAGTATTTTTAAAGATATCGTTTTGCTGATATTGTAAATCTATACTATAATCATCCAAAAAGTTTTTTCGTCTTCCTGAAAAAGTTGCTTTTGGGATGTTCCGTTTTCGATTGATGTGTAGTATATATAAGTTTAAACACCTTTGTCAAAGATAGGTTTTTAGCTTTCTATTTCAAAGAATATCTCCTTTTTTGTTGTACTTCCTTTTTAGTTCTACGGAACATGGATCTGAAAATCGATATAACACTCCACTAGAGAAAGCTTACTCCATGACGTCGAAATACATCGCTAGACGGAATTAGATCTCATTGATAAAGGAGAAAAATTATAGATGCATTCTGTGTTTGCAATAAATAAAAGAACGAAATCACAGTCCTTTAACCTTTGTGCATCTATGGGTGGTAAGGTGTATGCGGCGGACCTTCAGGGATGCGTCCCCCTCAAATACTAATATTTTAAATAACTTATATGTTCAACATGTAATTGTGTCCCATTTCCTCTGAAACAAAGTCCTACGCACGTGACGGCTATACGTGTCATTATTCAGTTTTGGATTAAAGGGAAATTCTTTATGATTCCAATGCTACTTTTTACGTTGAATTCAAATGAACAATTTATGTCACCCATCACCCGAAGTTTCAGCATAAAAGTTCTTAAACCTGGTTTAAAATTTTCACATTTATTAGTTTCGAAAACTAGGGTTTGGGAAAGTTTCCCAGTTTAGTTTCGTATGTTTCAATCAAAACAATAAATTGATTTTTTGGCAATGCTTACATGTTAGATGTTATTATCTTTTGAAGTTTTTTTTATTAGTTTTTGATGTTTCAGGCAAAAGAAAGTTATTCCTAAAAAAATTACAGGGGACGAAAATTATGGTAGCATCTCCGAATTGAGTGAAAAGTCATATGAAATTCACCTTTCGTACTTCTTGGGTCAAAAACCAGATCAATTGTGTTCCTCGTTGCAACTAAGATTTTTGTTGTAAATCTTCTTAGTGTTTTGGATTAAAGAAGAATAAATTTTTGTAATGTAATCAGAAGAAACGCTAACCAGATTTTCTTTAGCGCTCGTAATTTTTCCTTGAAGTTGTGTTGTTTCAGACAAAGATTAACTAAAAAAATTTGACTGAAAGTAAGGAGCAACATTAAAACTTAACACGAATAGAAATTGTTCCATATATGAACGGGACTACCCCTTCCTCAACCGTTGCCCTTTTCACTAAAGTTTTAAAGTTCTTTAAAAATACTTTTCATTCAAATTCGACGAACCTTGTATTTGATCTGTCTTTATTACAGAATTGTGACAAAAAGCCAAACTAGCGTAAAGAGGAAGGGTAGCCCATCTCACATACGGAATAATGTCTGTTCGTTCTAAGTTATAATGTTGCTCCTTACTTTCAGTTGATAAGCATTGTTTTTACTTAATTTCTGACCTTTTTTAAATCATGCCAGGAAATCCCCTTGTCCTTTAAAATTACCCCTAAACCCCCTCCCCTCTCTGGAGACTTACCTCTCCAAGGAAAATTCTCCCCGTTGAAGACCCCCCCCCCACAAAACTTTTGGGGTATTTTTCCCATAACAAACACTACATGTCAACAATGGGGAAATTTCGTAGCTTACAGCCTTATTCTCAGGGACTACGGGGGTCATGTCTTCTCCAAAGGCATATTTATTAAACCTTTCACCTATGCTAAATCAAATGGCTATCTCAAAATTTTGATCGGATGTCTTAGGGGTTTAAATTGGATGGAAGGGGTCTAGTTGCCCTCCAATCTTTTTAGTCACTTTAAAAGGTTACTAGAATTTTTATTTCGGTTCGAATGAGCCCTCTCTAGATTTTCTAGGACCATTAGTTCCATACGATCACCCCTCCCTAGGGAAAACGAAAAAAAAAAAATTATCATGCATCCGTGATCTTTCTTCTGGCAAAAAAGGCGAAATTCCGCGAATTTTTGTAGATAGGAGCTTGAAACCTCTATAGTAGGGTTCTTTGATATGCTGAATCTGATGGTGTGATTTTTATTAAAATCCCATGACTTTTTGGTCCAGATGTTTCCCCCTTTTTTCGAAAACCCGGCGAATTTTCTCAGACTCATAGCTTCTGTTAAGTAACATTAAACTTAATAAATTTTACATATTTGAAATAAGCATAAAAAGCCATTTTTTACGCATCTACTGTTATCAAAATTATATTTTTGAATTTCGGTTACTATTGAGCCGAGTCACTCCTTGCTTACAGTTTGTTACCACGAGCTGTCTGAAGAAAAAAAAAAGATCTAAAATCGTTACATAAGACTAATGCACTAATGAGATTGTCTTATTATGTTTTTGAATTTAGAATACAAAACTTCATCAACAGGCCATTACATCTTTTAAAGCCAAAATAGTTTACAGATAAAAAAAAAATTTCCGCTCTAATGAGCTGCCTCCTCATCTATTAAATTGCGAGCAAAGGTAAATTCTGATTGAGAATTCAGATTGAGAAAGAGTTAACGAGAGATGGGCAGAACATTTTGATAATATGCTAAACCGTGATAGGAAAAGATTTAGAAAAGAATGAAAAGTTTATGACACTTCGGATGTGAAGGAAGAATTAGTGAGATTCCTAAAAGGATTAAAAAATAATAAGGCTCCAGGTGGTGACAGTATAGTAAAAGAGTTTTTTAAGTATGTTGGTTATGAAATTAGAGTGAATTACTGAAGATTATGAATTAGATTTTTGAAAAAGGGGAAGTATCTAGTGATTTTAGAAACTTCGTTTCTTGGTTTCTGCAGGAAGCAAATTATTTAGTATGATGATACTCTTTAGACTTAGAGATGCTGTAGATAATGTTTTAAGAGGACAATGTGGTTTTAGCAGGGTAGAGGATGCGTCGATCAAATGTTTACTCTTAGATGAATAATTGAGAAGTGTCATCAAACCTCTTCAGTCCTCAGTTTTATAGATTATGAGTAAGCGTTTGATTCAGCTGATAGAAGAGCTTTAACGACGGTTATATTCTTGTATGATATACCAGATACATACACTAAAGTGATTAGTGCTATGGACGAGAATAATATTGCTGCAGTTAAGGAAGGAAATCAGGTTAGTATTTGGTTTTATATTAAATGAGGAGTTGACCAGGGTTGTGTCCTACCCTAATTTTGATAGACTTTGTTCTATAAAGCACAGCAAATGCTATGGGAGAACAAAGAATCAATTGGGGAAGTAAAACTTTCCTAGACTTAGATTATGCCGATGATCTAAGCATCCTAGATGAAAATGTAAGCAAAATGAATACATTTTTAGAGCTTTTGAAAGTTCAGGGTGCAAGAATAGGTTTGAAAATGAATGTTCAAAAGACTAAATTGCTAAGACTAGGAATAAGTAAAGGTGAAAAGGTGATGTTGGGCAACAAGAAGATGGACGAAGTGGATAGCTTCACTTACCTAGGTAGTATCAGATGCAACGCTATAGCGTTGCCTATAGTAAAGGCCATACGGCTCCAATGTTTTATTATTATTGTTTTTTTTTTCAGAGGCACTTCATATGGAAGGGATCGTCGTAGAAACTTTACAGGGGGCTCATTCGAATGGAAATCGAGAGTTCTAGTGCCCTTTTTAAGGGTCAAAAGTGGTTGGAGGGCAACTAGCCCCCCCCCTCACGTCCATCATTCCCCTAAACACATCCAATCAAAATTTGAGATAGCCATTTTGTTCAGCGTAGTTGATTTCCAGATAGAAAATATTTTTTTGAGGAGGACTCTCCCCCACAACCCTCAGGGCAAGGGTTGTAAGTTATGCCCTGGGGGCATATAAGGTTTTTATAGAAAGCGTTGTCGTAGAAACTTCAAAAATCACTCATTCGATTGGAAATTCAAAGGGCTAGTGCCTTTTTTAATAGTCAAAAGTGATTGGAGGGCAACTAGCCCCCCCCCCCCTTACGCCCATCATTCCCCCAAACACATCCAATCAAAATTTTGAGATAGCCATTTTGTTCAGCGTAGTTGATTTCCAGATAGAAAATATTTTTTTGAGGAGGACTCTCCCCCACAACCCTCAGGGCAAGGGTTTTAAGTTATGCCCTGGGGGCATATAAGGTTTTTATAGAAGGCGTTGTCGTAGAAACTTCAAAAAAGGCTCACTCGATTGGAAATTCAAAGGGCTAGTGCCTTTTTTAATAGTCGAAAGTGATTGGAGGGCAACTAGCCCCCCCCCTCACGTCCATCATTCCCCCAAACACATCCAATCAAAATTTTGAGATAGCCATTTTGTTCAGCCTAATTGACTTCCAGATAGAAAATATGTTTTTTCAGGAGGACACTCCCCCACAACCGCCATTGCAAGGGTCTTAAGTTATGCCCTCGGGGCATATAAGGTTTTTATAGAAGGCGTTGTCGTAGAAACTTCAAAAAAGGCTCATTCGATTGAAAATTCAAAGGGCTAGTTCCCTTTTTAATAGTCGAAAGGGATTGGATGGCAACTAACCCCCCTCTCACACCCACATTTTCCCCAAACACATCCAATCAAAATTTTGAAATAGCCATTTTATTCAACGTAGTTTTAAGTTCTGGAAATTAGGCCTTTAAGGATGACAACTCCCCCGTCTCAGGGCAAGGGTTGTAAGTTAGGCCCTGGGGGCATATAAGGTTTTTTATAGACAACGTTGTCGTTGAATCTTCAGAAAAGGCTCATTCGATTGGAAATTTAAATGACTAATTCCCTTTTTAATAGTCGAAAGTGATTCTAAGGCAACTGACACCCCTTCCACGCCCACCATTTCCCCAAACACATCCAATCAAAATTTTGATATAGCCATTTTGTTCAATGTAGTTGAAAGTTCTGGAAATTATATGTTTGAGCAGGACACTTTGGCTTTACTTTGTCATTGCCGCTTTACTGAAAACGAATTATATTACAAATGTTTTCTTTTGTACTTAATATTGAAAATAAATATTAAAATCACAGTAAAATTTTGAACTGATGAGCTTTCAGCAATTAATATCATTATTCATCAAATTATTCAGTTTAATTTATTAGTTCTTTCCAAGATTGTTCAAGACAAACATAGTTTCACTACAAACAAAATTTGGATACTGTCCCCTACTTTAACTGTAAAAACCCAAAGCCTTCTGCGTCATTGGCGCTTCACTGAAAACGAATTACTCGTATATTACAAATTTATTCTTTTCCAGTTCTTACGGCATTGAAAATGAAAATAAAATTACAGTGAAAAAAAATCTTGAACTGACGGATCTTTCAACAATTAATATCATTATATATCTAATCTTCAATTTGATTTTGTTTATACTTTCCAAGACTGTTCAAGACTCATATAGTTTTCAGTAAAGCGCCAATGACGCAGTAGGTTTTAGGCTTCTGCAGTGAGGCGATACCCAAACTCTTGTTTGTAGTTGTTTTTATTCGATTCAAACTTGATTTGCATATTTAATTTAAGCTTTACTCGTTTTAAGATTTATTTATTCATTTACGTTAATATCTATTGTATGTTTGTTCCCATTGATTGTTTATTTAATTTTTGTTCGTTTTAAGTTTCATTTATACTTTAATAGCAAAATATTTTGTTTGTTTTAAGCTTGATTTTCATATTCAATCTAAGCATTACTCGCTTTAAGATCTATTTATTCATTTATATTATTACTTGTTGTATGTTTTTTGCTATGGTTGTTTATTTAATTTCTGTTCGTTTTGGGTTTCATTTATTCTTTAATAGTAATTTCTGGTCGTCTTGAGTTTGAATTTTAGCAGGTATTTGTATCTGCTGAGCTTGAGTTTAAAATGGCCTTTACTTTTCTTTGAAAAACTTATTTTTCGGAAAGTTTTTTTTAATTAATTACTAGTCAAGACGGTGGGTGTTGTGAACATTTAAAAAGTATAATTGCTAAGAAACAGGGTGTTTTTTTTTCACACTTAAAAAAGTTTGAAGGACTGAAAGTATCTCAATCAGTAAGCTATACGAAAAATAGGGATCAATACCGCTTTCTAGGGCTATAATGAAAGAAACATTGGGAAGGCTAGGACATGTTCTGCTGATGAAGGATGATAGATTGTCCTTGTTGGCCAAATCATCTAGGGCCAAACGGAGAGCAGGCTGGCCCAGAATCGGGTGGGAGGAGGTCGCAAGGAAAGATTTAAGTGAAATGGTAAATTCTTAGGAGGGTGGCTTTAAATAGATTGGAAATGGAGGAGGAGCGTACGTAGCTGTGTTGGCCTCAGGCGGCTTGGTGCTGCAGTAAGTTGTAAGTAGTAGTAGTGTTCAGGTCAAGCGCAAAAATATTTTATAAGAATTACGTACTTTTGTTCTTGAGAAGTGAGAGGAAGAAGAACTGAGTCAATCTTCGAAAGTTTATCCATTGCTCGTCTGAGAAGTATTTATTTGCAATACTCATACAAAACAGAATATTCATTTTTCGTCAAAATAAAGGAAAATACATACCTCCTTTTAAGGTCTATAGTGTGGATACCCTAGCTTAGGCCTAAACCTCGGCACTGCTCCTGCTTTTCTGAACGGAAAAGTTTCAACGGCTCGAATGAAACAGATAGACTGCTTCTGCTTTAAGAAAAAAACAAAAAAGCCCTAAAGATGAAAACAGATCACCAATTCGTGGTCCATTTTTCAGAAAAAACGGCACTTTTTCTCATTCTTTTGCTACATTAAAGATTAAAAAAGAAAGATGTCTAAAGGGTTTTTCGCACGTTTGCTCTCTAAATGTTAATCAACTGCTCTCCATGCTTGGTGGTGAACTATTTTATAATGTTTAAATTTCTTCAAAGATACAAATAATTTTTAAGACCACACTGGCTAAGCATGACAAGCTGGGAAAAAAACTCAAGAAGAAGAAAAAAGGAAGATATTTCCAGCCAGTGAAAAAGCAAAAATTTAATGCAAATATTTCGGCTGAGTCCTCCGTTAAGCCGTCCTCAGCGGAAAGATAGAAGAATAATAAAAGAACGTAAAACGAAACCATTTAAATAAATCAAAACAAACTGTAAAAAACAACCGCTAAAATTAGACCCTTTCCGTCTAACGGTGACTCAAATGGCTCACTGGGTGGAAATATCTCGTTTTTTCTTCTTGAGTTTTTTCTCATCTTGTCAACGATTACAAAATTGTTTCGTCCTTCAATAGTACTTCAAATACACAAGAATGTTATTGTAAACCGCAGCAGGTTAAAAATATATAAATTTAGATAACTAGGATTGTAAAATAAAATAAATAAAAAGAGAACACAATAAAAGATTCATATAAAGGCAGGAAAAGGGTGAAGCATGGTCACGAACCCCATTAAAGCAAATTACTCTGACTACAAAACTTCGGTAGCAAAGTACAAGAAAGATCATTATTCACAAAAATAAAAAATACGTTATATCTAATGCTACCAATAGCTACTAAGGATGTTTGGTTTCAAAAATAGTCGAATACAAATTATGCACATCATATTGTCCCTAATTCGAACAACATACCTTCTGCAATGAAAAGAAGCACCCTACCTCTTTTGTGCGCCATGACTTTTTCTCTTAAACAACTACAAAAAATAGTAGAAAACGAACAAATATGTTCCAACTGCATACAAGAAAACATATAAAATCCCACGCAAATAAGTAAATGAAAATGTTTTAAAAAGTTTTGTCTAAGTAGCCTAAAAAATCTTTTTATCAGTATACTACATATCACTATTCTACCAACTGGCGACGTACTATTTAAGACACCTGGAAGTATCAACTCATTTTTCCAAATACCCCTCCACAAAGTCAGGTATCTAGCCGGTAAATTCAGCTTAAGGTGCAACTCCTATATACACGAAAAGATACTCATTGTACACAAGAAGGCACACAAAATCTACGCAATCAACAATAAATTGATTAAGGTAATAGATAATTACACTGATAGTCTCAAAGACCCATTTAAGTACATAGTTTTAAAATTGAACAACATGTCGACAATACAACGCTTTAAATTGTCCAATATATAGCTTCCAACTCTCTTGCAGTAAAAACTACTTGGCTAGTAATATTCCCCGCAATAGCTTTCTTTTTTTGTTGGGGGGGGGGGGTAACAAAATCAGATAAACCTGCATACAAAAATAGTTCCTTTTTGTGTAAAAGGATACAAATATCGTTGTGCAAAGAATTAAGAGGGTGTATCGTATATTTTCCAAAAATGAAAGGGTTTTCGCTTGAATGATCTTTTTTTCCTAAGCTTTGTATAATTTTTTTTCTTTTTTTTATGCAGAATTGCTATGTTTAGCTGAATAAGCATGATTGAACACTTGATTTTATTTTAAGGATCGTTAATATGTCTTATTTGAGATACCAGAGTGAGGCCCTTTGCCCCAGCCCCCTGCAAGTCTTCTCCTCCCCAAATTTGCACATATAAAAATATTATGTATTTTTCTACTCATGATAATTTGGTTTATTTGGGGAATACTTCTAAACAGTTAAATACTAATCACATAAATTGATCTAATTCGAAGCATAAATGTCCCAAATCAAAATGCATTGAGTAGCTATTTCGTAAATAGTGTTTGATTATCACTAAATGTTGCATTTGAGGGCTTCTGAGCTTCCTGATAACAAATCTGAGGCTATAAGTGCATTATAGAGTCTAAATTAAAACTCCTCCAGTGCGTCTTTCATAAATGGTGAACATGCCACGCCTTGTTAATGTCAGTGACATTTTAGTATTACCAAACTGCATGATTGGAATGGCCCTTAGTAGGCTCCTTTTACCTGTAACCCTCCAATACCTTCTTCTCCCCACACACACACACAACAAAGCGCATATAGAAATACGTTACT